>CM045771.1:88182544-88785044 GCA_025200525.1 Camellia lanceoleosa | reverse complement strand
GTCGGGAGATTGGAGGAGGCCGCGGCATCGGCAGGGAAGTTGTTGAGTCGTTATCAAAATAAGGTGTTAGTAACATCTCGATCATGGAAACGACCAAAAAACACTTTCGGGGGATGGCTTCGGTACTGGTTTCGAGATCTTAGCCATCAAGTGCAAGGGAATGCGGAGGATGGATTCATAGGTCTAGGAATGGAAGGAGACAAATGGGGGAGTGTTGAGCATTTAGCTGCTTTCATTACATATTGGCTGTCCCGTTATGTCTTGATGGGTAGGCCCCAAGACGGCATTTGCCATGAGCTCTTTTCTCTTGCTGCGATTCTTGCTTCCGGCCGTCCCATTCCGTTGGCTCCTTTGTTTCTGGGAGGGCTATATAAGAGGTTAGATATGTATCAGGAGGGTGTTGATCGTTCCAAAGGACAATATGATGTTACTAGCTTCCTCCCTACTACCTTTCTGCAGTTGTTTTTATATGAGAGATTTCCTAGTTTGGCCCCTATGCCAAAGGTGTTTTCCATTGAAAAAAAGGAGCCGCGTTCTGCTAGGTGGGCTGAGGGATGTGTACAGGGAAGTTTGGCCAACATTTTTGATTTCGAGGACAAGTTTGTTGCTCGTCCTTATGTTATGCCGGTTTGTGGAGTATCTTCTACCATTGCCTACCGCCTAGATGATTGTGAGCTTGTTCTCAAGCTGGGCGTGTCTTACTTGGGAGATGCAGACTCAGTGATGGTTCTTAGCACGGTTTCTGGGCATTTACCTTACTTTGTGGATGGCAGATACGGTGTGGTGGCCTATAATCCTTTGAGGGTTGCTCGACAATTTGGTTTGGACCAAGGGGTTCCTCAAAGATTCCCTACCTTCATTGACTGTATGCAATTATATGTATACTCTTTTCTTTCAGAAGCATTAAGGCGTCGGGGGCGAGTTGTGCTAGCAAGTAAGGATAGAATTGGCGGAACCACCCCTAGTTGGAAGCAGTATTGGAGACGCAATCTTGCATTATTTCGGGCTTTCTTGAGTGGTGATCTCGATCCTGTCCATGTTGAGCTCATTCCATCTGATGACCCTGATTTATGTATGGCTCGCGGAGAGCGGGGCTTGTTAGCTGCAGATAGGGGGGAACTTATCTAAGCTGACTATTGCTTTGGAGCAAACCCAAATAGTTTCTCCTGACCGTCCTTCTAGTGCCAAGCGTAAAAGGCCACTCCCTTCCTCCGTTCTTGTTCCAGTGCCTAGGAGAGTACCTCCAAAGATTGGAGGTATAGAACCGCCTGCTAAAACGAGGGTTGCCCGCCAGGCGAAGGGTTGCTCGACTGACACCATTGATTCATCACAGGTAAACTCATATTTCGTATTTTGGAATTATTTGTGTGTTTGCGAAGTTTCCAATACGTCTGTATTAAAATACCTGTATTGTTTGCAGGGGTCGGCTGGCGTGTGTCAGATAAGATTAGCGCAGCATAAGGTCTTGCCCACGGGTGGGGGCGAGTCTCATGATGGTAGCCTCTCAGTCCCTCTAGGTGTTGAGGATGATGCAGAAAATTCTGAGGATGATGAAGAGGGTTCGGATCAGAGTCTTGAGATTATGGGGGAGAGGGATGATGTTGAAGATGATATTGGATGTGACATGAGTAGTGGCAGGCCTTCTTTGTCGGATACTCCGAATTCTAGGGATGCATTGGTTCCTTTGCGAGCCAAGATTGGAGGTGGTGTCCCTATTGCTCGCTTGTTTGAAGGTGGTTGTAATTTTTTGCATAGCGATGTGCTTAGCTCACGAGTTGGAGATGCAAGTACATTCGTGAGCTCGTCATGTGGCATTGGCTCTTCTGTGCCAATTTCTTTACATGCTTCTACGACCTCTGCGAGCCTAGAAAGTAATGTGTCCATCATTCCTTCGGGCTCTAAAATTGGAATCAACTCGCCTATTGTTTCCGCTGGTTCAGACTTAGGCGGTGTGCTCGTGCGCAAATTGTTTGGCTTTATTCAGAAAGATGCCAGTGATATCGGGAGTAGCCTTGAGAAGCCGTCGCTACCAGCTATTGATGGAGATTATTCCCTCATTCATGCTACTGATGGAGATTTGTCTCCCATTCATCTTCCCTGTGGCAGTGTGGTTCTTAAAGGGATTGATGGGAAAGAAAAGCTACTGGATCCAGCTGTGTTGTTTGCCGGGGTAAAAGCAGAGTTAATTCCTCGACTACTCTTTGTTCTTCATTATAAACCGACCACTTTCATGCACTTGGGTAGCTCTTATCTTCGGACTTATTTTTTGGATGGTTTTGGAGAATTCCTTAAGGAGCTGTACAAGTTATCCCCGGAGACAGCTTCTCTTGATGAGGTGTCGGCCCAACGTGCTGTTTTGGGCGAATTTCAAGATGGCCGGATTAACAGATTGGAGGTGGGTTGGTTAGATGATTGGTTATCTCTTGTTGAACCCAAAGTCAGGAGGAGGACGATTGAGGTTGAGCTAGGCGAGGTAGATAAGGCTTTGGCTGCTGCTGTACGAGTGAAGGAGGAATGCAAGAGAGCTTTGAATGAAGCAGAATTGGCAACTTCTAGCTTGAAAGAAAAGAAAGCGATTCTTGAAGCAAGATTGGTGGGTGAAGAAGAAGAAGATCAATCTTCCAGAGTGTTGATTTAGTTGGATCATAGCTTTGTAGCATATGATAACTTTATAGCCTAAAACTCCTTCTTTTTTTTTTTTTTTTTGTATGTTGGAGATTTGGGCCTCCCTTTCTTTTTTTGTAATTGAAAATCTTCAACTACTTAATGGAGCTGACTTTATGATTAGAGCATCATCTTTTACTATTTGTGATTATAGTTAGACTAAGTGTGGAAAAGGATGATATTCATTGAAGGAGCCCCAAATGGGCACAATACATCTTGGTGTAGTACATCATATAGCAACGAGTAATTTCTAAGGATAGTTAGCCTTTAACCATTTCGCATTGATAGGGCTTAGGAGGGTCTGAGAGTCAGGCTCAGAAATTCTGTAATACCCATTTTCATTGACTTCCCTTACTACATAAGGACCTTGCCACTTGGGTGTGAACTTGTGGGTTGATGTTCCCCTCATGACGTGAGGTGCAGCCCGTAACACTAAATCACCTTCTTGGAACTGTCTTGGACGTACTAGAGTATCATAGGCTCTAGCTATGCGGCTCCGTAAACTCTAAGATTGGTCAGGCCTTGTCCCTTCTTTCATCAAGGACTTCCAACTCGACGGTCCGAGTATGGCCGGTTCCACTTGAGGGCCATGCGAGCCGAGGGTATGGCAATTTCCTTTGGAAGGACGGCTTGTGCCATATACCAATGAAAATGGGGTCATTTGAGTTGGTCTTTTTGAAGTTCTCAGATGCCCAAAGCGCCATTGAAAGCACATGTGCCCAGTCCCTTTGATAATCCTTGAGAGTCCTTGAAAGGATTCTAAGGAGTGTTTTGTTGGTTGCTTCAGCTTGTCCATTGCCCTGGGGATAGTAAGGCGTTGATTTATGGTGCGTGATGTCATAGGAGACTAAGAGTTTCCCCACTTGGCAGTTGACAAAAAGGGTCCCATTATCCGACAGGATTACTCTAGGAATACCAAAACGACATATGATGAATTCTCGAATGAAATTGGAGACAACAGCTCCTGTTGCCTTCTTCAGAGGGATGGCTTCTACCCACTTAGTGTAAGTCTCCGTGGCCGCTACGATCCATATGTGTCCCTTTGACGGTGGAGAGATGGGGCCAACAAGATCCATAGCCCATGTGTGGAAAGGCCATGGTGAGCTTGAACTATGCAGATCAGTGGCTGGTGCGTGAATAAGGTTACCATGGAGTTGACAAGGTTTGCAGCGTTTGGCATACATTTTGGCGTCTGCTTCCATGGTGGGCCAATAATAACCTATATGCAAAAGATGTTGGAATAGCTTAGCTCCTCCCTGGTGTTCCGACCCATGAGCAAGTTCTAAAACTTTATGGATTTCTGCTCCCGATAAGCAGCGTAAAGGCTTCCCGTCAAAGCCATGCCTGAAAAGTTGCCCTTCTTGCAAAAAGAATTTCGAGGCTCGCTTCTTGATTATTGCAGCTGCAGAGTGGTCCGGCGGCAATGATGCTTCTTTGAGGTAATCTATATACACCTGACGCCAGTCGGAGGTGATTTCTACGAAATTGCATTCAGCTTTTGGAGGGAATTCCTGGCATTTGGTGCACTTTCCTTGAACGTCGTTTGCTTCCTTGGCCATGGTGGGCCAATAATATCCTTGTTGTTGTAGCCTCCTATAGAGGCTTACGTCCCCTGTTCCGCAAGAGCGGATGTGAACCCCCTTCTAGCTTAGACTTGGCTTCGGTAAGATCGATGCAACGTGCTAACAGACCCCCAGGCCCTCTGTAGTAGAGGACTCCTTGGTAAATCGTGAAGTGTTTGATTTCGCACAACGGTAGTTTACCTGAGGGGGCACGGAGCTCGTTGATGATTGGGGCTCTCCAGTCGGCGGGTTCTTTTTCAGGAAAGATAGTTGTTACCAAGCACGGCATAGAGCGTTTTAGAACTTCTATCTTAGTTGATTCTTACGCGAATTCTACCTTAGAAGCCAAGGTAGCAAGGGCGTCTGGGTGTCGATTGTTGGAGCGAGGAGCATGTTCTATCCTTACTGTGTCAAATTTGTCTGTCAACCTTTGGACAATGGTTCTGTATGAGGCTAAAGGGGGCTCTTTGATAGCATAATCTCCATTGGTCTGCTTGACCACTAAATTAGAGTCGCCTTTGATACATAAGAGACTTACTCCTAGGTGGAGTGCTGCCATGAGCCCTAATATCAGGGCTTCGTATTCCGCCTCGTTGTTAGAGCACTTAAAATCCAGTTTGTACGACAAATTGACTTCAGTTTGATCTGGGAAAATAAGGACTATTCCGGCTCCTCCCCCTTTAGAGGTTGACGATCCGTCGAAGCTCAAACTCTATTCTCCTTCGGTGTTTACTTCAGCCGCTTGAAACTCATCTCCTGGCAATTCATCCGAGGGCGGCTCATGTTTTCCAATGGGGAAGTGAGCCAAGAGGTCAGCGAGCGCTTGACTCTTGATGGCCTTGGGAGCTTTGCAAGTAATGTCATATTCTGCTAAAGATAGGAGCCAGCGGGCTGGCCTGTCGGAGAGCACTGGTCTAGTGAGGAGAAATTGGATAGGATCGCTTCTAGTCATGAGATGGATGGGGTAAGAAAGAAGGTAGTGGCGGAGCTTTTTGGCTGCAAACACTAGGGCGAGGTAGTGCCGTTCAATGGGGGAATATCGGATCTCAGCCCCTTGGATGACTCTGCTTATGTAGTATACGGGTCGTTCAAGTCCGTCAATTTCCTGGGCAAGCAGAGCTCCGACTGATTTCGGCATGGAAGTGATGTAAAGGAGTAAGGGCCTCGTTGGCTGAGGAGGAGTCATGGAGAGAGGGGATGTTAAAGCTGACTTCACTTCTTCGAATGCTTGTTGGTGTTCCTCATTCCAAACGAACCTGACATCCTTCTTTAGTAATGAATTGAAGGGTTGTGTTATTTCGGCCATAGCTGGGATAAACCGTCTCAAGTAGGATGCCCGACCAAGGAAGGTTCTCAATTTGTCTAGATTGGTTGGTCGTGGCATATTTTTGATGGCGGCGACCTTTGCTGGGTCGGGGTCTATCCTGTGGCGATGAACGATGCAGCCAAGGAACTTGTTTAAGAATGACTCGAATGCGCATTTAAGCGGGTTCATTTTGAGTCTCAGATTTCTACAACGTTCAAAGACTCTTTGGAGGTCTTTGAGATGACTAGTCTCCTCTTTGGATTTCACTACCAAATCATCAATGTAACATTCCAAGGACTTGTGCAACATATCGTGAAAAATGGCTGTCATAGCTCTCTGGTATGTTGCTTCCGCATTTTTCAACCCAAAAGGCATTACAGTATAAAAAAAGTTACCTATAGGAATGCGAAATGCTGTCTTTGGGGCATCCTCTGGAGCCATCTTGATCTGGTTGTAGCCGCTGAAGCCATCCATGAATAAGAACATATGGTGCCCCGCCGCTGAATCGATTAAGGTGTCTATGTTTGGAAGTGGGAACTCATCTTTGGGGCAAGACTTGTTTAGATCTTTGAAATCGACGCACACTCGAATTTGACCATTCTTTTTGATAACTAGGACGATACTAGAAAGCCAGGTGGGATGTTGGATGGGTTTGATAAACCCTGCTCCAAGCAGCTTCACCACTTCGTCCTTGATGTTGAGCTCCACCTCGAGCTTATAAAATCTTACCCCTTGCTTGACTGGGCGAGCCAGGGGGATGACGTTCAAACGGTGCATGGTAACATCTTTGTCTAATCCTGGCATTTCTTCATATGTCCATGCGAAAACGTCCGAATACTTTCTGATCAATTCGATGAGGGGACCCCTTTGTTCTGCTGGAAGATCTTTGCAAATGAAGATAGGACGCCTGGGTTCTCCTTCAGGGGCTATGTTGATTTCTTCCAGCTCTTGCTTTTGGGGCTGGGGGCCATCCTGTAAACACTCCGGAGCCGGTTGGACTTCTTGCAATCCATCTTGCTTGGCGAAGACTTGGTTAGGAGATGAAATGGCAGCCTCGGCGAGGGGTTTAACTTTTGAGCCTTCGGTCCCGTCCAGATGAGCTACCGTAGGACAACAGGATTTGTCAAAATGTTTAACTGTTGCTGGCAAAGCCACGGCTTTTTTTCTCCTTCTAGTTTTCTTGTCTCTACTTTTTTTATTCTTTGCTAGTAGCGGGCGTTGGGCCAGCACAGACAAGGTGTAGCAACAGTGATCTTCTTTACTTAGTTCACGACGGGCGATTGCTACGTCGTCTGGCTGGGGGTCGGCATTGGTAACATTTGCCAACCCCTCGCACCGTCATAAGCGGTATACCATTCTGTCATCTTTTGTTTGGAACCTGGTGACTTTAGGGAGCTTTTTTGAGGGCTCTGATTTGGTGAATGTCTTTCTGCGAGGTGGTGATGAATCTTCTTCAGAGAGGTCATCCCAGTTAGGTATAGGAGTTCCTCGAAGTGGCAGGGGAGGTTCATCTTCATCGACATGATTGTAAAATACTGCATCTGCCATGTGAGCTTCATCTACTCGAAAAGGCTTTTGAGAGCCAGCTATGGCTACTACCTCATTGTTGTAGATTGCTTTGACGCATTGATGGTAGGTGGACGGGATCGCAGGATATCTGTGAAGCCAAGTTCTCCCTAGGAGAGCCTGATAGGTCGTCTCTGCTTCTATAACATGGAATTTAGTAGTAGAGCGAATCGGTCCCACTGCTAAGTCTAACTGGACATGACCTATGGTTTTAATTTTTTGGCTTCCAAAACCAGTGATGGAGATGGGTTGTCTGACTAAGTGCTTTTGTGGGATCCCGGCTGCCTGGAAAGTAGAATAAGGCATCACATTGAGTGAAGCTCCTCCATCCATGAATCCTCTTTGAAACTCCATCCCATTGATAAATACTGGGACGTAGAGGGGACGGTTATGTGGAAACAGTACTTGCTTGTCGGCCTCGGTAAAGGTTATCGCCAAGGAGTTATCTCGAAATACTTTCCTTACTGATCCGCTTACACTCATGCAGGTTTCACCATTCTGCTCCGCAAGTCTTAAAAAGGCCTTGGTGGCTTTAAAGCGTGTTGCTTCAGACAGGCCGAATTGGTCGAAGAACCATTTGAACTTTGTCGATTTTTTAAGCGCTATCACACGCCTGGTCTCAAAGTCCGGGCAAGTGGAAGCTGGGAGTTCGGAGAGCTCGCACACCATTGGCTCTTCCATCTCGTCATAATGCGAAAGCATCATGACCGTTTTGCCATTGTCCTTGTGGCGCGGGAGAGGATCTTTCAAGACATCTTCTGTTTGGCGAGGTAGCTCCAAAGCGTCGTCAGACATCATTTTTCGAACTAGAGATCTGAGTGCCCAACATTCCGTAGTAGGATGTTTAATGGAACGATGGTATATGCAATAGTCTGCCCACGCTTGATCCTTTTTGGTAACAGGTTGCCTTGGCTCGGGGAGGTGAACTTTTCCATCTTCTACCCAGGCGTTGAGGAGTGCCTGTGCCTCGTTCACTGAGATAGGTAATGGTGGGGGAATTTGATCGAACTTTCTCTTTTTTGCCTACGAGTCTTCTCTTCCCCAAGAGGAGCCTTTAGCTGCATATACAGCGTGGTTGCGTTGGTTAGGCCTCCATGAAGAAGGTTGAGGTGCCGTTGGTTGCCATGAGTGGGGTTGTGGTGCTGTTGATCGCCATGAATGGGGTTGTGGTGCTGTTGATCGCCATGAATGGGGTTGTGGTGCTGTCATTCGTGCCCCTGATCTTACTGTTTCACTTATGTTTCGGGCCGCAGCACATAAAGCGAAAAAGTCAGGGAAGTAGTGGTTGACCAATTGGAGTTTATAAGTCGTGAGCATTCCTTCAATGCACAGTGACACTAGTTGGTGTTCTTCCATCGGGTCTTGAATATCTACTGCTTTTTTCCTGAAACGGCGGACATAAACGAGGATGTCCTCTCCAAGCCGTTGTGTTTCCCTCATAAGATGAAGGGTGGTTAACCTTTCTTCAACGTAGAAGAACTTGATGTAAAACTTTTTTACCAAGTCTTCCCATGAAGAGATAGAGCCAGCAGCAAGGTTGGCATACCACGAGAATGCCCGATCTGTGAGGGATTTGGAGAATTCTCTCATGCGGAGGTTTCGATCTTCTCGGTGAGCTCCAAGGGCATCAAGAAAGCGCGAAACATGCTCTCTGGCGTTCCCTTTTCGTCCGTCGAAACGGACAAATTTGGGTACTGTATACCCCACCGGATATGGAAGACTTGCGATGTGAATAGGGTAAGGGAGACGGAGGTCCAACTTTGGAGAGGCAGTGACGTGACCTTTGTTTGTCTGAAGTAAGCTATGTATGTGCTCTTTTACGACCTCCAATGTTAACGGCTGGGAAGGGTTTTGACTTACCGGAAGAGTTGGAGAGCCAGTCGAAGCCACTACGGTGGGAGCTCCACTAATGGACCCAACTTGTGGTGGAGGTGTCTGGCTGGGAGCTAATGGAGGGAGCGGGGTGCCTGTTTGTCCTCCCGCTTGGGTTCGCAAATCATTTTGTGTGGCGAGGTTGGCTTCTGAACCATTCTGGGCCAATGGCGGAGCGCCATTTTGAGATGATGTAGGAGGGTTGGATGATGATGGGAGCATGGGTGCCCTTTGTAAGGCCAGCAGGGCGTCCATTAAGAGTTGTTGGTTCTGTTGAAGAGAGGTGACGCTCTCAGTCAATATACGTAGCTGATCTGCTATAATCGGTTGGGAGGATTGTTCTTCCGGAGAACCGCCGGAGTTGTGTTCCAAGGTCTCTGCCAAGGTCTCCCTACCGCCACCTTGGGATGTCGCTACTCCAGTTCCAGTGTTCTTTTTGGGTGCCATGTGAAGCGAGCACCACTCCTCCCCAGCAGAGTATAATGTGGGTGAGAGGTGAGGTTAGAGATAGTCCGGGAAGATGGCGGGCACTTCAATGGCCTGAGATCACCGGAGGTGGAGGAGAGGAGGTCAAGGCAAGCTTGGAAAGGGAGAGGTTGGCAGTGATAGACCTTAAACACTAATGTAAAGTATGAGGAGGTGTTTAAGCGTAAGGCTTGGTTGTATTGTTGTTGTTGTTTCTCGCTGCATATACGATACGTTATATAGGCCACAGGAGTATTGGAGCCCAAGCAAACTGTTGGACAGGTGGCTCGTTCTCCTCAATTCTGCCAGAAGTGATATAAGCCCTTCTCCCGTCTCATGGCTTGATCAGCGGAGAGCAACGCTTCATGGTAGGCGAAGTAACGTCAGATATGCATCGAATGACATGAATGTAAAGTCATTGTTGCCTCTTCTCAAGCTCGTCGAGATGGAGTTGTCTTAGCAAGAAGACAACCATCTCGACGATCCCATGACCTCACCGCCACCCAAGATCCTCCGATGATCCCGAGCAAGTAGTGCACGGGTCCCGCTTCAACCCAGCATCCAAGTAGGTGAATGGGCTAGGGCCCACCTTAGTGTTTAGGAGAGGCTCGCTAAGCGACCAAATAGGAGAATGGGCATGGGCTTATTTCAATGTTTAGGAGAGCTAGTATTTATCAATCCAAGTCCAAGTGAGCCGGGGGCTGATTGTATTGTTGTTTGGCCTTGGAGCGAGGTATGAAGGACCATGGGCCACGGTGCTGCCTGTTGCAGGGCTCTTCATATCTAGATATATTTGGGCTTGTACATATGCTCCCACTTAGGCTAAGCATATAGTTTTGGTTGCCTTGGCACATGGCGCCCATAGGGCTCGCCATGTATCAAACATACGACATGCCCGACGTGGTGCCTTATTGGTCTGCCACGTGGGTGGCACATGGGGTCCATGGGGCTCGCCATGTATAATCATACAACATGCCTAACGTGGTGTCTTATTGGTCTACCACGTGGGTGGGGTTTTGGCGATGTGGCGTATTGAGCTTGATACAAATACCCACAATCTGCAACAAGGCATGATGGGGAAATTTTTCCCTGCAACTGCAAGCAAACCAACTAAAATTAACGATCCTCGGATGTTAAAAATGAAAAAGTAATGCAATATAAACAATGGAGTATTGTATTCATGAGGAATCCAGTAACAATCTCAGATTCAGTATATATGATAAAAGATGTATGTCGATAGACAGAGTTTTACTTTCCAAGAGCTAGTTATTAGACCAATCTGAGCACCCAGAAACTACACATAAGTTAGAAATATAGGAATTATTGATAGATGGTAGCCAGTTTAGGGATTTTAACAGGGTCTCAATATCTTTAGATATGGTGTGCCCTTGTGGCTTTCTATTTTATTGGAAGTGATGTAAACTCAGAGAGAGGCCTTTCTACAAAATTTTAACAAACACTTTCTAAAGTATAATATGTATAAAAGTAGAAGATGAATGTAGTAACTCTACCCTTGATATCCACATACATCAGTACCAGAGAAGAAAAATTAGACAAAGGAGAGAATATAAATGTATGCAAGCATGGGATGAAAATTATCTTCAAAGGTGAAATCAGAATGTATCATGAACCATATTCATTCCTCTTTCATTGCCGAGTTTCACAAAGTAATTTGATATTAGAGAAGTAGATGAAAAAAAATGGAAGTAATTCTATTCACTGTTCACTGCCCCGAGAGCAGAACATTTCTGCATGGCTGGAGGAAAAAACCATTGTAGAATTCAAATTTTTTATTTTTATTTTAATCTTAATTGAGATTTTTATCTTTTGTTGTTGTTGTTGTTGTTTTTTTTTTTTTTTTTTGGGGGGGCTTTGTTTACATTGAGGACCTTAAGTTTGATGGTGTTAATGCATATCTCTCGTGAGAGAGAGAGAGAGATCTTACTGACCTTTTTTAATGACTTCTAACAAGGAATATATCCAATTGCTATCTCCATAAATTGCAACTCTTTCTGGTGATAGAATGAGCTGATCGTCTCGAGCAAATTCATCATACTGCTTAATCTCTGTTCCCTCGGCTTGAGTCTCAAATTCATATGAGATGCTGATATCAGTATGGATAGCATGTAAGTGAAGCTCTTCATCTTTGGATATGGACAGACCTTTTCCTGGGGAAAAGTAGACACATTGTTTCCAGTGGTCACACCAATCCCCTGAACCTAGACAAGAAACAAAGAAAATTAAAATTTTGATAAAATGAAAACTAATTTAAAAGAAAAATAAATAAATAACAAACATAAAATGCACCTTTTATTAAGTGAGCATCAAATTACAGAATTTGAAGCAGAAGATCCCAATATGTAAGCTTTATTTAGTTCATCATCTACTAAGAGCTGCTCAAGAATTGAACCCTTTGCTGAATGTAGACATGTATAATTTCTTAGGCTGAATTTGAGAGTAGCTTCGTAAATACATTACTTCCAATTAAGTCTTAGGCACAATAGAACGATGCATTAATGCATTCATATGGAGATCTACATTCTAGTTAAATTACTTCCAACCACCTTCAAATACTTGTGTGATTTCTAGAAGTAGATATGACCTGCTTCTTCAAATGATTTAGGATGTCCAACTAAGAGAATGAAAAAACAGTGTGTTCATTAAAGTAACATGTAGCATTATCCTTAGCCTTCACTTTTTTGTTCCCTAATTCTGACTAAGAGACAACATCAGCAAATAACCAAAAAGCATCATGCTAAGGCAACTTCCAAACATCACTTTAGAACATTATAATTACAGAAAGTAACGTAAAACACCTTCACTCACTAGGGAATGATGACTGTAACTCCTTGTTGAATGGGAAACTTATCCATTTTGGGCCAGTGGAATAGAAAATTGTCCCTTCACAATCAAGCTGAAGTACCCACCTGAAAAAGAAACCAAGATATTGGAATAACCATCCCTAGAAAAACTTGTGACAGAAAATAGTAATTACGGTACCAACATATATACCATGAAACAACAGCATGAACTGTACCATCATTAGTTGCCTTTATGTGCAGCTTGGCTTTGCCTTGGCTTTCTGGCCTTTTCCAAAAGTCAAATTCAAATATTTTGAAAGGTTCTGACAGCTGGATGAATGTTAAACTGAGTACGAATAGAAAATAAACCTCGATTTTCTTAGTAAGTTTTTCAAAAGTAAATAATGTCTTACAAGTTTTATTTCATCTTCTATTGCATCACAATGCATGGCGATCTGTTGCGATTTGACACATAAAATTGTCTCCTTTTCCGTTGGAACGAGATGAATTTCATCCGACGCTTTTGCTTCATTATTGTATAAATCATGCAGCTTCCACAAATATTTGCTTTCAACCAACTGTGATGAAAAATTGAGAGGGAGACAAATTAATTTAAAGTCAGCACTAAGTGATTACAGAAATCCTTTGTCAATAGTAAAACAAATAATATAAGGCATCATAAGATGGAGAAAGCAAGAGCAGCATACAATTCGAGAAGAACAGTGAAAATAAGAAGAAAGAATATGCAAGGATTCTCCGTGTTTGTGAGAGTCCAACTTTCAGTTAAATGGCAATATGAAATTTTACATTAGAAACATGTAAACCTACAATTTTTGCAGAGACTTTACGTTAAGGCAAGGGGAAGGGTATGAACTGGACCACGAGACCATTCTTTGTGTTCATCATAAATGTTTAGTTTTTTATTTTTACATTTTTACTTATTTTATTTGGTGGCGGTGGGGAACAATTGATTCTGACCAGGTATAGTTTGAACTGCCTGGAAACCTGCTTGGATTAAAAAATTTACAAGCTACCTGATGATTCTAGAGAACAAATCTGTTGTTCTGAAACCCATCCAGAAAATCCCTAGACTCTGACACTTGCTAATCAAGGTGATCAATTTGTGATTCAGCAAGGTATGTCCAATCATCCATGAGGTCTGACATTCTACGGCCAAATCAGGGCTGTCAGAGAAAGCTACCCCATTTCTCAAGTGATCTATCACCCAAATTGTGCAAGCCAAAACGCATACCTTTCCGTTCTACACTTACTTTAGTGATTCAAAAAATAAGTACTGCACATAAGACTAGCTTATTATTTCTGAATGAAGTAATGTAAGTAATCACTGTCCGACAAGCCAAATTCATGGGCAGTAATTATCCATGAGGTCTGACATTCTACGGCCAAATCAGGGCTGTCAGAGAAAGCTACCCCATTTCTCAAGTGATCTATCACCCAAATTGTGCAAGCCAAAACGCATACCTTTCCGTTCTACACTTACTTTAGTGATTCAAAAAATAAGTACTGCACATAAGACTAGCTTATTATTTCTCAATGAAGTAATGTAAGTAATCACTGTCCGACAAGCCAAATTCTGGGTAACATAGTATCCACATATGAAATCCATTCTGAATGTCCTTGTTTTGTACGTTTGTTGTATAATAAGATGGGGCTCAATATTCTCAATAATGCCAAAGCGCCATGAATATGTTGTCTTATCACAGATATCTGGGCATAACTCATGAGTTTATTTGAATTATCAACCCACATGCATGTTTCAATTGCTTCAATCTCAATGCATTGGAGATCTTAGCTGAGGCTCGTGAAGCGAAACTATGCTGTAGCTTTCGAGAATGAAGTCATTGATGCCCAACATTACAAACTAAATGGACGGATGCATATTTTAGAAAACTCGAAGAGGTTTCTACACTATGATTTAATCCATTTATAGCTGATGGGCAGTAATTACCCTTAAAATTTAACAATAAATTAATGCAATGAAATGCCGATCAAATGGTAAAGGTAAGGAATGGTTCAGGAAATGAAGCTATAAATATCTAATAATGGAAGGAAGATAGAAGAAATTTAAAGAAAACATATTATTGTAACACATTGTCATATTGAATAGAAAAGAATTAAATATTTGAGGTCAACCACCTGGCCATAAGTAGTTGCTCGGTAGGTACTGTCTGTGGGTTTTGTACCAATAGCTTATCATGTGCATTCTGTAAAGTTGGAATTAATCCGTCACCCAACAACTCTGAGTCAAGTATCTCACTGACCTGCATTTAGAGTTTTATACTTCATAAGAATAAAAACAAGGAATCAAATACAGCGGCGTACGCCAAAGAGCTGCGTGCCAACTAAAGCAAGGAGTGTGACATGGGATTTGCACTATGGATGAGAAGTGCTGGTCTCTCTGTAAGACATCACAAGCAACATACAAGGCACAGATTGTCGAACAACTGGCCACAAGTATTTTACAGGATTTGTTCTTGTTTCATTTAGGGTAACGGTATGTATTTTACATATAAATATATCGTGAAAAAAGGAATGATACTAACAAGAACATCTGCACGTGAAGTGACATCCACACCAACTTCTAGTTCATCAGATCGCTTGTTGATTACGCGCACTTTTCTTTCCATACCATTGAGGTGCAGAACTTTCCGCATCAGCTTCACCATCAGAAGATACGATTCACATGCCGTCACCATACCCTCGGAACCAGAACATGTTGTTGACTTACCGGAGTCCATTGCTCGTGCAGCCATCATTGATAGCAAGCCAGTTCCAGCACTACAAAAGTACTTATTCTATCACAAATCACAATCCACCAAAAAACAAAACCAGCAGTACATATACTCTCAATAGCAAACAATAGCATTGTATGTGTCAACAAACAATTATCAAATGCACCCAACCCAGAATTCAAAACAATGGCGATAACGAAAAAATTAGCATAATTTAGCTCAATCTTACACTAAATTTATAATTATTGGGTACAGGATTGTAAAGCTGCTAACTTTTTGATTTGAATTATAAGTAGAGACTAAAGCATGTTCAGAATATTAATGATCAATGAACTGTTTATGAAAAAGTAGGAAATACCCAATATCAAGAACATGGCATGGTTTCGTGACGGTCTTGTCGATGGCTTCGCGGAAGGCTTTGTTACGGGGAGAGTCGTTAAGCATGTCGAGGTACGATGTTGTGGCCAAGAAGGGTGGTTGAGGAGGAACATCTGGAGCTTCGTCTTCTTCGATGACGACCCATTCTGAGTTACCTGTGAGTGGGTCGAGTTTCAGCTGGAAAATGCGCCCTGAGCTCATGCGTCGAACGGGTTTGGGGCTCAAACGAGAGGTTAGGAGAGGGGTGATTGGGGCTCTGGTGATGGGGAAGAAGGAAAAGGTGGAGGCTTTTAGGGTTTTGTGGATGAGAGAGCGCATGAAAGAGGGTTTTTAGTGGGTGTTTGGTTTGTGAGATTTTGCGAGAAAAGGAAAGAAACGAGGGTTTACCACTCTGCCAGGGATATTATAGTAACTTCAAGATTATATACTACAAAACGTATATTTGTGTAGTTGATGTTGGCAAGTAATCGGAAAGCTGAATGATCTGTGAGGTGAAGAAGGGAGGGGAAATGGCGGGTGGAGCATCACCGTCTTGCATCTTCTGTCAAATCGCCAGCTCCACCACTCTTCTCCACTCATTTTGATCTCTCTCTCTCTCTCTATATATATATATATATGTATATACATCTGAAAGTTTGTGTAAAGATATATTTTTACTGATTGATACAAGTTGAAATTGTGCAGGATGAGAAGGTTGTCGCTTTCAAGACATCAATCCCTCAGCACTCAGGTTTCAAATTTTTTATTTATAAATTAGAGCTGTTTTTGGTTACTGTTGAATGTTTTGTTTTCTGTTTTGAGTATATATATTCATTGCATAGACAGTTGGGAAGATTTGGAGACTCATTTCAGAATTGGGGTTGTATATTGTATCTGAGATTTTGGGGGTTTCAATTTGATGAAGATTTTCAAAACAAGATGACATATGTTTAAAATTTTGGCATAACATGTAATTCAAACTAAAAATTTGGAATAATAGGTTTCAATTAAGAATCATGATGATTTTTATCAAAATTTTTGTTAAAGAAGGTGATGAGGGGGCACTTCCATTCCCAAGTACAAAAGTCGAAGGAAAAGAGGAAAACAAACAAACAGCTAAACAGCCAAACAAATTCTAGCTTTGCCAAACCAAATCAAGCTCCTACTCTTGCCTCTATCCACTCCCACCCCTTTGTTTCTGTCATCATTCTCAAACCTCTCACAAAGGGAGTCCGAGGAATTTGCCAAGTCCTTTTAACCTCTTCATTACCCATTCTTGTGCTGTGCCTCAATCCCTCCACCCACTTTATAAGGGACAAGCATTTGAGTTACACTTAGTCAAGTTCACTTTCAACTGCTGTATCTTCGTCTTCTAGTAGGAGATTGTTATTCTTGAACCACCAGCTCCTTACCCGTTATATTGGCCTCAACTGACTTTTTTCCCCCTTTAAAACATTAACACCATCGCCGTTCAACTAAACCCCCCACTTGTTCACCTTTCTCAGCATCCTATCTCATTAATTGTCTTCAACTTGGTACAATTTTTGTATCTGTCTTGATTGATTCTGAGCTGGGTGGGTGAGATATAGCCACCCTAATGCTTCTTGGCAGATGGCTAGTCAAGAGTGTTGGGCAAAATATTACCTCTCTATAGCAGAGGCTAGTGTGTTCAATAGATCTAATGAACATATTTTATAGAAGCCATTCCTGTCAGGGAGGGTATATTCATTTTTTGCCCAGGATTTGCGTAAGGAAAGAAATATCTAGTCTTGTATTTAGGAGTGTAGGTGGATACTTTGTTATCTGGCTGTAATTCTCTGTGTAAGCTGTAATAATATCTTATATATTTCGAGAAAACAGAAATTGAGTTGTAGATAGATCTCAATCAAATGAGGTAGAAAGAAGTTTGTTCATCATAATCTCTCCTTTCTTTTCAATGTTGTCAAACTCATAAATTTTTACTCTTATGTTAAACTCATGGATATGAATAAACCATGTTATGGCCAGGATGCTTGTGCAGAAATCATTTTCCAGCAAGGAGGAGGAAAAGTCCTCCTTGGATGTGATTATTTACCATCATTTGTTGCTTGTGATACGTTTTTGGATCACCAAATAAATAACCATTACATGAACAATTCTTGTTGATATTACACAACCACTGATGAACAGTTTGTGATATTGCATGGATTAACTTCTATATTCTTCTTTATCTGTAGAAAAGAAACAATACCATAGAGGAATCTATTCTTTGAAATGTGCTATTATCCAAAAAAAATTATTTTGTGTAGAAAATTTCAGATTTGGCTAGTTTTCTTCTTGGTTCATCATTCAGGATTTTAAACACTGTACTCCAAGGCAAAGTACGAGTGAGATTTTATTCTGGTGGAACCCCACCTGAACACCCTGGACCTGGCTTGGTTTGGTTAAAATGTATGATTTAACATCTATTCAGTCCCTTGGTAATGTCACACCCCAAACCTGCCCACTAAAAGTTTGGGCATGACCTCAACAGAAACAAACACTTAACCTGTTATATATACAACGCATGAGGGCCTGACGGAAGCCTTCAACATAATAAATGACATAAAAACCTTTTTCCATTGAGCAACTATAACCATGCCAGGATCATACATACAGAATATTTAGTAAATAAACATACAAAATTCATACATCTGAGAAATAGCTACACACAAACAGTTGCACAGATCCAGTTCCACTTTTGGGTGTTTAACAAAATAGAATGTACATTCACCCTGACCAAAAAGGGGTTTGGGCCAAAAATCTAACATCCAGGACGGAGTACACGGTTTCCTCAGGTGCCTGAGTCTGCTTAAGTTGACAAAAAGGAGGTGACATCAATGCTAGGACTGACCTCCAAGCTGATTACCTACATCAGACATAATTATAGAGTGAGACAAACTCAATGAGTAATAATACTTGATAGTTTAATATCCAACATAAGTCATAATCCATAACGATACATTCAAACCAAACGGAGTCCATGTGTTAGCCTTCTGGAACGGCCTTAGGCCCAGTCAGAACAAAACGGCCTCGGACCCAATTATAACAGAACGGCCTCGGGCCCAATCGTAATAGAAATATATATACATATACATAAGTCTCCCTTGTATGCATTTCCATCACATTTCGATTCGTTCACATGTTAATGTAACATTTTCAGAAATCAGAATTAATAACATTAAGCACGAACACTATATTGTTGCACATTAATGTACTATTACTCACAGTGTCGAGGTGAAGCGCTTGTTTCTCCCGGAGTGTGTCCTATACACGCACAAGATCACAAATTAGTTCTCCTTTCTTTGTTCAATCGTTCTTTGCTTCGCTTAACTTCAACTGAATTTACAGATATCAAAATAGTATTAAATACAGATTCCGACAATTTTAGAGTGCCCTACACGCAAAACGGAGCATTCCAATTTTTCCACCCTGGGTCGCACGTGCGGCTGTCACTCCCGCACGTGCGGCACATTTCCTCCGCACGTGCTTTTTAGGCAGAACCCAGCTTCATTTTTGCCCCATTTTCCCGCACGTCGTCGTGACTCCCGCGTCGCGGTAGTTGTTCCAAGACGTCGGCCATGACTCCAGACGTGGCGATTCTGTAGTTTTTCAATTCGAAATTTCAAACAAAACTCAATTTTTGACAAGTGTTTTTCATGGCTTCAAATAGGGTTAAAACTCATGTAAATAACATTAAAATTACATAACTTAATCTAATGGAAATAACATCATAAATTTTAAGCTCACAACACAATTTAATTCCATAATACTCCATCTTCACACACACACACACACATGATCATAAAGGTGGATGCACTTGCCAATTGAGAGAACAAGATATATCTTCTCATTAAATCATCTAAATCAAAGAAAAGGAATGAAGGATGAGATTATCATGTTAATTCTTCAATCTCTACACCTACAACTTTCATTACAACTCTAAATCACATAACACCAAAGGGGATTTCCATCCAAGGTAAGAGAATAGAGTGAGACTAGAAGGGTTGGGCTCACCTTGAACTCTAATCTTCAAATAACTTCTCAATTTCCTAGAGTTCCTTCCTGATAGCCTTCTGCAACACTCTCCTCTAAATCTTTCTTTAGAGTTCCTTTTTGAGAGATATTTTAACCCAAAGTTTTTGATTCAACATATAAGGGTCATAAGCTCATATATATATCTAAAGGCAAATAAAACAAAATTCAATCGTTTAATCATTCCGAACCAAAATTTCACCGACATGCTTAATATTACCTAAAAATTATACTAATTGCAAATATCAAATCAATTTCGGATTATCATGCCTTTAAGGCTCCCAATTTCAGATTTGAGCATTCCAATTGTGACAGATAATGTTTTTATCAAACAGATAGGGTTCCATATTTTCAAGTTTCATTTAGTTCAACGAAATGTCACATAGCAATTCTCACTGAACATGCAAAAGCACAGATTAAAAGACTGAAAAGACACCAAAAGCATATACGAGGGTCGGGTTATGACAGGTAAGTTCCCAAATTGGGAACCTATTCATTGGTTTTGCTTTGGGCTTTTATGTTTCTAGACATAGCACAACTATGATTGCCTGTTCTTCTATATTGTGTTTTTTCTAATTATTATTATGTACACTTCTGATTACCAGTTAGAATTGCTAATAGTGAAGACTTTGGTGAAATTTGTTGATGGCTTAGGAAATGATACTGTCGTGATCTTACAAATTGGATATTCACATATACCCTCATAGCTTTGTTGTCATCATTGTCGTCATAATTTTAGTCGGTCCCATTGAATTGTTGTCTAGATAGGCATTATTTAGTAGTTCCTGTGGAGCACATTCCAACAGTCAAAGACCTCCAGAGAAGAACCGAAGACTTTTCTTTGGGTAAGAAAATTTAATAATAGCAACCAAACTGAACTCTGAATCAGTTTGGGGTTTCATTTTTCTTACTGTGTCTTATCTTTGAAATTTCCTTCTTGGCCAGTGAGTCACATGTTAAATGTAGGGCAGAATCTGTTGCACAGAGATGCACCCCAGTCCAAGCACAGGTATTGTTTCTCTGTGGAAGCATTTTCACATTTCACATGCCGTTGAATATCAACTTTTCCATATACCAAATTGAATGAATAAGTGAAGGTTTTTATTTGCTTAAATCACTTGAGTATTTCGGCATCGAAGATCTGCAATCAAAGAAAGACAAACATGGACATACAATACGATATAGACACGCCGGCACAACAATTTTTCCAAAAATGTAGGACATGACATGTGGGGAGGGGGATACAAACAAAATATATAATTTTATATATTTATTATATGTCATATATCATTCAAAGATAATAAAAAATGCAATGCAATACTAACTTTTGTAAATCTACATTATTTTTCTTTTATACTTGCACCCTAGGTTATTTTGTTTAAATTTATAATTAGTTTCTTGTATGTTTAAGTGATGGACACATGTGTCCCCCAATTGTCCAGGTCTAAAATTAAAAAATAATAGGACATGTTTGGACGAGTGTCTGACATGTATTGAGAAGTGTCCGATGAGTGTTTGTGTCCGAAACAGATATGCTACTTTCTTAGAAGTGTCTGTGCTTCATAGTCTGTAATAGTATTGCATATTCAATATATAATGAAGTTTTAATTGCTGCTCCTCTTGACTTTAGCTCAAATCGATGTTTGTTTTGTACCTACTCTTGTTATGGTGTGTGCTATTTGATAACATTGATTGGTTCATTCACACATAAAGAAGGGAAATAGACACTGTTAACCCTCCTAAAACTCATAGTTGATTATAAAGGACAGAGCCTGTTTGTTGTTGTTCTAATTCCTATTTGTTATCTATGGTTCTTATGAAAGATCATTTTATCTTGGTTGCTATAATAGGTAAAACCCATATTAAAGATTCAAAATTAACTATATTATCTATTTTTTTCTTCTTTTATGAATTTTACTAAGCAAAGTTTGATTCTTATGGGTTTCTTCTAGATTTGGATTTCATCAACCTCCTTTGAACAGTGTTAACCATCTCCATCTCCACTGTTTTGCACTTCCCTATACACCAAGGTGAGCAGTTTGGTACGTGATTGTTGCCATATGCCTGAATTCTCTTCTACTATCGATTGTTCGAATTGCTGAAATTTTTTCCATGCAAGTTATATGTAAATACCTGTTTTAATTACTCGAGTTTAAACAGATGGAAACATGTAAAATACATGTCTTTGGGATGTCTGGGTGGATTTATTGAAGCCGAGAAGTTGTTGGAAAGGATAAAGCCATTTTCTTCTATTCCATCAAAAGTGTGACTTTATTCACCGTTCATCTGTGTATTGGATTGTATTTAATCTCATTTCACAACTGTAGGTTATGTTATAATCACTTAAGTCAATATATGCAAATGCTTTTTCCCTTTTAATAAACTTAATAGAGATTGTGATACGCCTTTGCTTATCTTATAATGAATTTCTCTTTGTTTTGCAAGTGAATTATTCATGGGATGAAGCCCTTTTCTGTTAATACTATTATATTTGAAGATGCTTTACATTTTCTGCAGTCCTTGTTCATATTCCTGGTTTTGATCAAATTACTCCACAATAATAGTAGTGCTGGTGTCTGATATTTTCTCCTTGGAGGAAACGCTGATCTTGTTCAACAACTGGGTATTTTCGAAAACTGAATATATTGAAGTGCAACTACTTGCTTTTTGGAGTTATCCGGTGTTTGATCTTCTGTTTTTTTGGTTTTCTCTTGTTTGGTAGATTTCCTCAGAAAAAATGAAGGGTGCATTTGGTTTAAGCAAAGATTGTATCTTTGATTGGATTGTTAGTTGATTTCATGTTTCTTAGTTCTTAGTGGTCTTCAGTCTCAACTCGAGATCAAAATCCACTCTATTTTCATTATTCATCTATAATTTGTGAATGTTTCATGCCCCCCAGTTAAAAGGAATTTGATTTTTCTGATATGGTTGCTTTATCCGCCTCTCTTTCTCTTTCTCATATTGAATACTTTTTGGCTTATGAAAATTCAGTACTACGTAAGCATAGGTTCTCAACATTCAGTTGATGCATGTTACATATGAAGCACGAATGCTTCTAGAAGAAAATTGTGACCGTATCATATATACCTATATCGAATACAAATACTTTTCAAATATGTATTTGATACTTCCTCAATGTATATTAAAATTGTAATAATTTTTTGCAGTGTATTATTAGAGTATAGTTGCTAATATAAATACAAAAATAGTTTTTTCTATGCTTCTTAGAGAAGAAGAAAATAGAGAGATCAAAGTATTACTCTATTTTTTCTGAATTTATTGAATTAACGTATCCTTAAGTTCAAATCTAAAAAAAAAGAAAGAAAAAAGAAAAAAAGTATTCTTAAGTTAGGTTATGTTCGGATCATGGATTTAGGTAGTGATTTGGGGGGGAAAATGAAAAGGAAAAAGGTGAGGACAATGTAAATGCAATGTAAGTTAAATTTTTTTTTTTTCTATTTTTTTTTTCTTTCTCTTTTCAAATTCCTATCTAAATTCATAATCCGAACATAGCTTTAATATTTTGTGTATGTGTCACATATGCATATTCATGCTCAATGTTACTAAAATAGGATTTTGTAGAGCAACTTTTCTCTCATCTTTGCTTGATAAGACTCAAGTAAGGATGAGTGACTTTTCTCTTATGTGAATATGAATAACATTATAATATATTTATATATCATATTAAATTTATCATTATATTTATTATAATTACATTGGTTGAATGAATCTCAATACAACACTACTCTTTGGATAATCATAGAGCAACTATGAATATTTTGTGTACTTGCCAATTTCCTCAACCACTGAGCTTGATCATAGCATCTTAGCCATAAATTTCTAGACCAGAGGAGGGTGGTGTGGTGTCATGTATGATGTATCTATTGGTGTAGTGATTCACCTAACTTTGTCCCTGTTAGGCTCTACTACTCATACATACTCATCATCCTAAACATATCTGTTGTGTCATCAATTTAGGAATTAGGTCTTGGTTAGGACACACTATTTGTGACTGTCACCTTGTTATATACTCATCCACATTCATCATTGAAGGTAGCAGTTGTCATCCTTCAAGGTTAAACCCTAATTCAGCTCTATTTTCCCATTCTAAGGCTATCATTCAAAACAAAATTAGGAGGTGATACTAGGATTGTGGTGACAAAAGGCCACAAATGTGATCACATGCATTGCATGTAGCCAGCTTAAAGGCAGTTTGCAAGGTTAAAAAGTGGCCTTTAGGTGGTTATATATACATTGGGTAAATAGAGACCTTTGTTTATTGTAACCGGCTCATGTTCTATTAAGAAGATTTTAGGTTCGAATCTTGATATGAGAATAATGAGTGGTTACATATATCTCGAATTTGTCCTCATAAAATCCAAAGACCCTGCCTAGGAATGGTTCTTGATTATCCGAAAATAAATAAATAAATAAAAGAAGCTAACTATCATGTTCGCTATTTTGCCTCTCATTCTCTTGGATAGTTTTGTTTAAAGAGTTATTCCATACTAGCTAAATATAAAAATTTATATATATTTTTCATTTCTATTTTTCTCTCTCATATTTTCTTTTTTATCAGAGCATGTAAATTTTTTTTTTAAAAAAAGAATAATTCTTGACTAGTTAAAATAAAAGGAAAAGTTCTGTTGGACTACATAAATAAAAAAAGTGACTTGTTAAAAAGATATTATTTTGTTATGAGATAATTAAGGTAGTATTTGATTTATTAGAATGAAATAAAATGAAATGATCATTTCATTAAAATATCGATTTTCATGTTTGATTGACTAAAAAATATAATAAAAAATACATTATAAATAAAATTATATACCAATATAATGGAATGATTATTTTATAAAAAAAAAAAAACAACTTAAAAAATTACTATTTTATTCTATCTTATTCTAATAAATCAAATAGAGCAAAGTGGGTTGGAGTTTTTGATATAATGCCAATTGCCTAATGTTGACGTGAAACAGGGGTGTTATTAACATGGTAATAATGTATGGTAGAAGTGAATCATTAGCCTCTTGTAATTCATTATGCACATTCAAGATGCTAACCACCTATATTCTTGTATCTGGCCATGCCAGGTAGGTTCGAGTTACAAAAATAATTTCTTCCAAAATGAAGGTAAGAATGTGTATATATCTGACGCTTCTTTGGATTATGTTTTAGCGCGATTCTGATGGATTGAGTTATTATTTTTTATGTTGTATACATATTTTTCTCCTAAAGTATGTCTGTTTTATAGTGTTGAATAATTGAACTTATATAATAGAGAGATTATTTAAAAAGGAAAATTAGTTTAGGGTCCCTCTCTCACTTTTCATAATGGAAGAGATCCACAAAATTATTTTTTGATGTCTAAGGTCCCTAAACATATCACAGAGAAATTTGACCTTACCAAATCAAAACTCATCTCTCTCTCTTTCTCTCTCTCTAAACTTCTCCATTCTCAGACCTGTCCAGATCAACTCTTGTTCCTCACCTCTAACTTCATTCTCCAGCTGATTGAGCTCCACCTTCACCGGATTCGACCCGTGCAGCAAATTCAAGAACTCATCCGCGTCCAAACTCGAGGATCTCAAATAGCTTGGTGGTTGCCCATGCTATTCTATGGAATGAAGCAATCACTCTTGGAACTGGATGCCTCGCTTCTCTGTGCCTTTGACAAATCTAGTTTAGTCTTGGCTTCACATGCTTCCGTCTATGCTTGGAGGGACCTAATGGGAACATTGTTCAACAAAGAAACACTTTCATTCAGGAAACAAAATGAATGACAATGATTTGGGTAAGTTGCAGAAATTTTTGTTAATTATGCTTAGTTACTTACATGTATCCCTATGATTAGTTTATTTCAACAAATGTATAACTGGAAGTATAAATGAAAGTGTAAATGAAATCATGACAAAATGTAAGAATGGAATTTTATTCAAGAAGCGAAGAACAGATGCATAAAAACATTCGCAACTTTCAATAAAAAATATAAAACATTGTCTCAACCACTAGCCTTGTGCATGTGTAGTTCTCAATAAATTTGTTAGTCATGAGAGGAAGAAGGGTGTTTGAGATCAATCCTCAACACCCAATCATTAACACCTTGAATGTATGACGATTTGGTCAATAATTAGAAATTTCCCATTTTCATTATTCGTTGTACCAATATAACCCCAGCTAATTGCAAGCTCTTCTTTTGTTTTGTTTTGTTTTGTTTTTTTTTTTTGACTTTCTATTTTGTGAATGATGCAGGCTGTATTCAAGAGTGACCCAAATGATGAAGAAGCTTTGAGAGCTATTGATCTTTTGTATGACACAGCTTTAATTTCTAGTGATTCCACTGTAAGTGACTTGTTCTATATCTGTTATATTATATGTCTACATCAGATTTGTATTCAGTAGTTATGAATTTAGTGGGAACAGTCCTTTCGGGAATTTCTCTGGAAAAGGCCAGAGAAATTGGAGAATTTCTATGGAGAGAATTTCTTTGGACAAGGCCAGAGAAATTTCCATAATTTGCTTGACACCAAGAGTGAAGGTAAGCAAAGCATGCTACTCAGGTGTCTGACCATTCTTGGAATTTCTCTGACTGTATGAAATTTCTCTGGTTGTATGAATTTTCTCTGGCTGTATGAAATTTCTCTGGTTGTATGAAATTTCTTTGGTTGTGATCACTGTGTGAATTTTCTTTATGCTCTCTCTCAAATTCTCTTCTTTTTTTGGAACTACAACCATCTCTCAGCAGGTTTGTCCCTTTATTTATTTATTTAATATATCATCTTTTATATCACTTTCTTGGTAGCAAATAGATTCTGAAAACAGTGTGAATATGCAATCTTCAAGTGGTGGAGATGAAGAGTATGATTCACGGACCGAGTCAATCTTTTCTTTCTTGAACCACAGTTTTGGCTCCATCTCTAACCACCCACAACCGCCTCCTCCACAACCACTACCACCTCTCTTCCACCACGAACAACCCACTTTGTTTGACTCTCAAGCACACAATCTCAGGCCTTTTTTCTTTTTTAAATTCAGAGAAATTCTTGCAAATTGCAAAAACCAAAGAAATTCTCTGAAAATCTAGAGAAAATCTCAACTAGAATCCAGAGAATTTCTCTAGATCAAATTTTCTCTGGAGAAATTCTTTGGACCGAATTTTCTCTGGGTTGAAATTTCTCTGGACTGGAATTTCTCTGGGCTGAAATTTCTCTGGATCAAATTGAGAGACCTTAGACATTATAAAAATATTAGATATCTTTTATACTATAAAGTCTTAATACAGGGACCCTAAAAAAAAAACCCTATTTAAAATAGGAGATAGAAAATATGTGAAAGAAAATAAAATCATTAGCCTCCTGCAATTCTTAATGAACATTTAAGATGTGAAACGCCTATACTTTATATATTTCAAAATGTAAAGTGTGCAGTGGGTTTGAGTCACGAAAATAATCTCTACTCTATTCGAACTTGTTTTAACAAGAGTCCTGTGAAATGAATTATCATTTTTATATTTGAATTCATATTTTCCCCCTAAATGTTTCTTGTTTCACCATGTTGAATGGTTTGTAATTCATCATTGATCAATGGAAAACTTTATTCTTACATAAAAATTATACAAAAAATTACATAAGAATGATATAGCAATGCCCACTAAAAAATCGCAAGCCCACAAAGCCCGAATGAGCCGGCCCGGGCCATTATTACACGCTTAATACTATTTGAGGAAAGCCTAGAGGGTAAAATTATTATCTTATCCTTTGAATTTAACTAACCAAAAGTCAAAAAGTCAACAAAAGTAGAATGGTCATTTTGATTTTAGTATAATATTTTATTACATATCTTTTTGTAAAAAGTCAAAACATATATATTTTTTTTTCTATTTTTTTAATTAAAAAATAAAAAAATATACTTATATTATACATCTCAAACAACTCAATACGCAAAAGCGAGCTAGTTGTAGAGAGTCCTTTTTGCCTCCTCTTGGAGTTACTCTAGGATACGAGAGCAGGTGAAAAAATAAATTGAAGATGCTTTAGCAATGCCGCAAGAAATGATGAGTAAGAGCATCTCCAATGGTTTGCCATTGGAGCTACCATTGCTATATATAGCAGCTGCCATTGCTATATATAGCAGCTGCCATTGAATTTCCTCCTCCAATGGCAAAACATAGTAGCTGCCAAATTTGACACAAGCTTTGGCAGCTGTCATTCATGCCAACTCAGCCAAAACCAACGGTTTCCCTCCCTCCCTCCCTCCTTCCTTCCCTCCCTCACTCCCTCCCTTCATGCCAATTTAGCCAATTCATCAAACAGATTCACAGATTCACAAAAAAAAAAATTATTATCTGTTTGTCAATTTGATTCATCAAACAGATTCACAGAAAAAAAATAAATCCAAAAAAATTACAGATTCACAAATTTATCAAACAGATTCAAACAAATCCAAATCCAAAAAAATTACAGATTCATCAAACAGATTCACAGAAAAAAAAATAAAAAACTGATTAATTCACAAAAAATTGAATTGATGAATTAAAAAACCAGTCAATCTGTTTGAGAAGATCGGGGTAGAGATGAATGAAATGAAAACAAAAATTAAAAAATAATCAACCGATTAATTCACAAAAATTAAAAAATAAAACTGAAAAGATCAGGCTTGAGATTTAAACTGATTAATCAACCGATCAAGGTAGAGATGAATGAAATGTAAACTGATTAATTCACAAAAATTAAAAAATCAGTCAAAAATTTTTAAAAAAAAAAAACTGATTAATTCACAAATTAAAAAAAACTGAAAAAACAGATTAAAAATTCACTACTCTGCTGGAAAGATCAGGCTTGAGAATCTGTTTCACTACTCTGCTGGAAAGATCATTAGTGGAGAATCTGTTTCACTACTCTGCTGGAAAGATCGGGCTTGAGAATCAGTGGAGAGATCAATGGCGTGATGGATCAACCAGGGCTTGAGATCAGTGAAGACCTCTGCTGGAACTCGCACTACTCTGCTGGAAATCGGGACCGAGATCAGTGGAAGATTTGAGGAGAGGAGATGAAAAAAGAGGAGAGAAAGATGAAGATCGGTGAGGGCAATGAAGGAAGGGAGAGAGAGAGAGAGAGCTTGGTGTATGTAGACACCCCATTTTTGACCGTCCATAAGACTTGGACGTGACTGATGGTTTACATGGTGGAGAAAGTTGTGCAGGGAAAAGGTGCAATTTCTTCGGCAAAGAGAGAGGAACAAATCCCAACTTCACGCCCCATTTTGGACCAAAGCTATTTTGAATGGTTTTTAGACCTTAAAACCCTCTCTTTCAAAACATTTTTGAAATAAAGTTTCTGCGATGTTCCGAGGCTCGCCTTTTGTCAAACGTCGCGTTTTTCGATAAACTGAGCAAGGACAAAGTGGAAACGAATGAAAGAGAGATGAAATCTTTGAAAAATCTTTCAAAACACCTTACTTAGGGGTTTGGAGTTGAAGAAAAGAGGAGAAGAGGGAAGAAATCCAGTTGGGGGAGAAAATGGGCATGAACCGTCAAGAAAAGTCGAACAGCCCTCGCCGAATCGGGCCTATTCGTTCGCATACTTGGAATCAAGCTACGAGGCCACCACCGTTGGAAAATTTACTCCCGGGGCTTAATTTTTCACTCAAGAATCTCCTAAATTCAATTCCGGACAGAGGAAATATCGTTGGTTGAAGTAAGGCATCACTCCGATTGAACCGAAATCTGCGCGGCTTCACGGAAACGGGCATAACTTTTTCCACAAGAGGAATTTTGATGCAAGGTTTCCGCCATTGGAAAGATAACTTCCGGGGCTTAAATTTGGACACTTGAATGGCCACCATTGGACTTTCCAATCACCCACCGGCCACTTTTCTTCCCGGTAGCCTATTTTTCTTGCCCTGAAAGTAGCTGGCCGGCCACCCTTTTTGTGAAATGACCTTTTTGCCCCTTTAAACTAGCCAGCCATGCCCCCCTCCCCAAGTGTGTCCTAGATGTGAATTTTATTTTCCACTACCCATGTCCGAGGGTTTGGCCATTTTGGGGGGAAACTTGACTAGTTTTCCCCCCCTTTTTTCCCTCCATTTTTCCACCAATTATGCCTACATATACACCACCTCAGGTCTGTTTTTAGGGTTAGAAAAAATTGTTGGAGAGTCTTGTATACACATCTCTCTCCCTCTCTACTTCCAAGCTCAAAAACAACCAAGTTCCAACCCCATTTCTTCATCACCACCAAGCACCACCACCACTACTCCATTTCCAGAAACTTGGGAAGCTTTCCAGCAGCTAGGAGGTAGCATTTCTCAAGCCAAGAAGCATCCAAGGATTGCTCTTCAAGGGTAAGCATCATTTCCCCTCTTTTTGACTCATTTTGGTATCATTTTTTAGACCTATTTGCTTGCTGTTTTGAGCTCCGACCAAAACTGAAAAGGTCATTTTTTTGAGCTCATTTTCTTGTTTCATTAAGGGCTTAACACTGTTTGAGCCCTCCATGTTGTACTTGCTTCAATACCCTCTTGAATGCCATTTTCTTGCATGATTTTTTTAGCTTGTGTGTGATCTGTTTTGGGGCTGATCGATGTAAATCAGAACAGCCTATTTTGAGCCCCTCTTCAACATTTAAGAAGGGCTCAACACTGTTGGGGGCCTCCATGTAGCATTTACCATTATACCCCTCTTTGGCCCCCATTTTTGCATGCTTTGTTAGCCTACCTTGATTCTGTTTTTAAGCCATGATTAGAACTGAAAATGGCCATATTTTGACCCCCTGGACATATCTCATTAAGGGTCTTTGACTGTTTGGTGAATTCTTTGTATACCTCATGTTATAGCCTCTTGTTGGCCTACTTCTTGCATGGCATTTTTAGCATGTTTGTATATTGATTTGGAGGCTGTTTGAGCCCTCCATGTTGTACTTGCTTCAATACCCTCTTGAATGCCATTTTCTTGCATGATTCTTTTAGCTTGTGTGTGATCTGTTTTGGGGCCTGATGTAAACTGTAAATAGGCCTATTTTGAGCCCCTCTTCAACATTTAAGAAGGGCTCAACACTGTTGGGGGCCTCCATGTAGCACTTACCATTATACCCCTCTTTGGCCCCCATTTTAGCATGCTTTGTTGGCCTACCTTGATTCTGTTTTTAAGCCATGATCAGAACTGAAAATGGCCATATTTTGACCCCCTGGACATATCTCATTAAGGGTCTTTGGCTGTTTGGTGAATTCTTTGTATACCTCATGTTATAGCCTCTTGTTGGCCTACTTCTTGCATGGCATTTTTAGCATGCTTGTATATTGATTTGGAGGCTGTCATAAACTGTAAATGTTCATATTTTTGGTCCCTCTTCAGTGTTTTAGAAGGGTATTTTTCTGTTTGGGTATTGCATGTACCACTTGCTTCATTGCCTCCCTTGCGGAGCCATTTTTGTATGCCATTTTAGCCCTACTTGTGATTGCTGTTTGGCCATGTTTTGTACTGTAAAGATGCTTATTTTGGGGCTGCCTTGCTTCTTCTTTTTCACTCCATGTCCAGATTATGCATGTTTAGTATAGCTGTAGGCCATTTCATGTACCTAGTTTTGCATTTCGGGAGAGATTCCGTGCATCGGGTGTCATTTCGCCTCGTTTCAGGGCTGTTTTTCCCCTCGTTTTGCCACTGATTTTTGCATGTTAGCATACCATATTCCATGTCTTTGCTATGTCTCATTAGAGTGGCATTTCGGTGCCTGATGGTCCGTTCTCGGTTTGCGTGCACGCGTGCACGTGTTTCGAGGTGTCTTGTTTTCATCTGATGGCCTCCTATGTGAGTGTGGCTGAGGCTCTCTCATATTGGTGTAAGCTCATTATTGCATTGCGTATGTCATTTCATCCATAGCATTGTGTATGCTTGGTTATGTATTACCTTGTTTAGCGTGTACGCCATTCCATAGCATTGTGTATGTTAGGATTGTATGTTAGTTGCATTTCATGCATGTCATGCACATTGCATCGTGTTCAGAATAGGAGTTAGCCCGGGCACGGGAAACGAGGTGCGTTCCGTACTCCGAGTGACGGAGCGGGTCTCAATTCCCAAGTCACCGACACTCCGAATTATTCATGATGGAGTTAGGTTTTGTTGTAGTTTTCATGTGCATTCATTCTATATTGAGTTGTGCAACTCGGCTCCTCGGCCATCATGCATCGAGATGCGTGATTGGTGGCACGAGGATCGAGACATGCATACATTCGTGAAATACATTGATATGCCTCTTTCATGCTCTCTGTTGCAACATATCAAGAATCAGCGGTCTTCCGAGGCTTGGCGCGCTTTTCAAGAATCATTGCAAAACAGAGGCTAATTGGGGCATTCTAGTGGATTTCTGTAATGACCCTCACACTACCCTAACCATACTCATATGCATTTTACATGATTTTGCCTTGTTAAGCTTGCATTTCGAATCTTGACTTGTCTTGCATAAGTGTTACTTGAATGCTATGTCTCTTGGTGAGAGTGTGTGTTTCAGCCGAGGTCATCTTGAGCATAGGTCACCCTTTTGATGCTTTTACACTTAGGACCATCTTAGGATTTCTTTGTTGACCTCCACCTTTGTCCTGACATATTGGCCGAGATGATTATCATCTGGGCCGAGGTGTGTATCGCCTAGGCCGAGATGTGTATTATTTGGGCCGAGATGTTATCCTTGTCAAGTGATCTTGTTCGAGTGGTATGACATAGACCGAGGTGTGGCACATCTAGGCCAAGGTGTGGCACAGCTTAGTCAAGTGTTGTTCTTCCTAGCCGAGATCATTGTCCCTTTGTTGCCGAAGTCTTGTTGTTAGCCGATGTCATTACTTGCCGGAGTCCATTGCCGCCTAGCTTGTTGAACGCGCTTTGTCATAGACTTGTCTTGTCAATCTATCACCTTTTTTAGGAGAACCAATCAACTGCTGTTACACGGTCCGAGCCGAGTGTTAAATCACCTAGAGAGAGAGAAACCCACCATTTGTTACATTCTTGTCTTGGAGAAGAGAGAGAAGCTCTAGAAGGAGAATGAGGGATTTTAGAGTGAGAAGTGGGTAGCAAGCTTGATCCTTAGAGTTCAAACCGTTGGATTCGAGTATTGAGGTTAGAATCTTGATTAACTCTTGTTGTTCTTATTGATTATCTAGTTACATTGCATGATTGAGTATGTTTTGAATGCCATACATTGATTTAAAGATTGGTTTTAGAGAGAGAAAGTTGGTATTCTTGTGTTCTTGAGGAAAAGCCTTGTTTAATCCGAAAGTTTGCAACAAGTTACACGCTTTTGTGTTTGTTTTTCCAAAGATCTTCTAGTATGGGCACCCAGGTTCATGATTTCGAACTCATAGCATGAAATCTCAGATTTTGTAATAACAAGTTATGATCCTTGCATTCATCTTCTTCATGATCTTCATGTTCATGTTCTTCATGTTCTGAGCGAGGGAAAACCTGTGTTTCCCGATCTCATTTCTTTGAAACTGGCCCTCGAGACCACACCTCGGCGAGAAGGTGTGGGACCTCGGCCAAGACTTGAATTGGTGCCCAGCATGTTTCCCCGAGATGGGAGACAGTGTTTGTTTTGAATTGACTTAGTTCTTGAAGGATGCCGAGATCATTTGCATTCATATAAAGTTTGTTTGAGAGTGCAATCAACATATTTCTGCCATGTGTTTGTAGGACTTGGACTTGCCTTGACCCCGACGTTCGAAGGAATAAGTGAGTGGTATTTTAATAAAGATATGTTATAAAGCTTTGATAAAACCTTGTTTTGTCTTGTTCGTAAATTATTTACAAGCATGAATGATTATCCCTACTTGCAATAAGTATTATATCTTGTTTTGATGACATTCTCGGGAAGTCCGTACGTGCTAGGGGACTATAAGAATTTGTAACACAAAGTTTGGAAGTCCGTACGTGCTAGGGGACTATAAGCATTCGTAGCACAAGTCCTTAGTGTCCGGGGACTATAATGCAACGACACCCTTGTTTAGAGATCTCTCTTGCCTTGTCTTGCCTTGCCACTGACGGTTTTACCGCGTGGGTTTGTTTGTCCGGAATGTCATCTCTTGTATTATGTTGATGTAAGTGAGCATCCCTTGAAGCTCAGACGATTTGATTAATGAACTTGATTTATTCTACGACTATTTTGTTAAAAGACCTCGGATATCATTCATGTAAACCCTTTATTAATTATGCCATTCATCGAGTATCCAAGCTCACCCTCTCTATATATATGTAGGTGATGAGCAAGACGGCGACGCCTAGATGTGTTGGCCGATGTGTTTTGGATTTGTATTTTGCAACATCTTGAAGATTATGCTTCTTTGTTATTTCCTTGTATTTTGTAATTGATGGCCGAGAAGCCTTTTAGTCAAGATGTAATTTTTGTACTCCATTTTATTGTACTAAAGCTATGTTGTGATGTATGTCATTTCATTTAACTTAAGCACTGCTCTTATGGACTACTTAGCTTCTAATTATTGCTTCCGCATTTGTAAGCCCCATACGTTTACTCTGATTTGTGTGTGTGTGATCTTGTAAGTGGCCTTTGGTAGTCTCGAATTACTGGCCATCATGGCACCATCCTACTAGGGGCGGGATGGGGTCGTGATAATTTCAATTTCCGCAAGCGTTTCAAATATACATCATTCATCGTAATCAAGGCGCCCCTAGCTTGCATGCCGCTTTTTGACTTTCTTGGTTAATTTGTAAATTAATTAGAATTTGTAAATATTTGACCGTATTATTTGGACTGTACTATTCTTTTATTCGGATCAGATATTTATTCTACCCTCGAGGGCAAAATTGTAATAAGTGTGGGTGAGTATAATGTATGTCTTCCAACCCCACGCCTTTTTCTTCCCTTTTATTTACCTCGCTATTTATGGTTAGATATAGGGCATATTTCAATTAGCATACAAGATGATAGCATGTTTGCATCATTCATCTGCTTTTGCACGCATCGGCTCAAGATCATACAAACTGCATTTGTATTTCAATTCCAAGTTGAGTACTTGATAGCTGTTGCATCTCATATGCCATGTTTAGAATAGCCGAGCCTGCTATAGTTTGCATTTTTGCATGTGTTGCATTAGGTATTTTCTGTATACTTAGGAACCATGCGTGGATTTCTAATGAGCTTCTGTTTTGGCTTGGAGTACTCGGTGAGTTTTATGTTTTAGCATCCTTGCATGCGTGTGAGTGACTGCCATGAATAGCATACTTACCATGAGGCTATGTGCTTATGTGATATAACTGCCTTGAATGCCTGTGGGTGGAGGTTGAGTCATTTGAAGTGGAACAAATCATTGACTGTTTGTTTTAAGCCCACTAGATAGTGACAAAATCATGTTTTTCTAAGCCCACCCGAGGGTGGCAAATCCACGTCTTAGCCTACCTGCGGGTAGCACCATCAAACCATTTTCAAACAAACAAACATGAAATGTTTCGTTCCAATTCAGGCGACTCAGTCTATACTTGTTTGATGCAAGCATCACATAGTAACCTAGGCTAATAACCGGAATAAAAACGCACAATGTTTTCAAAAACAGATATCATGGTTAGTAGAGGCCAGTGTTTGACCGGGCGAGCGGGGGTACTCACGAAGTGACCTTCCCCAATCGTACCCAAGTTCCCGAGCCGAGGCAACTTTGGTGATGACGGACACGTGGCCTTTAGCACCGAGTCAGGGTTTCCTAAATTTCCCATTATAAAATATTTAGGTGGCGACTCTGTATCTGGCAAAGCAGTCCATGTTTGGCACTTCTTTCAAAAAATCTGTTTTGAAAATGATTTGCCAGATTCGGACTCTTTGGTTCAAGATTAAGAACCGTGACATTTGAGTCCTTCGAACTGTAGTAGACCCAATATCGAACCAGAACGGGGGGGACTCGCACCCTTTCCCCGGGATGCGTTCGGGGACGTCTACAGTTTCTGGCGACTCTACTGGGGATTTAGAGAACTTGATTTGAATTCATGATATCTGGTTTTGACTACACTTGTGTGTTTCTTTGCATTGCATTTGCAGTGGTGCGCCTAGGACACCGTGTTTGCCATCTGCTATTCCTGAGCGGTTTGCCGGAGGCTTGTCTTGTCAAGGCATGTCCATAAGGCTGACCTGCACGGCTCACAAGATGGAACACAAACCCGGTTTTATCGGGCACCCTTTTTTCACCATTCGACCTAGTGCATATTCGGATCCATAGTGACCATTCCAAACTAGGACAAAGTTGCTTACCCGCTTATAGGTTGTTTGAAACATTGCGTCGTAGTGAAACCCTAGCTCGACAAAATAGGAGGGAAACCCTACCCCAACATAGGGGTGTTTTGGCTCTCACTTGCTTGTTATGTGCTTTAGAGTGCGTCTCACAGAATGCATGTATCGGTTTGCAAGTTCGGCATCAACTGCAACACCTGCTCAAGATTTTGGGACTCGGTTTAGTGATGTAGATTTGGGTAGAATTCAGTAGAGAGCACACTCATTCAGCTTTGCTCATATTGGTTGTGGTGAAATTAGGTTGAGATGCTGTCAGTTTTCTCTTTTGCTAGGTAGTCTTGGAACCATAGCTTCAGAAGGCTCCGATATCCCCCGAGGTTCATCGAACTTGTGCTAATAAACTTTGTCAGTCGAGGTTCGGTTCAAGCAATCGGTGGCGGTAAAAGGCGGTCCAGCACAAATCACCGATTCGGCCGATTACGGATCGGGGCCCTTATCCACCCCACCAGTGAACAGTCAGGCTGAGGTCTCAGTTTCTACTGCAGAGATAGATACCAGTCAGTTAGATGGATCAGCAGAACACGTCAGGGATGGAGGCAATGATGCGTCAAATACAGGAAACTATGAAACTCATGCAGCAAGACGCTGTCCGCCAAGCGGAATCTTCCAAGCAGCAGGTTGCAATCATGGCTCAGCAAGCCGAGCTCATCACTAGGTTGCAACAGCAAAGTGGAGCGTCTGCTTCACATCAAGCTCCTCTCCCACCAGGAGCTCTAACACCCGGAGAGACACCAAATGTCCAGGCAGATACGGACATTCCAATGTGGCCCGCCTCAATTTTACTCCAAATTGTCCAAAACACCTACCAATCTACGGACTCTCCTTCGAAGTTCGAGGTCGACCTACAGGTTGAAGTTGAGTAAGCTTGAAAAGTTGTTCAAAAATCTCGGGAGTAAAGTCCATCCGGACATTGATGACGTACACCGACGCAAGCAGAATCTACCGAACAGGTTCAAGATGCCTCACATCGACCGTTTTGACGGGTCGGGAGATCCCATGGTCCACCTGAGTTTGTTTTCAGATGTTCTGCGCCCGATGGGCTTGACAAGATTACAGAAGTTCTCCCTTTTTGGCAGGACCCTGTCGGGTATTGTGGCCATCTGGTATGCCAAATTGAAGGATTCAGTGAAACGAAGCTGGGAGGAGATGGCCGAGTCCTTCGTCGCATAATATTCATACAATACCCAAATCGAGATTACGACCCGTGATCTTGAGACGACGAGGCAGGAGCCTAAGGAGAACTTCTCAGAATTCGTGGCCCGCTGGAGAGCCAAGGCCTCAATGATGACCGTTAGGCCAACGGATAAGGATCAGATACGGATGGTTGTGCGCAACCTCCAAATTTCAAACTATCGTAAAATGATCGTGCTCCCCTTCCCTACCTTTTCAGATTTGCATAAGATGGGAGTACAGATCAAGGATGCTATGAAACAGGGCCTCATTGACCAGGAGAAGGAGCAGCCCAGGAGGGCGTTTACCCGCAGTTCGAATGCGACCACCAGCGGTGACGCAGCTGCAAGATCTTCCGAAGTGAGCATGGTCCCCACCACCACACCAAGAGCAGCCACCCCCTTTGTTGGTGCATCCACTTTAAGCCCCCGAACTTCAGACTATCTACCCCGAGGCAAGAGGGTTTTCACCCCACTCTATATGTCTTTGTCTAAAGCCCTGGGGGTCCTACTCAGGAAAGGACATCTGAAACCGTTGGAGCAACGGCCTCTACCCGATCCTCTCCCTCCAAAGCATGACCCGACTAAATCGCAGGCTTTCCATCAACAAACCGGTCATGACACCGACAGTTGTGTCCGTCTCCGCCACGAGATACAAAATTTGATTGACAACGGGGTCATCCCCGCACCAGGTCCTGTAAAGTCTATCGGTACTTGATCAGTGAACTTGTAGGGGATAATGTGTTGTGATCAAGGGATGAACCACCTACGGGCGACGTTCAGTTTACTCCAGCTGTAGTGGATGGCATGCACTGTTTTGAGCAATGTACAAGTGCTGTTAATTTTGCATTCTGACTTGGGTATTGGGTCAGTCTTGTTGTTTTGTTTTGAGTCTGTCTTTTTGTTTTGAGTCAGTCTCTTTTGTTTTGGGTTTGTCTTGTTGTATCGAGTCAATCCTGTTATATAGAAGTCGGGTGATTCCAGGGGTGTTACCTCAGGCGTCACCATTTTGTTTTGCGTTTGTCTTTTCGTTTTGAGTCTGCCGCCAGGAGCCGAAGTGCCATGATTTGAATGAAACAAGAAGGATTTTACGCCTCGCGTTGCTTCGCCTTGTGCGCTTATGCCGGAAGTTCTGAATGAGATGGCAGTATTTGACTAAGAACTCTGTCTTTTCTGTGCCTTGAAGTCATTATATTGACCTAAGTTTTTCAAAACTTTTTTGAACACTGCGGTGAAAATGAAGAGGAAGAAATTCCTTGGGATTTGCAAAACTTTGATCAATTGAGAGAAAGAGAGGCGTGCTAAGCCATTAATGAATGAAATCATGGTTGTTAGCATGAGCACTGAGAAGGACCCTGGCTTGATCCAGACTGGTTTCACACTATCTTCGGTATGACGATTTGTTTTCTTAAAAATTTTCAAAACAAAATGTTTTATGCAATCCTGCGAAGACTGTGGAGTCGCTCTTGAGATTGTGCAGCCTAGGATCGCTCTCAGCCTCGAGACTCAACCCCTTTTGCTTCCAAACCTTGAACTTGAATACAGAATGTTCAACGGTCAACTACAATGTGAGGCCTGTGTGGCCAGATTTGAAGCAGCCCTTGAACAAGAGGCCAGGAGAGTCGGATCAAGAAGATCGGAAGATCAGAAGAAGCTTGCAAAGCTAGAACGTAAGTACCTTCAACCTAGGGGCGAAATGTCCGATGTGCTCAAGAGCCAAGATGGATCCTTCAAGAATCGATACATGACCACTCTCTTGGATACAGATGGCTTCGAGATCCTAAAACCATTTGGCATGGACTTATTACACTTTTACCCTTTGAGAGGCTCATTTGGCGAAAACCCGTATAGGCGACCGTGCAAAAGTTAGAGCAAGAAAAAGAAAAAGAAAGAACAAGAAAAAAAAAAAGCAAAAAATATACAAAGAAAAGAAATGTGATGAAAAGAAAATGAAAAAATGCAAAAAAAAAAGAAGAAGAAAAAGGAATGAAAAGAATAGAAAAGAAAAGAAAAGAAAGAAGAACAAAGCTCGCAAGGTCGAAAACCCATGACGGGCGCCTTGGCAAAAGTTAGAGCCTGAAAAGGAGAGGTTAATACCCGAGTGTACCTTAACCCCGAACTACGTAAGGCTTGATTCCCATGTTTGGGATACGTAGACTCATTTGTTAAAGATTTATTGAAGGGTGAACAGCTACCTTTGCAAGAGAGTAAAATTGAGATGTTGTCTAAAACATTTTTTGGAGGTCTGTAAATATTATGTGGTAGTGGAAATGACTTAGGGTGTGTAAGATTGAGTATGAGATTATTTTGAAGATTATATAGTGACTCTGTGGCCGTAACCTTTTTTTGGGGTGAAAGTAAGTATTCTTATTGGGTAAATTCAGGCAAATCAATTTTTTTTACTCCTATTGAAATTTTTTCCAGAATTTTTATTTTTTAGATCATTCTAGACTATAAGGACTTGAAAAATAAAACCTTTCAATACAAAATTTAAAAATTTCACTAAATACAAATATATATATATATGATTTTTTTATTTTAAATTTTTTTGGCACCTATCAAAAAGGGATGAATTTTGCTAAAAACAGTTGTGTTTTTTTTCTCAATTGTCAGCTAGATAAACTGTAGCGAAACATCTAAATATTTTATTTTTGTTTAAATAGCCAAAAAGTTTTATTTTTTTTTCAGTGTTTCCAAAACAGAGTCTAAGACTAACACATGTATGAATATTGGCAGGACCATTGCAAAGAACACTTTGAGGAGGAAGAAAGAGAACTACTGCCATTGATGGAGGCGACAGAATTGAGTAGAGAGCAGCAAGAGAAGGTGCTGGAGCAGTGTTTGGATGTAATGCAGGGGACTCACTCGCACTTGTTTCACTTTTTCATCGAAGGCCTCCTACCTCAGGATGCAATGCACTACTTGGACTAGGTAATCAAAAGTAGCAACAAAGAACTTGTGGCCTCGATGCTCCGCATGATTATTGAGTAAGATCCTTCCATTGGATCCTACATATAGACAAATCATTGCATATATATATATATATATTTTAAAATCAATCTGACAGTATTATTCGTTTATCTTTGCTTCAATCTGAATCCTGTATGTTTTTGTAAGAAGATAGAACTAGCATTGTTTTGCGGTCTCTCTTATCAGTTAGTTATGCCATATGAAATGAGATGGCATCCCATATTATTCTTTTATCTTTGCTCCAATCTGAATCCTGTATATATATATATATATTTTTGGTGTGTGTGTCTTTTTTTGCATTGTTTCAAAACTTTAAAATTTAACTAATTCTTGTTGTAGATCTTGGTTTTCGATAAAATTGGTATTTTTGGGATCCCCTTGTTGAAATCCATCAAACTAATCCTACGATGAATATGAAATTTTGGAGAAGAAAATTTGACCACATTTTACTAAATGGCTGTTATGAAGATAGTGAAATTTCATTGATTTGGGACATTGAAAATTTAGATTCAGAGCTAAAATTACAAATTGATGCTCAATTTCTAAAATTTGATATCTAATTTTGCCTTAAGGGCCAAAAATTTTCAAATTTAGTACAAATTTGATTCAATTATTAAAATTTCTACGAAATTGAGATTGCTTAGCTCTATTTCGATTTTTTAAAAAGAAGTAATTTCTCTGATTTTGGATTTTAAAAATAGGTAAAATTGTAGATTCAATTTCGCTTCCCTAGGAGGAGAAGCTTTCATGGTTCATGCCACTGTCGACGACACTTTATCTCAATGTGACAATATTTATGCCATGACTCTCTATCTCAATGTAGGGGTGTAAATTGGGCTCGGCCTGGCCTGGGCTCGGGCAGGCCCATGTCGGGCGGCTTGTTCTCCTGCCAAAATTCGAGTTGAGCCTGTCCACGGGTCAAAAACTTAGGCCCAAGGGGTATTCGCTCGGGCGGTAGGAGGGTCTAGTTGTAACAAACCTCGATCGACATAGATAAACCATCAATTATATATCGACATCGATAAACCGGATCGTTAATGACCGATAATTGAACCGATTAAAGTATCGATGCATCGATTGAAATCAAATCAACTGAATAAGTTTACATACTGAATTGCATGTTTTATCTGTTGATTGTTTGACTACCTGTTTAAATGTATGTGTTTAAACTGTTAATTGAAGGCCTTATCGGCGGCCGATTTAGAAACCGTTTGATGTTTTATGATCAGTAGAATATTTATGATTTTATGGTATTTTTATCTGAAAATTGATTAGGAATGATTAAATTAGATTAAAACAAGTTAATTAACAAGTTGGATTTAATTACATGTTTGCCACTTGAGTGGGTCTTTGTTTAATCACTTATACTTGAGCCTATACACTTAAGTTAGACAATTGATCAGCCATTTCTCCTTGCCTTTGCCGACCAAACAAGAGGAATAGAGAGAGTGAGAGAGATTTGAGCTCACTTAGTTGAATTGGCTAGAATTACTTGGATATTGCTTGAAGATTGATGTGTGTATGGCATATTTGAGCTTGTTCATCTTGAATTGAGACTTAGGTAAGGATTATAACCTCTCAAATGTTGAGTTTATGTTGTCCCTTGCATCATTCTTGCATGATTCATGTTCCATTGTAGAGTTAGGCCATGTTCTAGCTCATACATGTTGAATTGAAGCTCAATTGTTGCATGCATGTTGAATTTGATGAGTTTTGAGATGATTTCATGGTAAATGTTGCATGCATGTTCATAATCATGTTTAAATCCATGTTTTCATCTTGTTGTTGAAGTTTGGAGCTCATTAGAGCATGTTTTGAAGCCTTGAATTGTTTAAAAATCTTGCATGTCATGTTTATATCATGTTCATGAAAAATGGTTTGATTTGGAGTTTGATTGAAACACCCTTGGGCTTTGATTTCTCAAATTGAGGTTTGAAACATGTTATATTATGTGTTTTTATGAGTTTTCCAGAAAATGGGCCCAAGAGGATCGATTTTGGTGTTCTAAACTTGAGTTTCAAACTCAGAACACAATTCTGGGTTTTCCAGAATTCTGGTGTCCGCTCGAGCGGAGTTATGCGCGCTCGAGCGGAGAAATCAAGCTCCCAGCATTTGTTGCATATTTTGTACAGTACGCTCGAGCGGAGGTATTTACGCTCGAGCGGGGTTTTCGAGCATCCAGTATATTTTACAGACCGCTCGAGCGGAAGAAGTCACGCTCGAGCGGGTAATGTTTTTGCCTGTCCGCTCGAGCGGGGAAGTGTGCGCTCGAGCGGGGCTCTCTTTTACTGAAAAATTTCTGAAAATGTTTTCTGCATACATCTTTGCATCCTCATTTCATTCTAGGCATTCTTAGGCCTAGTTTAAGACATCTTAATGAGGATATAGATGTAGAACACACTGAGGCAATTAGGGGTTAAGTTAAATATTCTTTCCCAACTGTGTAGCTTAGTGTGTTCGAACTGTTAACTGTGTAGGGTTGGCGACTGGGGAGACGCATTCTAGCATACTGTAGCCCAAACTCTGTGAGTAACAGATTGTGTAAAGATATGTTCAAAATGGTTATCCTTTGAATACCGAATCGCATCAAGCATCAACTGCATCTTGAATCGGGTATTATTTATCAATGAATGTATGTCCTTTATTTCAACTGCATCAGGCATCCTTAGCATTCATCACTTATCGTTACAGAGCTCGCTTTTCCTTGTGGAACCATATCTGCATCGATTGATGGCCATCACTACCGGAGTCTGTTAAGACCGGTCCTTGGACCCATCTTGTTATAGGCTAATGGATGTACCATATGACCGATTATCAAATACTGATTGACCGAAATACTGTTTAATGAACTGTTTTCATTACTGTAAGGACATTCATTCTTAACCTCTTTACGCATTATTTTATTCACTGGGCTTTAGCTCACTGCTCATAGATATATGTAGGTGCTCAGGTACCAGATCGAAGCTAGAGGCGTCGGGGCGGAGTCCCAGTTTTGTTAAGCCATCTTTCGTGCCTCACTGTGAGGTTCCGTGTTGCCATTATTATGGCTTTTGGGGAGTTTTGTTTCTGTTGGTTGCCCTTCGCTCAGATAGATCGCTTCTCGCCTTTATCTTGTCATATCTGGGGGTTAGGTCCCCGATCGATTGTAATCAGATTGTTTTCAAGGACTTGATCCTCAGATCTTGTGGTTGTAAATGATTGTATATATACTGTACTGTTTGGAACTGTATGAATGCATGAAAAATATTTTTGGCATACAGATTTTCACAGCTCTATGGACACTAGCTATTGACTGTATTGGCTTCCGCCAGGCCCTCTACTCTATATTATCAGATATCAGATAGCAGCCTTGTAATCTCGACATCGGCGATTGCATGCTAAACCCATAGGGCCGGGTTTGGGTCGTGACAGAGTGGTATCAAAGCGATACTCACCACGAGTTATACCGCACACACGTGTCCAAATGAGCTATAGGGTGTCCTAGAAAAGCAATTAGGGCATCTCATGAATTTGAAAAGTGTGTGCTTATGATTGACTGAATCTATATGTTAAACGGTTAAACTGTTAAACTGTTTAAAATTGTACAACTGCTTATAATGATAACGGTTATAACTGCTTATAGTGAAATGGATAATGCAAATGAAACTGAATCATCCTCTGAGGCCAGAATGGCCAGACTTGAACAAATGATGGAGCTGATAATGGAAAGATTGGATCAACAACCGAACCAACAGCCACCTCCTCCTCCTCCGGTTCAACCGGAACAAAACGCACAGAATGTTAATGCTAATGAGGTGGACATTATTGCGCTGACTCATAAATTCAGCAAGATGAAACCGCCGTCCTTTCAGGGAGGCCTTGAACCGCTAAAGGCTGAAGCTTGGGTGCTTGAAACGGAAAAACTCTTTGAAATGTTTCCGTGTTCTGAAGCACACAAAGTATTGTTAGCTACCTTCACCTTACAAGAAGAGGCTAGAAGGTGGTGGATGTTAATCCGTGATGCAAACACTGTGATGACTTGGGCTCAGTTCAAGGAGTCCTTCTTTGAAAAGTACTTCCCTCAGTGTGTCAGGGATAGGAAAGTAACTGAATTTGAGCAACTGAGACAGGGCACAATGTCTGTTGCCGAATATGAGAAGAAGTTCACCGAGCTTGCTAGATATGCACCGCATATGGTGGACACCGACTACAAAAAGGCCAGGAAGTTTGAAGGTGGCCTGAATGTTGCCATCCTTGACCGAGTTAACATGTTGAAATTGCCAACTTATGTGGGTGTTCTTGATCGGGCTTTGATGGCCGAATCAAATATTGAGGCATTGAAAATTGAAACACCAGCAACTGAATGGCGTGGCAAGAGACAGGGTTTTAAGTTCAAGAAAGGCAAGCTTAACCCTGCCAACAAGAAACAGAATACGGGGTCAACAACTAGCCCTAGCCAAGGGAGTGGATTCATTTCACCCTGTTCTGTATGTGGCAACAAGCACAAAGGAGTTTGTCATAACATAACTGGAGCCTGTTTCAGATGTGGCAAGGTGGGCCACAGGATTAAAGACTGCCCTTCTGCTCCACCAGCTAGTGGTAAAGCTACACCGAGCGCAGCAGCATCGAATGCAGCGCCAAAGCCTAACTCCAAAGCTACCGGGAAAGAGCCTATGAGGCAGGGCCGAGTATTCGCCCTAGTACCGGGAGACGTGCAGAATACTGAGACCGTTGTGTCAGGTATCCTCTCTATTTGTGCACAAAATGCATATGTATTGATTGATTCGGGGTCTACACATTCTTATGTGTCGCATGCTTTCTCACGGAAATTGAATAGACCCTTGGAACCCATGAATTACTTGTTAGCTGTATCATCACCTATTGGGGGATCCATGACATGTGCATATATGTACCCTGCATGTGAAATCATTGTTGGGGATATGCATTTGTTTATTGATTTACTACCGTTGAGCATTGATCATTTTGATGTGATATTGGGGATGGATTGGTTACAAAAATATCATGCTACTATCGATTGTGTGACCAAGCAAGTTGTTTTCCGTCCACCGGGTTTACCTGAATTTGTATTTAGTGGGGTTGGAGTGGTACCTCCTCCATATCTGATTTCTTCGGTAAAAGCTGTCAAACTGATTAGAAAGGGGTGTAAAGGATATCTGTGTTCTGTATTGACTGTTTCTACTGATGATAGTGTGAAAACTGATGTGAATTGCATTCCCATAGTTAGAGAATTCCCAGATGTATTTCCAGATGATCTACCAGGGAATTTGATTGACAGGGAGATTGAGTTTACTGTTGATGTAGTTCCGGATACACAACCAATATCCAAAGCTCCTTACAGAATGGCTCCAACCGAACTGAAAGAATTGAAAGTGCAATTGCAAGAACTGTTAGATAAAAAGTTCATCAGACCCAGTACTTCACCATGGGGTGCACCTGTTTTGTTTGTGAAAAAGAAAGATGGCTCACTGAGACTATGCATTGATTACCGTGAATTGAACAAGGTAACTGTAAAGAACAAATATCCATTACCGCATATTGATGACCTGTTTGATCAGTTACAGGGTGCACAAGTGTTTTCCAAGATTGATCTCAGATCGGGATACCACCAACTGAAAGTTAAACCGGAAGATATTGATAAAACTGCTTTCAGAACGAGGTATGGCCATTATGAATTTTTAGTTATGCCGTTCGGAGTCACGAATGCCCCTGCTGCATTTATGGACCTCATGAACAGAATTTTCAAACCATACCTTGATGATTTCATTGTGGTATTTATTGATGACATCTTGATCTATTCTAAGACTGTTGAAGAACATGAACATCATTTAAGACTTGCCCTGCAGACCTTAAGCGAACAGAAACTGTATGCTAAACTGTCTAAATGTGAATTCTGGCTTGATCATGTGATGTTTTTGGGGCATGCTATTAGCAAAGATGGAATTTCTGTTGATCCGCAGAAAATTGAAGCTGTAGTGAACTGGTCTAGACCAACAAATGTGACTGAAGTCCGAAGTTTTCTGGGATTGGCTGGATATTACAGAAGATTTGTCAAAGATTTCTCTAAAATTGCCTTACCACTAACTCAGTTGACACAGAAGGGGATATCATTTAACTGGACTGACCAGAGGGAATCAGCATTCCAAGAGTTGAAAACAAGACTTGTAACTGCACCGATTCTGACTTTGCCTTCAGGTACGGATGGTTACACTGTTTTTAGTGATGCTTCTCATAAGGGTTTGGGATGTGTTTTGATGCAGAATGGGAAAGTTATTGCTTATGCTTCCCGACAGTTGAGACCGCATGAAAAGAATTACCCAACCCATGATCTGGAACTTGCTGCAGTGGTTTTTGCACTGAAAATTTGGCGTCACTACTTGTATGGGGCGACATGTGAAGTGTACACTGACCACAAGAGTTTGAAATATTTCTTCACACAAAAAGAACTGAACATGAGACAGCGGAGATGGCTTGAATTGATTAAAGACTATGACTTACAGATTTTGTACCATCCGGGAAAAGCCAACACCGTTGCTGATGCATTGAGCCGAAAGTCAATTGGGAACTTAGCCTGTTTGCTGACTGAACAGAGAGAGTTGCTTTGTGACCTTGAAAAGTCTGGGATCGAAATTGTTTTGAAAGAATAAGGTGGAACCTTAGCTGCTATTTCTGCTCAACCAGTATTGATTGAAGAAATTAAAGAGAAACAGCAACTGGATGACTTTTTGAAAAAGATCATTGAAGAAAGAGATTCAAAACCGAGACTGGGATTCAAATTTGACAACAATGTACTGAAATATCAAGATAGACTGTGTGTACCGAATGATATTGAATTGAAAAGAAGAGTCCTGCAAGAAAGCCACAATTCGAAGTTTTCGATTCACCCGGGGAATACGAAAATGTATCAAGACTTGAAACAGAATTTCTGGTGGCCAGGAATGAAAAAGGAGATCGCTGACTTTGTGTCCAAATGTCTTCTTTGCCAACAAGTTAAAGCTGAACATCAACGACCCGCAGGTTTATTGCAGCCCTTACCCATACCGGAGTGGAAATGGGAACATATTACCATGGATTTTATTGTTGGATTACCTCGCTCCAGTAAAGGTATGGACTCTATTTGGGTTATTGTTGATAGACTGACCAAATCTGCTCACTTCCTACCTGTCAAGACAATCTATAATGCGGATAAACTGGCTGTTATTTATATTGATGAAATTGTTAGATTGCACGGTGTGCCTGTGTCTATTGTTTCTGACAGGGATTCGAAGTTTACATCGAGGTTTTGGCAAAGCCTACAGACTGCATTGGGTACTGAATTGAGGCTGAGTAGTGCCTATCATCCTCAGACAGATGGACAGTCGGAAAGGACCATCCAAACTTTAGAGGATTTACTGAGAATGTGTGTCCTTGATTTTCAGGGAAACTGGGAAAGTCATTTACCGTTAGCCGAATTCGCCTACAACAACAGCTACCATTCGAGTATTGGTATGGCGCCTTTCGAGGCATTGTATGGCGTAGTGTAGGTCTCCAATTTGTCAAGGCGAAGTTGGAGATGGGCCATTGCTTGGGCAAGATTGTGTATGAAACAACCGAAAAGATAAAAGCGTCACAAAGAAAGATTGAAAACCGCACAGTAGTAGATGTAGAAAAGCAGATGTTAGAAGACGAGACCGAGAATATGAAGTGGGTGATCACGTGTTTGTGAAAGTGACACCAATGAAAGGCCAGACTCGTTTTGGAGTCAAAGGCAAGTTAGCGCCGCGGTATGTCGGAGCGTATCAGATTATTGAGAAAATCAATCCAGTGGCGTATCAAGTTGCACTTCCTCCTGAAATTGAGCATATGCATAACGTCTTTCACATTTCGATGTTGAGAGATTATCTCCGGGATCCATTTCATGTAATAGAGCCTACTCGAGTAGTGTTGAGTGATGACTACACTTACGAGGAACGGCCTATACAGATTGTAAACCGGCGAATCAAGAAACTGAGAAACAAAGAGATCCCATTGGTAAAAGTTGATTGGCAGAACCATGGTGGTGTGTATGCCACTTGGGAAAGGGAAGATGACATGGCTAAAAAATACCCAGAACTGTTTCCACTGAACCCTGTTTTCTTCCAGATTGAAGGTAACTCGAGTTTAGAGGACTAAACTCCTTATAAGGAGGAGATCAGAATAACCTCGCATCGATTCATCGATAAACCATCAATTATATATCGATTCATCGATAAACCCGGAATGGTGATAATTGAACTGATTAAAGTATCGATGCATCGATTGAAATCAAATCAAATCAATAAGTTTACATACCGAATTGCATGTTTTATCTGTTGATTGTTTGACTACCGTTTAAATGTATGTGTTTAAACTTAATTGAAGGCCTTATCGGCCACGATTTAGAAACCGTTTGATGTTTTAGAATCAGTAGAATATTTCTGATTTTATGGTATTTTTATCTGAAAATTGATTAGGAATGATTAAATTAGATTAAAACAAGTTAATTAACAAGTTGGATTTAATTACATGTTTGCCACTTGAGTGGGTCTTTGTTTAATCACTTATACTTGAGCCTATACACTTAAGTTAGACAATTGATCAGCCATTTCTCCTTGCCTTTGCCGACCAAACAAGAGGAATAGAGAGAGTGAGAGAGATTTGAGCTCACTTAGTTGAATTGGCTAGAATTACTTGGATATTGCTTGAAGATTGATGTGTATGGCATATTTGAGCTTGTTCATCTTGAATTGAGACTTAGGTAAGGATTATAACCTCTCAAATGTTGAGTTTATGTTGTCCCTTGCATCATTCTTGCATGATTCATGTTCCATTGTAGAGTTAGGCCATGTTCTAGCTCATACATGTTGAATTGAAGCTCAATTGTTGCATGCATGTTGAATTTGATGAGTTTTGAGATGATTTCATGGTAAATGTTGCATACATGTTCATAATCATGTTTAAATCCATGTTTTCATCTTGTTGTTGAAGTTTGGAGCTCATTAGAGCATGTTTTGAAGCCTTGAATTGTTTAAAAATCTTGCATGTCATGTTTATATCATGTTCATGAAAAATGGTTTGATTTGGAGTTTGATTGAAACCCTTGGGCTTTGATTTCTCAAATTGAGGTTTGAAACATGTTATATTATGTGTTTTTATGAGTTTTCCAGAAAATGGGCCCAAGAGGATCGATTTTGGTGTTCTAAACTTGAGTTTCAAACTCAGAACACAATTCTGGGTTTTCCAGAATTCTGGTGTCCGCTCGAGCGGAGTTATCGCTTCGGCGAGAAATCAAGCTCCCAGCATTTGTTGCATATTTTGTACAGTACGCTCGAGCGGAGCTATTTACGCTCGAGGGGGGTTTTCGAGCATCCAGATATTTTCTGAACGCCGAGCGGAAGAAGTCACGCCGGGGTAATGTTACTGTCGCTCGGCGAGAAGTGTCTTCGAGCGGGGCTCTCTTTTACTGAAAAATTTCTGAAAATGTTTTCTGCATACATCTTTGCATCCTCATTTCATTCTAGGCATTCTTAGGCCTAGTTTAAAACATCTTAATGAGGATATAGATGTAGAACACACTGAGGCAATTAGGGGTTAAGTTAAATATTCTTTCCCAACTGTGTAGCTTAGTGTGTTCGAACTGTTAACTGTGTAGGGTTGGCGACTGGGGAGACGCATTCTAGCATACTGTAGCCCAAACTCTGTGAGTAACAGATTGTGTAAAGATATGTTCAAAATGGTTATCCTTTGAATACCGAATCAAGCATCGAATCAAGCATTTCTTGAATCGGTATTATTTATGAATGAATGTATGTCCTTTATTTACACTGCATCTTGTGGCATCCTTAGGATCTCACTTGTTTCTGAGCTGTCGTTCCTTGTGGAACCATATCATTCTTGATTGATGGCCATCACTACTGTTGGGTCTGTTAAGACCTGGTCCTTTTGGACCTACTGTTATAGGCTAATGGATGTACCACATATGACTGATCTACTGAAATACTGATTGACCGAAATACTGTTTAATGAACTGTTTTCATTACTGTAAGGACATTCATTCTTAACCTCTTTACGCATTATGTTATTCACTGGGCTTTAGCTCACTGCTCATATATATATGTAGGTGCTCAGGTACCGGATCGAAGCTAGAGGCGTCGGGCGGAGTCCCAGTTTTGTCAAGCCATCCTTCGTGCCTCACTGTGAGGTTCCGTGTTGCCATTATTATGGCTTTTGGGGAGTTTTGTTTCTGTTGGTTGCCCCTACCGCTCAGATAGGCATCTTGCCTTCTTGTCTTTATTCTGGGGGTTAGGTCCCCGTCTTGTTGTTATGTAATCTTGTTTTCAAGGGACTTGATCCCTGTACTGACTGGTTGTAAATGATTGTATATATACTGTACTATTTGGAACTGTATGAATGCATGAAAAATATTTTTGGCATACAGATTTTCACAGCTCTATGGACACTAGCTATTGACTGTATTGGCTTCCGCCAGGCCCTCTACTCAGACATCAGATATTGTACAATGGGCCTTGTAATCTCGGATTCTTGGCGATTCTGATGCTAAACCCATAGGGCCGGGTTTGGGTTGTGACACTAGTGGGGCCTAGGCCTAGGCCAGGCCTGAACATTTTTTTTTCTCTATTTTTTCTATCAAAATTTTATTTTTTTCCATTAAAAATGACATTAGGTCTCAGACAGACCGGGTCTCGGGTTGGACTTTAAGTGGGCCTTGAGCGACCCAATGGCTGGGCTAAGCGAGCTAGACCCACGGGTCTGGCCAAGCTTCAAAATGATGTCTTAGGCCCGAGGTCTAGGTTGGGCTCGGGCTCAGGCTGTCCACGGGGTGTTTTTACACCCCTATATCCATGCCACAATACTTATGTCATGACTGTGTTTGAATTATAAATTTGATGATACATTTATGGAGAGTTGTTTTTATAATTTTTTTTTTTTCAAATTTATGGTCTAAGGCCTTGTTTAAAAACATGTTATTTTAGTAATTTTTTAATTTTTTACAAAAAGATGTGTAGAAAAGTAGATAGAGTGATGTGACGACTTACAGTAACTTTTTGACTTTTTAACTAAAATATATAGTTGACAAACGAGACCTAAATATAACTCAAAGGAGCCAATTACATGCTACAACAACTTGAAAGACATATGGCATGTTGGTTTTATGGGCAGGCTAAAAGGCTAAAATAGTCACAAAAAGATAAAATAGGTTAAAAAATCAATAAAACAATGTCACATCAAAATCATAATCATTTTACTTTTTCTCTCACAAGAGTCAAAAAAATCAAAAAGTATAACCCAAACAAGGCCTTTTAGCCCAGGTTAATAGCCTAAAAGTCAAAAAGCTAACCCACTTCCCAAATAAAGTCGTAGAGCAAGGAATCATATCACTATTTGTAGTGACTTTTTGACTATTTTGTGTTTGTGAACATTCTAAAATAGTTAAAAGGTCATTATAAAAAAGTCAACTTTCACTCTACTTTTTTGCCCGTATTTCATAAAAAATTAAAAGAGTGATTCTATTTACACAATTACTTTACCTCTTTACATCTTCCATCTCATTACAACATTAAAAAAAAAATGTAATTCTCATTACACCTATTATATTACCAAAACTAACTCTAAAATCAGACTCTTCAAAACCCTTTTATCTCTTTACATCAATAGTTTTTTTTTAGAGAAAATAAGAGAACAGATAAAGACCCAGCAAAGGGAAAGAAAAAGATGTAGGGAAGACAGTGAGTGGCGCCCATAGCAAAGTGCCTGTTTGGTCACACAGTGCTAAACAATTTACTTTCTTCCGATGTTATCTTGTCGGAAAAAATAGATTTCTTCAGTGTTTTGTTGCTATACATTTACAGAACCACTTTTTTCCAAACAATGATTTTTAAATTTGTGTCGGGCGCGTTCTGTGATGACCCAGAATTTTTATTTTTTATTTTTTTAAATAGTCAATGCATAATTTAATTGAGTAAATTTTCGGATTTGACTGCTTTGTAAATTCTGTGCGAAAACAGTTCGGTTTGTATTTGTTTAAAATAGTTCCTGATCTCAGAAAATTATGAAATTTTTATATGTTGTTCACATACGAGTCTAGCATGTTGGGTAAAAATTTTAGAATTTATTGATGAGTATTTATTTTATGAAAATTCATGGACTGATTGGTGTTCAGTTTAATTTATAGCAGAATTTTGTTATTTAATTTTGAATGTTTATATCATGATTTGGATAAATTTTTTGAGTTTATTTTTGTATATAATTGGACCATTTTGGCTTATGGGTGAGACCCATGACTTAGATTTAATTTAATTTGAGTTTGTTTAGTGACTCACGTTTAATTATTTGGTCATTTTTAATTATGTGATTGGTAGTAACCATCTTAGGAGTTGTTATTATTTATTATATAAGGGTTATAATAAATATTTGATAGTTGATTTTATGGTGTGTACCATATGGTGAAAAATTATATATTTTATAAAGAATGAAAATATGTATATTTCGTAGTGAGCAAAATATTATATTTTGTGGTGTACAAAAATGTTATATTTTGTGGTGAGAAAAATTATATCATTTTATAATTTATATTATAAAATTTTGAGGTATTATTACAAATTATATTATATTTTTTGAAAAATCCATTTTGGGGAAGTGAACCCACATGGGTTGTTCCCCAGTCCTTCTCCCTTCTTTTTTTTCTTTTCTTTTCTTTTCTTTTCTTGGGGCTTGACAGAGCTCATCGTCTCTCTCTCTCTCTCTCTCTCTCTCTCTCTCTCTCTCTCTCTCTCATAGTGTATGTGTCTCTCTCTTTCCATGTTCACCATTTCTGCTCAAGCTTCAAGCTTGAAATGAGAGTTTTTAGAGTGAGATTTTGCAAAAATGTTGTAAATGAAGGTTGGAGAGTTCGTCGTGATCTTCGCAATAGTAGTCTTGGATTCATGATCGGGCAAGATTTACCTTTAAGATCTGCTCTTCTTTATTATTTGAGGTAGGGACTTTCTTCATATTTTTACATTAAAACTATGTTAGGGTTATTTGAGAGAATATGTCATTTTAAGAGGTATTGCATATATATATATATATATATATATAAAATTTTCATATTTTTGTTTGGTAATTTTTGGAAGAAAAATTATGATGAAATGTTAAGAATATTGGCATTTTGAGATTGATTTTGGAAAAATCATTTTGTGTTGTTAATTTTGTAAAAACAAATCCGAAAATAAAATTTAAAGGTTGTATGATTATATTTACATCATATTATGATTAGATGATTTATTTTGAGAAATACAAAGTTGAAATATTTTTTTTAATCTTTGATTTGGAATTTATTTTTGAGAAAAATAAATTGATGTTGAGGAATATTATGTAGATTGTTAAGTTGGGATTATAGAGTTGTTTTGGGATTAAAAACTTTAAAAGTATTATATTCATGAAACTGTATGGAAGATGATATGTTGATGATTAAGTTGTGTTCATTTTTTTTTTTTGTGAAAATGAAAAATGTGAAGTATGAACTTTTGAACTCATAACTTTGAAAATGTTACTCTTGGGCATATTTCATAATTTTTGATGTAAATATCATGTTAATTAGTTAATTTTACAAAAGTTGTGGAAATTGTTATTTGTAGAGATTTGAGAGAAAAATGAACATTTAAGTAGTTTGACATGAAATGTGATTATATTTAAAAGATGAGGCATGTGAAGTTATGTTTGATATAATTTATTTTGAAAAATTGTAAATATAATGAACTTACTAATTTAATGGATTAAATTAGTTTGGTTAATATTTTGTATCCTTTATGATAAAAAGTGTGTTATTGAGATTATACCATAACTTTTAATATAGTAGGATGGAAATGATAATATTCAATAAGTGTGAGATTTGGTGAAAATCATTTTGGTTATCTTAGTTTAGGTGAAACGAAAATTGATTGAAAGTTTTGTGTGAATCCAAACAATGGAAAGTTTGATATATAGTTTGTTATAGAATTGTCTTGAAATGACTAAATTGGAAATGTTGACTAACTTGTGGAGACTATAAGAATGTGGAAATTGTTGGATTATCTCTTGGAATTGTATTATGATATTACATTGATAGACATATAGAATTTGATCACAATAGAGCATTGTGTGGTGGAATTGAAATTAGAACTATTCTAATGCATTGTTATATATTGCGTTGCCATTCCATTTCATTGTTATCATGGATTTCAAATTGCAATTGAAAACTATTGTTTTAAGAAAGGAATTGTTTTTGGTGAAACAAGATTATTTTGAATTGTTTTGGATAAATACGTTGGTAAGTCCGGTTAGGGGGTGTAGTTTGATATTAGTTAAGTTGGCCTGAGTGTCCATAGTGAAAGCCAGAAACCGCGCGGATAGGTATCGAGCCTTTCAGTTAATACTGATAAAAATGACATATTACAGGTGTCGAGCCTTCCAGTTAATACTGGTAAAAATGACAAATTGGTAGTACTTGTATAGTCTACTTGCACACACCAGCCTATGAATTATCTGAGTCGTATTTACCATCTTGAAATTTTATTGAAATTGTTGGATTAATGTGTTTTCAAATTGGCATTGTGCGTAAAATTTTCAAAAGATTAGAAAAATATTTTGAGCATGACATGGCATATGCATTCATCTCATAAGACTGTATAAAAAGAATTTGATGAATTGTTTAATTATTTGATTCAATTGATAATGAGCTAATTGAATGAATTGAAAAGGATGTCCTATTGCTATTGGAACATATTTATTTATTTAAGTTAACTTGTTGTGGTTAATTAAATAAATTAGATTTAAGAGATTATGTAATAAAATCATATGGTTGTGACATGATGTGATTTCACGTATATGTATGAGTATTTTGGTACTTGCATATCTTTTAATATTTTAATATGAGATTGCTTGGTGAGCTAGTGGTTGCTCACCCCCTGCCTATACATGTGTACATGGAATGCTTTTCAGATTTGAAGATCAAACAATGGGTTTTACCATTTCATAAGTGTAATGCAGTGATGGATTGTACTACTTCATTTGTTGTTTAACTGAATACTATTTTTTTTTTTTTTTTATAAAGAGTAGTGTCCTTTCTTTTATTGTAAGCCTTAGGACATTTCTTTTATTCGCATGTAAATGTCATTGTTGTATAACGAAATGGAATATGTATATTTAATTATTCATCATTTCACCCAAGGATGAAATGTTATTTGTAAATGGACTTAATTAATGAATATTGGTAATGTTATCTGAGTGATAAAATATGGGGCGTGACATGTTCGATAATACAATGCTAATAAATTTGAATTAATCTATTGTTATGTTACCAGACAAACTTTTTTTTCCCCAGCAATACGTTGCTGTTAGATTGGATGATAACAAGAAATTAATTTGGGGTCACTTGTGAAGTGTCTGTTCGGTGATACATTACTATACAAATTAGATTACTTTAGTGTTATGTTGCCAAATTATAATAGATTTGTCTAGCCACCTGTTGCTGTACATTGAAAGATTTTTTTTCCTTCAAGCATCCATAAAAAACATTCATAAATCAAACACGCATCCATAAAATCATACATAAAAATTATCCATAAAAATATTCATACAAACATCAAGTGTACGAACATCCATAAAAGCATCCATAAAATCGGCCATTGTTTGTATCCATCAATCAAACATGTTATCACAATTCGTTTAAGTGTACAGAATTGATGAATACGGGTAGTATATACTTTCTCCCATCCACTAGCACACTAGTGGTGAAAACGGATCCAATTATTTGCTATCGGAGGTACTAGATGACCGGGTTATAGATAAACCTATAATAAAGACATCAATAAGTAAAATGACAAAATAATACATGGTAATAATCTAAGTAGGCTCCATAGTTTATACTTGCACGAAATGGTTTTCATTTACAAATCCTGTACATATATCTCTTCAATCAAGTGTTGTAACCGGTACTGATGTAAGTGGTAGAAACGTCAAGCACTGTTGCATGGATAAATGATAAGGACGACTCGGTAGTATGATGCTATCAAATGGCTTATGTCGGGCATAGTCATTCAATGATTAAATCCAGGGTCAAGTTCGAAGTAGGATAAGATAGAGGTAAGGTTCTCAGCCCTTTTCTTGTGAACCAAATAGTTGCACGTAGTGCACTATATTCTAATGTAGTTCAAGAATAAGTTTTGATTTTCTATCATTACCTCCCGTATCTGATGTCTTTATAACAACGATAAATCCAGTATTCTTTCCAACATCAGAAGCTCATTTAATTCATGCTTGACGACTACTAAAAATCTAAAGATAATAAATACGTTTATACGTCAAATTATTAATAAAACTCAATATAAATTAAAAAATAAAAAAAAATCGTATTCATAAAAAAACTTAACAAATCTTGTTTGTGATGAATTCATGACTAGAGTCCACTAATAATGTAATACTTGCATTGTTGCAATGAGTAGAAGCATAATCATTGCAAACAAAAAAATAAAAGATATAAAAAAATGAAACTGGAAATACACAGTAATAAGGAGTTGAACAAATTAAAAATTTTTGGCTTTGGGTTATCATAAATATATCTTTTATTCGGTAGTTGGTTACCAGATATATATTTTTTGTTCAGCAATGTGATGCCAAACTATTTTATTTTGTTTGATTTCGAAATACCGAACAAAAGTCGAAGAATAGTTCAAAAAAACGAAACAAAAACCTACTAAATAAATAAAAAAAAAAACCTCGTCATTTATTGCTTTCTTCTATGATCAAAATACTATGATTCTTACTTTTTGAAAAGAGATGTGTAAAAAAGATGAAAAATTGATAAAGGAAGAAGAGGAGTATGGATTGAAAAGTGAGGGGTGTAAGGAGATAATAAAATATATTTAATTTTAGTATTTTGTCCTTAAAGGTAATTTCACACTTGGGTAAAATTGGGAAAAAATACCATCTCATATAAAGGGTATAAAGAGATAAAATGGTGGTGTAAGTAGAATCAATCAAATTAAAAATCCAATTAAAATAATTAGTTGTCAAAACAACCCTTACATTATCAAAAATAGCTTTCATATTTTAAATTATTATAGACAACAAAATTATGAAAATGTAGCAGGTTGTCTTTAATCCACAAAGAACTGTGTTGTTTGGGCACGTGGAGTCCATCACGAGTCTCAACTCGATAATCCAAATTATTCATTTTATAGAGTACAGTGTGTAGATCATCCATAAAAAAAAAAAAAGTAGATCCGATAATCATAGCCATATTAGTTTATGACATTTATTGTAAAATAATGAGTTAAATATTATTTGAAAATTAGACCATTTATTTTTTGAATAAAAAATATAATAAACTAACGTGATTACGTTTATCAAATCAATTTGATTTTTTTTATAAATGACCTACACATTATAATTTAAAAAATGAACGGTTCGAATCATTCTGACTGACCCATGATGAACCCCACATCCTGAACAACACGGTTCAAACAAGCTACTCCGATGAAAGACTGAAATCACAAATCTCAAATACTGGTCTTGTTTGAAAATATCATTTTTTAGGCTATAAGATAAAAAAATATTAAAAAAATATAAAAGCAAATAAACTATATAAAAAAGTCAAAAATTTTACTCTCTATATTTTTTACATATTTTTTTTATGTAAAAAATTAAAAAATCATCCAAAATAGTATATTAATTTTTTTTACATTACATTATTATATTAGTTGCAAAATAAAAAAATATTAAAATAATCCATTCCAATGAGCTTTACCTTTCCTCGTTTCTGGCGGGAAGGAGAGAGTGAGACACAGATGCAGTCGTGTAGGTGGTTGGAGACGCAAAGAGAAGACATAAAATGGGATCGGAAGTTCCTCTTCCCAAATGGGCGTCCGATCCTTGCATCATGGGCATCGACGAAGCTGGTCGCGGCCCTGTTTTAGGTTTTTCCCTCTTTTCTATTCATATATATCTGTGTTTTTAGCTCTTCTTTGCTTCAATTGGTTATTGTTTGGTGTTGGGTCTGATCTTAATTTCTTGATAACTAGTTACTTTTTGTTATTTGCTTTCAGGACCCATGGTGTATGGTTGCTTGTACTGTGCACTTTCATACCAAAAGACTCTATCCTCATTGAACTTTGCAGGTTAACACTTCAACTTTCCCCTCCTTGTATTTCCCATTTTCATATTTTGTTTAATTTTTGTATTTTGGAGAATGGGAATGTAATTACTGATTAGCATAATCTGGGTTTCATAGGAAGGCACATATTTTGTAGTGTAAATATAATTATTTATGAATTGTTCAAATGGGTTTAAGTAGAGGCCACTTCAATCATAAGCATAAAAATGGTATTACCATAATTTGTTGATGTAAACCCTTGCATAGCATATATATATACATATTGTTATCTTCACAGTAGCCGCATTGTACTCTTATCTTCTTTCAGTGCAGTGGAACTGGGTGTGAGATGTGGACGTAGGCAATATCGCTGAATCGAGCAAATTTGTGTGTCAGTGTTTTCTTGTTTGTGATTGTTTCTCCTTGCTATTGTTTGTGTGTAGTGGTTTATTCCTCAACAACACTTGTACTGATCCAGTGCTAGCTCTGTTCTATGCTTCTGGAAATAAATTTTATACTGAATGAAAAGTTATACTTTTGCTCTTTAGTTTTGTTTTTGATGACTTAAAATTAAATGGGTTGATGCTTTAGCACCAAATTGGTGAAGCAACAATTTTGCTTGTAGGAATCTTGCACTCTTGGACTTTAGTATGAAAGGAGGAATTAGGTCTTAGACTCACTGTATGCTTTCATTTATTTATTCCTCAGTTATAACTAATAGCTCTTTCCCCTCACTGAATATAGTATAAGACACGCTAGCGTTTCTCCCACACAATGGAATTTCTGATCTCTTATTTTATGCAGATTCAAAAACACTGAAAGAAGAAAAGAGGGAGGAATTATTTGAAAATTTGAAGGCTGTTGAATCAATTGGATGGGCTGCTGATGTGATTGATCCAAGGGAGCTCTCAGCTAAAATGTTACAGAAGTTAGTGACCAACTTTTTGCTTCATGTCATTTTGTTCCAGTGAAGCAGTTTTCTAACATGATTCCTCCTGTTTGATCTTACACAGGAATAAGATAAACTGTAATGAAATCTCACATAATTCTACAATGGGCCTTGTCAGTAGGGTCCTGAACATGGGGGTTCTTCTAACTGAGGTAAAATAAAAAAATTCCCTATCTATTTCATAATTTTTTTCTTGAGGAAATGTTTGGATATTCAAGTTCAACATAATCACATCCTTAATCCTTAGCACAAACCTAATCGAGGAAGAAGATCAAGGTGTTAGATTCTTTAACTTGGGAGTTTTAGGGTGATAGATGTCATTTAACATAGAAATAAGAATGTTGTAAATTTGATAGATTATATTTCTTCAGCTATTGTTTCAAGGTTACATTAAGGAAAGAACCAGAGTTTCTAAATGAAAGAGTCCATAATAGATGAACACTTGATCTAATAGGAAGACTAATGCAGATATAATGTATTCTTAGTGGAAGTTTCCTATGGTTTCTTTCATCTCTTGGTGGTGTAAATGTTCTGAATTTATTTTCTGTGTGTTCCGGAAAAAGCCTAGTAGCACTTGTAAAATGTTATATGGAATATATCCCTCTCAAATTGCCATGCTTCATTGTTCTTCAATCTAAAAGGTTTAAATTGAAAAACAAAATATGTATGTATGTATGTATGTAGAAAAAATAATGGGAAAGGAACGATAGTTGTGTAACTAGGCGAAACCCAAAAACATTTGCAAGGAGGAGGTTTTGGCATCAAACAGATGTTTGAACCTTTCTGTGTTCAATTCATCAGTGGGCTGGATCAGGTCATGGGGAATTTATGTTTGGAAGTGTTACAGGTTTATGTGGATACTGTGGGAGATCCAGAGAAGTATAGAATTAGATTGTCTGAACGATTCCCATCTATCAAATTTGTGGTTGCAAAGAAAGCTGATAGTCTTTATCCGGTTGTAAGTGGAGCAAGCATTGTTGCAAAGGTGATTAATTCTCATTTTTGTTGGCTTGCACAGTTTATGTCTTCTTAGATGATTTGTAATACATGTTTCAACTTTCAGGTCACAAGAGACCGAGCCTTGAGGGATTGGGTGCTTGATGAAACTGCTGAAAACATGCATAGGAACTTTGGATCCGGTTATCCTGGAGGTAAAAAATGTTTTGACTTCCTTTCATTTATGTTGAGTTTATCAAATTTCAAATGAGTATTTCCTTGTGATCATATGACTCTTATTTATGTTTTTAGATCCTGAAACTAAATCTTGGTTAGAAGATCACCAACATTCTGTATTTGGATTCCCAACATTGGTCCGCTTTAGTTGGGGCACATGTACTCCCTACTTCAAAAACAATGTCGAAGTGCTGTGGTGAGTCCTGGTCTAAATTTGCTTGCATGATTCACTTTCATTGAACTTCTATTCACCTGCTTGACTATTTGTGGGGTTGAAGTACTTTTATTGCCTCTTGTTATGCAATACATTGTTACCTAGTGTCATTATGTGGTGATCTATGCTATAATCTAGAGTGTAGATGCAGTAATGGTGCTTAAAGTTGCTGATATTAAGCTGTTACAATGGCGAAGAAAGATATCCCGTTATAGAACAAATGAAGAAGAGTTCATATTGGCTAGAATCACAGCCACAGGGCCGTGCTTTGTTACTTTTTATCTGTACTTTGTGTTACTGTTTTCAAATTTTAAAATAATTTCCCTAGATATGACATAAGTGAACGCAAAGTTTGCCATTATTAGAAACCTGGCATATAATGATCTCTCTTTTCATGACACCGGCATGATATCTATCTCCTCTTTGGTGAATCTTTGGATCATTTATTTCTGCATTGTCCAGTGGCAGCAAGCTTGTGGCAAAGGTTGTTTTGTTTGGGGAATGTTATGTGGGTGACTCCAAAAGAGATTACACAAATGATTTTAATTGATTTTCAAGTATTGGGCAGGTCGAAGAGGGCCAAAGTGCTTTCGCTTTGTGCTATCTTTGCGATTTTTTGGGTCGTTTAGTTGGAGAGAAATGGGTGCGTCTTTGAATAAGTATCTCGGGATGTTGATTTTTTATGGGATAAAGTTCGACATTTAGTATCGTTTTGGGTGTTGGGGAGTCCTTTGTTCAAAGGATTTCCTCTCTTTTTGATTGCAGCAGATTGGTGTTAGTTTGTGATACATAGTGTTTTCATCGTTTTGGGTTTTGCCTCTTTTTATTATTGTTGTCTTCTTTAACTTGTACTCTTTTTTAGAGGATGCCTTATCCTCGCTTCTTTTGGCTTTTTTCCTTAATAAAGTCTTTGTTTGTTGCTGATCAAGAAAAATAAAATATCTATCTCCTCTTTGTTTAGCTTTTCATTGTAGATCCAGAATTAGCTCAACAGTTCAGGTTTCTTTTAAGAGGATGCATAAATGCATGCAATAGTAATCTGTTGTGTCCACAAGGGTTCATTTGATCCCATTTGTTGCTTTCTGTAGAATCTGATAAAACGGATGAAGATGGTTCGTCTACTAGGAGCGGCAAGCGGCAATTGAAATTAAGCAATGTTGGTTTCACTGGATTGAAGAGGAAAAGTGAAGAAATTGAATCTAGTGGCAAAGGACGCTGCAAATTTTTCCAGGCTCGTAAACTTGAGCAACTCTCTCATTTCTAAGGATAACTTTGGTATATCTTATTAAAATGTAGCACATTATTTTCATTTTCTATTTCGCTACCCGTATCTGTCAGATTGCTGATTATAATTTAGATTGTTAAAGTTGAACTAGTGAATGAGTAGATATGCCTCTGCAGAAATTGTTCTCAAGTGTGCTTCTATGCGGATGAAAATGAAACGTTTAACCTAATTAAGACTGAACTAAAAATTCGTTAGAATATGCATAGCAATGTATTGCAGAAAGCAGAATCAACATTATTGTTTACCTTGTTGTCTTGATTCATGAGCACATCTTAAGAGTAGTTTTCAAGAAGACCACTCTGAACAAACTCCTGAAGACCTCAAAATTAGTGTGGGCCATGGGGACTCCTCTCTGGCAGGCCCTTGTCATCCTTCTAAGGTGAATTATCTAAAACCCAATCCTGTTGCTCAGCTTATCCAGTGCACCATATTTCTACTTGCATGCCTACTAGTAGGTAGAATCTAGAGGCTTGTTTGTCATATTGTTTTCATGTTGCATGCTGTGTTTTCAGAAACAAAAACAATGGAAAGTTCAAAAAATCCGTTGTTTTCATTTTTGTATGAATATAGATTTTTGAAAAATCGAAAACAACTAGTCTTTCATAAAAAATGTTTTTTTTTTCTTTCTTTCTTTTTGTTTGTTCAAAAAAAGAAGTTGCCAAACAAGTTTTCTTCGTTTTATGAAAAATGGGAACAAAAAAAGAAAACGAAAGTGGTGGAGTGTTACTTTCATGTAGAGTTTGGATTAGTTCATCCAAGGGTGGCATCAACCCTAATCCGAGGTCACTGGTACCAAGGGTAGGGAATCAAATTAATTATTAACATTATGATGTCCTGTCCATAATCCCTTCTAGTACTTGCTTAGCAGCAGCTGAAGGCCTTGATATTTTGTGGTTGTTTACAATCCTTCAATATGCAATGAATATGTATCCATGACGCATCTCGTACTTATATATATATATATATACATATATTAGTACAGAAACACGTGCGTTGCACGTGGTAATTTTTCTTTTTTTTAGTTATTAGTTTTTATACTAGTTTTTAGCTTTTTAAGTTTTACCTTTTTATAATAATTGCATTGATTAAATCGCATGAGTGGATATTAAATGTATGATAAAAGAATAGAAATTAGCATAAATATTTTACATAGTATCCTATATTTTTATATTAATGTTCAAGTGTTAAAATTTTGGAAGTAAATTGAAACCAATCACATAAAATAATTGTAGTCCATATCACATTATTAGACTTATTACCATTAAATATATAATTCATCAGATTGTTTCGCTTTTGTTATATTATATGTATGTATGTAGAAATCACTTGGTAATTAAAAGGTAAAAAAATAAAGCATCCAACTAACATAGTAATATTATTATTAAAGGTGAAGAAATAAAATATCCTACTAATATTGTAATATTATTATCATTTTGAAATAAAATAAGTAAAGGAAATTGAAAACTAAAGTATTTTTATAAAATTCATTTATTTTCTAGTTTGATCCTCTTTGCAATTAAACTTTGGGAATTTGTTATATTGCTATTTTTCATTTTATATTGATCTTCGTCATTTTGTACTTTTGTTACAATTTTTCCAGATGTGCGATCCTTGTCATTCATCTTGTATAACCTTGTAAAAATTATGTATGATATTCAGAAGCAAGTTTTAGCGCCTTAGAGTGGGTAATACTGATTGTAGAATTTATTTTAGATTATGAAACAAAGTAGTTCTGAATCTTCTGGAGCAGAGTCGATTATTATTTGTGAAAGTTTTGCAGTAGATTGTGACCAGCGATTGTTTTGAACCCTCCGAAACAAAGTCTATTATTAATACACAAAATCCAGTTAAAAACAACAATCCAAGAGCTATCAGTTTGCCAGCAAGATTACTTTGAATCATCACTACTCATTCAAAGTAGATCAATTGCAAAAAAATATTTATTTTTTTTATATATTTTCATGATTTTTCTTGATTTGAATATCATAAAATTTCTCGCTTACTATTTATGAGAAGGTAATTGAAAAGATAAATATTGAATATGCCACAATAGAAAAATTATTAAAAAAATAATCATATTATGATATTTGATGGTGTTGATGTTTGAACAAGTGATTGTAGTAAAATTATTAAAAAAAATAATCAAATTATGATGTTTGAAGGTGTACCATATTTGAATGTATTTGAATTGTAGAAGGTGTTTGGTTGTTTGGTAGATATAGGTTGGTGTTTGATATTTAATAAATTTTGGAGGGTATTTTCAAGATACGGAAAAAATAAAAAATATGACAATTCCTCACACTTGTATAATAGTAGTAAATATATTCAATTTTTGAATACAAGTCCTAAGATTTAAGTTTATGAAGGTTTGACACTTGAACATATACCTGCAGTCAATAATACTCGTAGCCCAATCCATGTAACATTGCACTCAATATAAACACTCTTCCTAAAAGTAGTGTTGCCTTGGTTACATTTGGATCCGCATTCAAAGCAAGGTGACTAAAATGGAGGAAAGACCTCTTATCATGCTTGAAGTATGGTTTAGCAAGAATAGAATTATTGTTTAGATGCAATGTTTTAGTGAGGAGCCTGTTCTCTAAAGGGATAACAAGCTTCTTATGCATAGCATTTTAGAACTTTTATTTTTCAATACTAGGAAAAAATCTGTCAAATTATCAGCATACCTAGTTTGACATTCTTCAGTTGTGTTTATTGTTCCCCAACTGACCCTTGAGTTTCAAAGAACAAGTGTATAGTATTGAAACTCTTAAACATACTGTTACTGATCTTTAATATAATCCATCAGTGGATGCTATTGATCTGTTCTTTATTTTTATATTTTATATTAGAAGTTGTAACTGTTATTATCTATGCTTGTTTGTTTGGGGAGAAAAACCACTCGAATTGTGCCATAAAAATTGTGCCATAGTTTTCTGTCTTCACAATTAGTTTTGATAATTTAATGAGGTAATTCATGATTTTGCTAGAATCATTCCGACAAATTGTTGGTAGAGACAATCTAAAGCATAGGTGACTGTGAGATATATATGGTTTTTTGAAACTGTATGGATTGATTTTGTGGGACTTTAGTAGATGGATTTTCTCCACTGAGAGGTGGAAAGTTTATCGGAAATTGATCAGCTTCCGGAAAAAAACCCTAAATCCTTAGATTGTGTTTGGTTGGAAGATTTTATGAGAAAAATGGAAAGGGAAAGGGAAAGGGGAGTAGAAAAAAAAAATGAGAAAGAATTAATATGATTTAAATTTCAAGTTATGTTTGGTTGAGTTGGGAAATAGAAAAAGAAAAGAGCTATGTGGGGAATTGCATTTCTCTCTCACTTTCTTTTTAGCTATATTTTTCAATATAATCAAATAAAAAGTGAGATTATATTTTCTTTTCTCTTTCAATTCTCTCGTTAAATCTTCCAACCAAGCACACCTTTAATAACTAGATTTATACCTTTTGAATACATGAACAATTTTTGCTGGGATGTTTGGAGAAATGATTGCTCTGATATTTGAATCTCTATTCTTTGCTATGTGGTGATGAGTTATGTTGGGGCCTAAGTTCAAGTGCATATCAAATTATGACTCGTATCGTAGTTTTTTTTTTAAAAATAATGGATTGTGAATTGTAAGATTCATTTTATTTAACATGATATTAATTTTATATATTTATATAACTAAATATGGGCATAGAGTTTTATAAAGTAAATATTAATATAATTAAATTATTTATATAATCACATATATTGATGTTTAATTCATCTCTTATTTCTTGATAGAGATAGAAATGGCACCATTTTACTTGTTATGCAAATAAAAGACAAAAATATAACTGAATTATAGTAAATCACAATTGAATTGCATGATTTAGTAATTTCTTATTTAACAAGAAGATTTCAATTGTTTTAATTGAAACTCATATCAGATTGTATTAATTGAATTATAAAGCATATAACTCTAATAACCATCGTGCTAGGGGTACCAATTAAAAAATATTAGTCCATATAAATTACTTGAAATGGTTAGATCGATGATGACACAAGCCAACCTCCCTATATCTTTTTGGGGGGATGCACTTTTGATTGCTGTCTACATCCTTAACTACGTGCCTTCAAAGTCAGTTCTAACAACTCCATATGAATTATGGAAGGATGCAAAATTAGATTTGGAGCATTTGTAGCCTTGGAGTTGTGCGGGTTTTGTTCACAGTACTTCTCATAAGCATGGGAAGTTAGGCCCTAGAGCAAATAAATAGTGTTTGTGAGATACTCAGAATGCTTAAAGGGTTATGCGATGTATGGTGAACACCCTAATGGTAGAATGACTAAAAATGAGTCGTGAGATGTCAATTTCATTGAGAATGAATTTCCTAGTATTGGTGAAGTAAAGAAAGATGTTGCACTATTTGAGTTGTAGGATTATAAGGAAATCACACAATCTTTTGGCAAGGGTAGAGAATCAGAGACTTATTCTGAAATCACCAAAGATAATGGGAGTGATTTACTTCATAGTGAGAGTGTTCCACTAGAAAATAACTCACTAGGATCCCAGTTAAGTAGAAGTGAACGTGGAACCATTCCTTATCGTCGTTATGAGATTGAGGGAGAAGCTTTCATGTGTACTCCGTTGGATCTTGATGAGCATGCTTCCTATGAGGAAGCATTAGTTTCACCTCCGTTGGATCTTGATGAGCGTGCTTCCTATGAGGAAGCATTAGTTTCACCTAATACTAATGAGTGGATAGCTGCTATGAATGATGAAATGAGTTCTATGGCTCAGAATCAAGTTTGGGAGTTGGTTGACCTTCCATTTGGGCGTAAGACCATTGGTAACGAATGGGTTTTAAAAATTAAGTACAAGACTAATGGATCAATCGATAAGTATAAAGCATGTCTCGTGGCAAAGGGCTATACCCAAAGAGAGGGTATAGTTTATGATGAGACATTCTCCCTGGTGATGAGATTTGCCTCTATTCGCCTAATTCTAGCTATTGTCGCACATTTGGATTTGGAACTTTTCCAAATGGATGTTAAGACTGCGTTTCTCAATGGAGAACTAGATGAGGAGATCTATATGGATAAACTAGTAGGCTTTGAGGTTAATGGACAAGAGCGCAAAGTATGTCGCCTCAAATGTTCCATTTATGGCTTAAAGCAATCATCTAGACAATGGCACTTTAGATTCCATAAAGCCATTATTTCAACTGGGTTTGAGATGATGGAGGAAGACCGTTATGTGTATGTCAAATGATCAAGAAAGAGTTTCCTTATCCTATGGTTATATGTTGACAACATTTTGTTAATTGGAAATGACATGGAGATGATTGTCGCCACTCAAGAATGGCTGTCCTCTATTTTTGAAATGAAGGACATGGGAGATGCAAATAATGTGCTTGGAGTTGGAGTTAAGATCTTGAGAGATCGCTTAAAGAGGCTTCTTAATTTGTCTCAAGAAACTTATATTAAGAGGATCTTAGAACGGTTTCGTATGCACTATTCCAAACCCATTGACACTTCAATGGAGAAGGGACGTAATCTGAGCATTGACTCTTGTCCTAAGACAGATGAGGAAAAGAAACAAATGGCAAAAGTTCCCTATGCGAGTGCAGTTGGTAGTCTGATGTACGATATGATGTGTACTCGACCAGACATATGTTTTGCACTGGGATTGGTCAGTCGTTAGTAGAGTAACCCAAGATTTATTCACTAGCAACCAGTGAAGAGGATTTTTCACTATCTTCGTGGGATGATGGATCTCATTCTTTGCTATTAGGGTGGAGATTTGAGACTAAAGGGATATAGTGACGCAGATTGGGCTACTGATAAAGATGAGCGCAAGTTTACCATTGGTTATTCATTTCTACTTAGGGGAGCTACTATTTCTTGGTGTTGTCCACGATGGAGTCAGAGTACGTTGCTTGTTCAGTAATAGTACCAGAGGCTGTTTAGTTGAGGAGATTCCTTCAATGCCTTGGGATCACGACTCTTGCACATGAAGCCTTTGTGATCTATGTTGACAGTATGACAACTTTGACATATTCTAAGGATCCCAAGTATCATGGTAGAACCAAACACATCGACATTCGATTTCACTTTATTCGAGATGTGGTTGCACGAAGGGAGGTAGTCCTACAACATATCTCCACTAGCAAGATGGTGGTTGATCCACTTACTAAAGCCACTACTAGAGATGTATAGCATTATTCTTTCCAAATTCATGTTAGGAGTTTAGGACTTCTTAGGATTTGATGTTTTTGTGGATACCTTATTGACGTTGTTGGATATTTTTGAGTATCTTATGCATAATTATTTATTCATGTGATTTTATGGCGTAATTGATACTATTAGCACACATTGTATATGATGTCACTAGGCTTAGATCGGCTTTCTTACACTAACGATCACCCTGGTGCTTGTAGAGAGAGTGGGATGAGACATTAATTAGCTTGGCGCTTAGAGAGCGAACGAGGTAAATATTTTGTAACTTGAGAATTGAACAAAATTGATTTATTATTATAAGATGTTGCCTTAACATTGGCTAATATGAGACTTAAAAAAAGTCAAATATAAAGTTATCCATAGCTTTATGAAGCTTGAATATAGCCGAATGTGAGGTCTTAGATAGGCGCTTGATGAGCGAATATGCTAAGAAACTCAGGTTAAGCGCTTGTATAGTGACTAAACTAAGATTCGTATGGTGTTAGAGAGTGATAGACCCAATTTAGTGGGAGCTTCGCTGTAGCATACACATCATATTGTATGTGCTATCGTCGACCACTTAAGGGAGTGGCTAGATGGATCCCTGCTCTAGCACTGTGTGAGCCTTGTTAGGCCAATAATAGGCCTACTCGATACTCCTAAACGTGGAATTATGTCATGAAGTGATGACTTGATATCGCTACTTTAGCATGTCATCCAAGAATACGATCTAGAGGACCATGCCTAGGAAAACGGTCAAGTTTGAGTGAATTGACATGAGTGGCTAGGGAAGATTGTTGGAAATTATACCATTGTATTGTAGCTCATTGTCTGACCGATTGTGTCAGATTTGAGATCACGATATGATCATAAGTACCCATATAGTGTTGAGGTCAAGCATGTTTATGAGTTATGACTCGCGAGGGGTTTTTAAATGTTTTATTTGGTGTGATCCATTGAATCTGAGGTGTCGACCAAATATTTTGACTGATGTGCTATGTTAGTTTATGGTGACTTAATATAGCACTCCTACCTTATACTTTCTCGTCATGTCACACGCTTCATTTTTCCGTATAAAAGGTGGATTGAATGAGAGATTGAAAAGTGATGATTGAGGATATAACACATAATGTGGATGTGGATGAGTGGGAGATGTTGGAAACCATGTGGTACATATGGTGTGGCCTAACTTTGAAGGCCACATGGTATATATGGTCTATCCACACATAACCTAATCATGAGGGACACATGGTCTTGGACATGTGGTACACATGGTGTGGTCTAAGCATGAGGTACATGTGGTTTTCCTTATATGCCTATATAAAGGCTTATGCTCAACATTGTGTAGACACACCAAAAACAATAAGTTCTCTCTCTATTCATTTATCTTGAGGCTACCATCTTGAAAGCCTAAGAATTTTGAGTGTGGATAAATATTGAAAAACTCTAGTAGCTTCTTAATTGACCTCGGGAGGGGGGGGGGTTGGGAGAGGGGTTTCAGACGAGGCTCGTAATTCAATTTGATCCAAACCATTTTCGTATTAGGTAATATGATTACTTGTATATTTTTCCTTCAATTAAAAACACAGCAGCAACAGTAAAATGAAGAGAGAGAATAAAAGGAGGAGAAATGTTTTTTTTGTTAGTTCAAATTAGGATTGGATGGTCATTTTTTATCTGCTTTTGATGAAATTTCAATGGATTGTTCACGAAGATGAGCTCTACGTTTTGATCAGAGTGGATCTTATCAAAACTCTCTTGGATCGATAGTTTGGGATATCTACATTGGTGAGACCTAAATCTTATCTTTTGTTGATTTTATTGAAACCCACATTTATAGTGATGATATAAGTATTGTTGGTGATCCAAGAATTTATCTTGATGATTGTATACCTTTAGTTATGAAAAAATGAACCATTGTAACCCCATTATTTTATAGTGAAAATTGATTCGGAGTTAGACCCGCAGACGTAGCATTTTTGCTGAATCACGTAAATTTGATATTTTGTGATTGTTTTTGTGCCTTAAATTTTTCAATCATATTATTGCTTTTAGTTTGTGGTTAGTTGCCAATTTTCTAATTACACAAGAAGAAAAAAGTATAAGAATTTTCCCAACACGTCAATAGGATTGAGGCATCATTCTACAATCACTAATAAGTTTACAAATGATTATAAATAAGATATCAAGGCTCACAATCACCTTTAAGTAAATAGTAATGCTAAGGACTTGGATATAAAAATTTAGAAATTATTTAAAATTTCACATTAATGTCTCAGATTCATTTCATATATAGACCTCATATTTTATCAATTCGATCTCTACCACATGTACCAATTTCTGAATCTCAAATTTTGAAACCCTAACTTTTTTTGTTAAGTAAATTCCAACAAATAGCAAATAAAATGATTTCGTCATAAGTTGGGAGCATTAAAGATTTTATTAGAATCTTTCTTCCACACTTGGATATAGGGTGGGAGCATTAAGATTTTATTTTATTTTATTTTATTTTTTGAACTTACATTAAGATTTTATTGGAATCTTTCTTTCACACTTCGATAGGGTTTAAATGACGTAATATATGACTTCGTTGTCACCGACATATTCCACTACTTTTTTTTTTCCCCGTTAATTTTGTAGGCATTGAAATTATTGTGTTGTCCAAGATCCTACTCTCTCATTAGTTCATTCAAAAAACAAAATAAATTTAAGATAAAAAATTAATAAAGATCTTAATTAATGAACCCCACTCATTTGGCAATTCACCGTAAACCAATCACATGAGTAAATTTTACACTGTTATATCGAGCCTATTGTAAATTTAGATGTTCAGCACTGTAAAACTTTGTTTTAATTATAATATTTTGCACACAAATTTTTTATTCAAATTTTCTTTTTTGTAAGATATATTAATGAATGATTATTTATTTTATGTATAAGCCTCGCAATGTATCAATTAATTTTCAAACGCTCTTTACCTTTCCAGGTAAAATTCTTAACAAAAAATCTAGGTACATATGTTTTTGCTTGTTTTAATACTCATTATTCGTTGATTTGTAATGTACCTGTGATTTAGGGTTTATAATATATTAGTGGTGGTTACAAATGTAACAATTTGTAATTTGCTATTTAAATTTTTAAATGATTTGATGAATGAGAAAAAATAATTAACAATTTTAAAAGGTTTGATGAATAAAAAAAATAAAAATTGTTTAAGAGTTATTAAATGTGGAGGGTAATTTAAGGAAAAGTCTATGGACTACAAGAAACTATCCCAGAATATCAAATCAATGGTAATGGTGTATAATTAAAGTTGTTATAATGAGACCAAACTACCGATGAATCTCACTCTTGATTTCAAACTCTGAGTTCTTTCTGATTTTTTATATTTGGTTCCTATATAAGATCTCGTAATTTAAATGTTAAACAAACAAAAAAAGAAAGAAAGTAAGAGCATCCCCACCAAATGTGGTATTGTATATATATATATATAGGGGATACACTACAACAAAAGTCACTATTTACGGCATCATGTTTACGGCATGCATTAAATGCATGTCGTAATTAGTACATTCTACGACATTTTTTTTTTTGCAAGCCGTTAATGTTTTGCTAATAACAGCATACATACTATGTAAGTCGTTAATTCATATATTTATGGCATATAAAAGTATGCCGTAAAAAATATATGTTTTCACGACTTACAAAAATATGTCGTAAAATATTTGCACTTAAGACGACATATATTTCATGTTGTAAAATATTATAACTTTACACGGCATGTATTAACATGTCGTGAAAACTTCTGTAAAAAAAAAAAATGCAATCCGAAATTTTTTTATGGCATGCAAAAGCATGCCGTAAAAAATGTATATTTTCACGGCATACAAAAATATGTCATTAAATATTTGTACTTAAGACGACATACATTTCATGTCGTAAAATATTATAACTTTACACGGCATGTATTAGTATGTCGTGAAAATTTTTATTAAAAATTTTTTTAATACAAAAATAATTTATAAATTTATACTTAAATCTTTTTTTTTAAAATTTTCTACTCCAAATTTTATTTATTTATTAATATTGTTAAAATTACACAATTTTTTTGCACTTCTGAACGACGATTTGCTTGCACTGAACGACGATCGATCTACTACACTGAGGTATCTCTCTCCATCTCTCTCTAGATAGAAGATTTACATTACCTCTCTCTGTATATATAATATATATTGAGTTAATTTACAGATACCTCTCTCTGTTTTTTTACTAGTCCTCACAATGATGTTCTCTTTTGTTTTTCTTGTTTCACTGTAAGCATATTTTTTATTTCTTTTGTTTAATTTTCTGTATTTAGGTTTTGTTGATCCAAAATCAGTTCTCGATGTACTAATCAGTTCAATCAATTCTGAAGTGATTCAGAGTTTTCGTTGTTATATTGCAGAATTTCAGGGTTTACTTTGTTAGATCTGAATTGAAGCGCATGCCAAGAGGTTTGACGACTGATATGAGCTGGTGGAGGTCCCTCTTGGTTTATGGAAGGTTAATAATTATTTTAAAATTTTTGGTACTTGAAATGCCCAGCTTGAAGCTTGGGAAAAAATTAATTTGTTGTGTTATGTTTTGATTGTCAAGTGTATGGAAGAAAAGAGTTGAATTTTGGGGGCTGTGCTGCAAACAATCTGTAAGGATTGCGCATCAAAGATAAGTGCTATCAATTTCTTTATTTTGGTTGTTAATGACATGTTTGACTGACTTAAATTTATTTCATCCTGGGTTATTGGTGCCTATAGCAAATATTTGATTCATGCATTACTACATATAGATGATTTGGATTTATTTAGTTCATAGTTATCTTTTTTTATTGAAAAAGATGTAAATTCATTCAGTGAATTTTGGGCAGTTTAATAAATAGAATTAGTGAAATATTAAATTATTCAATTGCAACTTAACATTTGATCAAAAGTTGGATGTATCTTGTCTACCTTACTTGCATATGTTCTCTTGAAGTGTTCATTTAAGGATGGATTTAGGGTATTACAGTGTTTACATCTATGTTAATAAATTTCTGTCTTTACATATTTGTGCCACTCTTTCTCTCCTTCCATTGATGTTTGTATGGTTACTGATACAATATAATTGGCATTAGGTGGATGTGAAGCATGGTATGGCTGCTGATGCTTTAAAATCTATGATTCAAAAGGGGGAAAGTTGCTGCAGGTATGTAGCATATAGAGCCCAGTTATATTTAGTAATAGTTTTTGAAATTGTGCTGTCATTTATCCTTGCATCCATGCCTTAAATAGATGTTGAATTATGCCCAGGTTGCATTGCCCATTGTAATAAATAAATAGATGTTGAATTATGCACAATTTTTTTTTTTTTTTTTTTTTGTATGTTGAAAATTTGTAAAATTTCAAACCGCCAAACCGATTCGTATCCATCCGCCAATCCGCCAATCCGCATCCGCCGGATTGGCGGACGGATGCGGATTGATTTTCTCCAATCCGCCAATTTGGCGGACGGATGGCGGATTGGAGGTTTCGTGGCCGCAACCGATCCGCGCCCACCCCTAGCTCACACATTTATTCTCTCTCTCTCTCTCTCTTTCTCTCTCTTATGCTTCTCTCTCCTTTCTCTCCAGTGACCACCAGCCACCACCACCAGCAACCAGCACCGCCAACAACCACCACCAGCCACTGCCCCTTCGATGATGTTAGTTACACGAGCACCAATCGATTGATTCCGAGCTTGACATTTGATTCTAATTCCGAGCCTTGGATTAATTTGGTGAGAGCCTTGGATTGCATCCTTTATTCGATTAATTCAGTTTCTCCTCTCTCATCTCTATTTGATTTTGATTTTGATTTGATTTCTAGAGTTTTGATTTTGATTTCTAGGGTTTTGATTTTGACTTTGTGCGTTGAACGTATTCGATGAAAGTCCTCTCTAAAAATTCTTTACTCTCTGTCTAGTTTGGGAGCCTTTTAAAGATGTATGTTGTGAAGAGAGATGGATATCAAGAGACTGTGCATTTCGACAAGATCATTACTCGTCTCAAGAAGCTCAAGGGTGTCACTACCACAGAACCCTATGTTTTTCCCTAATCGACTGCCTCATTCGCCGCGACTCATTTTCCTCTGCACAGCAAGTCGTTCAGCGAATCATAATGCAGTGTTCCTCACTCCCTGATGCAATATCAGCTGTCGATTATGTAACAAATCGAGGTATGGAGCTTGACCCATCTAGCTATGGTTATCATCGAATTTTGTACAAAAATAATCTGAATTGCAATACATATATCATTGGAATCTTTAGAGTAGTATCATGTATACTGTTTTTGTCTGAAGTTTGGGTGATTTGGCCCTCCTAAGAGATGCACGTTTACTATGCTAGAATTGGCTGAAATAGAATGCCCATTCTAGCTTTGCATTCCCTTTGTCTTGTTGTTAAGGCTTATGCAAGTGGGAATAGCCATTTCATTGGAATAACTATTCATTATTTCAATAAAAAATGAGAATACCTATTTCTGTCTCAAAGTTAAAGAATAGGCATTCTATTCTATCAAGGAATAATCTTAAAATATCGCCTGTTGGCCACCGTCACCAACACCAAACCTTCACCAAAGATAAATTATTTCGTTTTGTTAATTCTGTGGATTTTTAGATGATCTGCAGGGATGTCTAGATGAGTTTTATATATCCTGTATACGAAGATTATGCCTTCTTGTGTTCCTCTTTTTATTCAAATTTACTTCTTGAAAAATTAGAGATCCATAGAAGATAGATTGTTGGCACAAGTGCATTGTAACTTAAAGTTGCAACGCACAAGATTTTGTTGGTTCTTCTGACAACAAAACATTTTAGATTTTTCTCTGAGATCATTTTCAGCAGTTTTTTTTTTTTTTTCAAATATAAATAGTGATAGCATCAGATTGTAAATGCACTGACTCTTCAAATATGGATTACAATTGACAGATATAGGAGGAAGAGAGATAAATTAGTGGAATGTTCTTCTGCTGCAAGGATACCTACTATGTCGGGGCCTTTCACAGCCTACTGTTATAGGTTGGTCTTAGATGGGATTGAGCATATTGCAATGGTCAAGGTGAGAAATATTTGTGACTTCTGAAATATTATCTATTTCAAACAATTTTTGTATCTCAGTGACGCTCAACTCAACAAGCATAATTTCAGTTACTTTGATTTTGTTTATATTGCAACACATATATTGAGGGTATAGTAATCATTGGTAGACTATTCAAGAGCACTCATGCTCACGGTTGCTCTTTGCTCAAATTCTTTTGTAAATTGTCCTCTTGTTGTTTGGCCATAAGAGATTCTGTTTTTCAAGTTAGGTGATGAAAAAATGTTCCAGTTATGTTTGTACTAGGCAATGCTGAGAGCTTATACTTGTGTCAAGTCTAAACAAATTTGGTATTTTCCCTTTGGGTAAATTACACATACCACTCCTAAGATTTATGGAATATACAGATTCTTCCTTCTAGTTTGAGAAATTACAAATTCCCCTTACCAGAGTTCGTCTTTTAACAAAGTTTATAGAAAAATTAAATGATGGACAACTTCTTTGAAAATGATGGACAACTTCCTTTTGTTTTTTTTTTTTCTTTTTTTGGGATAAATAAATGATGGACAACTTCTTTGAAAATGAGTTTAATTGATAAAATTGTCAATTAATTGGACCTGTGGGATTTGCTGGTTTTATTGGTTTTGTATGGCCATGAGGGAAAGAAAGAAAAAGAAAAAGAATCCATGTTCTCATTCATTTGGGTACAGATTATTGTCCATGAGTAATTTTTTTGGGAGAAAGCACATTGCATGTTCTTCATTGGCAACAGTGTCCCTTGTATTTTAGGGATAGGTTAACTCTTCCCATCCCCATAAATCATTTCTTTTGAAAATTTGTGTCCGGGTGTTTGGTATAATTTTCAACTTACAGCTTATAATGAATGCTTAGGAAAGAATAACCACTTGGTATTCTCATGTAATTGCTATTTAAATGCAAATAATATATTTTGATGCTTTCATAACTTGGAGTGGAAAAGGTGGAATCTTTATGGCTTCATAGCGGTTACTGCTTCAAAATTTGATATTTTTGTACTTACACATGACAAACCTATGGGTGTGAATGCATGTTTTTATGTATGTTACATAAATATTGAGATTAATGCTCATTCTTTAAAGATGCTCTGGAGCTAAGGTCATTTCGAAGTTTTTCTTTTGTCTTTTTTATATATTTATTCATTTATTATAAATCTATTCAACCTCATGGTCCACATAATTTGTATTTTTGATTTGCTGAGAATATTCTCATTTAAGTGCTGGCGATTAGAACTTGATTTATTGTCTAAAACCCTATTAGGAAGGAGGGGTTGGGAGGTGGGGTTAGTGTGGATTATCATCTTAAATTTGAAGTCTGAATGTTTTTACATTTTCTCTGGTTTACTTCTGTGGCTGATCGTTCTCCTCGTCTACAGGTTGATGTACTGCTATGCTTGGATTGCTTCCATGATGGAAGATTTGTTATTGGTCATTCAAGCATAGACTTTTTAAGGGTTGATGCTACAAAAGAGTTTGATGATCTGGATGGGGAAAGTTGGACTAATCAGGAAACACTACTACTGCTTGAAGCAATGGAAATCTACAATGAAAACTGGAATGAAATAGCTGAACATGTCGGTACCAAGTCAAAAGCACAGTGCATCCTTCATTTTATTTGTCTTCCAATGGAGGATGGCCCACTGGAAAACATTGCAGTTCCAAGCGTGTCCCTCTCCTCAAATTTGTCAAACAGAGATGATTTTGAAAGACCACATTCAAGTTCAAATGGAGATTCAGCAGGTGTAATTACTAATTATGCACTTATTGTTTGTTATTCTACATGACATTGATGTGATTGTAACATTTTGTATTTTCACTTTTCATTTATTCTGCTAGGATCCTGTCTCGAAGACCCTGATTCTGAGCATAGGCTTCCTTTTGCATATTTTGCTAATCCAGTTATGGCCTTGGTAGGTGGATTTTTAAATTCTATGCTTTACATGGTTATTGCATCGAAATGTTCAGTCATAGCATATGATGTATTGATCTTCTTGTGTTTTTATCTGATGCGGTTTCATGTACCTTGATCGCTGTTTTTATCATTTGAAACCTTGGTAAATGGTTTCTACATCATCTCATCATCATTATTAACATTATTATTGGTATTCTAAATTTTGTCAAAAGGTATGCTATATAGTGATTGGGATCCTATTTCTCTCTATATGTGCATTTTGTTAATCTTTGTCATTTAGTATATTGGAGGGGAATGTGCAATTTGCATGTATTCATGCCTTATTATATGTATATACATTGTTTCCTATTTCTCTCGCTGTAGTGGCAGAATTTTAGAAAACAGCTAACCAAGAGAGACCGGACAAACAAATAGAAGTTCCTGCTTAATTAGTAGTCAGAATTTTGTTTTACATTTTTTTGTTTCTTCTTTTGATGAAGAACTTTTTCAATGATGGGAAATTTTTGTATGCCATATATATAGTATAGTGTGATATAAGGTTTATGAAGCTTAATGTCATTTTTGAAGGTTCTTGGCATGATTCCATGTAATGTTACGGCATACGGTTAGTCAAGGTCATGTTCCTATATATATATATATTATATTAAAAATAACTTTCTACGGCATGCAAAATTATGCCGTGAAAAGTGTAATGATTTATGGCATGTAAGAAAATGCCGTAGAAGATTATATACGGCATACAAGGCATGTCATAAATATATTAAAAATGACCTTCTACGACATACAAAATTATGTCGTGAAAAGTGGGATGAATTATGACATGCAAGAAAATGTCGTAAAATACTATATACGGCATACAAAGTATGCCATAGATATATTAAAAATAATCTTTTACGGCATGCAAAATTATGTCATGGAAAGTACGATAATTTATGACATAATAAAAATGTCGTAAAAAGTTATATACGGCATACAAAGTATGTTATTAATGTTTAATTTATTACTTTTTACAACTTTACCTGCATGCCGTAAATGACATTCAACTTTCCACGGCATGTCATATAACAGCATTTGTGTGCATGCCGTGAAAGAGTTTTTACGGCATGCATTGCAAGTTGTAAAAAGTCAATTTTGTTGTAGTGATAGGACTATCTCGATTGTAATCTTTTTCATTTTAAAATTATAATGGACGATTTTTATTACATTATTCAAGAGTTTGTAAGGATTTTTTTTTCTAAATTTAAAATAGTGATAAATTTTTAAAAAAACTCTTACAAATCCTTAAATAATGTAATGAAAATCTTCAATTACAACCATATAATAATGGTGAGGATCTCAATCTAGATTATCACTAGTTGACAATGGACATCAGATTTTTGTTGGGATTGTGGAAATCACTATAGGTCATATTTCAATAATTTAAATAATTTATTTTATAAGATTTTATGTACAGATTATTTTTGAAATAAAATATTGTTTTGATAATATAGCAACTCCGGCTTTGACCTGACATTTTATTATGTTCCGGACTCGGATTTCATGGTTTAATGTTGTTGTTCATCTCTTAATTATTCACCTTGTTGTTCCTTGGATTGGTCATTTGGATTGTAGTAGTGTGTTTGGAACATGTTGGTTATTTGTTTTTCTAAACCTTTGTTGCCCAGATTTTTGCTCCTCCGCTCGAGCGGCCATTCTTGCGCTTGAGTAGGTTTTGAAATTTTTGCTCCTCCACTCGAGCGGCCATTCTTGCTCTCGAGCGGGATTTGCAAACTCTCAGTATTTTTGCAGATTTGCAAATATTAGAAGAGTGTATTTTACACTCGAGCGGCGTTTCCAACGCTCGAGCGGGTGGATGCTCGAGCATCCAATCTTGCGCTCGAGTGATGTCCTTCACTTGCAAAACTTTTGAAAGTGTGTATTCGACGCTCAAGTGTCATTTCTTACACTCGAGCGGAATATTATGTCTGACGCTCGAGTGTCACTTTTTACGCTCAAGCGGACTGCATGTATAAAAGTCCGTGAAAATGACCTTTTTCATTATTTTTTTATTCCTCTCTCTCTCTAAAACTCTCCAAAACCCTAGATCTTGAGTTTCTCTTTCTAAAACTCATATTCTCTCTGCTATTTCACCTAGATCCATTGGGTTCTTCACCCTAGTGCCTTTGAGAAAAAGGTAGAGCATGTCATGGGCTCTCTTTTCACCCGAACAAAAGTGGGTTTCGATGTCTTTGGAGTTTCAACCTTACTTTGCTCGTCTTCTCTTCTTGAGGCAGGGATTTTCTATACTTTCATATGGTCTTTAGCTTAGTTATTTGTCGTTGTGTAATAATGGTGGGATTTGGGAGTAGTTTGAACAAATCTAGGGTTTGGATGTGAAATAAAAAGAGGGGTTTTTGATGAATAGAAAATAAATGGTTATGGAGTTGTAAATGGAGTTGTATTGTGTCAAAATTGTTGATTTGGAACTTGGGTTGATATTTGGAAAAATGGGAAGTTTGCCCTAAAATGACTATAATATTTATTTTGTATAAATAAATGAAATTAGTGTTGTAAACATGAAATTGGGCGGATATTGAACTAGATGGAGTTAAGTATGTAGTATCTCTTACTTTTGGAAGTTTTGAATAAATTATCTATCATGAGATTGAATATCTGTTTAGAAATAATAGTATTAGGCTATCGGTGGAGGATAGATATGATTGTTGTAGAAATTGCATGGGGATTAGGTGAATTAAAACTAATCTATTGTTGATTGTCATTGAATATGACTATGTTTAAATACATTGTACATGTATGATGTTTGAGAGGAAAAAAGGGATATACTCCATGTTTGGGAGGAGATAGAGGATGGACTCCATTAAAATTAAGTTGGTCGTAGTGTTTAGGGTGAAAGTCCCGAAATCTTGTGTATACATGGGTGCCGATCCCGCAGATAAAATTTTCGTAAAATGGCAGATTGAAGTGTTTGTGTGGTAATTGTGTTGATTTGATAACCACTAAGTTGTAGTCTTAGTTGGGTTGTTGAAAGAAAATGGAATTGGATCATGGGTTGAAAAGGGTAAATTAACTTGAAAAGAATGGACGGAAAATGAATTGAAATATGAACTCTGGTACTTTACGATCTTATAAACATGTGAATGTTTTATCACAAACATTGTGTATGTACATTGTACTTATATCTCTGCTAAATCTCATATATTGTGTTAGATTATTCCTACTAGGTTTTGACTCACCCTATTTGGGAAACCATTTTCAAGTGTTGGTGATATGCCTAAACCAAGGCAGTAGCTTGGAGGGACTTTTGGGAAGTAAGGGTTTCTTTATTTTGTTTTACTTTTTGTATAGCTAGGGCTTAAATTGTATTGAATTAGGCTCACTTTTGTTGTAACCAAGCAATGACTTGGAAAGATGTAAGCCTATAGGGCATTTAATTACTTGTTTGGTTCTCAGTTCTCTTATTATTGTAACACATGCTGTAGATTTAGAATGGACAGTTTGTGAATGTATATCGCATGTGTTATCGTTTGTATATGAATTTTAATGAATGAAAGTATATTATTTCTATTATGTTTCTGCTTATGAGTTGTATTTATGGTATAATTTTGGGGGGGCGTGACAGATAATAAGAACTACATTATTTTATTATTTTGTTTAAAAAAGAAAAATAAAAAAGGTAAGTATAATTTCAAATATAATCTAATAAAATCATAAACAAATTAATTTAATTTTTGTTGTACAAAATTTACGAATAAGGCACAATAAAATGAACTGTGTAAATGATAATTTATTGATGGTGGACCATATATATATATATATATATATTTTTAAAATAATGTTTATTTTAATTGGGTATATTACATTATGGATTAGAAAAAATACAATTCATTCCATATTTTTATTATAATTATGATGATCTCCCTTGAGGTTTTAATTTACAAAATAGGCAAGTCATTTTTCATTAATTCATTATATGAATAAAAAAATGATGTTATTGTCATCTATTTTCTATTAAAATGTAGGGAAATGCTTTAGTGTATGCAATCTTACTATAAAATTATGTAAGTTTTCACAAATTTATATAAGTGATTTCATAAAAATGCATAAATTGAACATAAATTCGTATAAGTTCATGAAAACACTAGACTTACATAAATTTATATTCAACTTACACATTTTTATGAGATTATTTATGTAAGTTCGTGAAACTTATACAATTTTGTGGTAGGATTGCATATTTTTATTATTTTTTGATCGGCAAAGAAAACTTTATTGATTGAAAAAACAAAAGGGAACCAAAGATACAATCAATAAAGAGGAGGTAGCTGCAAAAAGCAAAATAACTCTCAAATTAGTCCCAAAAAAATGGCACCAAAGAGAAGCTCAAACAAATGCAAGCACCCCATGGTTGATAAAGAACCAACCAAAGAAAAAAGAAGAAGAAAGGGGAACAAAGCCCAGCAGAGAGTCAAACACAACCCCTGTTTTGTATCCACTTGAAGACTAGATCATCAACTGAGTAGGGGAAATCTTTAATGGATGCTTTGAGCCAAAGAACTACTTTGATTTTGATGAGTTCACTCAGAGCAGAGAAATTGGATTGAGCCTCAGAAAAGACACATTCATTCTTATGCTTCCAAAAAGATCAAAGGACAACTAAGGGAATGGCTCTCCAAATTAGCTTGTCAAGATTCTTGAATTTTCCATCCATCCACCAATTGAGAAGACCATCTACTGATTCTTATATGCACCAATGAAACCCCTAATCATGAATCACTGCAGACAAAATCAACCAAGAGAAAGGGCAATGGAGCAAGACATGAATAGCATGTTCAGATTCAGAGCTACAGAAGGGGCAAAGGGTCGAAACATTGCTGCCAAGAATGCCTATTCTGTACAAAAACTCCGAAGATTTAATTCTATTTTTCCAAGCCAACCAACAAAAAAAGGATACTTTGGGGAGTAATGCATTACTCCAAACATGTTCACAGATTTTTAGATGAGTGCCAAGAAGAGAGCTACTAGAAGAGAGTAAAGAGTAGACACAGAGAACTCACCGTGGCCTATAGAAGCACTAGTCCAAATATGGCAGTCTTCACTTTCAATACTCAAGGGAGGAGCTAAGGATAAGACAACAGTCAATCTAGCTTCTTCACACTACTACAAAAATAGTTAAAGATCACACTTTGACAAAAAAAAAGATCTCACTTTTATTGGAAGTGTGATAAAAAAAATTAGATTGATATTTTAATCACACTTAATTTGATTGAGTGTGATAATATTTATTTTTTATGTCACTTTTCAATTAAGTGTGATTATATATATATATTTTTAATCACACCTTCTAATTAAAGTGTGATTATATATACACTATTACTTTTTAATCACACTTTTTAAACAAGTGTGATTATATATATATTTTTTAATCACACATTCTAATTAAAGTGTGATTATTTATATATTTTTTAATCACACCTTCTAATTAAAGTATGATTATATATACATTACTACTTTTTAATCACACTTTTTAAATAGGTGTGATTATATATATATATTTTAACCACACATTCTAATTAAAGTGTGATTATTTATATATTTTTTAATCACACTTTCTAATTAAAGTGTGATTATATATACACTACTACTTTTTAATCACACTTTTTAAATAAGTGTGATTATATATATATTTTTTTTAATCACACATTTTAATTAAAGTGTGATTATATATACATTACTACTTTTTAATCACACTTTTTAAATAAGTGTAATTATATATATATATATATATATTTACTCACACTCCCTAAATAGGTGTGATTGTATAAAATATTTCAATTTGATTTTTATATAAAGGCGCTGTTTGGGAAGCCTTGAGAAAGGCTATTTTAGCCTAAAATGAGAAAATAGCCAAAAAGCAACGGCTGCCATTGATTTTTTTTTTAAAAAAAAGTCAAAAACATACGTCACAGAAGAACGCAACCTACATCGCCACCAACAACAGAGGTCGCAGACAGTTAAATTACCATATTACCCCTACACAACAATTTCGAAAAAAATAAAGTCAGGGGTAAATTTGTCATTTCAATTTAAATATCATTTCAAACACATTTTTCAATATAACAATTAACCCAAAAATTTAACCCAACTTCCCAAACACAAAACTAAAATAGCCTACTAAAATAGCCACTTCCCAATCGAGGCCAAAATATACAATTCCTAAATCCGCGCCTCTATTCTACCCCATGAATGATATAGACGACTCACTACTAGAAAAGGAGGCTTTAGACACGGAACTTTTTACTCATTTTTTGATCTTCCTATCTCTCTGTCTCTGTCTCTCTCTGTCTCTCTCTTGCTTATCAATCTTCTCTATCTATCTGTCTCTCTCTTTCTCTCTATGTCTCTGTCTCTTATTTTCTCTCTCACTCATCACTTTCTCTGCATGCATGCTGCCTCTTTCTCTCTATGTCTCTCGTCCATCTCTCTTCTGTCTATCTCTCTCATCTCTCTTTTCTCTCTGTCTCTCTTCTCTATCTCTCTTCTCTTTATCTCTCTCGCCATTTCTCTCTCTCTCTCGTTTGTCTCTTTTCGCTCTTTTCTCTCTCTCTTTTCTATATCTTTTCACCCATTTTTTCATCTTCCTTTCTCTCTCTTCTCTTTCTCTTTCTCTCTCACTCATCACTCTTTTCTTTTGTCTATCTCTCTCTCTCTGTGTGTCTCTCACTCATCTATCTTTTCTCTCATCTCTTTTCTCTCCCTGTCTCTTCGCTCATCTCCTATCTCTCTCATCTCCCATCTCTCTCTTTTCTCTCTCTGTCTCTTTTTTTGTCTCTCACTCTCTATCTCTTTATCTTTTTGTCCCTCTCTCTCTCTCTCTCTCTAATCGTGTTAGCGTTGCTCACTCTCTCACTGCCTTTTCTATTTCTTGAGCTCCTCTCGATTTATCTATCCACTACAAGAAAATGCACTTTTAGCGACTACTTTGTCTCTCTCGCTCATCACTCTGTCTTTGTTTTCTCTCTCTCTCTCTCTCTCTCTCTCTCTCTCTCTCCCCACCCATCTCCTTTACCACCTTCACCACCACTACAAACCCCCTTCCACTACCACCATTACTACCATCGCCGCCATTTCACCTCTAACTACCATTACTACTACCATTGCCACCACTACCACTCGCCACTACTACTACCATTACCTCTCCTTCACCTTGCCACTTCATCTACTCTACCACTACCACAACTTCACCACTAATCTTCTTCGCTACCACCATCTCTCTCTCTATCTTTCATCTCTCATCTCTCTGTCTCTCTCGCTTTCTCTCTCTCTCTATCTTTCTCTCTCTCTCTCGTTCATCTCTTTTCTCTTTATGTCTCTCTCGCTTGTCTCTCTCTATCTCTCTTTGTCTCTCTCGTCCATCTCTCTTCTCTCTGTCTCTTTTCTCTCTCACTCTCTATCTCTTTCTCTCTCGCTCTCCCACTAGGTTTGCATTGCTCACTTCTCCCTCCGTCTTCTCTATTTCTTGAGCTCCTCTCGATTTATCGATCCACTACAAGAAAATAACTTTTAGCAACCACTTTGTCTCTCTCTCGCTCATTACTCTGTCTTTCTCTTTCTCTCTCTCTCCTTTATCTGTCTCTCATTCATCTCTCTTTCGCCACCCATCTCCTCTACCACCTTCACCACTATTGCAAACGCCATTCTACCACCACCACCACTACCACTACTTCCACGCGCCACTTCACCTCTCGACTACCATGACTACTACCATCGCCACTACTCCACTACCACTACCACTACTACTACTATTACCTCTCATCCACCGCCGCCATTCCATTTCCTATACCACTACCACAACTTTATCACTAATCTCCTTCGCCATCACCACCACCACCACCACCACCTCTTATCCACCACTTTCACCACTCATCGCTCCCTCTCCTCTACTACAAAAAAATTGTTTAGTTATGATTGTTTAATAGAGTGTTGAATTGTATGTGGAATTGAGTTTTAAAAGTTTGATGTGACATGTGAAATTAAAAAATTTGTTTGGTGATGAGTTTTCAAAACTTAATTCAACTTATAATTGATAATCAAACACACAACTCATAATTCGATATCCGTATTTTTTATCAACAATCATAACCAAACTATTTGTAAAATACTCAAATAAAAAAATATTTTTTTTCAATTAATTGTTTTTAAATAATTTTTTTGAATATTTTTTTTTCAAATCATTTTTTTTTCAAACAACTTCCATGTCAATTATTTTCTGCCAATTAATGTTTTTGTCAGTTAATTTTTTAGGCCTATATAAACATTAAAAATATTTAGAAAATTAAAATATTAAAAATATTTTAAAAATTAAATATTGAGAATATTAAAAATATTTCGAAAATCTAAACCAAACAAAACCTATTTCCCCCTTTTTCCCCAGTCTTTCCCCCCTTTTTTTTTCATTTGCTTTCAGGTTTGTAGAGCCCAAGTTTTGGAGCCCTTTAGTTTCGAAACAACACACACTCTCTCTCTCTCTCTCTCTCTCTCTCTAATTAGGGTTAGCAGAGGTAGTAGCGAGAATTCGAAGAGGTCACGCGTGGGCTGAGTAGGTACACTTGTGCTGTCGTTAGCTAGCAGGAGGAGTCTTCATCAAAACCACGAGGCTTGAAGCAGGGTGCTTTGTTTCTTTTCTGGTAAGTGGGTTTTCTTTTCTCTGCTCTGTTCTTGTGACTTCTCTTACTTTTTTTCGTTTTAAAAATACCCAGTTTTAAACAAAAAAAAGAAGCAATTAGCAATCAAGATACTACTAGTCTTGAATTGAATGTGATTGTGGTGGATTAGCAGATCTAACATTTTTCTGTTTGATATTGACCGTATCGTTCATACCGATACATATCCTGATAACTTTATTGAAAAAAAATGGGTTTTGCACATAATAATTTAGGGTTGTGCTCTCCTTGGTTCCCAAATCCCAACATTGCAAATGTTCAATTTGTGGCCAAAGAAACGGATGAATCACAAAACAAAAGAGACACTGTTTGATTTTTAAGTTTACTTTTATTATTTACTAATTTATCATTTAGATTGGAAATCAAACATGATTAATTTATCATGGTTATCAAACATGCTTCTTCATAGCCTTTCCAGATCCTCTCTCCTGTGTTGATTTTGCATCTTTTTGGTTGAGATTATTAGCCTTTCAAACATGATTTTGCATTTGAAAAGGTTCTGTGGGACCCCACAATTTGGTGTTACTAGTGGCTAGGAAAATTCATTTACAGCATATATTTTTGCCTAACTTGATTGTTATAATGGACTATAATATCAAGTTCTGTATTTAAATGGTATGCACAACTAGAGATGTACAGTGCATGATCTATCCTGTGATAATGTCGTGTTTGAAATGAGAATGAATGAGCATCACTTTGATCTCTGCAATAGCTTTATTTAGAGACTACGAAGGAAACAGTATTTTTATGCTTGATAATCATTAAAAAAAACTAGTTTGTTGTTTTGCTCTTGCATTTGCAATGCTTGTTTGTGATAATTCTAGCTGGCAATAATGTTTGATGGGATTCTTTAGACAACTGGAAATTATCTTTTTATCGGATTACAATTCAATGGATGAACCTCTGCAATAGCTTAGATTATTCAATTCTAGAACAACGAGCTATTTATTGCTGATAAAACATAAAAAAAGGAGCTATTTATGATTGTTGTTTTAGTTTCTCAGTCCTTTGGTCACTGATATTTTTCTCTTTTAAGAGTCTTTTTTTATTAACTCCTTTATTATTCAAGGAATGTCTTAACTTCTGAAGTTTGATTTCAAAGCTTTATAGTTATGCTTGCAATAAAGAACTGATCTTTCTTTTTATCTGGATTATTTTCATTATGAATGCTTTGATGTTTTTGTGTTGTGTGCATATATTGTGTTTGTCTACTTCCCACCAATTTTCTTCTTCTTCTTCTTCCCATTTATTTATTTATTTATTTTTTGTGGTAATGTAGACATATTTTTCTACATCCTTGAATAACATGCTTTCAAGAAATTAAAAATTTTCTGGCTTGTTATTTACTGCCTCCAGTTAAATTCTTATTGTGCTAACCATCCTTGTCTAAATTTCTGGTTGCTTCCAGGCTGATGACTCATACATATTACCTGTGCTCTTACGGTTTGATGGTCAGCCAGAAATAGATGAAGAGGTGTGTTAAATTGCTGTATTTGTAAAGAACTTAATTAAGGGTTTATGTTTTTAGATAGTTTTGTTTTAAATTGTTTCGGGACGCTCTAGTCTTGCAATGAGACATACTTAAAAGTTTCAAAGAGTTTGTGAAAAATGCTACAGTAGTTTGCTATTTTTCTTAAGTTGTTTATAAGCATGTAGCTCTCATTTAAGGCCCTGTTGTCCCTCCTCCATGTTACTTTCCATAGTCTTATATTCCCTATTCTGTGTTAATTTCTAAGCATTGTTTGACAAGCTTGCATAAATGACCAAAATGTTATTTTTTATGTAGTCCATATGAAGCTAGTTTTAAGGATGATATCTTTCTTATGAAACATCTTGTAGCTCTTCAACTCATTGGACTCTAATTCATAGTTGTAAGTTTAAAATCCTTGAGGTAGAAGAAGCTCAGGCTTTAAGGGCCCTTACCTTCTTCCCCAGAATCTCAGTTTTCATTTTCACACCCTTCTTTGCCTTTCACTGATGAAACCACTTTTTTTTTTTTTTTTATATTATTTTTTGTACTTTTCACTTGCAATTAATACAGGGAAATATTCTTTATCGATTTCCATCACTACAACGTATAGCTTCTCCTCAGAGGAGTGGAAGGAAGGAATATCTTTTCAGGTATCAAACTCTGAATTTATTGTTCTACATTTCAATTTTTCACATATTACCATATGTATATTTATATGTTCTTCATGTTGGATATCCATTTTTTATATCATAATGTGTAGTTAATCTATGAAAAAAATTAAACCGTTCAAATAACAAATGAATAGTTTAGTTTTCAAATAATATTTACCATTTATTATTATTATTTTAAATAAATGTTCTGAACTAACATGATAATAGTTAACAAATAAATCTAATTTTTTTTATAAATAATTTACATGTTATGATATAAAAAAAAATCGAATAATTCACATCACCAAAACAAAAGTTATGTAAATCTCATCAGCCCAAACAACACGATTTAGAAGCTTGGCCCTTCGAAATTACACAAGGCTAATGCTCATCAATTATACTCTCATGAGTTATTATTTTATTTTTGTCGTTAACATTCTCCCTTCTTTTTCCATAACTTGTGTGGGGGGTGATTCAGTTTGTAGCAGTCGAATTTGTCATCTAAAGCTGCGATAAAACTGCGTATTTGCGCGTGCCTTCTCTCTTCAACAACACAACAAATTACGTGCGAGATTTGTCGCATCACACCCATCTCTTTGTCTCGATCTCTATATCTATCCTATCATATATGTAATTTATTATATTCGAACAGAAGATTTAGTGTCTAATAGTATTACGGTGATTTTTCCTGCTAGTTAGTAATAAATTTTTCTATTCTAAAATAATAAAGTATTATCCAAGTGGTGAATAAGATTTAAATCCAAACTTTAGATTTTATTAAGAACAATCTTATTATTTAGACAACTTACACAATTTGAGATATTAATTTCTTTATTATTTATTTTTGTATTTACTCATATGAATTGGACACGTATTAGCGCCACCACTACTGTGTATACATATATAAACATTTGGTTTTGAAGAGACGATGTGTGAAAAAGAATATGACCTAGAATTTGAATTCCATTCACTATGCCCCAATTCTTACTTTTCTGAGTACAATTAGCTCTCCAAGGTTAGCCTTTTCTTTTGATGCCCTGCTTCGCATTCGATTCTCATCCTTTCCTCTCTACTTATTTCTCTTTAAATCCAAGTTTTTCAGGCTTTTCACTTTGTGGGTTTTCGTCTGCATGTCACTTATTACTCGTATGTTTGGTTTCCTAGAAAATGTGGGAAAACAAAGGAGAGCCAATTCGCGGAACTTGGGTTTGTTTTTGTTGTAGAATCCCGGAAAATGAATTTTCCGTCAATCAATGACCCTAACAAAAGTAGTTGGCTTATTTGATTTTGGATACCAAGAATAGAAAACTTAAAATTAAAATAAATTTTCATGTGTTTTTCTTTTCCTCGATATTCTAGAGCGAACTTAGTGGAAATGAAATTTGCCAAGGAAGGCATTAACCTTTGCTTAGGGTTCATTTGAGAATTGGCCTTTATAGAATTTTTTTTTGGCTTTTAGAGAGAATGAATTGACCTTTTGTATTGACTTGTTGGCTAAAATGTTTACTTCCACATATAGCTCGATGGTGATGAGGGTTGAATTTCTTCACGTTTGCACGGTTCATTGACTTAGGGGTTAGATAGCCATCATATTTTATGTTCAAATTTCACTTTTACCACCATTGGTATAGGTTATGGGCACATAACCATTTGGTAGTTTGAAATAACCACTTAACACACATGGTTTGTGAAATAAATTGCACCGTCACATTCTTCATCTAAATTAACAAGAAAAAGAACCTCAAGGGTTGGCCTAGTGGGCAAAACTCGGGGCCTAGGGATGTGGTCTAGGTTCAATACCCACTAAAACAATAAGCTCCTTGGGGTTTTGCCTGGCTTTAAATGGGGCCCTCGTAAGTGGGCGGTCGGATTGGTCCCAGGATTAGTTGAGGTGCACCGGCCGTCTAGACACTCGTTATCAAAAAAGAGAGAAAGAAGATGAGGGTGTTTTAGTCAATTTATAAGTACTATCAATGGAAGTATTAAGTGATTATTTCCAAATGGAAGGGTTTACATGCACATGGCATATACCACTAACGTAAAGTCAAATTTGCCCTATTTCTATGTCCTTTTTAAATTATAGTGTTTCATTGCTTTTATAAGGTTAACTAGTAGTATCTTTGTCAAAATGCTTATTGCATAGTTAGACTATCTAATATGTTTACTTGTTCTTCATTCATTATGGTTCATATTTTTTTCACAGACGATCGGTCCTTTTCTGAAAGATGGTTGCCTTTGGTAAAAAGTTGAAGGAAACACAAATTCAAGAATGGCAGAGGTATGCTTGAGTAGATTTGTACACTACTTTGCCATTTAGTCTGTTTAGGTTGATTAGCTTAGCATGAGATTCATGGCTGTGGCATACTGCTGTGATTTGATGCATGCTAAACAAGTCATGTTTTAAACTTTGCTTCATTGTATGTGTTACAATACTTTTGGTAAACGATGATTACCTCTCTCTACATATCAATTTGTATCAATAGTATATATTATTTCCATCTCCTTGAATATGCCATGTTAATTTTAATTGTTGATGATTTTCTTCCTTCTCATCATATTGTATTGCTATAAGTTCTTGCTACCTAATATTTATAGGATCTCGGTATTTGTTGTGAGTGATTAAGATGTTGGTTTTGCTATCTTTTAAGTGTTAATAAAAAATTCCATATTACCTGACTTTTTCTCTAAAGGTGGAAATATAAATCTCGCTAACTTAAATAATGGCTATATTTTCTTTCTTTGCTAAATTTTACTCAATAAAGAGCACTCATTTTTTCTTTTTTCTTTGTTTTTTTTTTTTGGTGCCAGCCATCAATCTTATCTTTTAGATAACAAATCATAGTGAAGTAATTGGTTTATTGATTGACTTGGTGAATATGTCTCTTACTATAAATGAATTTTCTACTATATGTTGATTTCCGTTTCTTATGCGATATGGTCTCATCTTGTTAACAATCATGCCAATTATGGTAGCAAATATTATTCTTCAATTGTTATCTGCAACTTTTTCAATATGCTTATGATTTGATTTCTTCTAGATACTACATTAACTATAAGCTACTGAAGAAGAAAGTAAAGCAATATGCTCGACAAATTGAGGTTGGAGATCAAGATCACTATTATATACTAAAGGACTTCTCGAGAATGCTGGATAAACAGGTATTATGGCTGTGCACATATATTGTTGATACATGCATATTTAATGTGAATCTTATTCATGCACAAATGGAGAAGATTCATTAAATTATGTATGTGTATTCAAATTTATCTTTCACTAAGTTATTGTAAACATTCTCTTATAGGTATACTTAAAAGGTTTAAACTTCAAATTTGATATCAAAAAGTGGAAACATGGTGAAGTTATAAGAAAGTGTAGGACTGTTGACTTAAAATACGAATTTCTCCTTATGATTTGAAAAATTACAAATATTTCACTGCTAATTTTTTTTTATTTAATAGAATTAATTAAAAAAAATAAAATTCAAAACTATTCTCCTATATAATAATAAAATTATTTGAATTATTAATTAAAATATATTTTTAATATCATTAAAAATTATTAATTGATTTGATAATTTATTAATAAAATAAATAATTTATTATGAAATTAAAAATTTTGAATATAATTTCTAAAATTATAAGAACAAATCCTTTAAACAAATATGTCTTTGTAATTTAATATTTTTTTAAAACAGTAAAAGAAATCTTTATTGTCAAAAAAGGAGAGGAATTGATTTGGAGTCCAAACCCATATAGGAAAAGAAACACAAAAAAGGAGGAAGGGATTTGGAGTGCAAACCCAAACAGGAAAAGAAACGACAACGCAGGGAAACAAAGAAAACACACATAAATATGTTCACCTAAAAAACAGAATCAGTTCCCCATATTGATATCTATTCTCTCTCTCTCTACCTAGCAGCGGTCATTCTCTCTCTCTCTCTACCTGAGTAACAATGGCAATGGGGTCTACTGTTGGATATAAATTTAATCCTAGTGATATAGAGTTGATTGAGTATTATCTGCTAAACAAGATTACTAACCACCCATTACCCATGGAAGCTGTGATCGAATGCGATGTCTATGATGAAAAACAAATGTCCAACATATTCAACACTGTGAAAACCAATCTCTACGTGTTCACACAGTTGAAGAAGAAGTCTGGAAACGGAAAGAGAATTGATCGGACGGTGGGTAAGATGGGTGCGTGGAAAGCGATCAATGCGCCGCAGCCTATTGAGGATCACCACGGAAGAGTTATCGGAGGCAAGCGAAGTTTGGATTATGTGAACAAAGAACGGTCCGGCGAACACGGTGCATGGAACATGAAGGAATACAGTCTTGCTGGTGCTTTGCTCGCACGTACTAATGATCTCAAAGTAAGTTTATGATCTCTCAATTAATTTGATTGTATTTACTTTTAAAATCTTTGTTTTCCTGCTCAATTTCATTAACTGTTGTGTGTTAGTTACATGTATATGGTGGTCTCTTTGTTGTTGTTCAAGAGAAGAAATGAAATATTAGGACAAACTAGAACCATTATTCCAAATCAATCAATATTATTTTAGAGTTTGGACTTTTTCTTGGTTGTTGTTCAAGAGAAGACATGAAATATTAGGTCGTTATGGCATGTAACTTGTACAAGATGTGTAACTTTTAGGTTAATTACACTAAGATATTTTTAATTATTAATAAATATTATTTTATCTCATTTATGAATCTCTTAATTATAAAAATTGTTCAAATAGCCCCTTTTGAAAGTGGTTTGGGTATAAGAATGACAACGGGGGACGGGACGGCTGATGGTAGAAATTTTCTCATCCGGCCTCGATCTCTGACGGAGTGATCTCCGACGGGGAGCTTATCACCGCCCTCGTCCCCTAACGGGGATCGGATTTCTCCGATCCCGAAATTTCGGGGATAATTCGGGCCGGGGCCGGGGCCGAAAAACCTATCCCCGTCCCTAGCCCGAAAACTGTCGAGAATTTAATTTTCAATAGCATCCTCGGTCCTATGGGAATAATTTTTGGGAAAAACCCATTCTAATTGGGGTCGGGGGATCGATCCCTATTTGGGTAAAGTAAAAATAGTACATATTTATAATTAAGGGGTCAATACGCATGGGTTTATAAATAAAAGGATATAATGATATTTATTAACAATTAAAGGGTCTTGATGTAATTAATTCTAATTTTTGTTAACACAAAAAATTAACTTACTTACCTATCACAAAAATATAATTTTTCTAATTGTAATTTTAAGAGTGCATACTATAACTTCGCTATTCATAATTTTCACTACAAAAAATATGATTTTTAAAAAAAATAACTTTCACTATAAAAATCTTTACTTCCACACCAATATTCATAACTTTAATCATAAAAATTTTGATTATTTTATTTTATTTTATTTTATGGTGTGTACCTTTTTAAGGGAATGCATTGTAACATTTCTCTTTCAATTATCTGTAAATCATATATGTATCATAGACATATATAGTTGTTTTGTAAAATCTTAATTGTTTATCGATGGACTGTTTTAAAGTCATATTCATAATTGACTCACTTGTATTGTAATTTTAATAACTAAACTATCAACTAATTTTGATTTAACATATGTTTATTTCCAAGAGACAAAATGATAATTAGTTACAAAAAAAATAAAAAATAAAAATAATATCTGAGAATTCTTTTGTTAATAATGATATTTAGTTCCCTTTCAACCAATATCGATTTTTTATTTTTATTTTGTTTTATCAGTATATAATTACATAATCAAGGATCAGTTTCTAAACATTTTTGTATTTGCATTCGGTAATACAGTTGAAGGACTATGTACTCTGTTTTATACAACGGAAAAAGCGAGTTACAAAGCGAGCGACAACAGGGGATGATAGTGAACATGGAATTGAAACGGGTATCTGTGATGATGATCAGCTGATCAACTATGGGTATTTGAACAACAACAAAAGGGCAAGAAGATCTGATGAAGAATGCAATCAACCTAGTAATTCTGGTTTTCGTTTTGGTTTCAATGATGATGCATTGGACAAACCAGCAGTACCAAAAGAAGTTGAACAGAGAGATAGCTCTATCTTCCAATCGGAATTAGATAAGGTGGCCAAACATCTAGGAGTATATGAACCGACCGTGATGCAAGATGTCGAAAACATAGCTACGACTCTTGGAAATGAGCGACCTGCATTGGATGATGAAGCTTTGAAGTATACTATTGATCCAAGTGTCTGTGATGATGAACATGCAGTAGATGACGATGGCGATCATGTTTTCGACTCATTTGTTAAAGATTTATGGAAGGGTGAACAGCTACCTTTGCAAGAGAGTGAAATTGAGATGTTGTCTAACACATGTTTTGAAGGATTGTAAGTATGATGTGGTAGTAGAAATGACTTGGGGTGTGTAAGATTGAGTACGGGATTATTTTGAAGATTACCTTAGTAACTCTGTGGCCGTAACCCTTGTTTTGGGGTGAACTACATAAATTTATGTATGTTATGTGTGTGTTTTTTTTATCTAATTGTTCTGTTCTACAGTCTTAATTTTGGCAGCGAGAGTCACCACCAATACAATTATCCTAAACAATCTCAAATAAGAAATTTGATAATCTTCAACAGTCCTTTCTTTCAAGCACCAAAGTTTAGAAATTATTCTTGATAAATAGTGTTCACCAGATATATCACTTTGCTCCCTATTAGTATTGCCTTTTTCTGTTATCAATTCACATACTTTAGACCCATAAGATGAAATCTGTGCTACTGCACGGACGGAATTTATGGACACCAAGGAAGCTGTAGAAAATACACGCAACAAATGGTCCATCCTGTGAAGAAGAACAGGAAATCTAGTGGGAATTTTTCTCATTTTCATTTCTTATTAATGGAGGTTGCAGAGTGATTGAGATAGTTAATTCTACTTTCATGCTGAACGAGAAATTGAGTGGTCAATATGGATCTACAGCCCTATACAGCAGCATCAACATTCATCTTAACAAAATTAGAATCCATTCTTTGGAGCCAAGTGGGAAATTCATAACATAATTGGCAAATTTGCTTGGCATGGAATAATGAATTCACTAAGATTATGAAGAATCAGAGTACATAGTATAAAGTCGAAGGATTTTGTTAGATTGCTACTGTTATTTTTCTAGGATGTGATTTGAAATTTCCAAACTTTTCTTTTTCTTTTATTTTTTATTTTTTATGCATCCATATTGTTAGTTTCATGGTGCAGATTGATTAGTAGTGTCAATGATCTTATGGGAAGCCCTACCCTTTGCACTGATATGGACTATCTGGATATCAAGAAATGACTAAGTATTCAATGGCAAAGAACCCAATTGATACGAAATCAGGGAATCGGTGAAGATTAAGTCCCCTATTGGGTCAAATCCTCTGCCAACATTTCATTCCTTCGAATGCATCAAGTCTGTTAGACCATGCCCATCAACTACTGATATGTATGGGTGTATCTTCTTTCCTTTTCTCTTGCCAACCATTTTGTTTCAGATTTGCTTGCACATGATTTGTGATGAATTACAGTGAACGAATGAGAAAAGAAATATATTTCTTCAATGTATATTACAATGATACACAACTCAGATTATATACACCAGCATAAGTGCCTAATCTAACTCTAGGTCTAACTAATTCTAAAATCAACACAATCTAACTATAGTTAGTTAAAATCCTTTATGGAGTATAGTTTTGGTATGGTTGTCCTGAATAGAAAAATCAGATTTATTAAAAATAATAGAACAATTATTATCTTTGGCTAATTGCTGAACTGAAAGAAGGTTAGAAGAAAGAGATGGAACATGCAACACTCTTTGGAGCTTAAAAGAATGATGAGTAGGTAAAAGACCTGAGCCAGTATGATGAATAGGTAGAGAAGAGCCATCAGCCACAATAACTTTCTTAGAGCCAGAGTAAGGTTGATAGGTAGTCAGATTACTGAGATCAATTGTAAGATGATCTGTAGCAGCAGAATCAAGGTACCAAGGTTGAAGAGAAGAAGAATTCAGGAGAGCACCTTCTGAGGTTGAGGCAGTGTATGCTTTAGAACCAGATGAAGCATGAAATTGCTGTGGAGAAGATTTAGTTGACTGCTGAAAATGAGGATCTATGCGATGCCAACAATCAAATGCGGAGTGATTTGGTTTGCCACAAATCTGACAAACCGAACCAAAAGTAGATTGATTTTGATTTTGATCTTTGTACTGATATCTTCCTCTAGAAGAAGAAGAATATCTACCACCAGACCTATTTCCTCTGTAATTACCTCGAGAATCTCCTCTGTAGTTAGATCTACCATGATGATATGTAGAAAAACCTTTTGAAGAAGAATTATCTTTCATAGTAGCATAGGCCAAAGAAAGCTCAGAAGAAGACTCGTGTTTCTCTTCAATACGTAAAGCTTCATAACAAAGTAAAGAAGACAATTCATCCATAGTAATCCCTTCAGAACGAGCTCTAATAGTAGTTTTAAGAGCATCATATTCACTTGGCAATCCATTCAATGTGATAAGAACTATATCTTCATCATCAACAGAAGCTGAGGCAAGATTCAATTGATCAACCAGTTCTTTGATATGACTCAAGTAGAGTTCCATAGACTCAGTTTTCTTAGAAATTGAATTTAGTTTATTCTTCAATTGGTGAATATGAGATCTAGAAAGAGAGGTAAATCGCTTATTTAGAGTTAGCCATACCTCAGAGCTTGTTTTGAGATGAAGAACAGAAGTGAAAATAGACTGTGAGAGAGTAGCAGTGACACAGCTGATAAGATGATTATCAATCATCTTCCATTTAGAAAACTCAGGATTAGGTATTTCTTTTCCAGTTGAATCACGAACAAAAGGAGAAGGACATGAAGATGATCCATCAAGAATATCAAGAAGATCAGCTGCTCTGAGTATATTCTGTAGCTGAGTTTTCCAGATTATGAAATTCGTTGAATCAAGCTTTACATTGACGAAAGAAGAGAGATTAGAAATCAAGAGACCAAGATTTGCTGGAAGAGTCGATGATGCCATTGAAGACAATCGTAAAGCTCGCTAGAGCAGGTCATGCTCTGATACCATGATGAATTACAGTGAACGAATGAGAAAAGAAAATGAAAAAAATATCATGAAAATGATCGTAAAAGATTCTCTACTGTTAGATTACACATACAAGAAGATACCACACAATAATCAAGGGATGAAAAATTTTCATGAAGCATTTCATGATATTTTTTTCATGATATCTAATATTATTCATATTTCTTCGATGTATATTACAATGATACACAACTCAGATTATATACACCAGCATAACTGCTTAATCTAACTCCAGTTATAACTAATTCTAAACTCAACACAATCTAACTACAGTTAGTTATAACTACTAACTAATACAGTTATCAGTTTGTTACAGGTAAAGGAGCTGCTCTGTATCTTGTGATATCCTATCAATTTGGTAATCCTCCTTGTGCCAATCTAGTTGGAATATGTTGGTTTACTATGATGAACTCAAAGCATTTCCTTTTCATCTCAATGTATTACTCATTTGCTATTAATAAATAAATAAAATAAAATTCATGAAAACTCTTCCAATTTCAAAACATTTTATGCCATACACATGAATGATGTACTCATTACTCGAGAAATTTTTATAAATGAGATCACTTCATAAGCTTAAGTTCTACAATTTAAAAATTAAAAAAAAAATTTTCAACTAAATAATATTTATTTTGTTTGATTTTGAATTTTTAAAAATAAATTTGAGTTTTTTTTTTTTTTTTTTTTTTTTTTTTTTTTTTGTATTTTGTATTTTGTTGTCTTTAGTGATTTTTTCTTATATTTATATTTTAGTCATTTTTTTAGTTGCATCTAAAATATAAAATATTTGTGAAAAATTTAGTATTTTTTTTCTTTTTTGCATTTAATATATATATATATATTTTTAAATCACAAATATTTTACTTTTGAAGTGTTTATAGAATTGAGTGAATCTAAATTTTTTTTTTTAAAAAAAATTCTTAAAATATTTATAAAAAATTCGCCAAAGACAAGCAACGCCAAAAATAAAAAAATTCAAAAATTATTTAAAAAAATTATTCACTAAACAGAGTGATTTAAACTTCTCAAACAGTAAATTTCTAATAGATATACACCCTTATTCAATGAGTAAACAGTGTCACAGTCATGTCACCATTGACAAATACTAACAATAAACCTATGTGGAGGGTGAGCTTCATTTTCAAAATATAATTTCTTTGTCACATATACATGAGAAGGTAAATAAAAAAATGTTAATATCATTAACATGGTATAACCGTTATATTAATTTTTTTTATTATTTGGCGGGGTCCTTAATTTTTTAAATGTGTCAAACTATATAAAATAAAATATCAATAATATAAATATAAAAAAAAAATAAGAACATTTGTTTGCTTAATAGGGATGAGCATGTGGCCTGATGTGGGTCTGGCCCAGTTAAGCCAGGGTCTGAACACAATCCGGGACCCTAGGCCTAGGCCTGAGCCGTTATTTTGAAGCCTGACCTGCCTAGCCCGACCCATGGTCGGGCCCATCAGCCTGCTCAGGGCCCATTCAAAGCCCAGCTGGAGGCTCACCTGGCCCGCCCAAGACCCAGTGTCATTTTTAGTGGAAAAGAATAAAATTTTGATAGAAAATTTTTTTAAAAAAATGTTCAAGCCCGCTCCAAACCCAAGCCTAGGCCCATGCTTGCCGGCCTAGCCCACTCAAGGCTCAAATACCCTTGGGCCTAATTTTCTAACCTGTGGCCTGACCAAAATTTTACCAGGAGTTTGGGCGGCCTGACGGCCCAATTTACACCCCTAGACACCCATCGAGACTAAAATTGATAATTGATATGCTCATGTAGAAAATAGATACACTCATTGCCCCTCATTTTAAAATGATATACTCATGTAGAAAATAAAATAAAAATTCACCAACTAATGATGAAAATTCACAGCACTCATAACTGGTTTTGTTGGAAATCAAAGTGCAAATGGAAGCAAAAATCAATGCTTTAGGGTGTCGGAAACTCTAATTTGAGGGGATTTGGAACCATAAGATATGTTTGTGTGAGTTACCAAGCATTTAAACTGCTCTGAACATTTTAATTATCTAATGTCAGCATATTTAGATTTGTGATCATAACTCTGTATACGCATATTTAGACTTGTGATGGCGGAGTTCAACTTATAGTTGTGTTTTTGTCTTACAATATATCTAAAGTTCATGTAATCAATAGAAGTTTTTGTATTAGCTGCATTACAATGGAACTTTTAGGGGCCTGAAAAATGACAGTGCCCAAAACAGTTTAATTTGTCTTCAGAATCCATAATTCTCAATCTCAATGGCTTGTATTGAAAATTTGTTTTTGCAGTCGTTCATGAAGCCACAAACTTCCTAATTTATTGCTTTCTTCTATCATTTTGTTCATGTTCCTTAAAAAAAATAAAAAAAATAATTCAAATTGAACAGCATCCCCTTCTCCTCTTTACATCATTTTGCTAAATATTTACCGTCAGTTTCGCATAGGAGATGAAAAAAATAAATAAATAGGGTAAATTATGAAATAAACTCCCACCCTTAGAACAACTCCAACATTACTATTGTCATCATTTATAACATAATCATGAAATATTATTTCACAACTTATGAATTGTTTAGATGTTGTTTAAAATTAATTATACCACCATACAAGAAATTTTTGTAAAAGTAGAATGTTACAACTTTTGTATATATATTTGATACTAATAAGATATTTGAGTGTTTACAGTAAGTAACAAATTATTCATATATATATATATATATATCTAAACAATATTGTTATGTTCCAAACTAGATCTGTAACTATGAAACTACGGATCAAACAACAAATTACGGTTCATCTACTTTAAGAACTAAGATCAAATCAAACCTTATGATTTAATCTAGATCATACTGCTTCATAGTTTCTTCAATATTTTTGCTCAATTCTATCATAAGGCATATATTGTAGGCGCCCCAAAATTAATAGTGTAAATAATAACACTTAGAGAGACAAAATTATGTAAACTAGATAATCTGAGAGCTGGAAAAGAGTAGTTGGGTGAGGGCAAGCAAGCAGTTTAGGAAGGAAGGAATATGCGAAAAAATGGGCAGCATCTCCCTAAATTTCCAAAATCCTCTCCTCAAACTTTGGGAAATGGGCTATATTTATGGGTTTTTTTCTTAGTATTGAAGATACGAAGTGGCCAATAAGGTGATGACACGTGTCTCTAGGATCATGTGGAATATTCCTTGTTCTAACCGCAGGGCCTTGGTGGACATGTGTCTCCGTTGGTATGTGCCGTATTGAAATGTACCTCAGTGGTACCTCTCGTGGTATCACCTCTTGAGGTGGTATCTCCCTTAAGGGTACTTACCTTGACACCTAACTTAGTACAATTTTCTAACATACAACATATCTTACTCAGGAGTCATAGCTTGCATCTAGCAATGTCTGAATCCACCTTAGCGACTCCCCTACTCTACCAAACCACAAGATCCATAACTTCCTAATTTCGGGTCATAGTAAAGCCTTCACTCGGGGATCTTCCTAATTTCGGGTCATAGTAAAGCCTTAACTCAGCTTGGTTGTGCGTCATACCAAGCCTCAGGAGCTCCCTTGGTTTTGCTATTGCGACCAAAGTAGGTCCGTAGTCTGAGTAAATGGAAATGAAGTCTCTTATTTTCAAGCTTCTTTCCATCCATCTTTGCGGGAGTCATGATTTTGACTTGCCGCAATGTATTGATGATTTTGGGGACTATTAACAAATTTAGTCGTTAAGTCAACATTACGATTCTTGCACCTCTACACATCACTTTGAGTTGTTGCAATATTCACATTAGACTTAATACTTCAAGTGGAGATGCTGAAAATTTTCTTTCAATTGCCTTTGCTGCAATTGAAGATATATATGTTGCCAAATGGAAGGTCAGTCTAATATTTCTATGCCATTGTTGGACAAGAAGACAGGTCCGGCCTCCCACCTCTCTACTACTTTCCTGGAAAAAATAAGCTGTATAATGCTTATGGTCAAATTTATTAGTATAATATTGATTAAATCAAATCATTTTCATCTTATTTATACAATCCCCACCCCCAAAAAAAAAAAAAATTGTTTATATAAAAAAAGTTTCATGTAATGTTTTGTTTTAAGTCCCAAAGGGGGTGTTTGTTTGAAGGGTAGGCTAAGACTCCATGTCTATTACGTATAGGAAAATGTTTGAGGGTCACAATTTTTGTGGCCACAATGGCTCAAAACTGCCAAAACGACGTCATTTTGGCATGTTTTGCACCCAAAACGACGTCGTTTTGACAGTTTTGAGCCATTGTGGCCACAAAAATTGTGGCTCTCTAGCATTGTTGACAACGTATAATAGTCCGATGTTTGGTTCAAAAAATATAAGCTAGACTAATAGTCCAACCGGACTATCAATCCCTTATTTGTGAGATTATTGTGTCCTGAGAGAAGGGGGGGGGGAGGGGTTACAAATGGTGGGATAACTCCTCCTCTGGATTAGAGGATAAAATGACATTGTTATTGTACTTTAGTAAAATAAAATAAAATTTAAAAGTCTCAACTAAAAATTAAAATAAATTTATTTAATTTTTATTGATAATCTATTTATTTAATTTTTTAAAAATTCTAGCCAAAAAATAAAATATAATTTATAACTCAGATTTAGTATTCCTATTATTTAGTAAACTATTTAAAAAGATTAAATAGTCTTTTGAATATTTATCATTCTTCATAATATCTCAAACAAGTATATAATTCAGTAAAATAGTCCTTTTCTCATACCTAATCCTATGACTAAACAATCATGGGATACACGTCCTTTCCAACCAAATAGTCTAGGAATTTTGTATCCCAGGATTAACAGTCCAATGGATTACAATTTCCCCTAATCCAATCTGTCCAAACAAACATGACCAAAGTGTATTGAATCTGCCTTCATGTATTCCCTCTCTCATCCCTACCATGTGGTCATGGGTTTGATACCCATAGAGAACGCCAATTGTATGGAGAGAATATTTGTTGTCGCCCTGTACACCTTGCTACCAAGTTGACTTTGCTCCAAACAGTGTCGTACAGCCTGAAACACAACAATGGTGAGCTACTTGGCAAGTGTGTTGCTGAAAAACCTCTTTAACGATCAAGTTAGCATCCTTGTAGAGAAGAAAAATGAGATAATAATGGTTCAGTGTAAGAAAATTGCAGACGATTTGCATGGAGGCGTCGCAGGACTTATATAGTTTATGTGCGCACTACCTTGCTCGTCTTTTCTTGGATGCGTGGATGTACTATCATCTCCCTGCCTTACATGTGTGTACGTCAATATTGTCAAAAAATACTAACTAAACCTCCAAATGGTATTGATGCGTACTATTAATGGGTTTTATTTCTCGCACTCCAATTGGGCCACGTAGCATACATCTGCCAAGTTGACTTTGCTCCGAATAGCTCGGTCAAACTTTGTGCAATCTTGCATGACAAGAACTTATAGCACAGTCAATAGGCTTGTCCTCGTCTGTCCTTAGTCTGGTCCATTATAAAGGCATTAACCCAGCTCGGCTGCGATCCTTACTGGTCAAGGATGGCATTCGGAGCCTCTATTCGCCTCTGTTCGGAAATCAACCATCGAACCAATGAATTTGGTTCGACTATCACCATCCGAACAAAACACATTAGTTCGACCATCAACATCCGAACCCCCTTTCGTCTGCGAGTTGTCGTCGCCTTCCTTTTCGCGAGCGAGAGAGAGAGAGAGAGAGAGAGAGAGATGGGGGGTCGCGGTATGTCGCCGGTGCCGCGTCACCGCCGGCAAGGTGGTTGCTGCCTAGGGTTAGGGTTAGGGTTAGGGTTAGGGTTAGGGTTAGGATTTGGGTTTGATCGTTGCTTGGGTGTGGAAGAAGGTGTGTGGATTGGGAGTGTGTGTATGGGAATAAAACTGGAATACAATTGTCTGTGTTGAGTAAATTTTTTTTTTTTTTTTGGGTGTGTGAATTAAGAAAGATGTGTAAAAAGAGGAAGGGGTGTGTGTAAATAGAACCACCTATGGCATTCTCATTCCATCTAGCCTGGTTTACGACTCTGGCCCATCTAACTCAATCCCAACATCACAACCTAAGCTAGCCTAGCTGCATGGCCAAGGACAAGGCCCGCACTTGATCTTGCTCGATCCATTTGTTTGGCACAAATCTCCCTCTCACTTGATCCTCAATGGATAAATATATTTAGCACCCAATTCATATTTCTAATGAGATTTATTTTCTCTTCCTTCATTCCATTCCGATTCTCTCTCTTTTTATTTATTTATTATATATATATTTCATTTCTTTAAGCATTTGTCTTCAACAATGAACAAATGACAAAGGGTAATATCTAATAGATTGCAATAAAAATGCTCATTCAAAAAGATCCTTAAATCATTTTTGCATCTCTAATTTCTTTCCAATAAAATATGAGTTATACTAATGATAATTTTGTAGACTGTTTTTAAAATAAAAATAATATTAAAATAATAATATTTTTTTTTATATATTCTTAAATGCTTATGTATATTTTTACACGTGCATAAAAAGCAGATTATTTTAATGAACGGTCGGTCATTAACATTTTTCTAACAACATTTTAGTGGGAAAAATAAAAAATAAAAAAATATTATTTACTATCAAATTTATTTCATCTCTTTGTTTCACTTATTAGATCAGTACATTTAAAAAAAAAAGAAAAGAGAGGGTAAATTACATTGACCTCCTTTTAATATGGTTGAAATGATCAAAACTAATTCAGTTAATGTGAAAATTCAAAAATAAACAGAGTAAAATATACATTTTAGTGTAAAACATATGATAATATCATTCTTCATCTATATAGCTAACGAAAAAATTACGTGCTATTGAAATTTTAAGAGTGCCCAATATAATTATGTTAAATTTGCAAATCCTGTTGTATTTTTTTCAAATATCTAGAGAAGTTAGTATAATTTACCCTAATAAAAGAAGAGAAAAAATAGAGAAATGGCACTACCTTGCAAGACTTATATAGTTTTTGTGCGCACTACCTTGCTCATTTTTTCTTGGATGCGTGGATGTACTATCATCTCCCTGCCTTACATGTGTGTACGTCAATACTGCCAAAAAATACTAACTAAACCTCCAAATGGTATTGATGCGTACTATTAATGGGTTTTACTTCTCGCACTCCAATTGGGCCACGTAGCATATATCTGCCAAGTTGACTTTGCTCCGAACAGCTCGGTCAAACTTTGTGCAATCCCACATGACAAGAACTTATAGCACAGTCAATAGGCTTGTCCTCGTCTATCCTTAGTCTGGTCCATTATAAAGGCATTGACCTAGCTCGGCTGCGATCCTTACTGGTCACGGATGGCATTCTCATTCCATGTAGCCTGGTCTACGACTCTGGCCCATCTAGCTCAATCCCAACATCACGACCTAAGCTAGCCTAGCTGCGTGGCCAAGGACAAGGCCCACACTCGATCTTGCTCAACCCATTTGTTTGGCACAAATCTCCCTCTCACTTGATCCTCAATGGATAAATATATTTAGCACCCAATTCATATTTCTAATGAGATTTATTTTCTCTTCCTTCGTTTCATTCCCATTCTCTCTCTTTTTATTTATTTATTATATATATTTCATTTCTTTAAGCATTTGTCTTCAACAATGAACAAATACTAACAGTAATATCTAATAGATTGCAATAAAAATGCTCATTCAAAATGATCCTTAAATCATTTTTGCATCTCTAATTGCTTTCCAATAAAATATGAGTTATACTAATGATAATTTTGTAGACCGTTTTTAAAATAAAAATAATATTAAAATAATATATATATTTTTATATTCTTAAATGTTTATGTATAATTTTACACTGACCTCCTTTTAATATGGTTGAAATGATCAAAACTAATTCAGTTAATGCGAAAATTTTAAAATAAACAGAGTAAAATATACATTTTAGTGTAAAAGATATGATAATATCATTCTTCCTCCATATAACTAACGAAAAAATTACGTGCTATTAAAATTTTAATAGTGCCCAATATAATTATCTTAAATTTGCAAATCTTGTTGTATTTTTTTTCAAATATCTAGAGAAGTTAATATAACAGCACTGGTAGGAAGCCCAAAAATTTATGGCTCGAATGGCTCGAAACTGTCAAAACGACGTCGTTTTGCTGTCAAAACGACGCAAAACGACGTCGTTTTGGTAGTTTCGAGCCATTTGAGCCACACATTTTTTGGGCCTCAAACATTATTCTTAATATAATTCACCCTAATAAACGAAGAGAAAAAATAGAGAAACGGCTAACTATATTACATAAAAAATTAGACATTCAAATAAACAGGTGACATAGAGGTTAGTTGTGATAGAAGATTTGTTCACACACGTGCACCTCGTGTGTATTGTTTACATGTGTGAACAAATTAAAATAAATTGAGTAAATTATAAACACATCTATTAAATTTGTTTAAAATATAAATTATTTTTTATGATTTTAAAAATTATATCCTACTTGTTAAAGTTTCTAATTTCATATCAAATAATCCTATTCATCAACAGTTTTTAGTAATGCTAAAATTTTATTTTAATTAATAATTTAAGTAATTTTATTATTCTATTTGATAATGTTAAAATTTTATTTTAATTAATAATTCAAGTAATTTTATTATTATATAGGAGAACAGTTAAAAATTTCATTTTTTTTTCAATTATTTCGGTAAAATAAAAAATTCTAACAAGTAAATATTTGTAATTTTTTAAACTAAAAGAGATAATCTATATTTTAAATAAAATTCAGAAGTGCATTTATAATTTATCCAAAAAATAATAATAAGGAAAAGAGTGGGTTTTCCTGTAATTAATCATTAATTTGAAGTATAATCCTCTATCCAACGACTAGAAATCGCTAGGAGCGTACCATAAAATTGTTAGGAAAATGAGTGGGAGTACTAATTAGTGCTACCACTAATGATGTGACAGTAGGTCTCACCATGAATGATTTGATGTTTTAACCTTGGTGTTGTATTTTTTTTTTTATTGAGTGTCATGTCATTAGTGATCTTTTTAAAGCTTCAAAATTAGTGGTCTCTATCATTGTTGAAATTGTTAAGGAAAAGAAAAAAAGGAGGGAAATCTTTCATCTATAGCTGTCTGTAGTTTATACTCCCCTCTCGCCGGCGAGTCTATATTATACCCACGACCCAGCAAAAGTCACTCACTCACTCTCTCTCTCTCTCTAAATTGGTTGAATCTTCATCAATAAGATACAGTCCTTTTCAGTTAGGGGTTGTTTGGGGTGTCCTAAATAAGTGCACTTTTTGAATTAAAAAATTGAGGTTAAAAATATAGATGTTTGGATTAACTTTTTGACTTTTTATAGAAAAATGTGTAATAAAAAATTATAAAAATTGATTTATAGGGAAAAATTCGAATTGGAAGTTGTGCAGCCATAATTGTTGACTCTTGATAAATAGTGTTAACTTTTTAACTTTTTAAATAATTTTTTATCTTTTTTAAAAGATTCCAAACTTACCCTTAGTTTAAGTGCTTTCTCTCTCTCTCACTAAATTTATTGTCTTGGGAAGTACGCATTATCTCTTCCAAATCTTGAATTTCAAGCCATATAACCCTCCTCTGCACTCTCCAAATCAACCCTTCTTTCCACTACCTTAAAATCATTCTCTATTTTTCCCAATCCAGCAATCCAATACTTTCCCGGAAAATCAAGCTCATTTCTCATCCTTTTGTTCAGTTGTCTTGTCCTCTCTGTTTCTTGCCAAATCTTGAATTTCAGTCCAAACCCTCTCTATTCTCAAAATCAACCCTGCTTTCCAATATCCAATATCCTTAAAATCATTCCATTTTCCCACAAATCCCCACTCTCCGAACCCACAAATCTAACATTTTCCCGGAGAATCAAGCTCATTTTCTCATCCCTTTGTTCGGTAGTCTTGTCCTCTGTTTCTTGCCAAATCTTGAATTTCAATCCAAACCCTCTCCGCTCTCAAAATCAACCCTTCTTTCCAGCATCCAATACTCTTAGGTCATGTTTGTTTGGGCGGACTGAATTAGCATTCTCATGACTAATACGAATCTGTTGGATTATGTATTCTATCTTAATTAATAGTCAAATTTAAAATAATTAGTCCGTACTTCAATTGTTTAACCAAATATCGGATTAATAATTTTATTGGACTATTAGTCCAATCTCAAGCTCATGTCCACCCAAACAAACATGACCTTAAATCATTCCATTGTCCCACAAATCTCCACTCTCCCAATCCAGAAATCCAACATTTACCGGGAAAATCACGCCCATTTTCTCATATTTTCTCACCCATTTTCCCCCTCTGTTTCTTGATCTCGATTACAATGGGTAACTGTTTCGGAACCGTCAAGAAATCAACGGCCGAGATAGCACCGTCGGAACTCCTGAAAAGCAGACCAGTGGTCCGATTGTACGGATCACCAACAAGCATACTTACCTCCTACATCCGAACCGCACTCCTCTACAAGCCAGTCTCTCTCCAATTCATCCCCACCGAAACGCACCGTATGGACTCCGAAACGCCGGTACTCCAGTGCGCATCCGAGACCGTGTCGGGATCTCGCGAGACGCTGATCCAGTACATCGAGTCGAAGTTTCCCGACCCACCTTTGATGAGGAAGTGCGGGGGGTGGGAGTATGAAACGACGCCGTTGGCGGTGAGGGTGGCGGTGTTGCAGCACAGGAGCATGAGGTGGCACATGGAGAGGATGGTGAGGTGGGGGGAGGATCTGGCGACACGTGGGGGAAGACGAGGGGGGATCCGGTGATGGGAAGTCCACGGATGGAGGTGAGGAAGTTCAGCAGAAGCTACTCGCAGTTGCTGGAGGTTATGCTCGAGCACGCTCAGATGGAGGAGAAAGTCGTCTTTCCGATCTTGGAGAGGACTGATCGAGGTAATTGTAACTTTTTGGAATTGCTTCGCGTACCACTGTATCATAATTTTTGTAGCTTTTGTGGAAAATTATCCTAAATATTATATATGTATATAAATTACACTTGGCGAGCATTCTCTCCTTGAATTCTCTCGTTGACTTCTTACCTAATAGGTTATTGGGTTTACTTTTGAGTTCAATTTTGATAATTTGAACCGTTCATATTTTAAAATTTGTCATATATATATCATACTTGTAAAAAATCAAACTGATTAGATATAAAAAATTACGTAAACTAAAAGTTTTATTAAACAATAAAACTGTTTATTAAATTTTTTTTAATAAATGGTTTTTAGTTCTTTCGATATTCGATAAATTTAATTTTTACAGGTATGATGTACATGACAAATTTTAAAATGTGAACGGTTTGGATCATCGAAATTGGCCTAAAAAATGAACCCAATGGCCTATCAAGTAAAGAGTCAAGAAGGGGATTCAAAGGGAGGATCTTTACTCCTTTATATTCGGTCATTTTCTCACTTCGACGTTCTTTTTTTTTTCCCTTTCATTTTGATCTTTCACATTTTAAGTTTTTTTTTTTTTTCTAATTTATTTTGATAACTAACTTATATTTAAAATTAGATAGAAAATAATATATTGACAGCCACCTTATATATAATTCACACTTTTTACGAAAACCCAAATTATATCATGTGGTAACTAACGTAGTATTTTCTATTTAATTTTAAATAAAAATTAATTTTAGAAGTAAATTGAAGAAAGTTGAAATATGGAAGGATCAAAGTGGGAGAAAAAAAATTTCAAGGAGCAAAGTGAGAAAATGCCAAATATAAAAGGGGGTAACATGTAATTTATTCAAAAGGAAACCTTGTTTTGACAACAATTAAGACCTTGGATTTTAATTTCATTAAGGTCTCATTTGGCAATTACTTATTTTAACTAAAAAGTTAAAAAATCATTATAAACCGTCACATCACTCTTTACTTTTCTACATATCTTTTCATAAAAAAATCAAAAAATTACTAAAATAATTTGTTACCTATGTATTTCTAAATTGATCTCAATTTACATTATTCACCCATGCCCATGCTGACACAAAGGTACTAATAAAAAAGATAATTTTTTCAAATAATAACTTGAAAATGCATAAAATTTTGAATTTATTTACAAATAAATTATTATTCTTTTTTATTTTTATTAGGCAAAGTTATAATAAAACCCTTTACACTTTTATCAACTACCTAAATTACCCTTCTTCTAAACTGTTACATTTCTCTTCTTTCATCTCCTAAGAGGGGTAATTTTGTTATTTGCAAAAGTTACGTAATAAAATCAAAATATAAAGTGCATTAAGTGAAAAAGGATTGGGAATAGGGTTCCCACCCTTTTTAAATTGTTGTGTTACATAATCTAATGATGGGGAATACAAAACAACAATGATAGCTATCATGAAAAATCTTTCATGAAATTAATCATGAAAGTTTTGTGATTCTTAGGTTATACTTAGAATAAAACACGATACACTAATCAAGGTAATTCAAGGATCATAAATTTTTCATGATCATTTTCATGAAAAAATTTTCGTGATCCTTAACTTTTCCCAATACAAAATCTCTTATGCTTTACAATTAATCAAATTCTGAATTAACTCATTTATAAATTTGAAGTATTCAAATTAAAGAATGATTGGTTGCTTAAATGAAATTATCTTATTTTAAATTAATTACAAATTCATATACAGTTCATCCAAAAATGGTGTCATCTCAAACTTTGTCTGGCAACTATACACATTATGAATCGTTCATTTGTAGATTCGGTAAATTCACATTTGAAACGAAATGACAAATTTATTTTTAATAAAGAACACTAGAAGAAAAGGGAAGAATGCAACCATCGACTTTTTTCAACAAACCCCACTCTTTCTTTGGTAGTGTAGTTGGTTCTTTGAGTGAAGCTGAAAAAAAAAAAGAGGTGCTTGCTTTATGAAACTTCAATTTTCTTCCTTTGTAAAGTAAGCTCCTTTTTCTTTTTTTTCTTTTTTTTTGTGTGAATGTCTCCTCAATAAAGACGAATGAATCTTCAGCTACAAGCTCTGAAAGTGCAACATCTAGAGAAGGCAAAAGAGACTTGTGCAAGAGCTTGGCCTATAGTTTATTTCATTTTTACAGTCAAATAGATCTAATTATCTATCGTAGGATTATATTATTATTTACATTGTTCGCTCTGACACGAAGTTGGTCTGCATTGTCAAGGCTTATGAATTTATCTTTCTTCACAAATAATATTTTGGCTGTGGATGCTTTGCATTGCCAAGTGGTTGAACTTTACAAATTAATTAATGGGGGAATTTGTTTTTGGAGGGAATATGAGAAGAACACATAATTGAAGCTATAGAAACCTGGAAAACATATTTAATAGAAGTTGTTTTGTTCCGTTGTTGTGTAACTGCTTTGCATTATTGCAAATGGAGTATGATGAAGTTCAAGAGAAATTGTATGCTTTTGGAAAAGTGCTATTGTGGAAACGATTTAGCTGAAATAGTAGGATCTGACAAAAGAATATTTTGCTATTTTCTACTTATATACATAATCTTCTTCATAATTTTTTTTTTGGGTTGAAAACCCTAGTCTTACACTGAGATATTTTTGAATGAGTGGTTGTTTGAAATCACCAGTTAATGCTTTAGCTTAGGGGAAACAGATTGACCAAATGATTAGCTGTGGTACTTTAGCTTTAAGAGAATTTCTGATTAGAACACGAAATGATTTTACCCCATTTTTGTAGTTATTATTATGTCCGTAATCATGCTTTTCCAATAGAAACATTGATGATGTATTATTGTTTTTTTTTTTTTGTTGCACTTTTTAAAAATCAAGTTGTTACTAGAAAGGTGATGTCACTGATGTGTTTGGCAATGCTAAAAAAGTCAGTATTTTTATTGGGCAAGTTCAGGCAAATCAATTTTTTTTATTCTTACTGAAATTTTTTTCAAAATTTTTATTTTTTAGATCATTCTAGACTAGAAGGACATGAAAAATAAAACCTTTCAATACAAAATTTAAAAATTTCTTACCAAAAAGAAAAGAAGTTTGAAAAATATGATATTTTATTTTAAATTTTTTTAGCACCTGCCAAAAAGGGATGAATTTTGCTAAATAGCCAAGAAGTTTTATTTTTTTTTTCATTGTTTCCAAAACAGAGTCTAAGGGCTGGTTTGGCTTATACTAAATAAGTCAAAAAGTCAAAAAGTCACTATCTTATTTAAGTCACATCATCCTATTTAAATCACATCACCTCTCTAACACATCACATCAAACCCAACCCAAACCCAACCCAAACCCACCAATAAGTCAAAAAGTACACTTTTTTAGGACATCCCAAACCAACCTTAAGACTAACACATGTATGAATATTGACAGGACCATTGCAAAGAACACTTTGAGGAGGAAGAAAGAGAACTACTGCCATTGATGGAGGCGACAGAATTGAGTAGAGAGCAGCAAGAGAAGGTGCTGGAGCAGTGTTTGGATGTAATGCAGAGGACTCACTCGCACCTGTTTCATTTTTCATCGAAGGCCTCCTACCTCAGGATGCAATGCACTACTTGGACTTGGTAATCAAAAGTAGCAACAAAGAACGGGTGGCCTCGATGCTCCGCATGATTATTGAGTAAGATCCTTCCATTGGATCCTACATCTAGACAAATCATTGCGTATATATATTTTTAAATCAATCTGTCAGTATTATTCTTTTATCTTTGCTTCAATCTGAATCCTGTATGTTTTTGTAAGAAGATAGAACTAGCATTCTTTTGCGGTCTCTCTTGTCAGTTAGTTATGCCATATGAAATGAGATGGCATCCCATATTATTCTTTTATCTTTGCTTCAATCTGAATCCTGTATATATATATATTTTTTGGTTGTGTGTGTGTTTTTTTGCATCGTTTCAAAACTTTAAAATTTAAATAATTCTTGATGTGGATCTTGGTTTTCGATAAAATTGATATTTTTGGGATCCTCTTGTTGAAATCCATCAAACTAATCCTACGATGAATATGAAATTGTGGAGAAGAAAATTTGACCACATTTTACTATATTGCTGTTATTAAAATAGTGAAATTTCATTGATTTAGGACATTGAAAATTTAGATTCGGAGCTAAAATTACAAATTGATGCTCAATTTCTAAAATTTGATATCTAATTTCGACTTAAGAGCCAAAATATTTCAAATTTAGTACAAATTCAATTCAATTATTAAAATTTCTACAAAATTGAGATTGCTTTGCTCTATTTTGATTTTTTAAAAAAAAGTAATTTCTCTGATTTAGGATTTTGAAAAGGGGTAAAATTGTAGATTTATTTTCGTTTTGCTATGGGGAAGAAGCTTCCATGGTTCATGCCACTATCAACTAGGAAGCAACGACACTCTATCTCAATGCGACAATACTTATGACTCTCTATCTCAATGTAGGGGTGTAAATTGGGCTCGGCTTGATCTACGTCGGGCGGTTTGAGTTGTTGTCAAAATTTGGATCGGTTCGGTCCAGAAAATTAGGCCCAAGCCTACGCCCACAGGGTATTCGGGCCTTGGGCGGGGCAGGCCTTGTAGCTTTGCTTTTCGTTGCTCCTTGGAGGGGTTTAGTCTCCTCGGATACGATAGCCTTATAGTTCGGACTCTCGTGGTTCTGAATCTGGTTTCACAAGTGCAATGTGAAACAGAAAGAACACAAATGAGTCTAAATCTGACAAGTTTTTAGAGAAATCCATTTTAATCATTAAAGATGCCAGAAATGGACTGCATTTCCAGATTTCAGAGTCGCCACCTAAATATTTTTGAAAAATTCAAGAAACCCGTGACTCGTGCCAAAGGCCACTTGTCTGTCATAACCAAAGTGTTTCGGCTCGGGAACTTAGGTATGAGAGGAGAAGGTCATGAATTGAGCATCCCACTCATCCGATCAAAGATCGGCCTCTACTAATCATGATGTGATTCTTATGTACAGTAAATGCTCTTGTTCCGATTATTATTCTATCTTGACTATGTGATAAACATAAGTATAGACTAATTCACCAATTTTGGAACGTTTTGATTTCATGTTTGTTTTGAAAGGAGTTGTGAATATGAGCTACTTGAAAAAGTTGGCTCATATGTACATCAATCAAAATCATTCAAACTTAAGTGAAAAAGCCTTCATCCACCGGCATTCAAGAGGTATATCAACTAAGCACTTAGGCCCCATTTGGGGACTGGCTAAATTAGCCAATTAGCCAAAAAGTTATCTTTTTAGCCAAAAAGCCAACAACCCATACCAAAACGTCAAAGATTCTCTTTTCTCTCTACTTTTTGCACAACTTTTCGTAATTAGCCAAAAAGTCATCCCAAACATACAAGTTTTTTTTACCTACATTTTTAGCCAATTAGCCAAAAAGTTACTAAATTAGCCTGTTCCCAAACGAGGCCTTAGTCTCATGGTAAACATGTTTGATATGGCAATACCAACATACATGCAATATGCTAAAGTAAAAATGCTCACCTAGTACTCAACCAAGGCAAGCAAAAACGAATGAAATCATTAGAAAAATGCATGCTCTATTATGCAAGTGACTAATGCTACACATACAAAATGCATCTACGAGGTGCGGTCTATTAACATGGCACATGGCTAAACTCAAAACATGTGATTAATGCACGTATTCGAGTAAGTAAGAAATGACAATATGGTTAGAATGATGAACCGAACCCGATGCATGCAAAAACAGGTATTTACACATGGTAATGATATGGAATCAAAATATGGATTCAACCATCGTAAGCAAGTAAATAAAAGGGAGAAAGAAATGGGGGTTGGAAGACATACACAATATTTACAAGTGTTGCAAATTGGCCCTCGCACAAGAGGGTCCGAATGAATATCCTAATTAACTAATTATGATAACGCCAAATTAATTAACTAAATTAACTAGCTATTACAAATTCAAAGGAATTTAACTAATTAATTACAACACACTAATTAATCTAAGAGCTATAAGTTAATTAATTTGAAAAGGAGTCAAAGAACCACGCGTGCAACCGAGGGCATCCTTTTGGAAACTCCTCTGTTTTGTTGCCAGATTCTGTTTTGTTCGCAGTCAGAAGATAATTCTATTTTTGCCCCAGCTTCTGCTTTGTTCTGTCATGAAAATGACACTGTTTGTCCAAAATAAGGTAGCTGGCCGGTCTTGAAAAGTGGTCTCCTAGATGGTGTAGACACCCCATTTTTGACAGACCTTAAGACTCAGACGTCATCGATTGAGCGCTCGGTGATTGCGCATGTTATGCTCGTTCTGAGGTTACGGAATCTCGGCTGAGAGCCTTGCCTCCGGACTTTGGGACTCTTTTGTGCTTTGCCTCGGTTTGCAAATCAGGTTCTGTTTTCTCTTCCCGAAGGGAGGGAGAGGTCTTGTAGACCATCTCTCAGTGGCCGTAGGCTACTTTCCGTGGTCGTAGACCACTGTTCCAGTTTGGAGACCAGTTTCTGATTTTCTAAGCCATCGGTCGTGCGCCTCGGTTCGAGACCGCTTAACTTTTTCCGTTTGCTCCGGTTTTTGGCACACACCTTGTTTCCTCTCTCTAGAGGGACATTGTGGCCCGGGAGACCACCTTCGTGGTCGCACGCCACTTTCGATGCTTAATACTGGGCCAGGCACCCATTGCGTTTTGGCCCTTGAACCCTCGTTTTGCATCCGTCTTGGTTCATTTTTGGCATGGACCCTATTTTCATTGTTTGGAAGGTGGTACAAGGGTGGGAGACCACCTTTTCTCCTTGGAGACCACTTTTCCCCCGCCGACTGGTTTTCTTGTCAGGTAACTGGTCTTCCTCATTTTTGGACCACAATTGCTGGTCTTCCACCATACCAATTGCTTGCATTTCATGTGGAGACCACCCTGGGAGGCTGCCGACCGCTTGAACCTTTTGACCCTGGTTGGTCGACCAGGGCAAGTGGTCGGCCGACCACTTGAACTGGTCGGCCAACTCCCATCAGTTTTGTCTCAGTGAGTTGATTCCAGCTGTGCCAGCTGGAAGACACAGACTGCATCCTCTATATACGTGTATGGAGGATGTTTGCCCTTGGTTTGAAGTTTCTAGGAGAAACTTTAGTCCCTCTTGTCTATAAAGGAAGGGCTCTCCTTCCTTGTAGAGGGTTCAAAAAAAATTGTCTAAGGCATACAAGACTTCTCCCTCTATATCTCTACATCAAAGCTCAAAAAGTGCATGGTTCTTGCGCCTTTGCATACCATCTCACAACCTAACCCCTCCACCATCACTCTAAGCATCTTGGAGGCCATTTTCAGAGGTTGAGAGGCTGTCTTTGTGGTCTAGAGGTTGCTGGTCCTTTTGTGCTACAAGGGTAACACACTTTCTCCCTTTTAAGGCTTTATTTTGCTTCATCTTTTAGCTATACTTGTAAGCATATTTGAGCTTTGGTGTAAATTGAAAAATTCTTATTTTGAGGCCCTTAACATGTTTGTTTAAGATCATTTTTCCGTTGGGGGTCATCTACACCATTGCATGCTTCATTTTACCTTGTTTTAAGCCATGCCTTAGAGCATTTGTGTTGGCCTTTTAGCCACTGAAATCCAGCGGATTTTCAGTGGCTAGCATGCTGTTTTGAGCGCCAAAATCAGAGAGGGGTGACCCTCTCTCTCCTTGTTTTGTTTTCTAGCATTTTTGGCCTTACAAAGGAGCCTTTATTTGCATGCTTCCAAGCCATGTTTCAGGCCATTTTTGATGAGTTTTAGGACCTGCATAGGCTCTATCCAGAGCTTGTTTTGCCATATTGGATGTCCATCTTGCATGTGTAGAATAACCCTCTTCATAGCATATCAAAGGAGCATCTCATTCTTGCATGCATTAACCATATTTCAGTGGATTTTTGGTCTTTATTTGGCATGTCATACCTCTGACTTTTGTTGGTTTAATGGCCTCTTGATTGTCTCACATGCTCGTAGTGAAAATGTCATGACCCAAACCCGGCCCTATCGGTTTTGCTTAAGATCAGAATCGCTAGTAATCCGAGATTACCGGCCCGCACTTAACAATAATACAAGAAACAGTAGTAGTGGGTCGGAAGCCAATACTGATAAATAAATAATGTCCAATGAGTCAGGATAACAGATGCAAAAGACTTTTCATATATATATATATATATATATAAAAACAGTCAGTAACAAAATAGTATATACAATATTTACAATCATTCTGATCAGGAACTCAATTCCTATTAACAGTACAGTACAGTCTATACATTCTATTCAGTTAACACAAAACAGTACAGAAGGGGAGAATAAAAAGACCCCTAAGCCAAAGCATGGCAGGTTCAGAACCTCGCAGTGAGGCATATAGGTTGGCTTGACAAAACTGGAGTCTACCTCGACGCTTCTAGCCGCGGTCTGGTGCCTGTACACCTATATATATATATGAGCAGTGAGTTAAAGCCCAGTGAATAACATAATGCGTAAAGAGGTTAAGAATGAAATGTCCTTACAGTAATGAAAACAGTTCATTGATTCAGTATATCAGTCATATGTAGTACATCCATTAGCATAACAGTACAGTAAACAGTAGGTCTAAAAAGACCGAACAGTAATGATGGCTATCTATCAGTCAACAATAGTGGTTCCAACGAGGGAACCGACAGAGATCTCTGTAACAGTAACAGTAAACAGTAGGTGCTAAGGATGTGTAGACACCCTATTTTTGACCGCCCTTAAGACTTGGGCACCACTGATAGTTTACTTAGTAGTAAAAGGTATACAGGGCAAAGGTTCAGTTTCTTCGGCAAGGAGAGAGGCAAATCTTTCAAAACACCTTGTTTAGGGGTTTGAAGTTGAAGAAAAGAGGAAAGGAGAGAAGAAAACTGGTTTTGGAGAAGTTCGGCATGAATCCGGGTAGAAGGGAGTCGAGCAGCCCTTGCTGAATCGGGCTTATCTGTCTGTACACTTGGATTTTAGCTATGAGGCTACCACCGTTGGAAAGCTTACTTCCGGGGCCTCATTTTGCACTCAAGAATCTCTTAAAGCCAAGTCCGGGTGGGGGAGATATGATCAGTTGAAGTTGGGCATCATCCCGATTGGATCGAATCTACGCGGCTTCACCAAAATGGGTATAACTTTTTCCACAGGAGGAATTTTAATGCAAGGTTTGCGCCATTAGAAAGCTAACTTCTGGGGCTTCAATCTGGACATCACCGCCACTTTTTTGACCTCATCGGCCACCAATCGGCACTCTATTTAGTCGACCGGCCATTATAAATTGCAGGTCGGCAATATATTGTGCCGACCGGCAATTTATTTTGCCGATGACCTCCTTTCATGGCCGATATGACCCTTTTGCACCCCTCAAGCATGGTGCATGCCAGCTGTGCCAGCTATTCTCCATTCAAACCGTCTGTCCGAGATTTTGCCTTTTGGGGGGGAAATTTGAACTTGTTTTGTTCCTCCCCTTTCCTTGCCTCTCTCCCTCTATATAACCAGCCCTCTCCACCATTTCTAAGGGTTGAAAAAACCAGTTGAGGCACCAATATACATACAACCCTATATCTATACATTCAACTCTCTCTTCCAAGCTCCAAAGTCCATTATCCTTGGCCATTTACACACCATCCCATAGCACAAGGCCTCCATCCTCCATTCCAACCATTTGAGGCTGATTTTCAGAGGTTAGGAGCTCATTTTCTTGGATCAAAGGCTGCTGCATTGCTGCTCTTCATGGGTAAGTCTTCATTTCCTCTTTTCTAGCCTTGTCTTGCTTCATATCTAAGCCATAGTTGTTTGCATTTTTGGGCTCCGACCATAACTGGAAATAGTCTTATTTTGAGCTTGTTTTCATGTTTGATCAAGGGATTTTTGCTGTTTGAAACTCCCTTTTTGCTCTTTGTGTTTAAACCCTCTTTTAGGGCCATTCTTGCATCATATTGTAGCCTTATCTGTAAGCATATTTGAGATTTTCTATAAACTGGAAATTGTCTTGTTTTGAGTCCCTCTTCAACTTTGTTAAAGGGCTCATTGCCATTTGGGGACAGCTACTGTCCCTTGCCTCTTTGACACTCTTTTAGGACCTAATCTTGCATGATAGTTTAGCCTCACTTGTGTTAATTTTCGTGGCTTGATATAAACTGTAAAGGGTCTTATTTTGAGCCCTTCTTCAACTTTGTTGAAGGGCTCATCACTGTTTGGGACCGACAGCTGCCTCTTGCCTCTTTGACTCTCTTTTAAGCCTTTTCTTGCATAATAGGTTAGCCCTACTTGTGTTTGTTTTTGGGACTTTTCATAAACTGGAAATATGCTTGTTTTGGGATTGCCTTGAATCTGTCTTCATGCTTCATGATCAAATAATGCATGCTTTGTATAGCTATAAGTCATTCTATGTGCTTAATTTTGAGTTTCGGGTCTCATTTCATGCATCGGGTGCCATACTTCCATGATTCGGGACCTTTTTGTATCATATTTCAATGCTGAAATTTGCATGTTCATATGTCATGTTCCATGTCTCGCCATGCTTTGGTAGCGTGACATTCGTGCCTTAGGTTCGGTCCTCGGTTTGCGTGCATATGTGCACGCATTTTGAGTGTCTCTTTTTCATCTCATGGCCACTGATGTGAGTGCGACTGAGGTCCACTCACATTGGTGTAAGTCCATCTTGCATTGTGTATGCCATGTTTCAATGCGTTGTGCATGTTATGTTGTTAGCATTGTGTGTGCCATGTAGTTGCATTGCATGTTTGTATGTTTGCTTGCATACTTAGGTCGCATGTGCATTGTTGTGCATTGCCTCGCCTCTTGATCAACCATGATTGAGGTTAGGTCCCTTATATGTTTTGTGTGCATTGCATTTGACATTGAAATGCATACTTGACTCTTTGGCCATCATGCATCGAAATGCGTGATTGGTGGCCCGAGGGTCGAGGGCCATGCTCCCTTGAGTCCATTACATGATAGGGAGTGTGTCCATGCATACATTTACCTAAAAATTTCATGCCATACACTGCTTGCCCTCTGTTGCTGCCAATTGCAGGTTCTGCAGGAATCTTTGGCCGGTCGGCTAAATACAGTGCCGACCGGCAATTCATCAATGGCCGATAACTTCATATGTGGCCGGTGGTCATCCTCCGAGGCCGATGGCCATCCCTCCCAGCTGGTGGTGTTCCACAGTATGCAAAGAACATATCCTGAGCTTTGGCAATTTTCAGAGGGGCAGGGCAGAGTAAACAGAGGCAGTAGTGGTATGGTACGGGCTTTCTGGGCAAGATTAACCCGAGCATGCATCATTCGCGCATTCCGAGGCAGGGCTGTGGCTGCCTTTCTTTTTGGCATTCATTCTGTTAGTTAATTAAAAATTCTGTAATAATTAATGTATTTATTATTCGGACTGTAATATTTATTTGGACCCTCCGAGTGAGGGCAATTGTGTAATAAGTGTGCGTGGGTGTGTGTATGTCTTCCAACCCCACGTCTTTCTTCCCTTTTATTTACCCGCTTATGATGGTAGAATAGGGCATATTTAAAATTAGCATAACAGTATGATAGCATGCGTGCATCCATACATTTGTATTACATGCACCAGGCTCGGCACATCATGCTAACTGCACTTGTATTTCAATTCCAAGTTGAATACTTGTTAGTTGCAGCATTTCACATGCCATGTTTAGGATAGCCGAGCCTGTCTAGATTGCATCTTTGCATGTGTTGCATTAGCCATCTTGAACATGAACTAGGATCATGCATATGATTACTAACTAGTTTCTGTTTTGGCTTGGAGTACTAGGTGAGCTTTTATGCTTTAGCATACTCGCATGCGTGTGAGTGTTGCCATGACAGCATGTTTACCATGAGGCTATATGCTTACGTGTTATAACTGCTTGTATGCCTGTGGATGGAGGTTGAATTACCTAAATTGGGATAATGCATTAAAACTGTGAGTTTTTAAGCCCACTAGATAGTGGCAAAACCATCTTTTCTAAAGCCCACTTGAGGGTGGCAAAACCTGCATTTTAGCCTACTTGCGAGTAGCAAACCATTTTCAAAACAAACTTGTAATATTTTGTTCCAATTTAGGCGATTTGGTCTATACTTGTTTGCTGTGCGCATAACATAGTAATTCTAGGCTAATAACCGGTTTAAAAACACATAACGTTTTCAAAATTGGATATGATAGTTAGTAGAGGCCGATCTTCGGATCGGGCGAGAGGGGGTGCTCATAGCTGACCTTCCCCAATCGCACCCAAGTTCCCGAGCCGAGGCAACTTTGGTGATGACGGACACGTGGCCTTTGGCACCGAGTCAGGGTTTCCTAAATTCCCTCCAAATAAAATATTTAGGTGGCGACTCTGTATCTGGCAAAGCAGTCCATGTTTGGCACTTCTTTCAAAAATCTGTTTTCTCAAAACGATTTGCCGGATTTGGACTCTTTGGTTCAGATTAAGAACCGTGACAATTTGAGTCCGAACTGTAGTAGACCCGCAAAACGAACGGAACGGGACCTCACCCTCCCGGGGCGTTCGGGGACGTCTACAGTTTCTGGCGACTCCGCTGGGGAAAATTAGAGAACTTGACTCGAACTCATGATATCTTGTTTTGACTACACTTGTGTGTGTGTGTGTTTTTTTTTTTTTTTTTTTGCATTTGTATTGGTGTGCCTAGGACACCGTGTTTGCCATCTGCCATTCCTGAACGGTTTGCCAGAGGCTTGTCTTGTCAAGACATGACCATAAGGCTGACCGGTCGTGGGCTCTGACAGTATGGGAACACAAACCCCGGTTTTACCGGGGCACCTTTTTGACCATTCGACCTAGTGCATATTCGGAATCCATAAATGACCATTCCAAGCTATGACAGGTTGCTTACCCGATTATAGGTTGTTTGAAACCGCTGCGTGCGTAGTGAAACCCCAGCTCCTGACAAAATAGCACAGGGAAACCCTACCCCAACATAGGGGTGTTTTGGCTCTCTTTGCTTGCTATGTGCTTTTAGAGTGTGTCTCTACAGGGAATGCATGTATCAGTTTGCAAGTTTGAATATCGAACTGCGGGCACAGTTCGATATTTTGGGATTGATTTACTGAGGTATCGGTTCTGGTGAATTTTGGGGATGAGAACTTCGATGGAGGGCACAGTCATCCTACTATGCTCATATCTGTTTTGGTGAAATCAGGCTGAGGTGCTGTCTGTTTTCTCTTTTGCTAGGTAGTCTGGGAACCATAGCTTCAGAAGGCTCCACTATCCCCCAGGTACATTGGATTCGTGCTGATAGACTTTGTCGGGTCAGAGATTTAGTTCAAGGGCAATTGGTGTTCCTTCACCAAAGACAGGGTAAAAACGCCAGTCAGGCATAGATCATCAGTTTAACAGCCTTTGGATCAGCAGTCATTATCCATCTCACCTGCGTGCAGTTGGGTTGAGATATCTGGTTCAGATATACCGATAGATCAGTTAGATCAGGGCGGTATGTCGAGTTTAGAAGAGATAGTGCGCCAACTCCAGGATAGTATGAAAGCCATGCAGCAAGACGTTGTCCGTTAGGCAGAATTCGCCAAGCAACATGCTGTGGTCATAGCCCAACAGGCAGAGACAATTGCCAGGTTAGAGCAGCAAACAGGAACATCTACTTCACATCAGGCTCCTCCCCTACCCAGAGTTCTAACACTCGGGGAGACAACTAATGTCCAGGCAAATACGGACATTCCAGTCGGGCCGGCTTTGCCCCCGGTTCTACCCCAGCCTTCCAAAACACCCACCAATGTACCGGACTCTCCCTTTGAGTTCGAAGCGGACCCCACAGCGCTGAAGCTGAGTAAGTTGGAAAAAATGTTTAAGAAATCCCAAGGAGTCAGGTCTATTCCCGACATCGAGGATGGGTATATGGACGCAGCTGTGACGCTACCAGATCGGTTCAAGATGCCTCAAATTGATCGATTTGATGGGTCCGGGGACCCCATGGTGCACCTAAGATTGTTTTCAGATATCTTAAGGCCGATGGGCCTCACTAGACTACAAAAGCTGTCTTTGTTCGGCCGGACCCTGTCGGGTGTGGCGGCTATCTGGTATGCCAAGTTGGAGGATGATGTCAAAATAAATTGGGATGAGATGGCCGAGGCCTTCGTTTTACAATACTCGTATAACACACAAATCGAGATTACAACTCGTGATCTCGAGACGACGAGACAAGAGGTTAAGGAAAGCTTCTCTGAATTTATGACCCGATGGAGAGCAAAGGCCTCAATGATGACCATTAGGCCAACGGATGAGGATCAAATACGGATGGTTGTGCGCAACCTCCAACCCAAGCTTATGCAAAAGATGATTGTGCTCCCCTTCTCCACCTTTTCAGACTTACATGAGATGTGAGTACAGATCGAGGATGCTATGAAACAGGGCCTCATTGACCAGGAGAAGGAAGCGGCCAGGAGGCGTTTACACATTGATTCAATCGACCACCAATGGTGATCATGCCGAGATCTTAAAGTGGGCACAGTCACCACCACCACACCAAGAGCAGCCACCCCCTTTATTGGTGCATCCAATCCAAAGCCCCGAACTTCGGACTATCTACCCCGAGGCAAGAGGGTTTTCACCCCACTCTATATGCCTTTGTCTAAAGCCCTAGGGTTCCTACTCAGGAAAGGACATCTGAAACCGTTAGAACAACGGCCCCTACCCGATCCTCTCTCTGCAAAGCATGACCCGGCTAAGTATTGCGCCTTCCATCAACAAATCGATCATGACACCGACAGTTGTGTCCGTCTTCGCCACGAGATACAAAATCTGATTGACAATGAGGTCATCGTCGCACCAAGCTCTGCAAAGTCTATCGGCACTTGATCAGTGAACTTGTGGGGGATAATGTGATGTGATCAGAGGTTGGACCACCTGCGGGCGACACTCAGTTTACTCCAGATGTGGCGTATGGCATGCACTGTTTTGAGCATTTGTGAATGCTAGTTTTGTACATTCTGACTTGGGTATTGGGTCAGTCTTGTTGTGTTGTTTTGAGTCTGTCTCTTTGTTTTGAGTCAGTCCTTTCATACTGAGTCAGTCGGGTCTGTCTTGTTGTATCGAATCAGTCTTGTTTTGTTAGAGCCAGGTGATTTCGGGGGTGTTACCTTGGATATCACTTGCTTGTTTTGTGTTTGTCCTTTTGCATTCCTTTGAGTCTGTTTCTGCCGGGGAGCCAGTTGTGCCAACAGATTTGAATGGAACAGTAGTGACTTTCACGCTCTCGCGTTTGTTTCTGCCTTGTGCCAATTATGCCGGAAGTTCTGAATGAGATGGCAGTATTTGACTAAGAACTCTGTCTTTTCTGTGCTTTGAAGTTATTGTAATGACCTAAGTTTTTCAAAACTTTTTGAACACTGTGGTAAAAACGAAGATGAAGGAATTCCTCGGGTTTTACAAAACTTAATCAATTGAGAGAAAGAGAGGCGTGCTAAGCCCTTAATGATTGAGATCATGCTTGTTAATGTGAGTACTGAGAAGGATCCTGGCTTGATCCAGATTGGTCCTACACTGTCTTCAGCTCGAGCAATTTGTCGCTTTCTTAAAAGATTTCAAAAACTGTTTTGCGCGGTCCTGTGACGACTTGTGTGGAATCGCTCTTGAGATTGTGCAGCCCAGGATTGCTTTCAGCTTCAAGATTCAATCCATTTGTTTGCGAACCTTGAACTCATTCAGAACATTCAATGGTCAACTATCAGAGGAGGCCTGTGTGGCCAGTTTTGAAGCAGCCCTCGAGCAAGATGCACCAAAATCAGATCGAGAAGGTCACATCTCATCGGAAGAAGCTCGTGAAGCAACCGTGATGGATCCTTCCGCAAATCAGTACAACAACCATTCTCCTGGACTTAGATGACTTCAGGATCTCAAAACCATTTGGCATGGACTTGCTACACTTTTACCCTTTGAGAGGCTCGCTGGGCCGAAAACCCGGAAGGGCGGCCCAGGCAAAAGTTAGAGCAAGAGAAAAAATATAAAAAAAGAGAAAGCAAAAAAAAAATGCAAAAGAAAAAAAAGTAAAGAAAAAATGTAAAAAAAGAAAAAGAATGAAAAGATACAAAAAATTGAAAAAAAAAGAAGAAGAACAAAGCTCGCAAGGTCGAAAACCCGCAACGGGCGCCTTGGCAAAAGTTAGAGCCTAAAAAGGAGAGGTTAATACCCGAGTGTACCTTAACCCCGAACTATGTAAGGCTTGATTCCCATGTTTGGGATACGTAGGCAACTTCATTCTGAAGTCCAGCCACAAACACTTCCAAATCAAGTGTGTCCATGTATTGGTTTTGATGGTCCTCGCTTTCTCTGTATCTGAGAGTTCGGTTGTGGTCATTACCATGAAGACTGATTACAATGCGTTGCGGTGCCATTCACACAAGGGGCAACTTTCCGTTACCATACAGTGCGCTGCGGTGCCATTCAAATAAGGGGCAACTTTCCGTTGCCATGCAGTTCCCCTCCAGCAAGGGGCAATTTTCCTCTAGATCCGAGGTTGTGGTCTCAAAAGTAGGTTCCGTGCTTGTTAAGCATTGGCTGTTTGCAAAAATAGTTTTTGAGAATTTTTACTGAGGTTGACTAATCTTCTCGAAAAGTACTCCATTTTTCAAAACTGGACCATTTCTTGGACCCAAAAAAAGGGAAAATTTTCAGTGCTCATAGCCTGACTTGCATGATTTCAAATCAAAAATCGAACAAGTGTGTTAATCTAACTCTCACATTGGTCAAAATTGTTTTAGTAGAAAACCAAAACAAAAAATGGTCAAAATAATGAACTAGGGGCACAGTTGAGTCAGGCTTCATGCCTTTTCCCTATTCTCAATGCATTTGCCAGAAAGGGCACTCTACTTGCCAGAAAGGGCATAACTGAAATCAACAACAAAGGGCTGAAAGTTCTCTCATCCTCCAAGCAACGAGGTATCAAGACAAGTGCGAAGCACGAACTGGAATGGGGCAAGATATTTCATTCCCTCATCTGGACAGATCTAATCACGTCCAAACTCCCCAGCGAAGCATCGTCAACCGATGTCAACTGTAGATTTGCTACACACCCAGTTCTAGCACATCCTCTCTGTGGGAGAAACTTACTAGCTGCGTGTAGAAGAAGAAGAATCTAGTTGAGTGCTAGGGGCAAGAGCCCACAACTTCCTGCTTATCCATCAACCACCCAGGGGAGGGATTGAAAACTGAGAGATTGAAGAATAGAGAGGCGTGCGATGAGAGAAAAAGTGAGCAAAAGGGTTTTGAGAGAAAAACCGAGCCTGAGGGCCGAGTGATGTGAGAATCACAAATAAGAAAGGGTGGGAAATAATACCCGGTGAAACTGGCTCCTCGTGCACTGCTCTTGTCTTTGAAACACGTCTGTGTATCGTGTCTTTTGTTTTGTCTCGATTCTTGCTTTGAGTCATTCCGAGTGTGCCTCGATAGGTTTAGGTTGTTTACCTTTTGTTTTCCATTATTGAGTCTTGTTCACTGTGTTCAATTGTAGGCTCAATACCCGGTCGAGAACTCATTTCTCAATTTCAAAAAATAAAATCGTTTTGTGCTTAGGGTGCTGTGCCATTCTCCATATTTGTGCAAAATAGATTTGTTCTTTCGTAAAACCACAGGGTTCAAACCAGGTCATGTGAGAACAGTAAAATCAGAACCTATCTGAAGCTATTTAGGTTCTGGACTGCAAAGCAAAAGAAAAGAAGGAAAATTTGGAGCATCTTAGCGTGTTTCAATTTCGGCAAATTCCGAGACTGCATTCCAGGTGCACCTTCTCAGGCCTTGCCATTTCTCTGGAGTATGAGCGTATCTCGACCCCAAGTGTAAGTCTGCTTCAAGTCAGAATGGCAATTAAAGCAGCAGTAGATGTTATCTGTCGCCAATATGAACAAGGTGTGCCCTTTTCGAGCTGAGTGTGTTACAAAACCCTTCAAGAGGTAAATCAGAGGCACCAGAGTACATGATTAATGCCCCCATACTTGCATTTTATTGCACTTCTTTTGTGCACCTCACTTGCATTGTGATGCACATTCCAATTGCATTGTTATGCACATCTATCTAGCATTGTTATGCTCATTACTTGCATTGTCATGCACCTTTTCACTTGCGTTGTCACGACTTTTCACTCGCATTGTTATGCACACTCTCTTATTCGGAAACACTGGGATATGTCCTTATGTTTCCCCTTCTTTCCGAAACACCGGGATACGTCCCTATGTGTCTCATTCCTTTCGAAACACCGGGATATGTCCTTATGTTTCTCCTCCTTTTCCAAAACACCGGGATACGTCCCTATGTTTCTCCTCCTTTTCCGAGACACTGGGATACGTCCCTATGTTTCTCTCTCTTTCCGAAACAACGGGATACGTCCCTATGTTTCTTCTCCTTCCGAAACAATGGGATACGTCCCTATGTTTCTTCTACCCCTTCGAAGCACCGGGATACGTCCCTATGTTTCTTCTCCTTTGTCAGAACACTGGGATACGACCCTAATCCTTGGGATACGTCCCTAACCTTTGGGATACGTCCCTAATCCTTTGGGATACGTCCCTAATCCTTGGGATACGTCCCTAACCTTTAGGATACGTCCCTAATTCTCGGGATACGTCCCTATGTTTCTCCCTTGTTTCCTAATCCTCGAGATACGTCGTTATGTTTATCCCTCTTCGGTTAAAAACGTTCGGAATACGTTCCAATGCTCACACCATTTCGAAACACCCGGATACGTCCTTATGTTTCTCCCTTATTTCCTAATCCTCGGGATACGTCCTTATGTTTCTCCCTCTTCGGTTAAAAGCGTTCGGAAAATGTTCCAATGCTCACACCATTTCGAAACACCCGGATACGTCCCTATGTTTCTCCCTTCTCTCCTAATCATCGGGATACGTCCCTATGTTTCTCTCTCTTCGGTTAAAAGCGTTCGGAATACGTTCCAATGCTCACACTATTTCGAAACACTGGGATACGTCCCTATGTTTCTCTCTTCTTTCCTAATCCTCGGGATACGTCCCTATGGTTCTCCCACTTCGGTTAAAAGCGTTCGGAATACGTTCCAATGCTCACGCCATTCTGAAACACCGGGATATGTCTCTATGTTTCTCCCTGTCCCATTTCCCTACACGATTTCAGTGTGTTTGGAATTCATCTTAGGTTGCATTGTCATGCACACCTCGTCACTTGCGTTGTCACGCACATTCCACTTGCATTGTTTTGAATTATCAAACCGGCTTCGCGAAAGCGTATAAGTCTGTAGACACCCCATTTTTGACCAACCTTAAGACTCAGACGTCACCGATTGAGTGCTTGGTGATGTTGCATATCGTGCTCGTTCAGAAGCCTCAGAGTCTCGGCCGCGAGCCCTGCCTCCGAGCTTCCGAACCTTCTTTTGTACCTCGCCTCGGTTTGCGAACCAGACTCGGTTTTCTCTGTTTCTTTTCCTGAGGGGAGGGAGAGGTCCCGTAGACCATCTCTCAGTGGCCGTAGGCTACATTTCGTGGCCGTAGGCCATTTTGCCCATTTCGGAGTTCGGTTCCCGGTTTTCGGAGCCTTCAGGCCGTGTGCATCGGTTCGGGACCACCTAACCATCTCTGTTTGCTCCGGTTTTTGGCGTGCATCCTATTTACTCCCTTTCAAGGGACACTGGGGTCTCAGAAACCCACTTCGTGGTCGAACGCCACTTTCGTTGCTTAACGGTCAATTTTCAGGACCCCGAACTGTGCGGTTTTGGCCCCCGAGCATTCGTTTTGCATCGGTTTTCGTTCAATTTTGGCAGGTACCTCTGTTTCATCACCAAGAAGGTCACTGAAGGGTGGGAGGCCAGTAATTGTTTTGACAACCAGCTTTTTGTTTGGTCAAAAGTGGTTCAGGATGAATCCGGGAAGGAGAAAACTCTGCGCGGCTTTACCGAAATGGGCGTAACTCTTTGCAAAAGAGGAATTAAGATATGAGGCTACCACCATTGGAAATCTTACTTCCGGGGATTCATTTTTCACTCACGAATCTCCTAAGTCCAAATCCGGGGGGAGGAGATATGGTTGGTTGAAGTCCGGTTGGACCGAATCTGCGCGGCTTTACGAAAACTGGCATAACCTTTTCTACAGGAGGAATTTCAATGCAAGGTTTGCGGCATTGGAAAGCTAACTTCTGGGGCTTCATACTAGGGGGTGGCCGGTCACTTTTCTCATATTGACCTGGCCGGCCGGCCACCTTTTCCAGCCGGCCGGCCACCTATTTGGTGAAATGACTTTTTTTGCCCCTTTAAACTAGCCGGCCATGCCCCCCTCCCCAAGTGTATCCTAGAAGTGTATTTTTTTTTTCACTTCACTAAAGTCCGAGGGTTTAGCCATTTTGGGGGGAAACTTGACTAGTTTTCCCCCCTTTTTTTCCCCCATTTTCCCCCTCATTTTCCCTATATAATCACCACCTCAGATCTGTCTTTAGGGTTAGAAAAATTCCCTTTGGAGCATTGTGTGTATATCTCCTCTCTCTCTCTCTATTCCAAGCCCTAAACCCCCTTGGTTCTTCATCAACACCTAGCACCACCACCACTACCTCCATTCCAGCAGCAAGGAGGTCCATTTCAGAGGCTAAAAGGCAGCAAATTTGGTCCAAAAGGCAGCAAAGACTTGGTCTTCAAGGGTGAGTCACCATTTCCCTCTTTTGGCTCTTTTCTTGCACCAATTTCTTAGCCTATTTGCTTATTGTTTTGAGCTCTCATCTCTACTGAAAATGTCACTCTTTTGAGCTATTCTCCATGTTTGTTTAAGGGTTCAACCCCATTTGAGAACTCCATCTCACACTTGTTTCAATATCACTTTGAATGCCATGATTTTTGGATCAAAATTCTAGGCTATGTGTGATCTGTTTTGGGGGTTGTCATGAACTGATATTGTGCTTATTTTGAGCCCCTCTTCAACATTGAAGAGGGGCTCAACCTTGTTTGCATGTTCCATATGTCCCATGCTTTGAATCCATGTTTTACCCCCAATCTTGCATGGCATTTCTAGCATATTTGTATATTGATTTTGAGGCTGCCATCTTCTGAAAATAGGCTTATTTTTGGTCCCTCTTTAATGTTGTAGAAGGGTGTTTTGTTGTTTGGATTTTGTATATACCACTTGCTTCAATACCCCTCTCTTGGCCCCTATTCTTGCATGCCATTGTTGCCTTACCTATGCTAGCTGTTTGGCCCTTTTTGTGACTGAAAAATGCTATTTTTGGGACTGCCTTGCTGCTGTCATTGCATTCCATGTCCATATTGTGCATGTTTAGCATGGCTATAGGCCATTTCGGGCGCCTAATATCGCATTTCGGGATCATTCCATACTTCGGGTGTCATTTCATATCATTTTGGGGCTGTTTTCCCCCTCATTTAGCTGCTGAAATCCTATTTGCATGTTTGCATATCATTCCATGTGTCATTTCATGCTTTAGAATCATCGCCTCGGTTTGCGTGCCCGTGGGCACGCATTTCGAGGCACTTCATTTTTATCCGACGGCTTCCTATGTGAGTGGGCTGAGGCTCTCTCATGTTGGTATAAGCCCATCATTGCATTTCGTATGCCATTTTCATGCCTTCGGGCCATGCCTCGAGTTGCGTACCTGTGGGCACGCATTTCGAGGCACTTCATTTTTACCCGACGGCTTCCTATGTGAGTGGGCTGAGGCTCTCTCATGTTGGTATAAGCCCATCGTTGCATTCCGTATGCCATTTTCATGTCTTCGGGCCATGCCTCGGTTTGCGTGCCTGTGGGCACGCATTTTGAGGCACTTCTTTTTTACCCGACGGCTTCCCATGTGAGTGGGCTGAGGCTCTCTCATGTTGGTATAAGCCCATCATTGCATTTCGTATGCCATTTCATGCTTTTGGATCATTGCCTCGGTTTGCGTGCCTGTGGGCACACATTTTGAGGCACTTTATTTTTACCCGACGGCTTCCTATGTGAGTGGGCTGAGGCTCTCTCATGTTGGTATAAGCCCATCATTGCATTTCGTATGCCATTTCATGCTTTTGGATCATTGCCTCGGTTTGCGTGCCTGTGGGCACGCATTTCGAGGCACTTTATTTTTATCCGACGGCCTCTTATGTGAGTGTGGCTGAGGCTCTCTCATGATAGTGTAAGTCCAATTTGCATTTTGTATGTCATTCCATGCCTTAGGGCCATCGCCTCGGTTTGCGTGCCTGTGGGCACGCATTTCGAGGCACTTCATTTTTATCCGACAGCCTCTTATGTGAGTGGGGCTGAGGCTCCCTCATGTTAGTATAAGTCCATTTGCATTGCGTTCGCCATCGTCTCAGTTTGCGTGTCTGTGGGCACGCATTTCGAGGCACTTCATTTTTATCCGACGGCCTCTTATGTAAGTGTGGCTGAGGCTCACTCATGTTAGTATAAGTCCACATCGCATTCCGTATGCCATTTTCATGCCTTAGGGCCATTTCTCGGTTTGCGCGCCCGTGGGCACGCATTTCAAGGCATCTCATTTTCATAGCATCGTGCATGCTAGGTTGTATCTTAGATTGCATTCATACATTTTCTCGGTTTGCGCGCCCGTGGGCACGCATTTCGAGGCATCTCATTTTCATAGCATCGTGCATGCTAGGTTGTATCTTAGATTGCATTCATGTATTTCATCGGTTTGCGTGCATGCGTGCGCGTACTTCGAGGCATCTCATTTTCATAGCATTATGTATATTAGGATTGTATCTTAGTTACATTCATGCATATCATGCATATTGCATTGTGTTCGGTATAGGAGTTAGCCCGGGCACGGGAAACGAGGTACGTTCCGCACTCCGAGTGACGGAGCGTGTCTCAATTTTCGATCCGCAAACGCCGGATAATCCATGATGGAGTTAGGTTCTTGTCGTAGCATTCATCTGCATTCATTCTATATTGAGTTGTGCATTTTGGTTCCTCGGCCATCATGCATCGATATGCGTGATTGGTGGCACGAGGATCGAGGCATGCATATATTTGTGAAGTACATTGCTATGCCCCTTTCCTGCTCTCTGTTGCAGCAAAATCAGGAATCAACAACTTTTTGGAGCTTGGCACGCATTTCGAGAAAAGATGTAAACAGAAGCTAATTGGGGCATCCCAGTGGATTTCCGCAAAAGGCAGCCCAAACATACATCATTCAGCAGAATCAAGGCAGTCCCTGGCTTGCATGCCAGTTTTACAGCTTTCCTAGTTTAATTTGTTAATTAATTAGGGTTCTGTATTATTATTTGGACTGTATTATTCTTTCATTTGAAGACTGTATATTTATTCGGACCCTCTGCGCGAGGGCACAACTGTAATAAGGGTGCGTGTGTGTGTGCATGTCTTCCAACCCCCCTTTCTTTCTCCCTTTTATTTACCTGCTTATGTTGGTTAGATTAGGGCATATTTCAATTAGCATACAGTATGATAGCATGTTTGCATTCATTCATCTGTTTTGCATGCACCGGGCTCGGCGCATCATACAAACTGCATTGTATTTCAATTCCGAGTTGAATACTTGTTAGTTGTAGCATTTCATATGCCACGTTTAGAATAGCCGAGCCTGCCATTAGTTTGCATTTTTGCATGTGTTGTATTAGGCATTTCTGTATACTTAGGATCATGCATGATTTCTAATCAGTTTCTGTTTTTGGCTTGGAGTACTCGGTGAGCTTTATGCTTTAGCATCCTTGCATGCGTGTGAGTATTGCCATGAATAGCATGCTTACCATGAGGCTATGTGCTTATGTGATATAACTGCCTGAATGCCTGTGGGTGAAGGTTGGGTTATTTGAATTGGAACAATGCATTGATTGTTTGTTTTAGCCCACTAGATAGTGGCAAAAATCATGTTTTCTAAGCCCACCTGAGGGTGGCAAATTCGCATCTTAGCCTACCTGCGGGTAGCACCATCAAACCATTTTCAAACAAACAAACATGAAATGTTTTGTTCCAATTCGGGCAACCCGGTCTATACTTGTATGCTGTGCGCATCACGTAGTAAATCTAGGCTAATAACCGGAATAAGAGCACACAAAGTTTTCAAAACTAGATATCATGGTTAGTAGAGGCCGGTCTTTGACCAAGGCGAAGCGGGTGCTCACGCGACCTTCCCCAATCGTACCCAAGTTCCCGAGCCGAGGCAACTTTGGTGATGACGGACACGTGGCCTTTGGCACCGAGTCAGGGTTTCCTAAATTTCCCAAAAATAAAATATTTAGGTGGCGACTCTGTATCTGGCAAAGCAGTCCATGTTTGGCACTTCTTTCAAAAAATCTGTTTTCAAAAACAATTTGCCGGATTTGGACTCTTTAGTTCAAGATTAAGAACCGTGACATTTGAGTCCTTGAACTGTGGTGACCCAATATCGAACCAGAACGGGGGGGGGGGACTTGCACTCTCTCTCTCCCCGGGATGCGTTTGGGGGCGTCTACAGTTTCTGGCGACTCTGCTGGGGATTTATAGAACTTGACTCGAACTCATGATATCTGGTTTTGATTACACTTGTGTGTTTCTTTGCATTGCATTTGCATTGGTGCGCCTAGGACACCGTGTTTGCCATCTGCTATTCCTGAGCGGTTTTGCCAGAGGCTTGTCTTGTCAAGGCATGTCCATAAGGCTTGCTTCACTGAACTCTGCCAAGATGGGGAACACAAACCCTGGTTTTACCGGGGCACCCTTTTTGACCATTCGGCCTAGTACATATTCGGATCCATAGTGACCATTCCAAACTAGGACAAGTTGCTTACTCGTTTATAGGTTGTTTGAAACCGCTGTGTGCGTAGTGAAGCCTTAGTTCCTGACAAAATAGGACAGGGAAACCCTACCCCAACATAGGGGTGTTTTGGCTCTCACTTATCTGTTATGTGCTTGTTAGAGTGCGTCTCTACAGGGAATGCATGTATCAGTTTATGAGTTTGGGCATCAGGCCTGCGGGCATCAGTTCAGTGTTTTGGGAATCAGTTTTACTCGAGGGTATCAGATTTGAGGCAGAGATTTAGGCGGACTTCAGTAGAGGGCACACTCATTCAACTATGCTTGTATCTGTTCAGATGGAATCAGGCTGAGATTCTGTCTGTTTTCTCTTTTGCTAGGTAGTCTGGGAACCATAGCTTCAGAAGGCTCCGATATCCTCCGAGGTTCATTAGACTTGTGCTGATAGACTTTGTCGGGTCAGAGATTCAGTTCAAGGGCAATCAGTGTTCCTTCACCAAAGGCAGGGTAAAAAGGCCAGTCAGGGACAGTTATACCGGTTGTTCAGTTAGACCAGGGCAATATGGCAGGGATGGAGGAAATGATGCGTCAACTCCAAGAAAGTATGAAACTCATGCAGCAGGACGCTGTCCGTCAAGCGGAATTTGCCAAAAGCCAGGCCGAGATTATAGCCCAACAAGCAGAGACAATTGCCAGGCTAGAGCAGCAAACTGGAGTATCTACTTCACACCAGGCCCCTCCCCCACCTAGAGTCCCAACGCTCGGGGAGACAGCTAATGTCCAGGAAGATACGGACATTCCGACAAGGCCACCTCCGCCCCCGGTTCTACCCCAGTTATCCAATGCACCGATCAACTTGCCTAGTTCACCCTTCGAGTTCGAGACGGACCCCACAGCATTGAAAGTGAGCAAGCTTGAGAAATTGTTCAAAAAGTCTCAGGGGGCCCACTCTATTCCTGATATAGAGGATGGTTATACCGACTCAGTGGTGACATTACCGGATCGGTTCAAGATGCCACATATCGATCGATTCGATGGCTCTGAAGACCCAATGGTGCACCTCCAACTGTTTTCTGATATCTTGAGGCCAATGGGCTTGACCACAGCCCAGAAATTGTCACTGTTCGGCCGAACCCTGTCTGGGATAGCCGCAAACTGGTATGCAAAATTGGAGAACTCTGTGAAGCAGAACTGGGAAGAGCTGGCTGAGGCCTTTATTGCTCAATACTCCTATAACACACAGATCGAGGTCACAACTCGTGATCTCGAAGTCACCCGCCAAGAACCAAAGGAGGGTTTCTCAGAGTTCGTGACGAGATGGAGGGCAAAGGCCTCAATGATGACTACAAGGCCTTCCGACAAAGATCAGATTCGGATGATTGTGCGCAATCTCCAGCCCAAGCTTATGCAGAAAATGATTGTTATTCCCTTCCCTACCTTTTCAGATCTGCATGAGATGAGGGTTCAAATCGAAGATGCCATCAGGCAAGGGATCTTTGCAGAAGATAATAAGCCTTGAAGAGGAATGTTGCTCGCAGTTCCAATGCTACCACTGATAGTAGCACAGCTGCGAAATGCTCAGAAGTAGACACTATCACCACTTCCCTCAATGACCAAAAACCGACTACTTCAACTCGGCCCCAAGCCCGAAAATTCCATCCTCTTTACATGAGTCTCTCCCAAGCTTTGAAAAAGCTGCAAGAAGAAGGGCACCTAGAACTCCTAGAACCCCAACCCCTTCCAAATCTTCTCCCACCAAGGTATGACCCAGCTAAATACTGTGTCTATCATCAACAACATGGTCAAGATACGAACCGTTGCATCCGCCTCCGTCATAAGATTCAGGATCTTATTGACGAAGAGACCCTAGCTCCACCCAAAGGACCTCAGGTTAGTACTGACTCGTCACCTCCCCACCTCAACCTCATCCATACACTACCATCCACCTTCGACCCCAGCATATACATCACCCCAGCCCATCTACCCAAGCCTGAGGTGTTCATTCCAGAAAGCATGGACTTATGCATGATGGATGCACCTGGACCCCAATCATCTCAAACCCGTGAGCCCACTACTTCTGAGCTAAAGAGAATGATCGAAGATCTTCAAAGAACTGTGACAGATCTGGCCTCTGGGACATTGGCTCCATCACCGACCACAGCACATGCTAAGAGTTTTACGACAAAAGGTTCCCCAGTCTTGGAACGGGCTGTATTTGAGGAATGCCAATCCCTTGGCAAGGTAAAGGCGAGTGGAAAGAACAAGATAGGGCGGACATGGATCCCCATGAACATCTTCTGTTGGCTGTTGAGGCTTTGAGAGCGGAAGGGTGGAATAAACAACAAGTGCTCGCAGTTGTTGCAAAGACTGTGGATGACACTTTCGCCACTCAAATTGGGGGCAGTCGGAATCAAGGGAAAAACCGGGAGAAGATCCGTCATACCAGATACGATCCTGTTAGCTCTAATCCTCCACTCAGAAGAGATCAGCAAACCAGGCCAGCACCTGCTAATCCTTTTGCAGGTGCGCCCAGCAAAAATCCGCAAGCCTTGAAGTACCAACCCCGAGGTCAAAGGGTCTTCCATGCCCTCCACATGCCTTTGTCCAAGGCTTTCCAAATCCTTGTTGGACAAGGCCATCTCAAACCCCTTGAGCCTCGGCCTCTCCCGAACCCTCTTCCGGCTACGCATGATGCTACCCAGTACTGCGCGTACCATTAGCAAACTGGCCATACTACTGGCGACTGCTTCCGTCTTCGCCATGAAGTACAGGATCTATTTGACAACGGGGTCATCCTCCAGCCGAGCTCTGCAAAGTCTATCGACACTGGGTCAGTGAACTTGGGGGATAATGTTATGTGATCAGGGGATGAACCACCTGCGGGCGGCATTTGATTAACTCCAGACGTGGGAATGGCACGCATTGTTCTGAGCAATGTGCAAATACCAGTTTTTGTGCTTTCGGACTTGGGTATTGGGTCAGTTTTGTTGTTTTATTTTGAGTCTGTCCTTTTGTTTTGAGTCAGTCTCTTTTGTTTTGGGTCTGTCTTGTTGTATCGAGTCAGTCCTATTGTATAGGAGTTGGGTGATTCTGGGGGAGGTGTTACCTCGGGCATCACCATTTTGTTTTGTGTTTGTCTTTTCGTTTTGTTTTGAGTCTGTTTCTGCCAGGGAGCCACTTGTGCCAACAGCTTTGAATGAACAGCAGTGATTTTCACATTCTTGTGTTCGCTTCTGCCTTGTGCTAGTTATGCCGGAAGTTCTGAATGAGATGGCAGTATTTGACTAAGAACTCTGTCTTTTCTGTGCCTTGAAGTCATTGTAATGACCTAAGTTTTTCAAAACTTTTTGAACACTGCGGTGAAAACGAAGAGGAAGGAATTCCTCGGGATTTGCAAAACTTTGATCATTTGAGAGAAAGAGAGGCGTGCTAAGCCCTTAATGAATGAAATCATGCTTGTTAGCGTGAGTACTGAGAAGGACCCTGGCTTGATCCAGACGGGTTTCACACTATCTTCAGCGCGAGCGATTTGTCGCTTTCTTAAAAATTTTCAAAAACAAAATGTTTTGCGCGGCCCTGCGAAGACCTGTGTGGAATCGCTCTTGAGATTGTGCAGCTTAGGATCGCTCTCAGCCTCGAGACTCGACCCCTCATTTTCGAACCTTGGACTTGCATTCAGAATGTTCAAAAGTCAACTACGATGTGAGGCCTGTGTGGCCAGATTCAAAGCAGCCCTCGAACAAGAGGTACCAAAGTCAGATCAAGAAGATCAGACCTCATCAGAAGAAGCTTGCGAAGCTAAATCAGAAGTACCCTTCGAATTAGGGGCAAAGATGTCAGATCAAGAGGTACCAAAGTCAGATCAAGAAGATCAGACCTCATCAGAAGAAGCTTGCGAAGCTAAATCAGAAGTACCCTTCGAATTAGGGGCAAAGATGTCAGATGTGCTCGAAGAGCCGAAGATGAGTCCTCTTGCAAATCAACAGCCACTCTCCTGGATACGGATGGCTTCAGAACCGTACAACCATTTGGCATGGACCAAGCTACACTTTTACCCTTGAGAGGCTCGCTGGGTCGAAAACCCGGAAGGGCGACCCAGGCAAAAGTTAGAGCAAGAAAAAGAAGAAAAAGAACAAAAAAGGAAAAAAGAAGAAAAAAAAGAAAAAAAAAGAAAAATGCAAAAGAAAAAAAAGAAAAAAGAAAAGAAAAGAAAAGAAAAGAAAAGATGAAAAAAGAAGAAATGAAAAGAATAGAAAAGAAAAACATAGTTCGCAAGGTCGAAAACCTGCAACGGGCGCCTTGGCAAAAGTTAGAGCCTAAAAAGGAGAGGTTAATACACGAGTGTACCTTAACCCCGAACTACGTAAGGCTTGATTCCCATGTTTGGGATACGTAGGCAACTTCATCCTGAAGTCCAGCCCCCAACGCTCTCATAGCGACTAAGTCCATGTAATGGTTTTGATTATCCTTGCCTTCTTTGTATCCGAGAGTCTGGTTGTGTTCGTCGCTCTGAGGACTGACTACGATGCGCTGCAGTGCCGTCCAAACAAGGGGCAACTTTCCGTTGCCATTCAATGCGCCGCAGTGCCGTTCAAACAAAGGGAAACTTTCTGTTGCCATTCAATGCGCCGCAGTGCCGTTCAAACAAGGGGCAACTTTCCGTTGCCATGCAGCTCTCTTCAAGCACGGGGCAATATTCCTTTGGATCCGAGGTTGTGCATCTCAGGATTAGGTTTCATGCTCGTTGAGCAAGTGGCCGTTTGCAAAAAAGTTTTTGGGAATTTTTACTGAGGTTGACTAATTTTCTCAAAAATTGTTCCATCTTTTTCAAAAACTGGACCATTTCTTGGACCCAAAAAGAAAAATTTTCAGTGCTCATAGCTTGACTTGCATATTTTCAAATCAAAAATCGAACAAGCATGTTAATCTAACTCTCATTTTGGTCAAAATTGTTTTAGTAGAAAGCAAAAATGCAAAATGGTCAAAATGATGAACTAGGGGCACAGTTGAGTCAGGTTCTCTGTCTTTTCCCCTTTATCAACATACTCGCCAGAAAGGGCACTCTACTTATCGAAAAGGGCACCGTATTCGCCAGAAAAGGACACAACAAAGGGCAGAAAGCTCTCACATCCTCCAAGCAACGAGGTATCAAGCAAAGTGCGAAGCACGAACTGGAATGGGGCAAGATATTCCACTCCATCATCTGGACAGATTTTATCACGTCCAAACTCCCCAGCAAAGCATCATCAACCGATGTTAGCTGCGGATTTGCTACGCACCCAGTTGTAGCGCAACCCCTCTGTGGGAGGAATTCACTAGTGGTGAGCGGAAGAAAGAGAATCTGTCAGCATGCTAGGGGCAAGAGCCCGCAACTTCCTGTTTATCCATCAACCACACAGGGGAGGGATTGAAAAATGAGAGATTGAAGAATAGAGAGATGTGCGCTGAGAGGAAAAGTGAGAAAAGGGCTTTTTCAGAAAAACAGAGCTTAAGGGCCGAGTGATGTGAGAACCACAAATGAGAAAGGGTGGGAAACACTACCCGGTGAAACAGGCTCCCTGTGCACGTCTGAGTGTCGTGTCTTTTTGTTTTATCTCGTTTTTTGTTTTGGGTCGTTCCGAGCGTTACTCGATGTGTCTAGGTTGTTTACCTTTTGTTTTCTGTTGTTGAGTCGTGGTGCACTGTGTTCAGTCGTAGGCTCAATACCTGGTCGAAAACTCACCTCTCAATTTCAAAAATAAGATCGTTTTGTGCTTCGAGTGCCGTGCCGTTCTCCACATTTGTGCAAAATAGAATTTGTTCTTTCATAAAACCGCAGGGTTCAACCCAGGTCATGTGGGAACAGTGGAACCAGGACCTATCTGAAGCTATATGGTTTCCAGACTGCAAAGCAAAGCAAAAGAGGAAAATGTCGGGCATCTGAGTTTGTTCCAACTTCAGTAAGCTCCGAGATTGTGTTCCGTGTGTACCTCTTTAGGTCTTGCCAATGCTCCGAAGTATGAGTGTGCCTCTACCTCAAGCTCAAGATCAAGTCTACTACAAGCCAGAATGGCGATCAAAAGTGCTCTCCCTGAATACCAGTTCCTTGCCAGGGTCATCTCGGCTGTGTTTGCAATGAGTTCCTAGGAGACCAACTGCGACGGTGGAAACTAGAGTTCGAATGGCTGATGCCTAGAATGCAAAGGTTCGGGATTTCCGAGACTAAAGTCTGGTTTAAATACCCAGAGGCGTGTCCTCGGCTTGAAATCTGTATGGAAGCCCCATAGGTTGAGATAGCGTGTACGCACCTCAATTCTGGATACTGAACCAACCTAGTCTGTCACCCCGTTGGAGAATAGGGAAAGTTGTGAATATGATCGGGAAGACAAGCAGCAGCCGTAGCTCCTACATACAGATATTGTTACTTGTCAGCATTCCAGAGCCTTTGTACTGTGAGTTCAAGGTAAAGTGTTCGAAGAGCACGAGGGGAGATCCCCGTTGGAGAAGAGCGGTTCACCGCCACTCACCTCATGAGGTGCTTTCTAAAGCGCCGCTTTGTCCATTTATTGCTTTCCTTAAGCATCATGCATTGTAATGCATTGTACCCATCAAGTTTCTTTCTCAGTCATGCACGATATTGTATGTACGGTTCATTCAAAGAAGTTCCGTTTGAGATCATTTATTAGTGTATCAATCACACTTCATTCATTTTGTGTATCTATCACACACATTCTCATTTGTGTATCCACCACACACATTCTTATTTTGTGTATCTATCACATACATTCTCACTTTTGTGTATCTATCACACACATTCTCATTTTGTGTATCTATCACGCACATATTCACTTTTTGTGTATTCATCACACACCTTTAGTATATCAATCACACTTGTTCACTAAGTGCATCTATCACACTTCGTGTTCACATTCAGTATATCTATCACACTTGTTCACATAGCGCATCTACCACGCTTTGTGTTCACCTTTAGTATATCTATCATACTCTACTTTGTGTATCAATCACACTATGCTCATTCGTTGCATTGTTATGCACATCTGTCTAGCATTGTTATGCTCATTACTTGCATTTTTGTGTACATTCCAATTGCTTAGTTATGCACCCTTCCACCTGCATTGTTATGCACTTTTTCACTTGTATTGTCATACACACCATACTTGCATTTATTTGCATCTTGTGTTATCTTCTACCGTTTATCCTTTTACGCTGAGCAGCGTTTAGGATCGCTGTCCCCTGGGACTTGACTTAGGTTGCGTGGAACGCGCTCTCGAGTTGTTTACCTCTTTTCACGATTTCAGCGTGGTTAGAGTTTGGTTATTCCTTACGCGATTTCAGCGTGTTTGGAATTTATCTCAGGTTGTGTTGTGTATGCACCTGGGCGGTTGTTGTTTGGACCTCCTCTCACGATTTCAGCGTGGTTTGAGTGTCCCTTTCCTCTTTTCATGATTTCAGTGTGGTTAGAGTTTGGTTATTCCTTACGCGATTTCAGCGTGTTTTGGAATTTATCTCAAGTTGCGTTGTGTACGCACCTGGGCGGTTATTGTTTGGACCTCCTCTCACGATTTCAGTGTGGTTTGAGTGTCCCGTTCCTCTTTTCACGATTTCAGCGTGGTTAGAGTTTGGTTATTCCTTACGCGATTTCAGCGTGTTTGGAATTTCTCTTAGGTTGCGTTGTGTACGCACCTGGGCGGTTGTTGTTTGGACCTCCTCTCACGATTTCAGCGTGGTTTGAGTGTCCCGTTCCTCTTCTCACGATTTCAGCGTGGTTAGAGTTTGGTTATTCCTTATGCGATTTCAGCGTGTTTGAAATTTATCTCAGGTTGCGTTGTGTACGCACCTGGGCAGTTGTTGTTTGGACCTCCTCTCACGATTTCAGCGTGGTTTGAGTGTCCCGTTCCTCTTCTCACGATTTCAGCGTGGTTAGAGTTTGGTTATTCCTTATGCGATTTCAAATGTGTTTGAATTTATCTCGAGTTATTGTGTATGCGACTGGCGGTTGTTGTTTGGACCTCCTCTCACGATTTCAGCGTGGTTTGAGTGTCCCGTTCCTCTTCTCACGATTTCAGCGTGGTTAGAGTTTGGTTATTCCTTACGGGATTTCAGCGTGTTTGGAATTTATCTCAGGTTGCGTTGTGTACGCACCTGGGCGGTTGTTGTTTGGACCTCCTCTCACGATTTCAGCGTGGTTTGAGTGTCCCGTTCCTCTTTTCACAATTTCAGCGTGGTTAGAGTTTGGTTATTCCTTACGCGATTTCAGCGTGTTTTGGAATTTATCTCAGGTTGCGTTGTGTACGCACCTGGGCGGTTGTTGTTTGGACCTCCTCTCACGATTTCAGCGTGGTTTGAGTGTCCCGTTCCTCTTCTCACGATTTCAGCGTGGTTAGAGTTTGGTTATTCCTTACGCGATTTCAGCGTGTTTGGAATTTATCTCGTTATGCGTTATTATGCGCTGGCGGTTGTTGTTTGGACCTCCTCTCACGATTTCAGCGTGGTTTGAGTGTCCCTTTCCTCTTCTCACGATTTCAGCATGGTTAGAGTTTGGTTATTCCTTACGCGATTTCAACGTGTTTTGGAATTTATCTCAGGATGCGTTGTGTACGCACCTGGGCGTTGTTTTTGGGCCTCTTCTCACGATTTCAGCGTGGTTTGAGTGTCCCGTTCCTTACGCGATTGCAGCGTGTTTGGAATCTATCTTAGGCTGCGTGGAACGCGCTCCTAATTAATTTTCTTTGTTCTTCCTCCACTCACGAGTCCAGCATGGCTGGAGTATGTCACCCTTTGCATCTGTTGTACTCTCTGTTGCATCGCATCTATTATCTATTGCATCACATCTGTTACATCCATTACATCATATCTGTTCTATCGTCCGGTCTAAGGAGACCTTAAATCCTACATCATCATTTCGCACCGTTTTGCACATCGCACTTGCATTTCATCGCACTGTCTCGTGCACTCTCTGGTCTAGGAGACCTTAAATCCTCTAAAGGTGCAACTCCTTTAGTGTTTGTCGTGCCCGAACGACTTCCGGTGGTTTGGTATAGCCACCTGCCTATGTTAGCGGTGAGTTCCTAGGAGACCAACTGAGACGGTGGAAACTAGAGTTCGAATGGCTCATGCTTAGAACGCAAAGGTTCGGGATTTCCGAGACTAAAGTCTGGTTTAAATACCCAGGGGTATATCCTCGGCTTGAAATCTGTATGGCAGCCCCATAGATTGAGATAGCATATGTATGCGCCTCAATTCTAGATACTGAATCAACCTAGTCTGTCACCCTGTTGGAGAATAGGGAAAGCTGCGACCATAGTCAGGGAGAAAAGTAGTACCTGCGGTTCAATCAAGAAGAAGCGAAAGATCCCCAGCAGTATGAGGTAAGCCATTGCCAATTGCCCCTGTAAGGTACCTTTTCCTAGCTATCACATTGCATTTTAGTCATTGCAGTGCATTGCATAAATCCTCAATTTTCAAACCGGCTTCGCGTAGCGTATAAGTCCAATCTTCAAACCGGCTTCGCGTAGCGTATAAGTCCAATTATCAAAATCTTCCTGCATATCATTTTGCATCTTGCCCCCTGCCTGCGGGCATGCCTGTGGGCACATCTCTGTTTATCTTGTATGATTGTCTAAGTCTTCGGCCTTGTCAAAAATGGGTCGTCTCTAGGCTTTGACACTCACTCCCGTCATTGTTATGAATTCCGAGTTCTGTCAAAGAGGGGCAACTGTAGACACCCCATTTTTGACCAACCTTAAGACTCAGACGTCACCGATTGAGTGCTTGGTGATGTTGCATATCGCGCTCGTTCGAAGCCTCAGAGTCTCGGCCGCGAGCCCTGCCTCCGAGCTTCCGAACCTTCTTTTGTACCTCGCCTCGGTTTGCGAACCAGACTCGGTTTTCTCTATTTCTTTTTCACGAGGGGAGAGGTCCGAGACCATCTCTCAGTGGCCGTAGGCTACATTTCGTGGCCGTAGGCCATTTTGCCCATTTCGGAGTCCGGTTCCCGGTTTTCGGAGCCGTCAGGCCGTGTGCCTCGGTTCGGGACTGCCTAACCATCTCTGTTTGCTCCGGTTTTTGGCGTGCATCCTATTTACTCCCTTTCAAGGGACACTGGGGTCTCAGAAACCCACTTCGTGGTCGAACGCCACTTTCGTTGCTTAACGGTCAATTTTCGGGATCCCGAACTGCGCGGTTTTGGCCCCCGGACATTCGTTTTGCATCGGTTTTCGTTCAATTTTGGCAGGTACCTCTGTTTCATCACCAGGAAGGTCACTGAAGGGTGGGAGGCCAGTAATTGTTTTGACAACCAGCTTTTTGTTTGGTCAAAAGTGGTTCAGCATGAATCCGGGAAGGAGAAAACTCTGCGCGGCTTTACCGAAATGGGCGTAACTCTTTGCACAAGAGGAATTAAGATATGAGGCTACCACCATTGGAAAGCTTACTTCCGGGGCTTCATTTTTCACTCACGAATCTCCTAAGTCCAAATCCGGGGGGAGGAGATATGGTTGGTTGAAGTCCGGTTGGACCGAATCTGCGCGGCTTTACAAAAACTGGCATAACTTTTTCTACAGAAGGAATTTTAATGCAAGGTTTGCGGCATTGGAAAGCTAACTTCTGGGGCTTCATCCTAGGGTTGGCCGGCCACTTTTCTCATATTGACCTAGCCGGCCGGCCACCTTTTCCAGCCGGCTGGCCACCTATTTGGTGAAATGACTTTTTTTGCCCCTTTAAACTAGCCGGCCATGCCCCCCTCCCCAAGTGTATCCTAGAAGTGTATTTTGTTTTTCACTTCACTAAAGTCCGAGGGTTTAGCCATTTTGGGGGGAAACTTGACTAGTTTTCCCCCCCTTTTTTCCCCCCATTTTCCATATATAATCACCACCTCATATCTGTCTTTAGGGTTAGAAAAATTCCCTTTGGAGCATTGTGTGTATATCTCCTCTCTCTCTCTCTATTCCAAGCCCTAAACCCCCTTGGTTCTTCATCAACACCTAGCACCACCACCACTACCTCCATTCAATGAGGAGGTCCATTTCAGAGGCTAAAAGGCAGCAAATTTGGTCCAAAAGGCAGCAAAGACTTGGTCTTCAAGGGTGAGTCACCATTTCCCTCTTTTGGCTCTTTTCTTGCACCAATTTCTTAGCCTATTTTCTTATTGTTTTGAGCTCTCATCTCTACTGAAAAATGTCACTCTTTTGAGCTATTCTCCATGTTTGTTTAAGGGTTCAACCCCATTTGAGAACTCCATCTCACACTTGTTTCAATATCACTTTGAATGCTATGATTTTTGCATCAAAATTCTAGGCTATGTGTGATCTGTTTTGGGGGTTTTCATGAACTGATATTGTGCTTATTTTGAGCCCCTCTTCAACATTGACGAAGGGCTCAACCTTGTTTGCATGTTCCATATGTCCCATGCTTTGAATCCATGTTTTACCCCCAATCTTGCATGGCATTTCTAGCATATTTTTATATTGGTTTTGAGGCTGCCATCTTCTGTAAATAGGCTTATTTTTGGTCCCTCTTTAATGTTGTAGAAGGGTGTTTTGTTGTTTGGATTTTGTATATACCACTTGCTTCAATACCCCTCTCTTGGCCCCTATTCTTGCATGCCATTGTTGCCTTACCTATGCTAGCTGTTTGGCCCTTTTTGTGACTGAAAAATGCTATTTTTGGGACTGCCTTGCTGCTGTCATTGCATTCCATGTCCATATTGTGCATGTTTAGCATGGCTATAGGCCATTCCGGGCGCCTAATATCGCATTTCGGGATCATTCCATACTTCGGGTGTCATTTCATATCATTTTGGGGCTGTTTTCCCCCTCATTTAGCTGCTGAAATCCTATTTGCATGTTTGCATATCATTCCATGTGTCATTTCATGCTTTAGAATCATCGCCTCGGTTTGCGTGCCCGTGGGCACGCATTTGGAGGCACTTTATTTTTATCCGACGGCTTCCTATGTGAGTGGGCTGAGGCTCTCTCATGTTGGTATAAGCCCATCATTGCATTTCGTATGCCATTTTCATGCCTTCGGGCCATGCCTCGGTTTGCGTGCCTGTGGGCACGCATTTCGAGGCACTTCTTTTTTACCCGACGGCTTCCCATGTGAGTGGGCTGAGGCTCTCTCATGTTGGTATAAGCCCATCATTGCATTTCGTATGCCATTTCATGCTTTTGGATCATTGCCTCGGTTTGCGTGCCTGTGGGCACGTATTTTGAGGCACTTCATTTTTACCCGACGGCTTCCTATGTGAGTGGGCTGAGGCTCTCTCATGTTGGTATAAGCCCATCATTGCATTTCGTATGCCATTTCATGCTTTTGGATCATTGCCTCGGTTTGCGTGCCTGTGGGCACGCATTTCGAGGCACTTTATTTTTATCCGACGACCTCTTATGTGAGTGTGGCTAAGGCTCTCTCATGATAGTGTAATAAGTCCAATTTTCATTTTGTATGTCATTCCATGCCTTTGGGCCATCGCCTCGGTTTGCGTGCCTGTGGGCACACATTTCGAGGCACTTCATTTTTATCTGACGGCCTCTTATTTGAGTGTGGCTGAGGCTCCCTCATGTTAGTATAAGTCCATTTGCATTGCGTTCGCCATCGTCTCGGTTTGCGTGCCTGTGGGCACGCATTTCGAGGCACTTCATTTTTATCCGACGGCCTCTTATGTTAGTGTGGCTGAGGCTCACTCATGTTAGTATAAGTCCACATCGCATTCCGTATGCCATTTTCATGCCTTAGGGCCATTTCTCGGTTTGCGCGCCCGTGGGCACGCATTTCAAGGCATCTCATTTTCATAGCATCGTGCATGCTAGGTTGTATCTTAGATTGCATTCATGCATTTTCTCGGTTTGCGCGCCCGTGGGCATGCATTTCGAGGCATCTCATTTTCATAGCATCATGCATGCTAGGTTGTATCTTAGATTGCATTCATGCATTTCCTCGGTTTGCGCGCCCGTGGGCACGTATTTCGAGGCATCTCATTTCATAGCATCGTGCATGCTAGGTTGTATCTTAGATTGCATTCATGCATTTCATCGGTTTGCGTGCATGCGTGCCCGTACTTCGAGGCATCTCATTTTGATAGCATTATGTATATTAGGATTGTATCTTAGTTACATTCATGCATATCATGCATATTGTATTGTGTTCGGTATAGGAGTTAGCCCGGGCACGGGAAACGAGGTACGTTCCGCACTCCGAGTGACGGAGCGTGTCTCAATTTTCCAGTCACCGACACTTCGGATAATCCATGATGGAGTTAGGTTCTTGTCGTAGCATTCATCTGCATTCATTCTATATTGAGTTGTGCATTTTGGTTCCTCGGCCATCATGCATCGATATGCGTGATTGGTGGCACGAGGATCGAGGCATGCATATATTTGTGAAGTACATTGCTATGCCCCTTTCCTGCTCTCTGCGGAAAATCGAGAATCAACAACTTTTTGGAGCTTGCACGCATTTAGAAAAGATGTAAGCGAAGCTAATTGGGGCATCGGTGGATTTCATAAAAAGCGGCCCAAACATACATCATTCGGCCGAGAATCAAAGGCGTCCACAGCTTGCATGCGATTCTGACTTTCCTAGTTTAATTTGTTAATTAATTAGGGTTACAGATTATTATTTGGGCTGTATTATTCTTTCATTTGAAATTTGTATATTTATTAGGACCCTCTGAAAGCACAACTGTAATAAGGGTGCGTGTGTGTGTGCATGTCTTCCAACCCCCCTTTCTTTCTCCCTTTTATTTACCTGCTTATGTTGGTTAGATTAGGGCATATTTCAATTAGCATACAGTATGATAGCATGTTTGCATTCATTCATCTGTTTTGCATGCACCGGGCTCGGCGCATCATACAAACTGCATTGTATTTCAATTCCGAGTTGAATACTTATTAGTTGTAGCATTTCATATGCCACGTTTAGAATAGCCGAGCCTGCCATTAGTTTGCATTTTTGCATGTGTTGCATTAGGCATTTCTGTATACTTAGGATCATGCATGATTTCTAATCAGTTTCTGTTTTTGGCTCTGAGTACTCGGTGAGCTTTATGCTTTAGCATCCTTGCATGCGTGTGAGTATTGCCATGAATAGCATGCTTACCATGAGGCTATGTGCTTATGTGATATAACTGCCTGAATGCCTGTGGGTGAAGGTTGGGTTATTTGAATTGGAACAATGCATTGATTGTTTGTTTTAGCCCACTAGATAGTGGCAAAAATCATGTTTTCTAAGCCCACCTGAGGGTGGCAAATTCGCATCTTAGCCTACTTGCGGGTAGCACTATCAAACCATTTTCAAACAAACAAACATGAAATGTTTTGTTCCAATTCGGGCAACCCGGTCTATACTTGTATGCTGTGCACATCACGTAGTAAATCTAGGCTAATAACCGGAATAAGAGCACACAAAGTTTTCAAAACTAGATATCATGGTTAGTAGAGGCCGGTCTTTGACCAGGCAAGCGGGGGTGCTCATGCAGTGACCTTCCCCAATCGTACCCAAGTTTCCGAGCCGAGGCAACTTTGGTGATGACGGACACGTGGCCTTTGGCACCGAGTCAGGGTTTCCTAAATTTCCCAAAAATAAAATATTTAGGTGGCGACTCTATATCTGGCAAAGCAGTCCATGTTTGGCACTTCTTTAAAAAAATCTGTTTTCAAAAACAATTTGCCGGATTTGGACTCTTTAGTTCAAGATTAAGAACCGTGACATTTGAGTCCTTGAACTGTGGTGACCCAATATCGAACCAGAACGGGGGGGGGGGGACTCGCACTCTCTCTCTCCCCGGGATGCGTTTGGGGGCGTCTACAAAGTCCAATTACAAACCGGCTTGGCAAAAGCGTATAAGTCCAATTACAAACCGGCTTCGCGTAGCGTATAAGTCCAATTTTCAAACCGGCTTCGCGTAGCGTATAAGTCCAATTATCAAAGTCTTCCTGCATATCATTTGCATCCTGCCCCTGAACTACGCTGGTTTGATTCTTTGCAAAGGGATACGTAGGCAGCCTGCGGGCACAACCATTCATTCATTTTTATTTTGTTTGTTTGTCCAAGTCTTTGGCCTTGTCAAAAATGGGTCGTCTCTGGGCTTTGACAATCACTCCCGTCATTCTTATGACTTTCGAGTTCTGTCAAAGAGGGGCAACTGTAGACACCCTATTTTTGACCACCCTTAAGACTTGGGCACCACTGATGGTTTACTTAGTGGTAAAAGGTATACAGGGCAAAGGTTCAGTTTCTTCGGTAAGGAGAGAGGAAAATCTTTCAAAACACCTTGTTTAGGGGTTTGAAGTTGAAGAAAAGAGGAAATGAGAGAAGAAAACTGGTTTTGGAGAAGTTCGGCATGAATCCGGGTAGAAGGGAGTCGAGTAGCCCTCGCTGAATCGGGCTTATCTGTCTGTACACTTGGATTTTAGCTATGAGGCCACCACCGTTGGAAAGCTTACTTCTGGGGCCTCATTTTTCACTCAATAATCTCTTAAAGCCAAGTCCAGGTGGGGGAGATATGATCAGTTGAAGTTGGGTATCATCTCGGTTGGATCGAATCTGCGTGGCTTCACCAAAATGGGCATAACTTTTTCCACAGGAGGAATTTTAATGCAAGGTTTGCGCCATTGGAAAGCTAACTTCCGGGGCTTCAGTCTGGACAGCTACTGGCACTTTTTTGACCTCATCAGCCACCCATCGGCACTCTATTTAGCCGACCGGCCATTATAAATTGCAAGTCGGCAATATATTGTGCCGACCGGCAATTTATTTTGCCGATGACCTCCTTTCATGGCCGATATGACCCTTTTTCACCCCTCAAGCATGGTGCATGCCAGCTATTCTCCATTCAAACCGTCTGTCCGAGATTTTGCCTTTTGGGGGAAAAATTTGAACTTGTTTTGTTCCCCCCCCTTTCCTTGCCTCTCTCCCTCTATATAACTAGCCCTCTCCACCATTTCTAAGGGTTGAAAAAACCAGCTGAGGCACCAATATACATACAACCCTATATCTATACATTCAACCCTCTCTTCCAAGCTCCAAAGTCCATTATCCTTGACCATTTACACACCAACCCATAGCACATGGCCTCCATCCTCCATTCCAACCATTTGAGGCTGATTTTCAGAGGTTAGGAGCTCCTTTTCTTGGATCAAAGGCTGCTGCATTGTTGCTCTTCAAGGGTAAGTCTTCATTCCCTCTTTTCTAGCCTTGTCTTGCTTCATATCTAAGCCATAATTGTTTGCATTTTTGGGCTCCAACTATAACTGGAAATAGTCTTATTTTGAGCTTGTTTTCATGTTTGATCAAGGGATTTTTGCTGTTTGAAATTCCCATTTTGCTCTTTGTGTTTAAACCCTTTTTTAGGGCCATTCTTGCATCATATTGTAGCATTATCTGTGAGCATATTTGGGATTTGCTATAAACTGGAAATTGTCTTGTTTTGAGCCCCTCTTCAACTTTGTTGAAGGGCTCATTTCCATGATTCGGGACCTTTTTGTATCATATTTCAGTGCTGAAATTTGCATGTTCATATGTTATATTCCATGTCTCGCCATGCTTTGGTAGAGGGGCACTTGTGCCTTAGGTTCGGTCCTCGGTTTGTGTGCATATGTGCACGCATTTTGAGTGTCTCTTTTTCATCTCATGGCCACTGATGTGAGTGCGGTTGAGGTCCACTCACATTGGTGTAAGTCCATCTTGCATTGTGTATGCCATGTTTCAATGCGTTGTGCATGTTATGTTGTTAGCATTGTGTGTGCCATGTAGTTGCATTGCATGTTTGTATGTTTGCTTGCATACTTAGGTCGCATGTGCATTGTTGTGCATTGCCTCGCCTCTTGATCAACCATGATTGAGGTTGGGTCCCTTATATGTTTTGTGTGCATTGCATTTGACATTGAAATGCATACTTGACTCTTTGGCCATCATGCATCGAAATGCGTGATTGGTGGCCCGAGGGTCGAGGGCCATGCTCCCTTGAGTCCATTACATGATAGGGAGTGTGTCCATGCATACATTTGCCTAAAAATTCCATGCCATGCACTGCTTGCCCTCTGCTGCTGCCAATTGCAGGTTCTGCAGGAAGCTTTGGCCGGTCGGCTAAATACAGTGCCGACCGGCAATTTATCAATGGCCGATAACTTCATATGTGGCCGGTGGTCATCCTCCGAGGCCGATGGCCATCCCTCCCAGCCGTTGGTGTTCCACAGTGTGCAAAGAACATATCCTGAGCTTTGGCAATTTTCAGAGGGGCAGGGCAGAGTAAACAGAGGCAGTAGTGGTATGGTGCGGGCTTTCCGGGCAAGATTAACCCGAGCATGCATCATTCGCGCATTCCGAGGCAGGGCTGTGGCTGCCTTTCTTTTTGGCATTCATTCTATTAGTTAATTAGAAATTCTGTAATAATTAATGTATTTATTATTCGGACTGTAATATTTATTTGGACCCTCCGAGTGGGGGCAATTGTGTAATAAGTATGCGTGGGTATGTGTATGTCTTCCAACCCCACGTCTTTCTTCCCTTTTATTTACCCGCTTATGATGGTAGAATAGGGCATATTTAAAATTAGCATAACAGTATGATAGCATGCGCGCATCCATACATTTGTATTACATGCACCAAGCTCGGCACATCATGCTAACTGCACTTGTATTTCAATTCCAAGTTGAGTACTTGTTAGTTGCAGCATTTCACATGCCATGTTTAGGATAGCCGAGCCTGTCTAGATTGCATCTTTGCATGTGTTGCATTAGCCATCTTGAACATGAACTAGGATCATGCATATGATTACTAACTAGTTTCTGTTTTGGCTTGGAGTACTAGGTGAGCTTTTATGCTTTAGCATCCTCGCATGCGTGTGAGTGTTGCCATGACAACATGTTTACCATGAGGCTATATGCTTATGTGTTATAACTGCTTGTATGCCTGTGGATGGAGGTTGAATTATCTAAATTGGGATAATGCATTAAAACTGTGAGTTTTTAAGCCCACTGGATAGTGGCAAAACCATCTTTTCTAAAGCCCACTTGAGGGTGGCAAAACCTGCATTTTAGCCTACTTGCGAGTAGCAAACCATTTTCAAAACAAACATGTAATATTTTGTTCCAATTTAGGCGATTTGGTATATACTTGTTTGCTGTGCGCATAACATAGTAATTCTAGGCTAATAACCGGTTTAAAAACACATAACGTTTTCAAAATTGGATATGATGGTTAGTAGAGGCCGATCTTCGGATCGGGCGAGAGGGGGTGCTCATAGCCGACCTTCCCCAATTGTACCCAAGTTTTCGAGCTGAGGCAACTTTGGTGATGACAGACACGTGGCCTTTGGCACCGAGTCAGGGTTTCCTAAATTCCCCCAAAATAAAATATTTAGGTGGCGACTCTGTATTTGGCAAAGCAGTCCATGTTTGGCACTTCTTTCAAAAATCTGTTTTCTCAAAACGATTTGCCGGATTTGGACTCTTTGGTTTAGATTAAGAACCGTGACAATTTGAATCCAGTAGTAGACCCCAAAAGCGAGCGGAACGGACCTCACCTCCCGGCGTTCGGGCGTCTGAGATGCCACAGTACAGTTCAGAATATAAGACATTCATTCATTCAGTTAACAGTAATCAATTCAGAAAACAGTTCAGTTAAACAGTTAGAAATATTCACAGTTGAACATATCTTTACACAATTGTTACTCACAGAGTTCTGGGCTACAGTAAACTAGAGCGTGTCTCCCCAGTCGCCAACCCTACACAGTTAACAGAATGAACACACACTAAGCTACACAATTGGGAAAGTAATCACTTAATCCCTAAATTTGCCTCGGTGTGGTTCTACATCTATATCCTCATTAAGATGCCTTAAACTAGGCCTAAGAATGCCTAGAATGAGATGAGGATGCAAAAGATGCACTAGAAACTATTTTGCAAAATTTGCTGAAATGGGGGGTCTCGCTCGAGCGAGGCTTTCTTCGCTCGAGCGAGCTTTCCAAAACAAAGGATTCACTCGAGCGAGGAATCTTTCGCTCGAGCGGTCTGTAAAAATGCAAAAGTGCTGGATGTTGAGTTTTTACGCTCGATGCTCGCTCGAGCGTGAGACACAGCTCTTCGCTTGAGCGTAGGTCTCTTCGCTCGAGCGTACGCCTGCGCGCACCAAGATGCTGAGAGCTTGAAATTTACGCTCGAGCCACCAGTCTTTCGCTCAAGTGTAGCTCAGAGAAAACGATGGTCGCTCGAGCGTAGAATCCTTCGCTCGAGCGAAGAAGCCAAATTCTGGAATTTCCAGAATTGCCTTCCCAACTTAAACCAAGCATTCCACCACTCCAAACTCGACCTCTTGGGCTCAAATTCTGGAAAACACATCTCAACTCAATGTATAACAAGTTTCAAAGCTCAATTTGTGAATTCAAAGCCCAAGGGTGAGTCAATTAAAACCATTTTCAAACCAATTTTCCATGAACATGAAGAACATGCATAATGCATGAATTCAAACCATTTTAAAGCTTCAATTTGATGCTCTAAGGAGCCAATTGTTCCAAAAACAAGGTAAAATCATGAACTTAACATAACCATGAGCATGCATGTAACAATTCTCCATGGAATTAACTCAAAATTCAATAATATAGGCATGTATGCATGAAATGAGCTCTAAAACAACATGTTTGAATTAAAACATGACTTAGCTCTACAATTGGACATGGACCATGCAAGAATTAGCTTAAACTCACAATTAGAGGGTTGAATTCCTCACCTAAAGCTTCAATTACAAGGTGAGGTAGCTTAGTTTAGCAATCTCTACTTCAATCCTCTTAATTTCCAAACAAGACCAAGCAAAATGAGATGAAATTCAACTCTCTCCCTTATCTCTCTCTCTATGACGGTTTGAACACAAGAACAAGGGCTAAACAAATGTTTGAATGAAGTATAATTCAAGCCTCAAGTATGGTATGGAGTGGGCCACTAAGTGGCTTCAATGTAAATAAGTCAACAATGCAATTTAACCCATTTTAATCATACCTAATCAGTTTTCAGATAAATATGCTATAAAATCACATAAATTATGAGGATCATAAAACATCAGTCAATTTCTAGTTTGGCCGTCGATAAGGCCTTCAATTCGCAATTTAAACATAAAAACACAAACAAGTCGATTAACAATCAACAGATAGAAAATGCATTTAGACAGAATCTGATCAACGATCGGTTCAGTTTTCGATCAATTCAAGATTATCTTAATCGGTTCAATTATCGGTCTGTCGGTCTCAATTTAGCGATGTCGGTGCTTATCGATTACCATAACGAGGGTTGTTATAGCAAATCCTCTTTACTAGCTTACATTGCATGCTATTTTGGCCTTTGATTCTAGCACTTTTTGGCCATGCCTTAAACTGATTTTGTGTATGTTTTGGACTGCCTTAGCTCTGTTTTTAGGCCTCATGGTCAAATGATGTTTTCTATGCATGGTTGTAGTTCAATACCCTTGCCTAGCTTTGAGTTTTGAAGCCTATTGCATGCGTATTTTGAGGTGTTTCCATGTTTCGGCATCATTGTGAATCATATTTCAGAGCTTATATGTATGCCATATTCCCATGTTTTCCACTCTTTAAATGTGTTTGAGAGTTATGCATGAATACCTCATTTTTAGACCATTGCATGAGCTTCATTTCCATGCTTTGCGAGCCATCATTTTAGTCCATATTTGCTACTATTTTGGCCTGCATAGGGACTGTTTGGGGCTGGTTTGGCCATTTGAGTATTGCTTTGCATGCCTATAGTATAATCCACTTCACTGGTTTCGGTATTTGGGCCATCTAGCATGCATTGTGTGAGGTGTTTGCATGATTCGGGATCATCTTGCTTGTCATTTCAGAGCTAAAAAATATGTGATTGTATGCCATGTTTCATGCGTACCATGCTTTGGTGAAGTTGCACTTTGTGCCTTAGGTTTGGTCCCTTGCATTTGTGCATGTTTGCATGTGTGTTGTTGCTTCATTTTCATCATGTATGGCCACTGATTTGAGTGCGGCTAAGGCCCATTCATTTTAGTTTAAGTCCATCTTGCATTATTTATGCCATATCCATGTTGTCGCATGCTTGATCGTCGCATTGTGTATGCCTTGTTCATGTCTTCGTGCATGTCCATCTTCGTATGTGCATTGCGTATGCCATATAGTTCATGTGCATTGAGTATGCCATTCTTAGTTCATAGCATTGTGTATGCTAGTTGCATGTTTGCATATCATCCCTCGTATGCTAGCATGATTAGGTTGCATTGCGTTTAGGGTTGCATGCTAGTCGTATTGTGTATGCCATGTATATTGCATTGTGTTTGGAATAGGGTTTAGTCCAAACACGAGAAACGAGGGACGCTTCGTACTCCAAGTGACGAAACGTGCCTCGATTCTCGGTCGCCGACACTCTGGATTACCCATGATGGAGTTTAGGCCTTATTGTGTTCATATGTGCATTCATTTTACATCGAGTCGTGCAATCTGACTCCTCGGCCATCATGCATCGAGATGCGTGATTGGTGGCATGAGGATCGAGGACTACACTCCTGGAGCTTGTGCAATGATGGGGAGAGTGGTCATGCACACATATGTTGAAAATACTTTGCCATGCCCCTTTCTCGCTCTCTATTGCAACAAACCGGAAACCAACAACAAAAACTGGTCAAGACCTTTCGGAGCTTTATGCAGTGTCGGGACCCGATATAAGCATAAATCAGAGGGGCATCGCGATGGATTTCCCGACAAGGTGACTTGAGCATGCATGCATCCCTATCATTCGGAACAGAGCTGAGGTAGTCCATTTGGTTTAATTTGCATGCTAGTTTCCTTACTTACTTAGTTAATTCGTTAATTAATTAATGTTGTGTAATAATTAGTTTAATTAGCTTAGATTAGCTAGTTTATTATGTACTATTCATTCGGACCCTCCGAAAGATGGCAATGTTGTAATAAGTGTGCGTGTGTGTGTGATGCATGCCTTCCAACTCCACGTCTTTCTCCCTTTTATTTACCAGCTTATGATGGTTAGTTTAGGGCACGTTTCAATTAGCATACTTATGCTCGTATGTTTGCATCCATTCATCTGTTTTCCATGCACCGGGCTCGGCACATCATACTAACTGCATTGTATTTCAATTTCGAGTTGAATACGTGTATCAGTTGTTGCATTTCATATGCTATTTTAGAATAGCCGAGCCTATCTTAGTTGCATTTTTGCATCTGTTGCATTAGGCATTTTAGCATAGTTAGGATTCATGCATGATTTCTAATTAGCTTCTTTCTTTGGCTTGGAGTACTCGGTAAGTATTTATGCTTTAGCATCCTTGCATGTGTGTGGGTGACTGCCATGATAGCATGCTTACCATGAGCCTATTTGCTTATGTGATATAATTGCCTAAATGCCCGTGGGTGAAGGTTGGGTTATTTGAATTGGAACAATTCACCAATTGAGAGTTTTAAGCCCACTTGAGAGTGGCAAAATCATGTTTTCTTAAGCCCACTTGAGGGTGACAAATCCACGTCTTAGCCTACTTGCGAGTAGCACCATCAAACCATCTTGCAAATAAACAAACATGAAATGTTTTATTCCAACTCAAACGATCCAGTCTATACTTGTATGTTGTATGCATCACATAGTAATTCTAGGCTAATAACCGGAATAAGAGCACATAATGTTTTCAAAACTCGATATCATGGTTAGTAGAGGCCGATCTTTGATTGGGCGAGCGGGGGTGCTCACGAAGTGACCTTCCCCAATCGTACCTAAGTTCCCAAGCCGAGGCAACTTTGGTGATGACGGACACGTGGCCTTAGGCACGAGTCAAGGTTTCTTAAATTCTCCCGAAGTAAAATATTTAGGTGGCGACTCTGTATTTGGCAAAGCAGTCCATGTTTGACACTTCTTTCTAAAAATCAGTTTTTCAAGACGATTTGCTAGATTTGGACTCTTTGGTGATTTATCGATCTTGCATTGCACTTTGTGAGATTAGATTCAGAACTGTGACATTGAGTCCGAACTGTAGTAAGCTCAATGAACAAAACGGGATCTTCCCTGGGACGTTCGGGGACGTCTACAGATGGTAAGGTGGCCGGCCGACCACTGTTTTGAAGTCCTGCTTTGCTGCAACAGAATGGAAACAGAGCAAAAATAAAGGTAGCGTTTGGTAGAGTTTTGTAAATGTGATTTGAGAGTATGAGTTGTATTTTGAGTTTGTGTGTTGTGGAATTGTGATTTGAGTGTAGAAAATTTGTTTGGTAAAGAGTTTTGAAAATAGTTTTGGAAAAGAAGTTTGATTTGAGTGGGGAATTGTTGATGTGACATTTGATATGTGATACAAAAATTTACAACTCGTAACTAAACATGCAACTCAAAATTATTTTAAAACACATAAAAAATTAAAAAAAATTTAGGAAATATTTTTTTCGATTATATAAATCAATTGCAAAAAAAAAAAAAAAAAAAAATTCCGGTCAACCGGCCGGATGACCCGCGAAGAAAAATTTTCACAGACTGAAAAGAAGCGACAGAGGAGCGACGCGTCTGTCAAAACAGGTGTTCTTTGCAGAGTTTTGTAATCAACATTTGAGAACACAACCAAACATCATTGTGGAATTAAGATGTTGAAAACGATTTCTAGAATCGTTCCAAACAGAGCCAAAGTGTTTTCGAGGGATGCTTATCCTCTCTACTTCTCCCTATCATGAAACTGATCAAGGGAGGAGTATAATCGGTCCACAAATCATCAATTATCACAAAGTTGTTGCGTGATAATTTACGAACCAATAGGACAAAAAAATCAATCAAATGAAATGAAAGACCAACAACACATTTTCCTATCATAGAGTTACCTCAAGGAAAAGGGTGGACATTGCTTCTTGAACCATTGAACGTCACTAAAGAATACGCAATGAGTCAAGACGCAAATATAGGTTCAATTAACGTCCGATTGAACCCGACTTGATTTTATTACATCTTTCACCATTTTTAGTTTCATTTTGTTAGTCACTTTTATTACTTTTCCATTCTTTATTCATTTTTGTCCAAAAGTGATAATTACGTTTACTAATGAAGAGAAGTGTCAAACAAAGAAAACAAAGAAATGAGGGAGGTTGCAGAGATAATTATTACAAGTATAAGTACATGTATGAAAACTATGGAACAAAAAGCTATCAACTCAAATAGATTGGTGTCTAAGGCCTAAACCACCAAATCTATGAGAACTTACAACAATACAAGCATGATATTCAAAGCATAAAATAACTAAACAATTAAAGCAGCCCTAAAATAGCACAAAACAGTACTAAAATTAATTTTAAAAAAAAGCTAAAAAAGTAAGCAAAATATAAGAGAATTAAAGCTAGTAACCCCTCCACTTTTTGGACCTTAAAACCACTTATTTTAGCCTCTGAAAACTCTGAAATTAGTAGCTAAAAGTAGAGAAAGAAGTGGGAAACACGAGGATAAAAACTTATGGAATAAGGTTCAAGAAAGGGTGGTTAACCCCTCCACATTTGGTAACTTTAAATCACAAATTTTAGCCCATCAAAAACAGTCTAAAGCAGAGTATAAACACCAAGAAAAGAAAAGGAAAGAGTAGGCAAAATGTGGCAAAAGTTACATCTTTGAAGAGAAGACTACTCTTTTGTTCACAAATCGCAAGATGCTCACTCTCAAGGGATGAAATTTTAGCTCAATGATCTCAACAAGGAGCCTCAAAATATTAGTTTAGGAAGCGTATGTATAGTGTATGTATATTGTAATATAGAAAGGGAGAGTGGTTAGCAAGCTTCGGCTCTTGGAGAATTTTTCTAACCTAAAACCATGAGGGATGGTCAAGTATATATAAAAAAACAAGTGCCTCTGTTGGAAATATTTGTGTTGAGTTAACTGGTGCAATGTATGCACATAGGAGAACAGCTAGCAGCAAAATATTTGTTAGCTGAGAAACCTGGCCTGCCAGCCATGTAAAGGGACGGCCGGCCACCTATTGGCTAGCAGGCCTTCGAGTGGTCAGGCTGAAAAAAATTGGGTTTTGGTCCGAAGGAGGTGCAAGGTTCTAGGCTTTGAAACTCAAAATTAAAGCTTCTTGCTGAGGAAATCGAACGTTTGTATAGCGTATTATGTCATCATCGAGTGATCAACCTGAGGCGCCCAAGTCTTATGGGTAGTAAAAAATAGGGTGTCTATAGGCCTAAATATTTGTTTTTCTATTTTTTCAGCAAAAATTTTATTTATTTTCACTAAAAATGACATTGGGCCATGGACCGGCTGGGTTGGGCGGGCCTCAAGTCGATCTTTGAGTGGGCTTTGAGTAGACCGGAACCACGGGTCTGGCCGGCTTTCAAAATGACCGCCCATGCCCAGGGTCTCGAGTTGGGCTCAGACTCGAGCCTAAAAGGGCCTAAGCGGGCTTGGGAGGGCTTCGGGTCGCTCACGGGTTGCGGGCCATTTTCACACTCCTATCTTAATGCGACAATACTTATGTCATGACTGTGTTTGAATTATAAATTCGATGATACATTTATGGAGAGTTGTTTTTATAATTTTCCCCCCCCTCAAATTTATGATCTAAATATAACCCAAAGGAGCCAATTACATGTTACAACAACTTGAAAGACATATGTCATGTTTGTGAGGCCCCTAACTTTTGTAAACCCTATTAAGTCTCTCAATTTCTTAATTGCAACCCTAGGATCAAAATAGATACGCCAACAAAAAAACCGCAAACCCTAATCGATTTCGGAAACTTAGAAATAATTTCTAATACTCTAATTGACTCCCTAAATATGAAATTACCACTTGGAAACCTTAGGTTTTTTCGGTCTTTATCACGTTCGTCGGTTGATTATGTTTTTGTTCGAAACAAGAAATTCAAACCGAATTAGATTCTCTAACCCTAACTTAGTTAAATCCTACTCTAAAATAAATGTTCCAAAATTAAGGCCTTAGCCCTCATATTTTACTTAAATCACAAATTGACCCCAAGTTAGTATCATTGTGTATATATATATATATATTTGTACCTCTTATTCATCAAATCTTTTTGTACACAATATCTATGGAATTTGTATACAAAATAAATAGGAAAATCTCCCTAAATCTTGAGCACATGGCTAGCCATCATACCTCCTAGGCTATAATCATTGTACTTTGGTACAAACAAATCCCTTAAAATCTTGGAGCAATAATGAACTTGGTACCAATTATATATATAGATACATTGGGAATATGTCCATAGTACTCATATATTAAATAAAATATTCTCCATTTTCCTTCCCCATGGCCGGCCAACCTAGGAGAGTGAGGGATCAATTTTCAAGGCTTATAATCATGGCAATCTAGAAGTAAAAATACCAAATCTAGGGATTGTGTCCCCAACCTAGTTCCATTCCAACTAGAGACTAACTAAATCTTGTCTAATCACATAATTAAGTCCCCTAATCACTCCCTATTCCTTTAGACTCCAAGTAAATCCAAACTTTTCAATCCAATTCCAACTAATGGGCCTTTGTGTCTTTTCACACCAAATTTGCCTATATATACAACCACCCACTTAGCATAGCATACACAAACAACACACACACACACCTACATTTGGCCTAGAGGAGAGAAATGAGAGCAAGAGAAAAGTCTTGAGAGGGAGAGGAAGGAAGAGGAGAGCAATCTTGTTCAACTTGGCCTAGCTTAGCAAGTAAGCCACAACACAACTCTCTCTTTCATTTTCCTTTTTCAAATACATGTTATTAGAATTTTTAAATGGTATTTTCAGATGCGTTTTGATAGTATTCTCATGTTAGAAATGAAAGAAGTTGAGCCTTGATTCTACCATTATTGTATTTCTCTTAATCTGTATAAGACTACCCTTTTCCATATCAAACTCTCAAAATTTCCAAGGGCACACCTTCACCTTAAATTTCTGAGTTTAATACATATTATTTATCAAGTTTTCATCACAAGATAAGTGGAAAATTTTTCCTAGTTGACCTCTTTTCTCACCAAATTTCTATTTTCAAGAACTGTGCCAGAAAAATCTATTTTTCATCCAACTTTCAAAATTTCTAAAAAAAAAATGTAGAAAAATCTTTTGGACCTCTATGTTATGTAAAAATCTTCCTTAAGGAGTTATCTTTCAACTAAAATTGGTTTCATTGAAAATGAGTGAGCGATTTGTGAGAAACTCCAATTTTCATAACAGTCGATGAATCTGGACAGCGCTGGAGTGTTTCTTAAATAACTAAAAATCTAGAAAAGATATCACATTTCCGAAACATGTTCTGAAAACTAGATTAAATTCTCTACAAACCATAGGAAGGCCGAGTTCGGTAAAATTCTAAAATAGCCCTTTTGATTTTAATCTTTAAATGGTACTGAATCTGGAAATTTAGTTTTGCATTGGTGTTTTATGCTCTTGTGTTCATGCTTATTAGTTTATGATCATGTCTTGGTATGATATTGCATGTGTTATGGTTATGTTCCTTATCTTTTTCATTTTAATGATGCTCATGCTTATGTGGATATTACTGTCTTGTTGAGTTTGTTCTACTCGACTTAAAACATTGATCCAAACGGAAAACTTAATTGGGATGGTATTGGGTTTTCGATCACTTGAATAATGAAGAGATGATAATGTGTTATGAATGGATTGATGGGATGTGCTCCCTAATTAAAGGTTAAGTCTTGCGCAAGCGGTTGTCGCATAAACCCTAGAATAGAACGGACGTATTCGGACTCTTTGCGATGGTTTGATTGGTGAGATAAGGTTGGGTTCGGATGGGACATTCAAGAAGATAAAACTTTTTTTGGAAGGATAAGGTTGGATTCAGGAGATAAAGCCTTTTTCTTTTCGCTGTCCCTTTTGACGCCCTGCGGTTGGCGCTACGCGGTATATAACCGTTGGTAGGCATTCGAGGTTAGTTCTGCAACAAAGCAGCAAAATAGGGAGTTCCGAATAGTCCGGTGTCCAATTCTTGTGGTTGGGAGGGTGAAATCTCTTTGGGGGATTTCTAGAATACTAACCACTAACATTATAACCTTTGTTATCTATTTGAATGACATGTTCTTTTCCTCTATTACTGAAATTGTTGTTATTGACTTGAATATTATGCTTCACTACTTGTTTTCTATAAATGTGATGGTATAAATGTGATGGTGTATTGGATTGGGAAAAAGGGACGGGGTGTGTGTGCATTTACTGGGCATTCAAAGCTCATGGCGTTTCATGCCAAGTATTGAAGACTATTAGACCGGTCGAAGGCAAAGCTGAAACATTTGAGGACGTACGACTACCCTAAGATAATTAGAAACTAGATTGTAAACGTGTTTTGAGATTGTAAGTGATAGATCCCATGTTGTATTTAGGACATGATTTTGTAATTTGTATATATATAACATTTGTAACCTATCCTTATACCCGGTCAACTCATGTAGGCCTTGTGTTAATACCTTGTCAAGATCTGTCAAAAAGGTAGCTTTGCTATCTAAGGTAGTTGGACTTTGAAGGGAGGCTATTTTGACTCCTCTGACCTTCTTGGGATCTTGCTTGGTTATTATCCAAAGGACTCATTAGTGACGTTTCCTACTCTTGTAACCTTAGATAAACCCTGTATTTAATGGTTAATATATTATATGATGTTTCCAATTTTTAGGGCGTCACAATGTTGGTTTTCGGGGCAGGCTAATAGGCTAAAATAGCCACAAAAGACAAAATAGGTTAAAAAGTTAATAAGACAAAATGTCACATCTAAATTATAATCATTTAACTTTTTCTCTCACACAAATCAAAAAGTCAAAAAACCTAACTCAAATGAGATTTTTTAGCCCCAGGCTAATAGCCAAAAAGTCAAAAAGTCAACCCACTTCCCAAACGAAACCATAGAGCAAGGAATTATATTACTATTTGTAGTGACTTTTTAACTATTTTATGTTTGGAAACATTCTAAAATAATTAAAAAGTCACTATAAAAAAAGTTAAGTTTCATTTTTTTTCACGTCTTTTCATAAACAAAAATATTAGAGATCCAAAAAATTTTACCAAAAGTTCTACCAAATGTCTCATATGGGTGTGGGACCCACATTGTGTAGATCCCACACCCATGTGAGATATTTGGTAAAACTTTTGGTAGAATTTTTGGGGTCTCTAGCATTACTCTTTCAGAAAAAATTAAAAGAGTAATTTTACTTATACCACTGCTTCACCTCTTTACACCTTCTATCTCATTACACTATTAAAAAAAAATGTGATTCTCATTACATCTATTATATTACCAAAACTAACCATAAAATAATACTCTTCAAAAGCCTTTCATCTCTTTACACCAATAGATTTTTGGTGGGAAAATAAGGGAACAGAGAAAGACGTAGCAAGGAGAAAGAGAAAGATGTAGGGAAGATAGTGAGTGGCGCCCATAGTGAAGTGCCTGTTTGGTTATGCAGTGGTAAACAATTTACATTCCTCTGATGTTATGTTGCCAGAAAAAAATAGATTTCTTCAGTGTTTTGTTGCTATACATTTACAGAGCCATTTTCTTCCCAATAATAATTTTTAAATTTGTGTTAGATCTGTTTGGTAATACAATGCCAATGAATTTGAATTAATCTAGTGCCATGTTACCAGACAAACTTTTTTTTCTCAGCAATATTTTGCCGTTCGATTGGATGATAATAAGAAATTAATTCGGGGCCATTTGTGAAGTGCTTGTTCGGTGATACATTACTATACAAATTAGATTACTCTAGTATCATGTTGTCAAACTATAATAGATTTGTCTAGCCACCTATCGCTGTACGTTGAAAGATTTATTTTTTCCTTTGAGCATCCATAAAAAATATCCATAAATCAAATACGCATACATAAAATTATACATAAAAACTATAAAAATATTTATACAAACATCAAGTGTACGAACATCCATAAAAGCATCCATAAAATTTGTTATTGTTTGCATCCATCATTCAAACATATTATCACAATTCGTCTATATTGATAGTTTTGGTAGTTACTACATCAAGGCTGACAAGCGAACGTAATTGATGAATACGGGTAGTATATACTTTCTCCCATCCACTAGCACACGGGTGATGAAAACGGATCCAATTATTTGTTATTAGAGGCACTGGATGACCAAGTTGTAGATAAACCTATAACAAGATATCAATAAGTAGAATTACAAAATAAGACATGGTAATAATCTAAGTAGACTCGGTAGTTTATACCTGCATAAAATGGTTTTCATTTACAAATCCTATGCATATATGTCTTTGATCAAGTGTTGCAATTGGTACTGAACTGATCTAAGTGGTAGAAACGTCAAGCACTGTTGTATAGATAAATGATAAAGAACGACTCGGTAGTATGATGCTATCAAATGGCCTATGTTGGGCGTAGTTATCCAACGATTAAATCCAGGGCCAGGTTTGAAGTAGGATAAGATAGGAATAAGGTCATCAACCCTTTTCCTGTGAATCAAATAGTTGCACGTAGTGCACTACATTCAAATGCAGTTCAAGTGTAAGTTTTGGTTTTCTGCCTTTACCTCCCTCATCTGATGTCTTTATAATAATGACAAATCCAGTATAAGCCCATTTAATTAATGCTTGACTATTACTAAAAATCTAAAGATAATAAATATATTTATACGTCAAATTATTAATAAAACTAAATACAAATTAAAAATGAGAAAAAAATCGTATTCATAAAAAAAACTTAACAAATCTCGTTTGTAATGAATTCATGATTGAAGTATACTAATAATGCAGTACTTGCATTGCTACAATGAGTAGAAGTATAATCATTCCAAGTAAAAAAATGAAAAATGAAACTGGAAATACATGGTAATGAGTAACCGAACAAATTAAAAAAATTCATCCTTAGGTTATCAGAAATGTATTTTTATTGGGTAGTTAGTTACTAGACATATATTTTTTGTTCGGCAATATGATGTTGGACTATTTTATTTTGTTTGATTTCGAAATACCGAATAAAAGTTGAAGAACAGTCTAGAAAACGAAACAAAAACCTACCAAATAAATAAAAAAAACTCACAATTTTCACTTTTTTGATGGTTCTTTACCACTGTTTCTTTATCTATTGCTTTCTTTTATGATCAAAACACTATGATTCTCACTTTTTGAAAAGAGATGTGTAAGAGAGAAGAGAAATTGAGAAAGAAAGAAAAGAAGTAGGGATTGAAGACTAAGGGATGTAAGGAGATAATAAAATATATTTAATTTTAGTGTTTTGTCCTTAAAGGTAATTTCATACATGGGTAAAAAAAAATTTTAAAAAAAAATCCCATCTCATATGAAGGGTGTAAAGAAGTAAAATAATAGTATAAGTAGAATCACTCAAATTAAAATCCAATTAAAATAATTAGTTGTCAAAAACAACCCTTACATTATCAAAAATCGCTTTCATATTTCAAATTATTACGGTCAACAAAATTATGAAAAGACAGCAGGTTGTCTCTAATCCACAAAGAACTGTGTTGTTTGAGTTCGTAGAATTCATTACAAGTCTCAACTTGATAATCTGAACTGTTCATTTTATAGAGTACAACGTGTAAATCATCCATAAAAAAAAGAAGATAGATCTGATAATCATAGTCATATTAGTTTATGACATTTATTTGTAAAATAATGAGATAAATATTATTTGGAAACCTGATCATTCATCTTTTGAAAAACAAATATAATAAACTAACTTGATTACATTTATCAAACCAATTTGATTTTTTTCATAAATGACTTATGCATTGTGATTTAAAAAATGAATGATTCGAATCATCCAAACAGACCCATGATGAACCAACAATGATTCATCCCACTAAAAGCACCACTACTAATAACACTAATGCATTAAAAAAGTAAAAAAAAAATAAAAAATACAATTCCAAGATCAAAACATCACATCATTAATGGCGGGACTCACTGCCACCTAATTAGTAGGAGCACTAATTAGTGCTCCCAAACATTTTTCCATGATGAACCCTACTGCCTGAACAACACGGTCCAGACAAGCTAGTTCGATGAAAAATTGAAATCATAATTCTCAATACTGGTCTCATTTAGAAATATTATTTTTTAATTTAAAAATTAAAAAATTATTAAAAAAAGTAAATGAATTATATAAAAACATTTTCTCGCTACTTTTCATATATTTTTTTCATAAAAAATTAAAAAATTATTTAAAATATTAATTTTTTTTAATTTTTTTACATTATGTTTTAGTTAAAAAATAAAAAAAATTAAAATAATCTATTCCTTAAACTAAAATGCAATTAAAGCTAGGATTACTTCCAAGACAGGTCAACAAAATCCAATAAGCTTTACCTTTCCTCGTTTGTGGCGGGAAGGAGAGAGTGAGAGAGAGAGAGAGAGAGATGGAGTTGTGTAGGTGATTGGAGACTCAAAGAGAAGACATAAAATGGGATCGGAAGTTCCTCTTCCCAAATGGGCGTCCGATCCTTGCATCATGGGCATCGACGAAGCTGGTCGCGGCCCTGTTTTAGGTTTTTCCCTCTTTTCTATTCATATATACATCATCATGTCTATATATCTATATATCTGCGTTTTTAGCTCTTATTTGTTCTTTGCTTCAATTGGTTATTGTTTGGTGTTGGGTCTGATCTTAATTTCTTGATAACTAGTTACATTTTGTTATTTGCTTTCAGGACCCATGGTGTATGGTTGCTTGTACTGTGCACTTTCATACCAAAAGACTCTATCCTCATTGAACTTTGCAGGTTAACATTTCAACTTTCCCCTCCTTGTATTTCCCATTTTCATATTTTGTTTAATTTTTGTATTTTGGAGAATGGGAATGTAATTACTGATTAGCATAATCTGTCTGGGTTTCATAGGAAGGCACATATTTTGTAGTGTAAATATAATTATTTATGAATTGTTCAAAGGATTTGGTCATGGTGTGCAACTTACACCTTACACCTTATTCTTTACACTTACACCTTATACTTAGACCTTTTACACCTTACACCTTTTGTGTAAGTGGTACATGGTATGCAACTTACACCTTATACTTACACCTTACACTTACACCTTACACTTACACCTTTTGTGTAAGTGGCACATGGTGTGCAACCCACTTACACCTTTTGTGGGTTGCACACTTAAGAAGAAGCCTTGTTCAAATGGGTTTAAGTAGAGGCCACTTCAATCATAAGCACAAAAATGGTATTACCATAATTTGTTGATGTAAACCCTTGCATACCATATATATATACATATTGTTATGTTCACAGTAGCCGCATTGTACTCTTATCTTCTTTCAGTGCAGTGGAACTGGGTGTGAGACGTGGGCGTAGGCAATATCGCTGAATCAAGCAAATTTGTGTGTCAGTGTTTTCTTGTTTGTGATTGTTTCTCCTTGCTATTGTTTGTGTGTAGTGGTTTATTCCTCAACAACACTTGTACTGATCCAGTGCTAGCTCTGTTCTATGCTTCTGGAAATAAATTTTATACTGAATGAAAAGTTATACTTTTGCTCTTTATTTTTGTTTTTGATGACTTAAAAATTAAATGGGTTGATGCTTTAGCACCAAATTGATGAAGCAACAATTTTGCTTGTAGGAATCTTGCACTCTTGGACTTTAGTATGAAAGGAGGAATTAGGTCTTAGACTCACTGTATGCTTTCATTTATTTATTCCTCAGTTATAACTAATAGCTCTTTCCCCTCACTGAATATAGTATAAGACACGCTAGCGTTTCTCCCACACAATGGAAGTTCTGATCTCTTATTTTATGCAGATTCAAAAACACTGAAAGAAGAAAAGAGGGAGGAATTATTTGAAAATTTGAAGGCTGATGAATCAATTGGATGGGCTGTTGATGTGATTGATCCAAGGGAGCTCTCAGCTAAAATGTTACAGAAGTTAGTGACCAACTTTTTTCTTCATCCCATTTTGTTCCAGTGAAGCAGTTTGCTAACATGATTCCTCCTGTTTGATCTTACACAGGAATAAGATAAACCTTAATGAAATCTCACATAATTCTGCAATGGGCCTTGTCAGTAGGGTCCTGAACATGGGGGTTCTTCTAACTGAGGTAAAATAAAAAAATTCCCTATCTATTTCATAATTTTTTTCTTGAGGAAATGTTTGGATATTCAAGTTCAACATAATCACATCGTTAATCCTTAGCACAAACCTAATCGAGGAAGAAGATCAAGTTGTTAGATTCTTGAACTTGGGAGTTTTAGGGTGATAGATGTCATTTAACGTAGAAATAAGAATGTTGTAAATTTGATAGATTATATTTCTTCAGCTATTGTTTCAAGGTTACATTAAGGAAAGAACCAGAGTTTCTAAATGAAAGAGTCCATAATAGATGAACACTTGATCTAATAGGAAGACTAATGCAGATATAATGTATTCTTAGTGGAAGTTTCCTATGGTTTCTTTCATCTCTTGGTGGTGTAAATGTTCTGAATTTATTTTCTGTGTGTTCCGGAAAAAGCCTAGTAGCACTTGTAAAATGTTATATGGAATATATCCCTCTCAAATTGCCATGCTTCATTGTTCTTCAATCTAAAGGGTTTAAATTGAAAAACAAAATATGTATGTATGTATGTAGAAAAAATAATGGGAAAGAAACTATAGTTGTGTAACTAGGCGAAACCCAAAAACATTTGCAAGGAGGAGGTTTTGGCATCAAACAGATGTTTGAACCTTTTTGTGTTCAATTCATCAGTGGGCTGGATCAGGTCATGGGGAATTTATGTTTGGAAGTGTTACAGGTTTATGTTGATACTGTGGGAGATCCAGAGAAGTATAGAATTAGATTGTCTGAACGATTCCCATCTATCAAATTTGTGGTTGCAAAGAAAGCTGATAGTCTTTATCTGGTTGTAAGTGGAGCAAGCATTGTTGCAAAGGTGATTAATTCTCATTTTTGTTGGCTTTCACAGTTTATGTCTTCTTAGATGATTTGTAATACATGTTTCAACTTTCAGGTCACAAGAGACCGAGCCTTGAGGGATTGGGTGCTTGATGAAACTGCTGAAAACATGCATAGGAACTTTGGATCCGGTTATCCTGGAGGTAAAAAATGTTTTGACTTCCTTTCATTTATGTTGAGTTTATCAAATTTCCAATGAGTATTTCCTTGTAATCATATGACTCTTATTTATGTTTTTAGATCCTGAAACTAAATCTTGGTTAGAAGATCACCAACATTCTGTATTTGGATTCCCAACATTGGTCCGCTTTAGTTGGGGCACATGTACTCCCTACTTCAAAAACAATGTCGAAGTGCTGTGGTGAGTCCTGGTCTAAATTTGCTTGCATGATTCACTTTCATTGAACTTCTATTCACCTGCTTGACTATTTGTGGGGTTGAAGTACTTTTATTGCCTCTTGTTATGTAATACATCGTTACCTAGTGTCATCATTATGTGGTGATCTATGCTATAATCTAGAGTGTAGATGCAGTAATGGTGCTTAAAGTTGCTGATATTAAGCTGTCACAATGGCGAAGAAAGATATCCCGTTATAGAACAAATGAAGAAGAGTTCATATTGGCTAGAATCACAGCCACAGGGCCGTGCTTTGTTACTTTTTATCTATACTTTGTGTTACTGTTTTCAAATTTTAAAATAATTTCCCTAGATATGACATAAGTGAACGCAAAGTTTGCCATTATTAGAAACCTGGCATATAATGATCCCTCTTTTCATGACACCGGCATGATATATATCTCCTCTTTGGTGAATCTTTGGATCATTTATTTCTGCATTGTCCAGTGGCAGCGAGCTTGTGGCAAAGGTTGTTTTGTTTGGGGAATGTTATGTGGGTGACTCCAAAAGAGATTACACAAATGATTTTAATTGATTTTCAAGTATTGGGCAGGTCGAAGAGGGCCAAAGTGCTTTCGCTTTGTGCTATCTTTGTAATTTTTTGGGTCGTTTAGTTGGAGAGAAATGGGTGCGTCTTTGAATAAGTATCTCGGGATGTTGATTTTTTATGGGATAAAGTTCGACATTTAGTATCATTTTGGGTGTCGGGGAGTCCTTTGTTCAAAGGATTTCCTCTCTTTTTGATTGCAGCAGATTGGTGTTAGTTTGTGATACGTAGTGTTTTTCATTGTTTTGGGTTTTGCCTCTTTTTATTATTGTTGTCTTCTTTAACCCGTACTCTTTTTTAGAGGATGCCTTATCCTCGCTTGTTTTGGCTTTTTTCCTTAATAAAATCTTTGTTTGTTGCTGATCAAGAAAAATAAAATATCTATCTCTTTGTTTAGCTTTTCATTGTAGATCCAGAATTAGCTCAACAGTTCAGGTTTCTTTTAAGAGGATGCATAAATGCATGCAATAGTAATCTGTTGTGTCCACAAGGGTTCATTTGATCCCATTTGTTGCTTTCTGTAGGGAATCTGATAAAACGGATGAAGATGGTTTGTCTACTAGGAGCGGCAAGCGGCAATTGAAATTAAGCAATGTTGGTTTCACTGGATTGAAGAGGAAAAGTGAAGAAATTGAATCTAGTGGCAAAGGACGCTGCAAATTTTTCCAGGCTCGTAAACTTGAGCAACTCTCTCATTTCTAAGGATAACTTTGGTATATCTTATTAAAATGTAGCACATTATTTTCATTTTCTATTTCGCTACCCGTATCTGTCAGATTGCTGATTATAATTTAGATTGTTAAAGTTGAACTAGTGAATGAGTAGATATGCCTCTGCAGAAACTGTTCTCAAGTGTGCTTCTATGCGGATGAATATGAAACGTTTAACCTAATTAAGACTGAACTAAAAATTCATTAGAATATGCATAGCAATGTATTGCAGAAAGCAGAATCAACATTATTGTTTACCTTGTTGTCTTGATTCATGAGCACGTCTTAGAGTAGTTTTCAAGAAGACCACTCTGAACAAACTCCTGAAGACCTCAAAATTAGTGTGGGCCATGGGGACTCCTTTCTGGCAGGCCCTTGTCATCCTTCTAAGGTGAATTTCCTAAAACCCAATCCTGTTGCTCAGCTTATCCAGTGCACCATATTTCTACTTGCATGCCTACTAGTACGTAGAATCTAGAGGCTTGTTTGTCATATTGTTTTCATGTTGCATGTTGTGTTTTCAGAAACAAAAACAATGGAAAGTTCAAAAAATCCATTGTTTTCATTTTTGTATGAATATAGATTTTTGAAAAATCGAAAATAACTAGTCTTTCGTAAAAAAATGTTTTTTCTTTCTTTCTTTCTTTTTGTTTTTTCAAAAAAAAGAAGTTGCCAAACAAGTTTTCTTCGTTTTATGAAAAATGGGAACAAAAAAAGAAAACGAAAGTCGTGGAGTGTTACTTTCATGTAGAGTTTGGATTAGGTCATCCAAGGGTAGCATCAACCCTAATCCGAGGTCACTGGTAGCAAGGGTAGGGAATCAAATTAATTATTAACATTATGATGTCCTGTCCATAATCCCTTCTAGTACTTGCTTAGCAGCAGCTGAAGGCCTTGATATTTTGTGGTTGTTTACAATCCTTCAATATGAAATGCATATGTATCCATGACGCTTCTCGTACTTATATATATATATATGTATACTGTATATACTAGTAGAGTAACACGTACGTTGCACGTGGTAAATTTTCTTTTTTTTAGTTATTAGTTTTTATACTAGTTTTTAGCTTTTTAAGTTTTACCTTTTTATAATAATTCATTGATTAAATCCCATGAGTGGATATTAAATGTATGATAAAAGAATAGAAATTAGCATAAATATTTTACATAGTATCCTATATTTTTATATTAATGTTCAAGTATTAAAATTTTGGAAGTAAATTGAAATCAATCACATAAAATAATTGTAATCCATATCACATTATTAGACTTATTACCATTAAATATATAATTCATCATATTGTTTCGCTTTTGTTATATTATATGTATGTATGTAGAAATCACTTGGTAATTAAAAGGTAAAAAAATAAAGCATCCAACTAACATAGTAATATTATTATTAAAGGTGAAGAAATAAAATATCCTACTAATATTGTAATATTATTATTATTTTGAAATAAAATAAGTAAAGGAAATTGAAAACTAAAGTATTTTTATAAAATTCATTTATTTTCTAGTTTGATCCTCTTTGCAATTAAACTTTGGGAGTTTGTTATATTGTTATTTTTCATTTTATATTGATATTTGTCATTTTGTATTTCTTCTGCTACAATCTTTCCAGATGTGCGATCCTTGTCATTCATCTTGTATAACCTTGTAAAAATTATGTACGATATTCAGAAGCAAGTTTTAGCGCCTCAGAGTGGGTAATACTGATTGTGGAATTTATTTTAGATTACGAAACAAAGTAGTTCTGAATCTTCCGGAGCAGAGTCGATTATTATTTGTGAAAGTTTTGCAGTAGATTGTGACCGGCGATTGTTTTGAACCCTCCGAAACAAAGTCTATTATTAATACACAAAACCTAATTAAAAACAACAATCCAAGAGCTATCAGTTTGCCAGCAAGATCACTTTGAATCATCACTACTCATTCAAAGTAGATCAATTGTAAAAAATATTTATTTTCTTTATATATTTTCATGATTTTTCTTGATTTGAATCTCACAAAATTTCTCGCTTACTATTTATGAGAAGGTAATTGAAAAGATAAATATTGAATATGCCACAATAGTAAAATTATTAAAAAAACAATCATATTATGATATTTGATGGTGTTGATGTTTGAACAAGTGATAGTAGTAAAATTATTAAAAAAATAATCATATTATGATGTTTGAAGGTGTACCATATTTGAATGTATTTGAATTCTAGAAGGTGTTTGGTTGTTTGGTAGATATAGGTTGGTGTTTGATATTTAATAAATTTTGGAGGATATTTTCGAGATACGTAAAAAATAAAAATTATGACAATTCTTCACTCTTTTATAATAGTAGTAAATATATTCAATTTTTGAATACAAGTCCTAAGATTTAAGTTTATGAAAGTTTGATACTTGAACATATACCCGTAGTCAATAATACTCGTAGCCCAGTCCATGTAACATTGCACTCAATATAAACACTCTTCCTAAAAGTAGTGTTGCCTTGGTTACGTTTGGATCCACATTCAAAGCAAGGTGACTAAAATGGAGGAAAGACCTCTTATCATGCTTGAAGTATGGTTTAGCAAGAATAGGATTATTGTTTAGATGCAATGTTTTAGTGAGGAGCCTGTTCTCTAAAGGGATAACAAGCTTCTTATGCATAGTATTTTAGAACTTTTATTTTTCATTACTAGGAAAAAATCTGTGAAATTATCAGCATACCTAGTTTGACATTCTTCAGCTGTGTTTATTGTTCCCCAACTGACCCTTGAGTTTCAAAGAACAAGTGTATACTATTGAAACTCTTAAACATACTGTTACTGATCTTTAATATAATCCATCAGTGGATGCTATTGATCTGTTCTTTATTTTTATATTTTTATATTTTATATTAGAAGTTGTAACTGTTATTATCTATGCTTGTTTGTTTGGGGAGAAAAACCACTTGAATTGTGCCATAAAAATTGTGGCATAGTTTTTCTGTCTTCACAATTAGTTCTGATAATTTAATGAGGTAATTCATGATTTTGCTAGAATCATTCCAACAAATTGTCGGTAGAGAGAATCTAAAGCATAGGTGACTGTGAGATATATGGTTTTTTGAAACTGTATGGATTGATTTTGGGGGACTTTAGTAGATGGATTTTCTCCACTGAGAGGTGGAAAGTTTATCGGAAACTGATCAGCTTCCGGAAAAAACCCTAAATCCTTAGATTGTGTTTGGTTGGAAGATTTTATGAGAAAAATGGAAATGGAAAGGGAAAGGGGAGTAGAAAAAAAAATGAGAAAGAATTAATATGATTTAAATTTCAAGTTATGCTTGGTTGAGTTGAGAAACAGAAAAAGAAAAGAGCTACGTGGGGAATTGCATTTCTCTCTCACTTTCTTTTTAGCTATGTTTTTCAATATAATCAAATAAATAGTGAGATTATATTTTCTTTTCTCTTTCAATTCTCTCGTTAAATCTTCCAACCAAGCACAACTTTAATAACTAGATTTATACCTTTCGGATACATGAACTATTTTTGCTGGGATGTTTGGAGAAATGATTGCTTTGATATTTGAATCTCTATTCTTTGCTATGGGGTGATGAGTTATGTGGGGCCTATGTTCAAGTGCATATCAAATTATGACTCGTATCATAGTTTTTTTTTAAAAATAATGGATTGTGAATTGTGAAATTCATTTTATTTAATATGATATTAATTTTATATATTTATATAACTAAATATGGGCATAAAGTTTTATAAAGTAAATATTAATATAATTAAATTATTTATATAATCACATATATTGATGTTTAATTCATCTCTTATTTCTTGATAAAGATAGAAACGACACCCTTTTACTTGTTATGCAAATAAAAGACAAAAATATAACTGAATTATAGTAAATCACAATTGAATTGCATGATTCAATTAGGCCTGGTTTGGGATTTTTAAAAAAATTCAAAAAGTCAAAAAGTTACTAAAAAAGTTAAAAAGTTATCACTATTTAAAAAAAAATATAAAAAAATTAATTTTACACAATATTATTACAAACTGAATTGACGTCCCACAGGCACGAGCTGACTTTTTGGAAAATATTGCACAGGCGGGGTGCACAAATAATACGGTGCTGTTTGGCCCGTGGAGGCCATCACGGGTCCAGTTTTGATAATCTGAATCGTTCAATGTGTACAACTCGTTGAGTACTATGCTTGTTAAAAATCACGTTGATCAGATATTGCTAACTACATGATCAAATCAGTTTTGTATAAAAAATGGATAGTGTTACAGTTAACGGTTGAAAAAAAAAAAAATCCGATCAGATAGCTATTGATATTCGATCAATGTGATTTTTTACAAGCATATAGTACTCGACGAGTTCTACACATTGACGGTTCCGATTAGCAAAACAGGACCCGTGGTGGGCCCCTACGGACCGAACAACATCGTCCATTCAATGCCCGAAAAGGAATGAATCATCTCTTAGCCTATACACTTCATGCTGTCCCTTACCTCATCCCACCGTACAGCCTATTTTATTCCAAACTTCTCCTATACACTAATTTATACAATTTTTTAATACACATTTTTTCTTAAAAAGTCAAAAAAAATCCCAAACAACTATATTTTTTTCCTTAACTTTTTAGTCCAAAAAGTTAAAAAGTGCATTTATTTAGGACACCCCAAACAAGTCTTTAATTTCTTATTTAACAAGAAGATTTCAATTGTTTTAATTGAAACTCATATCATATTATATTAATTGAATTATAAAGCATATAACTCTAATAACCATCGTGCTAGGGGTACCAATTAAAAAATATTGGTCCATGTAAATTACTTGAAATGGTTAGATTGATGATGACGCAAGCCAACGTCCCTATATCTTTTCGGGGGGATGCACTTTTGATTGCTGCCTACATCCTTAACTCTGTGCCTTCAAAGTCAGTTCTAACAACTCCATATGAATTATGGAAAGATGTAAAATTAGATTTGGAGCATTTGTAGCCTTGGAGTTGTGCGGGTTTTGTTCACAGTACTTCTCATAGGCATGGGAAGTTAGGTCCTAGAGCAAATAAACAGTGTTTGTGAGATACTTAGAATGCTCAAAAGGTTATGCGATATATGGTGAACACCCTAATGATAAAATGACTGAAAATGAGTCGTGAGATGTCAATTTCATTGAGAATGAATTTCCTAGTATTGGTGAAGTAAAGAAAGATGTTGCACTATTTGAGTTGTAGGATTATAAGGAAATCACACAATCGTTTGGCGAGGGTAGAGAATCAAAGACTTATTCTGAAGTCACCAAAGATAGTGGGAGTGATTTACCTCATAGTGAGAGTGTTCCACTAGAAAATAACTCACTAGGATCCCAGTTAAGTAGAAGTGAACGTGGAAACATTTGGATTTGGAACTTTTCCAAATGGATGTTAAGACTACGTTTCTCAATGGAGAACTAGATGAGGAGATCTATATGGATAAACTAGTAGGCTTTGAGGTCAATGGACAAGAGCGCAAAGTATGCCGCCTCAAACGTTCCATTTATGGCTTAAAGCAATCATCTAGACAATGGCACTTTAGATTCCATAAAGCCATCATTTCAACTGGGTTTGAGATGATGGAGGAAGACCGTTATGTGTATGTCAAATGATCAAGAAAGAGTTTCCTTATCCTATGGTTATATGTTGACGACATTTTGTTAACTGGAAATGACATGGAGATGATTATCGCCACTCAAGAATGGTTGTCCTTTACTTTTGAAATGAAGGACATGGGAGATGCAAATAATGTGCTTGGAGTTAAGATCTTGAGAGATCGCTTAAAGAGGCTTCTTGATTTGTCTCAAGAAACTTATATTAAGAGGATCTTAGAACGGTTTCATATGCACTATTCCAAACCCATTGACACTTCAATGGAGAAGGGACGTAATCTGAGCATTGACTCTTGTCCTAAGATAGATGAGGAAAAGAAACAAATGGCAAAAGTTCCCTATGCGAGTGCAGTTGGTAGTCTGATGTACAATATGATGTGTACTCGACGAGACATATGTTTTGCACTGGGATGGGTCAGTCATTACTAGAGTAACCCAAGATTTATTCACTAGCAACCAGTGAAGAGGATTTTTCACTATCTTCCTGGGACGATGGATCTCATTCTTTGCTATTAGGGTGGAGATTTGAGACTAAAGGGATATAGTGACACAGACTGGGCTACTGACAAAGATGAGTGCAAGTCTACCATTGGTTATTCATTTCTACTTAGTGGAGCTACTATTTCTTGGTGTTGTCCACGATGGAGTCAGAGTACGTTGCTTGTTCAGCAATAGTACAAGAGGCTGTTTAGTTGAGGAGATTCCTTCAATGCCTTGGGATCATGACTCTTGCACATGAAGCCTTTGTGATCTATGTTGACAGTATGACAATTTTGACATATTCTAAGGATCCCAAGTATCATGGTAGAACCAAACACATCGACATTCGATTTCACTTTATTCGAGATGTGGTTGCACGAAGGGAGGTAGTCCTACAACATATCTCCACTAGCAAGATGGTGGCTGATCCACTTACTAAAGCCACTACTAGAGACATATAGCATTATTCTTTCCAAATTCATGTTAGGAGTTTAGGGCTTCGTAGGATTTGATGTTTTTGTGGATACCTTATTGACGTTGTTGGATATTTTTGAGTATCTTATGCATAATTATTTATTCATGTGATTTTATGGCGTAATTGATACTATTAGCACACATTGTATATGATGTCACCAGGCTTAAATCGGCTTTCTTACACTAACGATCACCCTGGTGCTTGTAGAAAGAGTGGGATGAGACATTAATTATCTTGGCGCTTAGAGAGCGAGCGAGGTAAATATTTTGTAACTTGAGAAGTGAACAAAATTGATTTATTATTATAAGATGTTGCCTTAACATTAGCTAATATGAGACTTAAAAAAAGTCAAATATAAAGTTATCCATAGCTTTATGAAGCCTGAATATAGCCGAATGTGAGGTCTTAGATAAGCGCTTGATGAGCGAATATGCTAAGAAACTCAGGTTAAGCGCTTGTATAGTGACTAAACTAAGATTCGTATGGTGTTAGAGAGTGATAGACCCAATTTAGTGGGAACTTCGCTGAAGCATACATATCATATTGTATGTGCTATCGTCGACCACTTAAGGGAGTGGCTAGATGGATCCCTGCTCTAGCACTGTGTGAGCCCTGTTAGGCCAATAATAGGCCTACTCGATACTCCTGAACCTGGAATTATGTCATGAAGTGGTGACTTGATATCGCTACTTTAGCATGTCATCCAAGAATACGATCCAGAGGACCATGCTTAGGAAAATGGTCAAGTTTGAGTGAATTGACATGAGTGGCTAGAGAAGATTGTTGGAAATTATACCATTGTATTGTAGCTCATTGTCTGACCGATTGTATCAGATTTGAGATCACGATATGATCATAAGTACCCATATAGTGTTGAGGTCAAGCATGTTTATGAGTTATGACTCGCGAGGGGTTTTTAAATGTTTTATTTGGTGTGATCCATTGAATCTGAGGTGTAGACCAGATATTTCGAGTGATGTGCTATGTTAGTTTATGGTGAGTTAATATAGCACTCCAACCTTATACTTTCTCATCATGTCGCACGCTCCATTTTTCCGTATGAAAGGTGGATTGAATGAGAGATTGAAAAGTGATGATTGATCATATAACACATAATGTGGATGTAGATGAGTGGGAGATGTTGGAAATCATATGTTGGAAACCATGTGGTACATATGGTGTGACCTAACTTTGAAGGCCACATGGTATATATGGTCTATCCACACAACCTAATCATGAGGGACACATGGTCTTGGACATGTGGTACACATGGTGTGGTTTAACCATGAGGTACATGTGGTTTTCCGTATATGCCTATATAAAGGCTCATGCTCAACATTGTGTAGACACACAAAAAATAATAAGTTCTCTCTCTATTCATTTATCTTGAGGCTACCATCTTGAAAGCCTAAGAATTTTGAGTGTGGATAAATATTGAGAAACTTTAGTAGCTTCTTAATTGACCCCGGAGGGAGGGGGGGTTGGGAGAGGGGTTTCAGACAAGGCTCGTAATTCAATTTGATCCAAACCATTTTCGTATTAGGTAATATGATTACCTGTATATTTTTCCTTCAATTAAAAACACAGTAGCAACAGTAAAATGAAGAGAGAGAATAAAAGGAGGAGAAATGTTTTCTTTCTTAGTTCAAATCAGGATTAGATGGTCATTTTTTATCTGCTTTTGATGAAATTTCAATGGATTGTTCACGAAGATGAGCTCTACGTTTTGATCAGAGTGGATCTTATCAAAACTCTATTGGATCGATAGTTTGGGATATTGTAGACACCCAATTTTTGACCGACCTTAAGACTCAGACGTCACTGATTGAGCGCTCGGTGATGATGCATATTGTGCTCGTTTTGAGGTCACAGAGTCTCGGCTGAGAGCCTTGCCTCCGGACTTCGGGACTCTTTTGTGCTTTGCCTCGGTTTGCGAACCAGGTACTGTTTTCTCTATTTTCTCTTCCCGAAGGGAGGAAGAGGTCTTGAAGATCATCTCTCAGTGGCCGTAGGCTACGTTTCGTGGTCGTAGGCCACTATTCCCGTTTGGAGATCGGGTTAGATTTTTCGTGGCCGTCGATTCGTGCGCCTCGGTTAAGCTTAACTTTCTCCGTTTGCTCTGGTTTTTGGCACACAACTTGTTCCCTCTCCCTAGAGGGACACTGTGGCCTGGGAGACCACCTTTGTGGTCGCACGCCACCTCCGGTGCCTAACAGCCCGTTTTTGGGACACCCGGCTGCGCGTTTTGGCCCCCGAACTTTCGTTTTGCATCGGTGTGGGTTCATTTTTGGCATGGACCCTAGTTTCATTGTTAGGAAGGTGGTACTATGGTGGGAGACCACCTTTTCTTCTTGGAGACCACCTTTCTTTTCGCTGCCTGGTTTTCTTGTTAGAGAGCTGGTCTCCCTCACTTTTGGGCCACAATTTCTGGTCTCCCATACCACCACTGAGTTGCATTCACCTGGGAGGCCACCAACATGAGTAGGTCGATCACCTTTTTTGCTTGAACCTTTTGACCCCTGGTCGGCCGACCAGGGCAAGTGGTCGGTCGACCACTTGAACTGGTCAGCCAACCTTTTGTTTTTTTGTCTCCCTGAGTACAATCCAGCTGTGCCAGCTAGGAGGCATTTGCCCCATCCTCCGAGGATTGACCCTCTTGTTTTGGCTTCTTAAGGAAGCTTGGTCCCTTTTGCTTAGCTTCTAAGAGAAGCTTGACCTTTTGTGGAGCTTCTTGAGGAAGCTTGACCCCTTTGGTCTAGCTTCCTCAAGAAGCTTGACCCTTTTGGTTTAGCTTCCTTTGGAAGCTTTGCTCCAAGCTTCTTAGAGAAGCTATGGACCTCCTCTCCACTTGCAAGGGTAGAGATTTTTGTGTCTAAAGCTTATACACTTCCCTCCATATCTCTCTACTTCAAGCTTTAAAAGTCCATAGTTCTTGGACCCTCTGCACTACACCTCCAAGCACAACATCTCCACTATCAACCTAAACACCTTGGAGCTCATTTTCAGAGGTTGAAGAGTTCCTACTTTGGTCCAGAAGCTGCTGGAGGTCTTCTCTACAAGGGTAACACTCATTCCCCCTTTTTAAGCATTGTTTTGCTTCACATCTTAGCTCCATTTGCAAGCATATTTAGGCTTTGTCATAAACTGAAAAAAGTCTTGTTTTGAGCTTCTAAACATGTTTGTTTAAGACTATTTTTCTATTGGGGGTCATCTACCCCCTTACATGCTTCATTTCCTCATGTTTTGAGCTATGCATTAGAGCATTTGTGTTGGCCTTGGTTTGGCCTTTTAGCCACTAAAATCCAGTGGACTTTTAGTGGTTAACATGTGTCTTTGAGCCTCAAAATCAGAGAGGGGTGACCCTCTCACCCCTTGTTCTCTTTACTAGCTTTGTTGGCCTTACAAAGGAGCCCCTATTTGCATGTTTTCAAGCCATGTTTCAGGCTACTTTTTGTGAGTTTGTGACCTGCATAGGCTCTGTCTAGAGCCCTTTTTGCCGTTTTGGATGTCTATCATGCATGTGTAGAGTAATCCTCTTCAAGGCCTTTCAAAGGGACCTTTATTTGCATGCTTCCTAGACTCATTTCAGGCTTTTTTTGGTGAGTTTTAGGGCCCTCATAACCTCTTTCCAGAGGTGGTTTTTCCATTTTGTATGTCCGTCTTGTATGTGTAGAACAACCCCTTGCATGGCCTTCTAAAGGAGCACCTCATTCTAACATGCATTGACCATATTTCCATGGATTTTTGGGCATTATTTGGCATGACATACTTTTGTTTTTGGCTGGTTTGGTGACCCCTCATGTGCTTCATATAGTTGTAGTGCAAATCATGGTTCACTGGCTTACTTTGCATGCATTGTTGACCCTTGATTCTATCACTTTTTGACCATGCCTTAAACTGATGTTGTGCATATTTTGGACTGCCTTAGCTCTGTTTTTGGGTCTCATGGTTGAATGATGCGTGTTTTGCATGCTTGTAGTTCAATATCCATGCCTAGCTTTGAGATTTGAGGTCTATTGCATGCATATACTGAGATGTTTTCATGCTTTGGGGTCATTTTGCATCATATTTCAGAGCCTATATGAATGCCATATTCTCATGTTTTATACTCTTTAAGTGTGCTTGAGAGTTGTGCATGAACGCCTTGTTTTCGGACGATTGAATGAGCTTCATTTCTTTGCATGTTGAGCCATCTTTTTAGGCCATTTCCTCACTGTTTTGGACCTGTCTAGGGTCTGTTTAGGGTTGGTTTTGCCATTCGCGCATTGCTTTGTGTACTTCTTGTGTAACGCACCTCACTAGTTTCGGTATTCGGGCCATCTAGCATGCATTGTGTGAAGTGTTTGCATGATTCGGGACCATCTTGCATCATGTTTCAGAGCTGAAAAATGTATGCTTGTATGCCATATTTCGTCCTTTGCCATGCTTAGTTAGAGTTGCATGTTGTGCCTTAGGATCGGTCCTTTGCATTCGTGCATGTTTGCATATATTTCGGTTATCTCATTTTCATCATCTGGCCACTGATTTGAGTGTGGTTGAGGTCCACTCACATTGGTTTAAGTCCATCTTGCATTAGGTATGCCATATCCATGTTGTCGCATGATTGATTGTCGCATTGTGTATGCCTTATTCATGTCTTCGTGTATATCCATCTTCGTATGTGCATTGTGTATGCCATATAGCTCATATGCGTTGAATATGCCATTCTAGGTTCATAGCATTGTATATGCTAGCTGCATATTTGTATATCATCCATCGCATGCCAGCATGATTAGGTTGCATTGCATCTAGGGTTGCATGTTAGTCGCATTGTGCATGCCACCTTGTTGCATTGTGTTTGGAGTAGGGTTAGTCCAAACATGGGAAACGAGGGACGTTTCGTACTTCAAGTGACGAGACGTGCCTAGATCCTCGGTCGCCGACACTCCGGATTACCCATGATGGAGTTTAGGTCTTGTTGTGTTTTCATGTGCATTCATTTCACATCGAGTCGTGCAATTCGACTCCTTGGCCATCGTGCATCGAGATGCGTGATTGGTGGTACGAGGATTGAGGTCTACACTCCCTAGAGCTTGTGCAATGACGGGGAGAGTAGTCATGCACACATATGTTGAAAATGCTTTGCCATGCCCCTTTCTTGCTCTTTGTTGCAGCAAACCAGAAATCTGCAGCCTTCTAGAGCTTTGCATAGTATTTCGGGATCAATTGCAAATAGAGGCAAACCGGGGCATCGCGAGTAATTTCTCGACGAGGCGACTCGAGCATGCATCCATCTTTCATCATTCGGAACAGAGCTGAGGCAGTCCATCCTATTTAGCTTGTATGCTAATTTATTTGTTTTCCTAATTAATTTGTTAATTAATTAGGGTTTTGTAATATTTAATTAGCTAGAGTAGTTAATTGTTTATTCGGACCGTATTATTTATTCGGACCCTCTGAGCGAGGGCAATGTTGTAATAAGTGTGTGTGTGTGTGATGCATGTCTTCCAACCCCCACTTCTGTCTCCCTTTTATTTACCAGCTTATGATGGTTAGATTAGGGCATGTTTCAATTAGCATACTTATGCTTGCATGTTTGCATCTATTCATCATCTTTGCATGCAGGGCTCGGCATCATACTAACTGCATTGTATTTCAATTCCAAGTTGAATATGTGTTAGCTGTAGCATCATCATATGCCATCTTAGAATAGCCGAGCCTATTGTAGTTGCATTTTTGCATGTGTTGCATTAGGCATTTCAGCATAGTTAGGATTCATGCATGATTTCTAATAAGCTTCTTTCTTTGGCTTGGAGTATTTGGTAAGTGTTTATGATTTAGCATCCTTGCATATGTGTGAGTGACCGCCATGATAGCATGCTTACCATGAGGCTAACTGCTTATATGATATAACTGCCTGAATGCTTGTGGGTGAAGGTTGGGTTACTTGGATTGGAACAATTCATCGATTGCGAGTTTTAAGCCCACTTGAGAGTGGCAAAAATCATGTTTTCTAAGCCTATTTGAGGGTGACAAATCTACATCTTAGCCTACTTGCGAGTAGCACCATCAAACCGTTTTGAAAATAAACAAACATGAAATGTTTTGTTCCAATTCAGGCGACTCAGTCTATACTTGTATGCTGTACGCATCACATAGTAAATCTAGGCTAATAACTGGAATAAGAACGCATAATGTTTCAAAACTCGATATCATGGTTAGTATAGGCCGATCTTTGATCGGGCGAGTGGGGGTGCTCATGAAGTGACCTTTCCCAATTGTACCCAAGTTCTCGAGCCGAGGCAACTTTGGTGATGACGGACACGTGGCCTTAGGCACGAGTCAGGGTTTCCTAAATTTCTCCAAAATAAAATATTTGGGTGGCGACTCTGTATCTAGCAAAGCAGTCCATGTTTGGCACTTCTTTCAAAAAATCTGTTTTAAAAAAAAAAAACGATTTGCCGGATTTGGACTCTTTGATGATTCATCGGTCTTGCATTGCACTCTGCGAGATTAGATACAGGATCGTGACATTGAGCCTGAACTGTAGTGAGCCTAAATGAACAAAACGGGATTTCGCCCGTAACGTTCGAGGACGTCTATATTTTCTGGCGACTCTGCTGGGGATTTAGAGAACTTGACTCGAACTCATGATATCTTGTTTTGATTACACTAATGTGTTTCTTTGCATTGCATTTGCATTGGTGCGCCTAGGACACCGTGTTTGCCGTATGCTATTCCTGAACGGTTTGCCGGAGGCTCGCTTCGAGAAGCATGGCATAAGGCTGACCGGTTGCGGGCTCTGCCACGACGGGAACACAAACCCCAGTTTTTACGAGGGCACCCTTTTTGATCATTCGACCTAGTGCATATCGAAATCCGTAGTGACCATTCCAAGTTAGGACAGGTTGCTTACCCAATTATAGGTTGTTTGAAACCGCTGCGTGCGTAGTAAAAACCCTTGTTCCTGACAAAATAGGACAGGGAAACCCTACCCCAACATAGGGGTGTTTTGGCTCTCACTTGTTTGTTATGTGCTTTAGAGTGCGTCTCTACAGAAATGCGTGTATCAGTTTGCAAGTTTGGGCATCAGGCCTGCGGGCACTAGTTCAGTATTTTGGGAATCGATTCCGGGTATCGATTTAGCTGAGACGATATTTGGGAACAATGATCAAGATTGAGAAAAGGTATTTCAAATTTTATCAACTGTGTGTTGTGATGCCCAACTGTGTGTTGTGTGTTTATTTTAAGCCATTATGCTGTCCGTTTGTTTGGTTGTTTATTTCCTTATTATTGCTTTATTTATCTTTTTTCTAGGTAATTTAGCACAATTGTTTCAGACCAAGCAGATATTCCCCAAGCACTCTGGACTAGAGGTCGCCGACTCAATTGATCTGAGGATCTGGTTGACGGACAACCAGTGTTCTATTCTCTGCCCCCGGTTGTCAGACGGAGGTCGAGAAGACGCAGTGTATCTGAGCAGAGGTTGCCAGAGTAGTGGTTTACCCCATCAGTGGACAGTCGGGCTGAGGTCTCAATTGTTGCCATAGAGATAGATATACAAGTCAGTCAGATGGATCAGCAGAACACGTCAGGGATAGAGGCAATGATGCGTCAACTCCAAGAGAGTATGAAACTCATGCAACAAGACGCTGTTTGCCAAGCTGAATTTTCCAAACAACAAGCTACGATCATGGCCCAGTAGGCCGAGCTAATCACCAGGCTGCAATAGCAAAACGGAGCATCTGCTTCACATCAAGGTCCTCCACTACCAGGGGCTCCGATGCCCGGGGAAACACCAAATGTCCAGGAAGGTACGGACATTCCGACAGGGCCGGCTCCACCCCCAATCTTACCCCAGCTATCCAAAACACCTACCAATCTACCGGACTCTCCCTTCGAGTTCGAGGTCGACCCCACAACATTGAAGTTGAGCAAGCTTGAGAAATTGTTTAAGAAATCCCAGGGGGTAAAGTCCATCCCAGACATTGAGGACGGATATACCGACGTGGCTGTAACGCTGCCAGATAGGTTCAGAATGCCATAAATCGACCGTTTTGACGGATCCAGGGATCCCATGGTTCATCTTCAGTTGTTCTCAGATATACTACGACCGATGGGCCTCACCAGACCGCAGAAGCTTTCATTATTCGGCCGGACCCTGTCGAGTGTGGCCGCTATCTGGTACGCAAAATTAGAAGACGACGTCAAACGGAACTGGGATGAGATGTCCGAGGCTTTCATTGCACAGTACTCCTATAACACTCAAATTGAGATTACAACCTGTGATCTTGAGACAACAAGGCAGGAGCCTAAGGAGAGCTTTTCGAATTTTGTAGCCCGGTGGAGGGCCAAGGCCTCAATGATGACCCTAAGGCCCACTGATAAAGATTAAATTCGGATGATTGTGCGCAATCTCCAACCCAAACTGATGCAGAAAATGATTGTGCTCCCCTTCCCTACCTTTTCAGATTTGCACGAGATGGGGGTACAAATTGAGAATGCTATGAAACAAGGTCTGATTGACCAAGACAGAGAGCAACCCAGGAGAACCTTCAACCGCAACACCAATGCAGGCCCGAGCGGCGTTGCAACTGCAAGAGCTTCAAAAGTAAGCATGGTCACCACCATTCTCCCTCCAAGACCCATGGCAGCTATGCCTTTCTCTGACGGGTCCAGAAGCAATACACAAACAACCAAATACCAACCTCGAGGCCAAAGAGCCTTCACCCCGTTATATATGCCCCTGTCCAAGGCTCTAGGGGTTTTAATCAGAAAAGGGGACTTGAAGCCCCTGGAGCCGAGGCCATTGCCAAATCTACTTCCTCCCTCCCATAACCCAGCCAAATACTGCGCATATCACCAACAACATGGTCACGACATTGACCAGTGTTTTAGATTGCGTCATGAGATTCAAGATCACATTGACAAACAGGTGATTTTGCCTCCAGAAAAACCCAATGTCACAACAAACCCTCTCCCACCGCACAACCAAGCTCCACCTCCCAAAAGAATCAACTTTATCCAGACTGGGGTCGTGTCTTACGATCCTAGCATATATATCACCCCGTCCCACCCTACCCAAGTCGGAGGTGCTCCTTCCCGACAGCACTGACTTGTGCATGTTGGATATCTCCAGAACCCAACCTGAGCCAATGGTGGTGACCATCGGAGATGGGACATGGGAGATTTCAGAGGAGAATGGGATTGTTGAGTCAGAGTCTGAGGAATCTGGGAGTTTTGCTGAGGAGGTATATAGTCCGAGTGACTACATTCTGTCAGTAGGCCAGGTTGGGCCAAATGTGGAATTGTCAGCAGGGGCAGAGCTTTGTGTCATACAGGGGGATAGAATTGACCAGGGGGTAGATGACTTGGCGGCTGTGGAAGAGGACTTTGCCAACCTCCAGTTTTTCAATGAACAAGATCTAGGAGACGCGGCAGTCAACTGGTTTGATTTTGAAGAATCAGCAGAGGTTACCGGGTGGCTGGATGATCAACCGGATGTTGTGGAAGAATTCTAACCAGAACAGGGCCCGTCATGAGTAAGAACATCAGTGGTGGCCGAAAGGGCCGAAAATCAGAATGCTTCGCCGGAGAGCGCCGGTGCTAAGAATTTCGCTCAGGATTTGGGTATTGTGAATGCTGGAAATATTGAACAGCCAGCTGTACTGACGCAGTTGGAACAAGAAGGAATCGAAGAGTCTGAGAGAATTAGAAAAGCCAAGGTCCCCGTGGGGACTGAAATTGCTGTGTGCACGAGGACAGAGAATGCTGCGAGCATGTGGACGGAAAGTACTGTAAGTACAATTGTATCGGAGCCGGACAGTTGTCAGTCGGCTGCCGACGGAATGTGGTGGGAAGACGATGATTTATGTCTTGCCCACACGGATGAGAACTGGGGGAGCAATCAACCAGATGATACCTGGTACATTGGTGAAGTCGGCCATATGACTAGGAGTGGATGGTATTTCAAGCCTCCACATCTAGATCAACCAGAGGCGTCTGGGAAGGATAAGGAGGCGGAGAGGTAGAAAGAGAAGTAACTTGAAGATGAGGCTGTACTGAAGCAGTTGAAAAAGATACAGGCAGACATCTCCATCTGGGGACTACTTATGGCATCGCGAGTGCATTGACAAGCTGTCTTATTGGCCATGGACAAGGCCAAGCTCTCAATAGACACCACGCCCGAATAGCTGGTGGGCTTAGTTTTTCCGGGAGGAGCTACCCCAATGTTGACTTTCTCCGATAAAGAATTGCCACCTGAGGGTGCAAACCACAACAAGCCACTCTACATCTCTGTCGAGTGTAGAAATAAATGGATACCCGTGGTGCTCGTCGACACAGGATCCGCCATCAATGTATGCCCGACAAGAACTGCATATGTAATCGGTTTAAAGACCGTGGACTTTGTGCCGACAGCCCAGGTGATTCGGGCATATGACAACACGAGCAGAGAAGTAATGGGGACAGTGAAAATTCAGACCAAGGTTGGGCCGTGACAACATGAGATTGACTTTCATGTCTTGGAAGTTCCTGCGACCTTCAATCTGCTCTTGGGGCGGCCGTGGTTGCACCAGGTGAAGGCAGTCTCGTCCAGCTTGCATTAGATGGTGAAATACCCCCATGGAAAGGGAGTAGCCATTGTTTTTGGGTATTCGTCGATCCATCCACCGCCAGAAGTATCTATACCAGTTTTGGAAATTGAGCACGGTATGGAGGATGTGTTTCTATCTGGTTTTACTTTGGCTGAGGCCCGAGTCGTGCAGAACATCTTAGCTGTTAATGAGGGGGTGTATGTTAGTGCCCAATCAGTATACCTCATAAACAAGCTTCAACACATCCCCAGGATGGGATTGGGAAAGAGCGGCCGGAAGGGCATTGCAGCGTTGGCCGAAGTACCACACAATCCACATACCTTTGGCTTGGGTTATCTGCCCACCAAGGAGGATTGGGTGAGAAAAGGTAAGGAGATGGCTGGGAGAGCCAGAGCGAAGTAGGCGGGAAAGCCTTTTGAGCTAATGCACCGACCCATCTAGGGTACCCTAAACGGACGCTTTGTCCGGGAGGGGGAGGACTTTCCTTTTTGTGGCTTCCCAGAGCCATGGTTGAATGCCGAGAGGAAGCGCGTGCCAGTGTTTGAGATCTTCTTTGACCTACAGTTATTCGGGGATGACGTTGCCGAAGAGCAGACAGACCCAACAGCTGAGGTTGAGCAGAATAAGGAAGTGGATTCCAAGAGCGCTGAAATCGAAATGGGGGTAGCATTGGCATGTCTACTTTTAGATCCTCCGATCGAACAGAAGTGCTTGGGGGATAACTTCTCGGTATGCATGATCGGGAGTGGAACGGCTGCGGGCCTACCGTCAACTATTTTGGATGCATCTATCTCACCCTCTCTCATTTGGCAATATGAAGAGGGATTTTTGTCAAGCAACACCGGGTCAGGTAGTGAGTCGGAGTCTGATTCCACCGAGTCTGTGGAGTTGGAATCAGATTCTAACTCGACTGAGTCTGAGTCTGGTAATCCTGGGGGTGATAACCCAGATACCACAGTCCTGTCCAGGTCGTCTTTTTCTTTCTCTTTTGAGTCTGTTGTAACCGAAGAATCAGATGATTTGGATGTGCTTAATGAGAATGCTGTGGCTGTGGTTTCTGAGTACTTTTCTGTGCCTTTGATTTATTGCTTAAATCAGGACTTTCAAAATTTTGATGAAAATGACGAGGAAGAAATTCCTCCGGTTTTGCAACGTTTAATTGATCAAGAGCAGGAAAGATTTGTTAAGCCTTTAGTTGATGAAATCACAACTGTGAATGTGGGTACTGAGGAGGACAAGCGGCTGGTCCAGATCAGGTCCACGTTGTTTTCGGAGGAACGCAAGCGCTTAGTCGCTTTATTAAAAGATTTCAAAGATGTTTTTGCGTGGTCCTACGAAGGCATGCCTGGAATCGATCTTGAGATTGTACAGCACTGGATCCCTCTTGACCCCGAGGCCCGACCCGTCAAACAGAAACTCAGGAGGATCCACCCGGACTGGGCTCTCAAGATTAAGGAAGAGGTCACCAAGCAAATTGACGCAGGGTTCCTGCTGGTATCCGAATACCCGGCTTGGTTGGCCAACATAGTTCCGGTGCCAAAGAAGGATGGTAGGATCCGGGTGTGCGTGGATTTCAGGGATTTGAACAGAGCTAGTCCGAAGGACGACTTTCCCTTGCCACATATCGACGAGTTGATGGATTTCACAGTGGGGCATGCTTTGCTTTCGTTCATTGATGGCTTCTCGGGCTACAATCAGATAGTAATGGCACCCGAAGACCGGAAAAAGATTGCTTTCACCACCCCGTGGGGGACCTACTGCTACAGAGTGATGCCGTTTGGGTTGAAGAATGCTGGAGCTACATATCAACGCGCCGCGACCACAATATTACACGACATGATCCATAAAGAGGTTGAGGTGTACGTGGACGACATGATTGTCAAGTCTAGAGAAAGAGAGGGCCACTACATTGCCTTGCGAAAATTCTTTCAGAGGATCAGAGAATTTCGATTGTGGCTGAATCCTCAGAAGTGTACGTTCGTGTTACAGCAGGAAAAATGCTGGGGTTTCTGATTACATAGAGAGGTATCGAAGTCGCCCTTCCAAAATCAAGGCCATCTTAGAAATGCCACCACCAAAGACTGAAAAGGAGGTGTGAGGCTTTCTGGGTAAAGTGCAATTCATAAGACGGTTTATCTCAAAATTAACCTTGACTTGTGAACCACTTTTTGGCCTCCTGAAGAAAGGAAAGAAATTCCAGTGGGACGGTCGATGCCAAGCTGCTTTTGAATAGATCAAGGAATACTTATAGAACTCACCTGTGTTGTCACCGCTGGAGCTGGGGAGACCGTTGATATTGTGCCTTTCAGTAACTAAGACTACAATGGGCTGCATGCTCGTGCAAGAATCTGAAGACAAAGTGGAGAGGGCTATCTACTATCTGAGCAAGAAGATGCTGGAGTATGAAACCCGTTACACACCGTTGAAAAAAGCTTGCGTAGCCTTGGTATGGGCTACCAGGAAGCTGCGGCACTACCTGTTAGCTCACTCCGTAATGTTGGTTTCAAGATTAGATCCCATCAAATATCTCTTCGAGAAACCGGCACTTATGGGTAGGCTAGCTTGTTGGCTGCTGTTGCTTTCCGAATTCGATCTGAAATATGTGATGTGCAAGTCAGTCAAGGGAAGAGCAGTAGCAGAATTCTTAGCCGATCATCCAGTGAAAGAAGGTGAAGCAGTTGAGTACTTATTCCCAGATGAGACCATTTTGCATATCGAAGACGAAACTTGGACGATGTATTTTGATGGAGCGTCAAATCAATACGGGTATGGGATAGAAGTGTTGCTGATGGCACCCGACAATTACCGTATCCCTCTAGCCTTCAAACTCCGGTTCAAAGCCTCGAACAACGAAGCAGAATATGAGGCATGCATTGCCGGTCTAGAAGCAGCCCTAGAACTAGGGGCAAAATGGTTGGACGTCATCGGGGACTCGAACCTTGTTGTGTCTCAAGCAAAAGGAGATTAGAAAGTCAAAGAAGAAAAAATGATAATGTATCACCAGACCTTGGACTTGTTAATTCCTCGGTTTGAGAAGCTAAACTTTGCTCATCTATTAAGAGAGAACAACAGGTTCGCAGATTCATTAACAACTCTATCTTCCATGATAGACATCCCGTTTGGAGTCCGGATGCGTCCGATCATCATTGACCAAAAATTTACGCCAGCCTACGAGTTGATTGCTGCTATAGATGAGGTTCAAGACGAGAACCCCTGGTATTACGATATTTGGAATTTCTTGGGAAAAGAGGCGTATCCACTAGGGGCAAATGCCAAGGACAAAAGGGTAATCAGAAGAATGGTTGTTCAGTTCATCATCTGCGAGGGTAAGCTGTATAAGAGAGGTCATCTGGGAATGCATAAGCTGTGTGTCGATGCCGAGGAATCGAAGCGCCTAATGGAGGCCATCCATGGAGGAGAATGTGGAGCACACATGAACGGGGTAATGTTAGCTCGGAAGATCCTCAGACAGGGTTACTATTGGTCTACCATGGAGTAGGATTGTATCGGCTTTGTTCGGCGATGCCACAAATGTCAAATCCATGCAAACCACATGAACATCCCGCCGTCGAAGCTGTATTATATGACTTCACCATGGTCATTTTCAGTTTGGGAAGTCGATGTGATCGGGGATGTCACTCCGAAGGGGTCGAATGGGCATGAGTTCATCTTGGTCGCGATAGATTATTTCACGAAGTGGGTCGAGGCCCAATCTTATGCGGTGTTGAAGGCTTCGCACGTCGCAAAGTTCATCAGAAACAACATCATCTGTCACTATGGGGTCCCAAACGAGATTATTTCAGATAACGGTTCCCACTTCAAGAAGGAAGTGGTTAACTTGTTAGAAAAATACAACGTGGCTTTTCATAAGTCATCCACATACCGGCCGTAAACCAATGGAACGGTTGAGGCCGCCAAATGGCGATGCCACAAATGTCAGATCCATGCAAACCGCATGAACATCCCGCCGTCGAAGCTGTATAATATGACTTCGCCATGGCCATTTTCAGTTTGGGGAATCGATGTGATCGGGGCTCTCACTCTAAAAGGGTCGAATGGGCATGAGTTCATCCTGGTCACGATAGATTATTTCACGAAGTGGGTTGAGGCCCAATCTTATATGGTGTTGAAGGCTTCGCACGTCGCAAAGTTCATCAGAAATAACATCATCTGTCGCTATGGGGTCCCAAACGAGATTATTTCAGATAACGGTTCCCACTTCAAGAAGGAAGTGATTGACTTGTTGGAAAAATACAACGTGGCTTTTCATAAGTCATCCACATACCGGCCGCAAACCAATGGAGCGGTTGAGGCCGCCAACAAGAATATCAAACACATACTGCAGAATATGGTGAAAACCTACCGGATCGCCGATAAGTCATTGCTTGCTTTGCTGAGACTACAGGACTTCAATTAGAACTTCTACTAGGGCGACTCCGTATTCATTGGTTTATGGGATAGAGGCCGTTCTACCTATTGAAATTGAGGTTCCGTCATTGCAGTAATTGCCGAAAGTGTCGATAGTCAAGGTAATGGCAAAGAAAGCATTTGAAGAACTTATGCTCTTCGATGAAAGGAGATTGAAAGCACTGTACCATGTTCAAGGTATCAGCGCAGAATTGCCCGGGCTTTCAACAAGAAAGTTAAGTCCAGGAATTTGAAAGAAGGAGATTTGGTGCTTAAGGACAACCGAGCTCCCATTCACGACCTTAGGGGCAAGTTCAGACCCAATTGGACTGGTCCCTACATCATTAAGTCTATTTGGTCAGGTGGAGCTGTGGTTCTGATGGACCTAGATGGCCTAGAGTTCTCCCAACCGATCAATATGGACAAGCTGAAGAAATATTACCCCTGAGAGGCTCGCTAGGCCAAAAACCCGAAAGGGCGACCTAGGCAAAACTTAGAGCGTGAAAAATTTGAAATTACAAAAACTGAGCTCGCAAGGTTGAAAACCCGCAAAGGGCGGCCTTGGCAAAAGTTAGAGCGTAAAAGGAGAGTGAAAATACACGAGTGAACCCGAGCCTGAACTACGTGAGGCTTGATTCCCATTTTGGGATACGTAGGCAACTTCATCTTGAAGTTCAGCCATAAACTTTTCCCTGATCAACTTTGTCCATTTGATCATCTCGGTCATCTTTGTCTATTCAGCATTCAAGAGCTCGATTGTAATCTCCGGTGCAAGGTTATTCAGACTAGGGCAACTTTCCGCCATGCAATGACGCAGATTATTCAGACTAGGGCAACTTTCCGATTCTTTGGAATCCGGGGTTGTGCATCTCGGTGACAGATCTCAGGCGTGTCCAGTTCTGATCCATATCGAAAATGGTTTTGAAAAGTTTTAATAAAAGTTGATTTTGCTCAAATTAATCTTTTTACAACTTGGACCATTTTTAGACCAAAGCGGAAAATTTTCAGTACCCATAACCTTCAATTTCATTGATTTCAATACAGAGTTCTCCTGCTCTTGCATACAAATTGAAGTTGCTTTTTATTACATTCATAAAGAAAACTTGAAAGTACTAATAAAGCAATAAATCCGGGGCATAGATAAGTCAGGTGTTCCTGCGGCCCCTCCTAGAGCTGGTCGAAGCCTCTGATGCCAAAGTGGGCCCTTCCTATGCCTCTTCATTGAGCCAATCTAGGCACTCATCAGAAAGGATGTAGCTGAAAGTGGGAGCGGGGGCCAGGAGTTCTCTCGTCCTCCATGCTGTGACATACCGGGCAAGCTGTGCGCCTCGGGCTGGGAATGCAGTAGGGTACTCTATCCCCTCTGGTGGGCAAGTCTGATCATGTCCGAACTGGCGCCGGAACCGGAATGGAAAATAGAAGACACAGTGTGTCATGCCAATCAGTTGAATCCCAGGTTGACGGGTCATGTTGTAACTCATTGCCGGCAAGTTGAGCCAAGGACAGCGCCAAACAATGCGGTCTGCGGACAAACCGCACATCTAGTTGTACAACCACTCCTCATCTAGGGCATCGACCAGACGTTGTCGAAAAAAGTAGCCGTGAGCTGAGAATGATGGGCAAGACTCCACAATCTGTAGCTTGTCCATTAACCATACCTGGGGAGGGATGAAAAATGAGAGATTAAAGAATAGAGAGATGTACGACGAGAGAAAAGTAAGAAAAGGGTTTTGTGAGAAAAACCGAGCCTGAAGGCCGAGTGATGTGAGCAATACATATGTGAGGTTGGGTGGGAAGCATTACCTACAATAGTAGTGGGCCCCCCGCAAGCCTAGCCGTCTCCTGGCGATGGAAAGCATCCAAGCCCATCAATGTCTCAGCCAATGTCATGGCAATACAACTCTTGCCCTCCTTCAAACCTTGGGCGACCTCGATCAACCGGACACTGAATCCTCCGGAACCTGAGGCAAGCAAGAAATGAGATAGCAAGCATAGGCAAAGCGCATGTTGCCGATAGCCCTGCCAATGATGGTCGCCGTGGTCACCAGCATCAGAAAACTGGCAAACCAAGCTTGGGATGTCCAGCTCCCCGTCATGAATCAATGATCGAGCATCATGCAAAGTGAGGCCGCACATTTGTCCTAAGGCTTGGACGTGGCCGAATAAGAGTTGAGGCAAGATTTCCTCGTTGTGCTCGGACTCCATCAAAGCTTGGAAATCCTCGAAAGTAGGACACATCTCTTGCCCGCTAAAGCTAAAGACGTGTGTTACCGGATTCCAAAACCTTGTTGCGACATGGAGAAAAGGAAGATGCAGCGGAGTGCGGCCCAGCGTAAATAGTGCATTCAAGCCGAAGTCCCGGAAGTTCAACTTTTCCGAGCCATCTAGAGAAGCAATCTAAGCTGTGAGATTTTGGATGAGAAATGCTTCCATTTTGATGCAAAACTAAGACGAAATGAAAGAACCACAAAGCTGGGATGTTATAGAGGATAAGGCATTGTTCGGGGGACACGTGTCAACAATTTGGTGGTTGCTAAACCAAGTGGTCGGTCAACCACCTTTTCTGGTAGGCCGACCACCCCTTTGGTCTCTAATGGAAATAGCTGGTCGGTCAGCTCCCTTTGATGGTCGGCCATGGAGAGAAGTGTGGCTTTGGTCTTGTCCTAGTCTCTTGAAGAAAGTTCCTAGCATTTCCATGCATTGGGAGTGTTGAAGGTGCGAGTTTTCCTCTGTTTCGGATGTGTTCCGTCACCTCGATCGTCCGAGATACGTCTGTTCATCGAGTTGTTGATTTTTTTTGTTTATTGAGTTGTTATTGAGTCTTGATTATCGAGTTGTTGTTGAGTTTTGTTTATCGATCAAGTCGAGTTGTTAAGTTTATCGAGTTGTTAAGTGTTATCGAGTTGTCGAGTTTTGTCTGTTGAAATTGTTGTTCTTTGTTTATCAACATTGCTGAGTTTTGCTTATCGAGTTGTAAACTTGCTAAGGTTTTGTTGTTTCTTAGTAAGTTGAGTTGTTTAGTTTGTTGCGTTAGTTCACTACCTAACTTGGCAATACACAATGTACAATTCCATTCAATCTCATTTTTGTGCAAAATGATGCGATACGATGGTAAGAACATTAAATACAACACTTTTTGAACAAAAGCTGTCTCATTCCATCATGCTTCCTTTGTTACAACATTTTACAACAAGGGTACAAGTTTTACAGAAAATAAAACTGCCTAATAATGTACAATGTGCTACAACTACTAGTAAAAAAAGAAAATAAAGTAGGGAATAGCTGCATCAGTGCTATCAACTGCAGGAATAAGAGGCCCTCTTTGTCCTCTTCTGCGGAACAGCCTCGACACCATCATCATCATCTGAATCGGAGCTGCCGTCCTCGGAACCGTCCTCGGCATCATCTCCACTACCGGAACCGGAACCATAGTCACCCTCTCTGTCAGCGGATGTCTCTGACTGGGGATGCGCAGGCTTCTCCTCCTCGCCGGACTCCTCCTCTATGACAGGTGCTCTGCGTCCGCCTCGGCCGCAAGTCAAACCTCCTCTCCTAGCTCCCCGAGAAGGCCTAGATGGCCCGGCTTATGGCCTAGTCTATAGCGGGGGCATCTGAAAAGAAAGAGCACAATTTGAATACATTAGCCAATATGTATATCAGATGTAGAGACAAGAAAGCTACATGGAGTGGATACATGCAGATATAGTATATGAATGTGGTGTGTCAAATGTGCTCTACGCATACAGTCAAGCAATACAGTGAAATGGTCAAATTCAACATGTCATCAGATAGTATGATAAATGCAAGAAAATTGAAAAGTATCGTAACACCGGCGATGAATAGCTGCGTCTCTCGCTGCAAGACCATGCCCTCAAGTGAGGCCACCAATCCGAGCATCCCATCCATGTACTCTCTGGGAAGCTGCAGATACAAGCTCAAGTCATCAATGAATAAATGAATGCCTAAGTATCTGAGTGATAAATGAAAAGTAGTGGAACATACCGGTGGTGAGTCGGGATCACTGACATATCGGTGGTCAGGCATATGAGGCTCTATCAGAATCGGATAGGAAGCCCCGTATCGCTATCCTGTCAACTCGGTCGGGATATCTGGCCATCCGGCGTGATGATAAGTCGGAGGAATCGGAGGGGCCAGTCCAACCCCACCTCTCGATGTGCCGGCTCTACTGGTTGAAGGGACATCTGCAGCCCGGGGTCGACTCGATGATGGCATGCCAGCAGACCTCCTCGCGAGAGTACGAACACCTGTCAATGGAGGCATCAAGTATGTATAACGGTAGGTCGCGTACTCCCCCTCCTTTAAATGTAGCAATACGTCGGTACCCAACATGGCACTAGCGACCTCCTGGGGAGTGAGCCCCTAGTGGACCACATATCGTCCGGAGGTGCTGAGGGGATATCTTGATCAGGGTAACCCATCGTCTAGCGCATGAAGCGGTCCCCCAGAAACCAGGCCCTACCAGCTAGCCCCTCAAATAGGATCCTGTACCGAGAAGTGGCCCATCCCCTAACAAACTGAAATCGGGTATCTCCACCCAAGGGCGCCCCGGGCTGCCATGTGATATGCAGATAACCAATGCATAAGCCGATTAGAAATCGTAAATGTGCAAGATGAATCAAAGATGAAAACATGGAGAACTGAGAGTTCTGAATTACCTCGGTCATCCGCACTGTGTCAAAAAACTGCCACAGGTAGGTAGAGTCTCCCGAGCTCTCGGTCGATACTAGCCCTCAAATACGAGCGAGTAAGGAATCATAAGAGGCACCTCCATCTCAAGCTCCGGGGCTAGTGTCAAAAAGTACGCAAAAACCCATAGCTGTGGAAAATAGGTTAATAGCCATCAGAATACAGAATGCTGAGTGCAGAATGTACAGAGAATGCAGAATGCCGAGAGCAGAATGCAAAGTACAGAATGAAAAGTGTGCCGTGTGTGCAATGTATAGATAATGAAAAGCAGAAATGTAAATCAAGAGGGCAGAAAGTACCTCCCAGGCTCTCCAATAGCTGCCAACTATGTTCCCCCGTCCGCGGGAGGTCGCACTCATGTAGCAATAGAGGGTAGCTAAGCCGATGCCACCCCAGTCATACTGGCTGACCCGTGAGAGGTCTACCAGAGCACTCAGCAGATAAAGTCCAACGGTGTTCCCCTTATCGGAGAACAGAGTGGTCCCGAGAAGGAACATCAAAAACCCTCGAGTATACTGCTCTATCTCCTCAGGAGTCTCGGGCACAGTCTCCCTGAAATATGTGGAAAACCAAGCGTACCGGACTCTGCCCAAAGATCTGTCAATCGGTGGGCAAGCTCTCAACAGATAAATCCAAGCAGCCTCTTACTCGCCCATGTCCTCGTCGTAGGGGATCGGCCAGCCTCCCATGTCAAGGCCTGTCAGCACGGCAAAATCGAACAGGGTCATAGTCATGTCCCCGGTAGTTGAGAAATGGAAGGAGTTGGTGGTGTCCCACCATCTCTCTACAAGGGCGCCCATCAGAGTCCTGCTCGCTGGATAACATGATATCCCCGTGCAGAAAAGTCCGAACCCTGCTTGGTCAACCAGACCGCGAACGTCCTCGGGGAGCTCCGCGTACCACTCCCTGGCGATGATCGATCCATAGCCTCGGGTAATACGGGAAGATACCTGCATTCAGAATGAACACATGTATTCAATTTCAAAATAAAGTGTATGAGCTGTGTGCAAATCAAATCAGATACAATGCTGTGGACTGCGTGTTCAGTATGAGTTGCGTGCAAATGCAATGTGTGAGCTGTGTGTTCAACATAAAGTATATGGGCTGTGTGTTCAGAATCGAAGTATATTGTTTAGATTTCAAAATTCGAGCTGTGTGTTCAACCTCAAAATTCGAGCTGTGTGTTCAACATCAAGAGTTTGAGCTTTGTGTTCAGATTTCAGAAATAGTGGGCTGTGTGTTCACCTCAGTGTTTGAGCTGTGTGTTCAGATTTCAAAAACAGTGGGCTCTGTGTTCATCTCGAAGTTCAAGCTGTGTGTTCATCTCAAAGTTCGGGCTGCGTGTTCAACTTCCAAAAACAATGGGCTGCGTGTTCATAATCAACAAGTTTGGGCTGTGTGTTCAGATTTCAGAAACAGTGTGGGCTGCGTGTTTATAATCAACAAGTTTGGGCTGTGTGTTCAAATTTCAGAAATAGTGTGTGTGCTGCATGTTCACAATCACAAGTTTGGGCTGTGTGTTCAGATTTCAGAAATAGTGTGTGCCGCGTGTTCACAATCAAAATATGGGTTGCGTGTTCAACTCTCAACAAGTGTGTGCTGCGTGTTCACAATCAAATATGGGCTGCATGTTCAGAAATTCAAAGTTTGGGCTGTGTGTTCAACTCATAACAAGTGTGTGCTGCGTGTTCACAATCAAATATGGGCTGTGGGTTCAAAAATTCAAGTGATTGAGCTGTGTGTTCAAGATGCAAACAAAATACTATGTTATAGACTAAGTATGGAGTGCAAGTGTGTTCAGAATGAGCAGATAAGCATGCATAGCGAAAGCGTGAAATGCACGAAAAATGCATAATGCATTGTAGAAAATGTAAAAGTGAAGTACATATCTCTCGTGCCTGATGAGAGAGGTGGAACTCTGGCTCCCGCAGTAATAGATCTACAGGTACTCGCTCATCAAAGTCGGTAAAGTGGTAGAAAACGGCCCGAGGAAGGATGTGCGCCGGAGGGTCATACCTCTCGGGAACAAATGGCTGAATCCTCGGAGGCAAAGACATAATGTCTGGCTCACCCCCTGCGCCTGGAGGACCTCCGCCCTAAGGAAAATGACCTGCCATCTCAAGAAATCTGCAAAAATGAGCAAAAATGAGCAAAATGAGCCAAAATTGGAAAAAGTCAACAAAGTCAACTCTCGAGAAAATGTTCCAAATATTGAGACAAACTTACCTCAAGTGGTGAAAATGGGGAAAGAAGCTCCGAAATCAAATTTTAATGGGTCTAAAGTGAAGAAAACTGAAAGATTTCGCGAAACAACTTTGCATGGGGCGTTGGAAAACGCGTATAGAGTGCAGATCTGAGAGGGAAAATGGTCTAGAAAGGAGGAGGAGCTAATTTTAGACCTGAAGTTGTGAGGAAAAGTGTTTTGGCCAAGTGCATTTAAAGATCCGAATGTGAAAGTACCAAACTGCCCCTATTTTTGGCTAGGTGGTCGGCTGACCACCTTTTTAGGTAGGTCGACCACCACCTCTCACCAAACCTGGTCGGTGGCCCTCTAGGGTGGTTAGTGGCCCTCCTGAGTGGTCTCCCATGCCTCTTTGAGCTCCCTGTAAATTTTGGTGGTGATCGGAGTCCCCGGCTCTCGAGAAAGTACAAGGAAAGTGCACCTTCCGGCGCGAAATCCCTTCGCGGGAACTTCAACTCCAACTTTTGATGCGTGTTTCGTCGTCATTCGTCAAAAGCGAGGTATATCCTTTTTGAGTACGTTGCGACCCCTCCGGGGGGTAAACCGGAGGTTGTGATTAAGTTGTCCTCGTCAAAGCTCGTATTTCTTTGCTCAGTGTTTCGTTTTAAACATGCTCGTAAAGTCGCAGTTATCTTGCGTTATTATGCACGCCACTCGCATTGTTGTGAACATCGCTCGCATTGTTGTGAACATCGCTTGCATTGTTGTGCATGTTTCACCGGTATTGTCATACCTCCATACTTAACTTGTGTTGTCACGCACGTTTCTCCTCACATCGCGATACACTTTCCCATCGGCACCATGTTTGTTTGCATTCAATATAGTGTTGAACATATGTTGCTAACTATGTTGTGCTTGTTCAGTTTCTCTCTTTTGTAGGCACGATATTGTATGTACGGTTCATTTGAAGCTGGAACGACCAGACGAGCCGCACAGGTATTGTATCTTCTCCGTGTGAGACGTGGCGAGAATTGAATAATTCTCTGCATTCTTACTGCATGAAATGTAGTTGTTGCTCCGCATTCTTGCTTAAAACTGTTGCATTTATTGTGAATATTTACCTCATTACAGCTTGCTGCTTTGCATGATCATGAGTTACGTTCGGCTTGGTGCATATTCGTTTTGCATTTTGCCCCCGCCTGCGGGCACATCTCTTTGTTTATCTTGCCTGTTTGTCTAAGTCTTCGGCCTTGTCAAAAATGGGTCATCTCTGGGCTTTGACATTCACTCCCGTCAATTACGACTTTCGAGTTTTGTCAAAGAGGGGCAATTGTAGACACCCCATTTTTGACCGACCTTAAGACTCAGGCGTCACCGATTGAGCACTCGGTGATGATGCATATTGTGCTCGTTCTGAGGTCACAGAGTCTCGGTTGAGAGCCTTGCCTCCGGACTTCGGGACTCTTTTGTGCCTCACCTCGGTTTGCGAACCAGGTTATGTTTTCTTTGTTTTCTCTTCTTGAAGGGAGGGAGAGGTCCCGAAGATCATCTCTCAGTGGCCGTAGGCTACGTTTCGTGGTCGTAGGCCACTATTCCCGTTTGGAGACCGGGCGATTTTTCGTGGCCGGTCGATTATGCGCCTGGCGAGATTGCTTAACTTTCTCCGTTTGCTCCGATTTTTGGCACACACCTTGTTCCCTTTCCCTAGAGGGACACTATGGCCCGGGAGACCACCTTTGTGGTCGCATGCCACCTCCGGTGCCTAACAGCTTGTTTTTGGCGCACCCGGCTGCGCGTTTCGGCCCTCGAACCTTCGTTTTGTATCGGTGTGGGTTCATTTTTGGCATGGACCCTAGTTTCATTGTTAGGAAGGTGGTACTATGGTGGGAGACCACCTTTTCTTCTTGGAGACCACCTTTCTCTTCGCCGCCCGGTTTTCTTGTGAGAGAGTTGGTCTCCCTCACTTTTGGGCCACAATTTTTGGTCTCCCATACCACCACTGAGTTACATTCACTTGGGAGACCACCAATATGAGTAGGCCGACCACCTTTTTTGCTTGAACCTTTTGACCCCTGGTCGGCCGACCAGGGCAAGTGGTCGGCCGACCACTTGAACTGGTTGGCCAGCCTTTTGCGTCTCCCTAAGTGCAATCCAGCTGTGCCATCTGGGAGGCATTTGCCCCATCCTCCGTGGATTGACCCTCTTGTTTTGGTTTCTTAAGGAAGCTTGGTCCATTTTGCTTAGCTTCTAAGAGAAGCTTGACCTCTTGTGGAGCTTCTTGAGGAAGCTTGACCCCTTTGGTCTAGCTTCCTCAAGAAGCTTGACCCTTTTGGTTTAGCTTCCTTTGGAAGCTTTGCTCCAAGCTTCTTAGAGAAGCTATGGACCTCCTTTTCTATAAGAGAGGCCCTCCTCTCCACTTGCAAGGGTAGAGATTTTTGTGTCTAAAGCTTATACACTTCCCTCCATATCTCTCTACTTCAAGCTTTAAAAGTCCATAGTTCTTGGACCCTTTGCACTACACCTCCAAGCACAACACCTCCACTATCAACCTAAACACCTTGGAGCTCATTTTCAGAGGTTGAAGAGTTCCTACTTTGGTCCAGAAGCTGCTAGAGGTCTTCTCTACAAGGGTAACACTCATTCCCCCTTTTTAAGCATTGTTTTGCTTCACATCTTAGCTCCATTTGCAAGCATATTTAGGCTTTGTCATAAACTGAAAAAAGTCTTGTTTTGAGCTTCTAAACATGTTTGTTTAAGACTATTTTTCTGTTGGGGGTCATCTAACCCCTTGCATGCTTCATTTCCTCATGTTTTGAGCTATGCATTAGAGCATTTGTGTTGGCCTTGTTTTGGCCTTTTAGCCACTAAAATCCAGTGGATTTTCAGTGGTTAACATGTGTCTTTGAGCCTCAAAATCAGAGAGGGGTGACCCTCTCACCCCTTGTTCTCTTTACTAGCTTTGTTGGCCTTACAAAGGAGCTCCTATTTTCATGTTTTCAAGCCATGTTTCAGGCCACTTTTTGTGAGTTTGTGACCTGCATAGGCTCTGTCCAGAGCCCTTTTTGCCGTTTTGGATGTCCATCATGCATGTGTAGAGTAATCCTCTTCAAGGCCTTTCAAAGGGACCTTTATTTGCATGCTTCCTAGACTCATTTCAGGCTTTTTTTGGGAGAGTTTTAGGGCCCTCATAACCTCTTTCTAGAGGTGGTTTTGTCATTTTGTATGTCCGTCTTGTATGTGTAGAACAACCCCTTGCATGGCCTTCCAAAGGAGCACCTCATTCTAACATGCATTGACCATGTTTCCATGGATTTTTGGGCATTATTTGGCATGACATACTTCTGTTTTTGGTTGGTTTGGTGACCCCTCATGTGCTTCATATAGTTGTAGTGCAAATCATGGTTCACTGGCTTACTTTGCATGCATTGTTGACCCTTGATTCTATCACTTTTTGACCATGCCTTAAACTGATGTCGTGCATATTTTGGACTGCCTTAGCTCTGTTTTTGGGTCTCATGGTCGAATGATGCTTGTTTTGCATGCTTGTAGTTCAATATCCATGCCTAGCTTTGAGATTTGAGGTCTATTGCATGCATATACTGAGGTGTTTTCATGCTTTGGGGTCATTTTGCATCATATTTTAGAGCCTATATGAATGCCACATTCTCATGTTTTTTACTCTTTAAGTGTGCTTGAGAGTTGTGCATGAATGCCTTGTATTCGGACCATTGAATGAGCTTCATTTCTTTGCATGTTGAGCCATCTTTTTAGGCCATTTCCTCGCTGTTTTGGACCTATCTAGGGTCTGTTTGGGGTTGGTTTTTCCATTCGCGCATTGCTTTGTGTACTTCTAGTGTAACGCACCTCACTAGTTTCGGTATTCGGGCCATCTAGCATGCATTGTGTGAAGTGTTTGCATGATTCGGGACCATCTTGCATCATGTTTCAGAGCTGAAAAATGTATGCTTGTATGCCATATTTCGTCCTTTGCCATGCTTAGTTAGAGTTGCATGTTGTGCCTTAGGATCGGTTCTTTGCATTCGTGCATTTTTGCATAGATTTCGGTTGTCTCATTTTCATCATCTGGCCACTGATTTGAGTGTGGCTGAGGTTCACTCATATTGGTTTAAGTCCATCTTGCATTGCGTATGCCATATCCATGTTGTCGCATGATTGATCGTCGCATTGTGTATGCCTTATTCATGTCTTCGTGTATATCCAACTTCGTATGTGTATTGTGTATGCCATATAGTTCATGTGTGTTGAGTATGCCATTCTAGGTTCATAGCATTGCGTATGCTAGTTGCATATTTGCATATCATCCATCGCATGCCAGCATGATTAGGTTGCATTGCATATAGGGTTGCATGTTAGTCGCATTGTGCATGCCGCCTTGTTGCATTGTGTTTGGAGTAGGGTTAGTCCAAACACGGGAAATGAGGGACGTTTCGTTCTTCAAGTGACGAGACGGGCCTCGATTTTCGGTCGCCGACACTCCGGATTACCCATGATGGAGTTTAGGTCTTGTTGTGTTTTCATGTGCATTCATTTCACATCGAGTCGTGCAATTCGACTCCTCGGCTATCGTGCATCGAGATGTGTGATTGGTGGCACGAGGATCGAGGTCTACACTCCCTAGAGCTTGTGTAATGACGGGGAGAGTAGTCGTGCATACATATGTTGAAAATGCTTTGCCATGCCCTTTTCTTGCTCTCTGTTGCAGCAAACCAGAAATCAGCAGCCTTCTAGAGCTTTGCATAGTATTTCGGGATCAATTGCAAATAGAGGCAAACCGGGGCATCGCGAGTAATTTCCCGATGAGGCGACTCGAGCATGCATCCATCTTTCATCATTCGGAACAGAGCTGAGGCAGTCCATCCTATTTAGCTTGCATGTTAATTTATTTGCTTTCCTAGTTAATTTGTTAATTAATTAGGGTTTTGTAATATTTAATTAGCTAGAGTAGTTAATTGTTTATTCGGACTGTATTATTTATTCAGACCCTCCGAGCGAGGGCAATGTTGTAATAAGTGTGCGTGTGTGTGATGCATGCCTTCCAACCTCCACTTCTTTCTCCCTTTTATTTACCAGCTTATGATGGTTAGATTAGGGTATGTTTCAATTAGCATACTTATGCTTGAATGTTTGCATCCATTCATCTGTCTTGCATGCACCAGGCTCGGCGCATCATACTAACTGCATTGTATTTCAATTCCAAGTTGAATACGTGTTAGCTGTAGTATCATCATATGCCATCTTAGAATAGCCGAGCCTATTGTAGTTGCATTTTTGCATGTGTTGCATTAGGCATTTCAGCATAGTTATGATTCATGCATGATTTCTAATAAGCTTCTTTCTTTGGCTTGGAGTATTCGGTAAGTGTTTATGATTTAGCATCCTTGCATATGTGTGAGTGACCGCCATGATAGCATGCTTACCATGAGGCTAACTGCTTATATGATATAACTGCCTGAATGCTTGTGGGTAAAGGTTGGGTTACTTGGATTGGAACAATTCATCGATTGCGAGTTTTAAGCCCACTTGAGAGTGGCAAAAATCATGTTTTCTAAGCCTATTTGAGGGTGACAAATCTACATCTTAGCCTACTTGCGAGTAGCACCATCAAACCGTTTTGAAAATAAACAAACATGAAATGTTTTGTTCCAATTCAGGCGACTCAGTCTATACTTGTATGCTGTACGCATCACATAGTAAATCTAGGCTAATAACTGGAATAAGAACGCATAATGTTTCAAAACTCGATATCATGGTTAGTATAGGCCGATCTTTGATCGGGCGAGCGGGGGTGCTCATGAAGTGACCTTCCCCAATCGTACCCAAGTTCCCGAGCCGAGACAACTTTGCTGATGACGGACACGTGGCCTTAGGCACGAGTCAGGGTTTCCTAAATTTCTCCAAAATAAAATATTTAGGAGACGACTCTGTATCTGGCAAAGCAATCCATGTTTGGCAGTTCTTTCAAAAAATCTGTTTTAAAAAAAAAATGATTTGCCGGATTTGGACTCTTTGATGATTCATCGGTCTTGCATTGCACTCTGCGAGATTAGATACAGGATCGTGACATTGAGTCCTGAACTGTAGTGAGCCCAAATAAACATAACGGGATTTCCCCCGTGACGTTCGGGGACGTCTACAGTTATCTACATTGGTGAGACCTAAATCTTATCTTTTGTTGATTTTATTGAAACCCACATTTATAGTGATGATATAAGTATTGTTGGTGATCTAAGAATATATCTTGATGATTGTATACCTTTAGTTATGAAAAAATGAACCATTGTAACCCCATTATTTTATAGTGAAAATTGATTCGGAGTTAGACCCGCAGACATAGCATTTTTGCCGAATCATGTAAATTTGATATTTTGTGATTGTTTTTGTGCCTTAAATTTTTCAATCATATTATTGCTTTTAGTTTGTGGTTAGTTGCCAATTTTCTAATTACACAAGAAGAAAAAAGTATAAAAATTTTCCCAACACGTCAATAGGATTGAGGCATCATTCTACAATCACTAATAAGTTTACAAATGATTATAAATAAGATATCAAGGCTCACAATAACCTTTAAGTAAATAGTAACTTGGATATAAAAATTTAGAAATTATTTAAAATTTCACATTAATATCTCAGATTCATTTAATATGTAGACCTCATATTTTATCAATTCAATTTCTATCACACGTACCAATTTCTGAATCTCAAATTTTGAAACCCTAACTTTTTTTGTTAAGTAAATTCCAACAAATAGCAAATAAAATGATTTCGTCATAAGTTGGGAGCAATAAAGATTTTATTAAAATCTTTCTTCCACACTTGGATATAGGGTGGGAGCATTAAGATTTTATTTTATTTTATTTTTGACATGGATAGGCCCATAAAGACTACAGCCCACAGTGAACAACCCTAAGCCCATCACTTGGGACCCATAGCTTAACCTGGCTGGCAAAGCCCAGGACAACTGGAGGCCAACTGGGCATGGAGGGCCAATGATATTCGGGCATATGGCAGGTGAAGCACAAGCCACATCAGCAGACAAAGATCTGCAAAATTATTGCCACAGCACATCACCATTAATGCAACCTATCATAGCATTTATTGCGACAACGCCTCTCAGCCGGAACAGGACCACCTTACCCTGAACAAGGTAGGCTACAACAGTGACTTTCGGCGAGAAGAGCAAGTGGGAATGGACAGCAAAATGATTACAAGAGGATATAAGCAAAGGTGGAAGACAAGAAGAAGGTTAAGCTTTCTATCTCCATCTCTCTCTCTTTCTACATTCTACTCCCTCTATTAATTTGTTCGTCGGAGGGTTCACTGGGGGACTACCCCGTTCCCCGCTGAACTTGTTTGCAGGTACTACGGTGGACTCAATCATCAACATCTGGGCTTGAGGAGTTTGGACCAGTCCGATCCATCCCTTGGAACAAATTGTATCAACAGTTGGCGCTGTCTGTGGGAAATTGGTTCTTATCCGAACGTCAGTTGTGCTCATTGTCGCCAGAGACCCTGTCCTAACAATCTTTTCCTCTTATCCATCCAAGTGTATGGTCACGACTAGGTCCATGGCCTCTCACTATAACACTGCCGACCACCAAACCGACCCTCCCAATCCAAATAACCCACCACAATACTTCATCAAGCTTACCAACAGCATTAACCGCATGGCCGAACAAAACCAGGCACTGATAAATGCTTTACTCCAAAGAAATCTCCCTATGCCCCCTCCACCACCTCCAGATATTCCACCCCACCAAGAACGAGCTTCGAGCCACACTTTGCTGCAGGTCTACCCACCAAACTTGGAAGGTCTGCAACCCCCTACCCCACACGTCAATCCACCACCTCCACCTCCACACCCATCGGTCATGCCACCAGCCCCTGAGGGGGAGGCCAGCAGTGTCCAGCCCCGGCTTCCCTCCCGTGGAGACAACATTCCCCTCTGGGACACCGAACTCCGAGCCATGAAGCTCCAACTCCAAGGGGTAATGCAGAACATCCAACATAAACTCTCCACCAACGCAAATTCACCATTCGTTGCCTCCATCTGAGACAAACCTCTGCCCGCCAAGTTCAAAATGCCCACAATTGACTCCTTTGACGGGACCACAGACCCAGTCGACCATCTGGAAACCTATCGCACTCTCATGATTCTCCATGCCTTTCCTGATGAGATCATGTGCCTAGCCTTCCTCGTGACATTGAAGGGGTCAGCTCGGCTGTGGTTTAGTCAGTTACCAGCAGACTTTGTCTCTACTTTCCAGCACCTCAGCGACTCCTTCCTTAGCCACTTTATTGGAGCCCAACGCCAACGCAGCCCGGCAACCCAACTCCTCAACATCCGTCAGAGCAAGGAGAAGTCGCTGCGCAGCTTCGTCACCTGCTTCAATACCGAAGCCTTGCAAGTAGCGGAAAACGATGACAAGGTCATCCTCATGGCCTTCATGGCCGGGCTACGGTCGTCAAATTTCCTTTTCTCTCTCTCTAAAAATCCCCCGACCTCCATGGCAGCCCTACTCTCCAAAGCCCAGAAATACATGAATGCCGAAGATTCCCTAGCTGCTCGACAGGACCCACTCACTAAACAGCCGACCCCCAGAGACAAGCGAAAAGATTCAGAATCCCGAAACACCCAGTACACTAACCAAACACCCCACCATACCGACGATCCTCGCTACAGATCACGGTCAAGACAAACCCGCCTTAATTCTCCCATGGAACATGTCCTTCACCAGATCCAGCGGGATTACCCTCTCAAGTGGCCCCTACCTTCTCGAACCCATCCCGATCGGAAAGACCAGTCCAAATACTGCCGCTTCCACCAGGATCATGGCCATAACACTGATGACTACATCAATCTCAAAGACTAGGTCGATGCCCTAATACGTCAAGGGCATCTCAGCCGGTTCACGGATGCCCGTCCCCAGCAGAGGCAAAGGACCGAGCCAATCAAAAATAATTGCCGGCGCACCCCACCCCGACAGCCAGCTCAACCAAACCAAGGCCAGGATCATCCTCAGCAACAGCCTCGACCCCCAGGTCATCCCCCTCCGCCAGTTGGAGAAATTCGAGTCATTTCAGGTGGCCTTGCTTGTGGGGGACCATCTCGCTCGGCTCAGAAGGCAGAGCTCCGAAAGATAAGGCAGGGCTCAGACAAAGTAGTTGCCACTGTTGACCGAACGTCCAAGCAACCCAGGCAGTGGGCAGAGCCCATTACCTTCACGGACGCCGACTGCATAGGCATCCGCTATCCTCACGATGACCCTCTCGTCATTTCCGCTCTCCTATCTAACTACAAGGTCCGACGAATTCTCATTGACAACGGCAGTTCTTTAGACATCATCTTCCTCAACTGTTTCCGCCAGCTCAAGATCGAGGAGGAACGTCTGTCTCCCCTCCAAACCCCCTTGGTGGGTTTTACTGGCGACCGGGTAACCTCCATTGGCTCCATTGATCTCCCCATCACCATTGGCGAGTACCCGCGGCAAACCACGAAGTTGCTCACCTTCCTTGTCGTCGATTGCCCCTCTGTCTACAATATCATTCTCGGTCGCTCTGCCCTCAATGCTTTCCAAGCTGTTACATCAACTTACCACCTCGCCATAAAATTTCCCACCGACCTTGGAGTCAGGACAGTAAGGGGAGAACAGACCGTGACCAGGGAATGTTATGTCGCCTCGCTCAAGGAAGTCAAGCTGAAGGAGGCCATGATCATCGAAGGACTTGACGTCCGGGATAAGGACGAACTGGTCAGAGGAGAGCCAGTCGAGGAGCTTGTTGAGGTCCTCATCGACCCTACCAACCCAGCAAAAACTGCCAAAATAGGTAGCCAACTATCTCCCCAAGCAAAGGTCAACCTTACTGCACTTCTGACCGAACACAATGACGTATTTGCCTAGACCCATTCGGACATGCCAGGCATAGACCCGTCCTTCATAACTCACCACCTCAGCATTGAACCCCATTTCAGACCCTACTGCCAGAAGCATCGCATTTTCCATCCGGAGCGCAACACTATTATAGCCGCAGAAGTTGACAAGCTTCTAGAGGCCCAATTCATCAAAAATGTGGACTACCCTAGAAGGTTGTCCAACGTGGTCCTCGTCCGCAAGCACAACGACAAATGGCGACTCTGTGTCAATTACTCTGACCTGAACCGAGCTTGCCCCAAAGACAACTACCCTCTTCCCCGCATAGATCTGCTGGTCGATGCCAAGGCCGGTCATCAAATGCTCAGCTTCATGGATGCTTTCTCTGGGTACAACCAAATCCTGATGCACCCGTCTGATCGGGAACACACATCATTCATTACCGACCGAGGTACCTACGACTACTGTGTAATGTCGTTCGGACTGAGGAATGTTGGGGCCACCTATCAACGGTTGGTTAATGCCGTTTTCCATAATCAAATAGGTCGGAATATGGAAGTATATGTCGACGACATGCTAGTCAAGAGCAAATTATCCTCTGATCATCTCACTGACTTGCGAGAGACCTTCGCCACCTTACGCAAGTACCAAATGAAGCTCAACCCAGAGAAGTGCGCCTTCGGCGTAGGATCTGGAAAGTTTTTGGGTTTTATGGTCAGTCAGCGCGGCATTAAAGCTAACCCTGAGAAGATCAAGGCCTTGGTTGAGATGCAGTCACCTAGGACAGTCAAAGAAGTTCAAAGACTCACTGGCTAAGTGGCGGCCCTCAACCGCTTCATTTCCCGCGCAACAGATAAGTGCCTACCATTCTTCAAAGTTCTTCGGCAGACTTTTGAATGGACAACTGAATCCGAAGAGGCTTTTCAACAGTTAAAGCAATGCAGGGCCAATCCTTCCATTCTTTCACAGGCAATCACGAGCGAGCCCCTCTTCCTCTACTTAGCAGTGTCAAGCACCGCAGTCAGTGCAGCTCTCATCAGAGAAGACGGCTCAGTCCAACGGCCGGTCTACTACATCAGTCGGGCTCTCAGGGGAGCGGAGCAGAATTACCCCTTATTAGAAAAATTGTCCTTGGCCTTGGTCACCGCCTCCAGACGACTCCGCCCTTATTTCCAAGCCCACTCCATAGTGGTCCTCACCGACCAGTCCCTGAAGAATGTCATGCAGTAACCAGAACTTTCGGGCAAACTTATGTAGTGGTCAGTAGAACTCAGCCAGTTTGATATTTCCTACCGCCCGCGAACAGCAATCAAGGGACAGGCTGTAGCCGATTTCATCTTGGAATTCACCAACCCTACTCTAACTACTACCTTTCCACCCCCACCAACTCCCGCCGAGCCAGAAGATCCTCATTCTTGGACTCTCAACGTCAACAAGTCATCCCGCAGGGAAGGTAGCGGGGCTGGCCTCATCCTCACCTCCCTTGAGGGTGGCTACTTCAAATGTGCTCTTCGTTTCTTGTTTAAGGCCAGCAACAATGAGGCTGAGTATGGGGCATTGATAGCCGGACTCCGCCTTGCCAAGGACATTGGCGTCAGTCACATTCGGGTGTTTAGCGACTCTTAGCTCATCATCGGCCAGATTACGGGGGAATTCGACGCCAAGGAGGACACAATGCGGGCTTACAGGGATATGGCTCTCCCCCTTGTTTGCCTTTTCAATACCTTCCACATCAAACACATACCTCGGGCGGAGAACTCCAAAGCAGATGAGATGGCTCAGCTGGCCTCTGCTGACCAGTCCAATCTCAGCCATGGCGTCCGCCTCGAATACCTAGCCCACCCGGCCATTTCATCTGACCTACAAAAAGTACAGTTCCTTCAAGATGAACCTATCTCTTGGGCGTTCGACATCCTCCTATTTTTGACAACAGGGGCATTTCCAGACGATCAGCAGCAGGCCGCCAAGGTCCGGGCCCGTTTGTCTAATTACATCATTGTTAGTGGCGTATTGTACAAACGTGGTTTTTTACGGCCATATCTATGCTGCCTTAATTCGTCCCAAGAAAACTATGTAATGCAGGAGATCCATGAGGGAATTTGTGATCATCATTCGAGCGGCAGGTCCCTTGCCTACAAGATACTGCGTACTGGTTATTTTTGACCAACTCTTAATCAAGATGCGATCGATTTCGTGCTCAAGTGTGATAAGTGTCAACGCTTCGCTAACATCCCCCATGCGCCTCCCACTGAATTGATCACACTCCGCAGCCCCTACCCTTTCGCCAAATGGGGAATCGACCTGGTTGGTCCACTTCCCACCAGTCGAGGCCAGACCAAGTTCGTGATCGTCGCTATTGATTACTTTACCAAGTGGGTAGAGGCAAAGCCCCTGGCCACCATCACCGAGCAGAATACAACCAAGTTCATCTGGCAGTCGATCGTTTGCAGGTTTGGCGTCCCTCAAGCCATCGTCACCGACAACGGTAAGCAATTCGAAAATGCCAAATACAGGAAATTCTGCGCAGACCTCCAGATTCAACCATGCTTCTCTTCCCCCGGTCATCCCCAGGCCAATGGCCAGGTTGAGGTCACCAACCGTTCTCTCCTGAAGATCATCAAAACTAAGCTAGAAGCTGCTAAGGGGCTTTGGGCAGAGGAACTATCGAATGTGCTCTAGGCTTACCGAACTACGGCTCAGACTCCAACTGGGGAAACCCTTTTTCGCCTAACATACGGTGCTGAGGCGGTTATTCCAGTGGAAATCGGCCTGCCTACTGCCAGAGTTTCACACCTGGATCCAGCACTCACCGAAGAACTCCGTCGGGTAGACCTGGACTTGATCGAAGAGCTCAAAGTGACCACTGCTGTCAGATTGGCCTCGTACCAACAGAAGATGAGGACACACTATAATCGCAAAGTTCGACCAAGGGAGTTCACTGTAGGGGATCTTGTCTTGAGGGAAGCAACCCTTGCCACCAAAAATCCAACTAAGGGTAAGCTAGCGGCTAAATGGGAAGGACCTTACATTGTGAAAGCCCGACTTTGTCCGGGCACTTACCGTCTCCAGGACATGGAAGGTCGAGATCTCCTCCACCCCTGGAACGCTGAACACCTGAAGCGCTACTTTCAATAAGTTTGTGCTGTTGTATTGCTCGGTTGTTGTATTGCCTTTTTGTTACGTAATGTAAACTTGGATCGACTGAATTACACTGTCTATGACAACAATTCTATGCTTTAGCTATCTATGTTTTGTCTCAATAACATTCTCGATTCTTGAGACTTATCAAAAGACTCATTTCGAAAGGCACTTCAAAAGCCTCGGCCAGATCGCACCTCAAAGCCTCGGCCAGATGAGCACGTCGAAGCCTCGGCCGGTGAGCACTTGAAGCCTCGGCCGGTGAGCACCTCAAAAGCCTCAGTCAGATTGAGCACCTTAAAAGCCTCAGCCAGACTGAGCACCTCAAAAGCCTCAGCTAGACTGAGCGCGTCAGAAGCCTAAGCCAGACTGAGCACCTCAGAAGCTTCAGCCAGACTGAGCACTTCAAAAGCCTCAGCCAGATGAGCACTTCAAAAGCCTCAGCAAGACTAAGCACCACACGACTCAACCAAACTGAGTGCCATCACCTCAGGTCCAGACTGAGTCACTTACAAAATTATCTCCAGGTCCAGAAAACCTCTTAAATTATAGCCTTAGTAGAACACTTAGTCACAATTTGAGGTCAACGTTTTTACACCACTCTTTACTTAGTTAAAATTCCAGAGACTTTCTTTCATTTTATCTTCACCAATCAGATTACTTCCTCAGCAGTATGACGAGCACCAATGCATAATTTTTATTACAAGTTCAATCTCATTCTGCAAGGAGGAACTTTTAACTTAACTTTGCATGAAATTTTTATTGCACAATTTTTATGACAAGTTTTTATGACAAGACTTCATTCATTTTAGATGCACAGGCAAACACAATTAATTGCAAAACATAATTGAAATTTCATTTATTCAGAAATGTGTACATCAGTTCGCTACAGTAATTAAAAAAAAAAAAAAAAGAAAAGAAGAAAAACAAAAACAATAAAAACTCTTAAGTACACACATCTTCCCTTCACTCATCCTCCTCACTGGAGACGAGGTCTTCTTCTTCAATACCCTCATCCAGGGGGGTCTGGGCCACATCATCTTCCCCAATCGTTACACTACTCAGGTCAAGTTTTGGGAACAGCTCCTCAGCCCTACGTTTGAACATCTTCCACCCATTGTCCCAGTACTCAGCCATTTCATGTTTGTAGAAGTCTGACTGCTGGAAGCTCTCAATGACTTCAGACTCAGTTCTGCCCCCAGCGGTCGTCCTCGATGGGCCAGCCCCCCCAGATTCCTCCCTAGCCAAGCTGCTGGCGACTGCGGCATCAACTGCCATCTGAAATTCAGGCGATCCTTTGAATTGATCAACTGCTGCAACGTACAGATCGGGGTATGCCGCCCTTTCAGAGGCCGCCTTCGCCCTTTCTTCGTCCAGCTCTTTCTGTAGAATCGCCTTCTCAGAGGATGCCTTAGCCCTGTCAGCCTCCAGCTCTTGACGCAGAGCCTCCATTTCAGTGGCCGTCCTCGCCCTCTCTACTTCTACCTCCTTCTGCAGAGTCTCCCTTTCAACAGCCGCTCTGCCTCTCTCTCCCTCCAACTCCTTATGCAGGCTCTCCCTCTGCTCCACTACTTTGGCACGCTCGCCCTCTAGTTCTTTTTGCAGAGCGTCAGCTTTAACATCCGCCACATCTTTTTGCCTGACTAGCTCTTCATTGTTGCTCATCGCCTCTTCATGGCGTTCGACTGTGACTGCGCAAGCCTTCTGGGCCTCATCCACCTTCTTCTACTTGCCAGCCAGTTGGAACTCGAGCGACACAACCTGGCGGCGTGCGTTCTCTAGCTCCACCTTGGCCACTTGCAGATCGGCATGGGCACTCTCCCAGCTTGCGCTCTCCTCCTTCAATTTTGCAAGCTGAGCCTTGGCTTCCTCTGCCTTTAGTTTGCCAGCCCCCGCCTTCCTCAGAAGGGCCCATGCCAAGGTGGTTACCTCCATTTGAGCGGAGCATAACCCCCTTAGCAGGTCAGCCTCATTGAATCTGGATACCGAGCGCAGGGTTGTCTCCTCCACAATCTTCACCAAGCGGTCTGCCCCCGCCATGGCTGTGCCTTCTTCTCCCTCTAGCCGTCCAGCCACCGCACGAGCATGATAGATTGCTGTGGCCAGACCGACTCCTCCTTCCTGGGGTGCAGGGCCCCTTTGGGTCTGTTCCCTCCTACTCGGTTCAGCCACAGTCACCCCAACTCCTACTTGTATTGCTAGGGCAATCTCCACAACCTCCAGTGTTGGAATGACCCCCACCATCTCTGGGGTATCCTTGGCCACAGGGGCCCCCACCACAACTGGGACGACCTTAGCCTTCTTGGACCCAGGCTCATCTGTAGCCCCCTTGGGGGCACTCATCTTCTTCTTCTTTTTCCTCTTCAGAGCCTCCCCCTCCTTTCTGGCCTGTTCTTTCACAGGATCCATTGAGGGTGGTCGTGGCTCAAAACTGCTTAAGTCTTTTCCCCCCCAGCGGCCTTGGGCGCGGTCAGATCCTCTCCCATGCGATCGGTTAAGGCGGTCGTTCTTCTTGCGCTTCCCTAAACTTTGTGGCTTTGGCAAGGATGGCCTGATCCTCTGCCTCCTGAGCTTCTCTCCTCGCTTCCAACTATGGTCGGTCGAGGTCCCCACCCATCGGCTGCTGACCCAACCCTGCCTCAAATAATGCGGACAGCTGAACGAGCTCATCCCATTTGGCATTCTCTCTCTCCCTCCACTCTTTCACCCTCTTCACCCTCTCTTCTGCCGTTGCCCCCAGTCTTGGCTCCATCGACCTAGTGGGCACCTTCCAGATGGTGCACACCCTAAGTCCCCCGTTGGCAGACACGTAGAACCACCGTGGTCGCCACCCCTTGATCGACGACGGCAGCCCCGCCACCAACCCCCTCCCCATTACTGCCTGCAGCGTGACCCACGTCTCTTGCTGCCCCGAGGCCTTATAACAGGAAAAGAATTCGTCTGCTGCCATGGCCTCCCCTCCATTCGCCTTCGGCCATGCGCTTACACAAGCTAGCAGGATCTTCCATGCCTTGGGCATTAGTTGGCCCGGTGCTACCTCCAGACGGTTGAGTACGTCCACTACCACTTGGGGCAGTGGCAACCTCAGTCCACCCTTCAGCGCCTCCTCGTAAAGGGAAAACTCTCATGGCCTGGCGTCAGACGGCCTTTCCGTTGATGTTGGCAGCAATAACTCCACTTCCATCGGAATCTGGTATTTTTCGCGGATAGCCTCCAACTCTGCCCCAGTAATCGTCGATTTGTCAGCCTTCGTATGCCAATGATCTGGCTCCGCTTGACTGATTGGCTTTGGAGCTGCAATCATGGTGGAACCATAGAGTTGTATCGCTGGTTCCCCCACCATCTCTGACCTATACTGCGCCGCTAGCTCCACTGCATCATCATCTCCAAATGGGTCCACCCTCACATTCACGGTTTCTTCTTGAGCCATTTCTGAGGTATGTTTGTGAATCGCTTCTGATGCAGGCATAAGCAAATTGAAGAAATGTTCTAACGGTGTATCGCGAGCAACAAATGAAGTAACACTTGAAATGTTTTGATTCTTTGAAATCAAGTAGGTGAATCGAATAATGCCAAAAGCCCACGGTTTACCTGTATTCCAAGGATCCCAATTAATTTTCGCCAGTTTGAAAACTTTTCAAATCCTCTGCCAAAACTGTCTTTTCAACACCCATAATAATGACCTAACGTTTCATTCATGATCCAACGCTTGACCTTCCCCCTTAGAGATATCGCCATGTGTATGACCATGTTGCACTGTCTCCTCCCCTCACCCTGTCTTTTTCATTTCAAATCATCACATGACACGCCGCCTTTTGAGCCTCGCGCCGTCCTGGTCGGCACGCCTCACGGTCGGCTCCTCTCGTTCGGCCACGCTCGCGGTTGGCACGCCTCACGGTCGGCCCCTCCCGCTCGACCACCCTCGCGGTCGGCACGCCTCACGGTCGCCCCCTTTCGCTTGGCTACCCTCGCGGTCGGCACGCTTCACGGTCGGCACGCCTCACGGTCGGCCTTTCCGCTCGGTCCGCACTCCTCTTCCTTATTACTATTCCCTTCGTTGGACTAAAGCTGCACACTGGAATGGGGGACTACTGACATGGATAGGCCCATAAAGACTACAGCCCACAGTGAACAACCCCAAGCCCATCACTTGGGACCCATAGCATAACCCGGCTGGCAAAGCCCAGGACAACTGGAGGCCAACTGGGCATGGAGGGCCAATGATATTTGGGCATATGGTAGGTGAAGCACAGGTCACATCAGCAGACAAAGATCTGCAAAGTTATTGCCACAGCACATCACCATTAATGCAACCCATCACAGCATTTATTGCGACAACGCCTCTCAACCGGAACAGGACCACCTTACCCTGAACAAGGTAGGCTACAACAGGGACTTTCGGCGAGAAGAGCAGGTCGGAATGGACAGCAAAATGATTACAAGAGGATATAAGCAAAGGTGGAAGACAAGAAGAAGGTTAAGCTTTCTATCTCCATCTCTCTCTCTCTCTCTCTACATTCTACTCCCTCTATTAATTTGTTCATCGAAGGGTTCACTGGGGGACTATCCCGTTCCCCGCTGAACTTGTTTGCAGGTACTACGGTGGACTCAATCATCAACATCTGGGCTTGAAGAGTTTGGACCAGTCCGATCCATCCCTTGGAACAAACTGTATCAACAATTTTATTTTTTGAACTTACATTAAGATTTTATTGGAATCTTTCTTTCACACTTCGATAGGGTGTAAATGACGTAATATATGACTTTGTTGTCACCCATATATTCCACTACTTTTTTTTTTTCCCCCCTTAATTTTGTAGGCATTGAAATTATTGTGTTGTCCAAGATCCTACTCTCTCATTAGTTCATTCAAAAAACAAAATAAATTTAAGATAAAAAATTAATAAAGATCTTAATTAACGAACCCCACTTATTTGGCAATTCACCGTAAACCAATCACATGAGTAAATTTTACACTGTTATATTGAGCCTATTGTAAATTTAGATGTTTAGCACTGTAAAACTTTGTTTTAATTATAATATTTTACACACAAATTTTTTATTAAAATTTTCTTTTTTGTAAGATATATTAATGAATGATTATTCATTTTATGTATAAGCATCACAATGTATCAATTAATTTTCAAACGCTCTTTACCTTTCCAGGTAAAATTCTTAATAAAAAATCTAGGTACGTATATTTTTGCTTGTTTTAATACTCATTATTCGTTGATTTGTAAGGTACCTGTGATTTAGGGTTTATAATATATTAGTGGTGGTTACAAATGTAATAATTTGTAATTTTCTATTTAAATTTTTAAGCGATTTGATGAATGAGAAAAAATAATTAACAATTTTAAAAGGTTTGATGAATAAAAAAAATAAAAATTGTTTAAGAGTTATTAAATGTGGAGGGTAATTTAAGGAAGAGTCTATGGACTACAAGAAACTATTCCAGAATATCAAATCAATGGTAATGGTGTATAATTAAAGTTATAATGAAGACCAAACCACCAATGAATCTCACTCTTTGATTTCAAACTCTGAGTTCTTTCTGGTTTTTTATATTTGGTTCCTATAAGATCTCGTAATTTAAATATTAAACAAACAAAAAAAGAAAGAAAGTAAGAGCATCCCCACCAAATGTGGTATTATACATATATATATATATATATATATAGGGGATAGGACTCTCTAGATTGTAATCTTTTTAATTTTAAAATTATAATGGACGATTTTTATTACATTATTCAAGAGTTTGTAAGGATTTTTTTTCTAAATTTAAAATAGTGATAAATTTTTAAAAAAATTCTTACAAATCCTTAAATAATGTAATGAAAATCTTCAATTACAACCATATAATAATGGTGAGGATCTCGATCTAGATTATCACTAGTCGACAATGGACATGAGATTTTTGTTGGGGTTGTGGAAATCACTATAGGTCATATTTTAATAATTTAAATCATTTATTTTATAAGATTTTATGTACAGATCATTTTTGAAATAAAACATTGTTTTGATAATATAGCAACTCCGATTTTGACCCAACATTTTATTATGTTCCGGACTCGGATTTCATGGTTTAATGTTGTTGTTCATCTCTTAATTATTCCCCTTGTTGTTCCTTGGATTGGTCATTTGGATTGTAGTTGTGTGTTTGGAACATGTTGGTTACTTGTTTTTCTAAACCTTTGTTATCCAGATTTTTGCTCATCTGCTCGAGCGACCATTCTTGCACTTGAGTAGGTTTTGAAATTTTTGCTCCTCCGCTCGAGCAACCATTCTTGCTCTCGAGCAGGATTTGCAAACTCTCAATATTTTTGCAGATTTGCAAATATTAGAAGAGTGTATTTTACGCTCGAGCTACGTTTCCAACGCTTGAACGGGTGGACACTCGAGCATCCAATCTTGCGCTCGAGTGATGTCCTTCACCTGCAAAACTTTTGAAAGTGTGTATTTGACGCTCAAGTGTCATTTCTTACACTCGAGCGGAACATTATATCTGACGCTCGAGTGTCACTTTTCACGCTCGAGCGGACTGCATGTATAAAAGTCCGTGAAAATGACCTTTTTCATCACTTTTTCATTCCTCTCTCTCTCTCTAAAACTCTCCAAAACCCTAGATCTTGAGTTTCTCTTTCTAAAACTCATCTTCTCTCTGCTATTTCACCTAGATCCATTGGGTTCTTCACCCTAGTGCCTTTGAGAAAAAGGTAGAGCACGTCGTGGGCTCTCTTTTCACCCAAACAAAAGTGGGTTTCGATGTCTTTGGAGTTTCAACCTTACTTTGCTCGTCTTCTCTTCTTCTGGCAGGGATTTTCTACACTTTCATATGGACTTTAACTTAGTTATTTGTCGTTGTGTAATAATGGTGGGATTTGGGAGTAGTTTGAACAAATCTAGGGTTTGGGTGTGAAATAAAAAGAGGGGTTTTTGATGAATGGAAAATAAATGGTTATGGAGTTGTAAATGGGGTTGTATTGTATCAAAATTGTTGATTTTGGAACTTGGGTTGATATTTGGAAAAATGGAAAGTTTGCCCTAAAATGACTATAATATTTATTTTGTATAAATAAATGAAATTGGTGTTGTAAACATGAAATTGGGCGGATATTGAAATAGATGGAGTTAAGTATGTAGTATCTCTCACTTTTGGAAGTTTTGAATAAATTATCTATCATGAGATTGAATATCTGTTTAGAAATAACAGTATTAGGCTATCGGTGGAGGATGTATATGATTGTTGTAGAAGTTGCATAGGGATTAGGTGAATTAAAACTAATCTATTGTTGATTGTCATTGAATATGACTATGTTTAAATACATTGTATATGTATGATGTTTGAGAGGAAAAAGGGGATATACTCCATGTTTGAGAGGAGGTAGATGATGGACTCCATTAAAATTAAGTTGGCCGGAGTGTCCAGGGTGAAAGTCCCGAAATCTTGTGTATACATAGGTGCCGATCCTGCAGATAAAATTTTCATAAAATGATAGATTGAAGTGTTTGTGTGGTAATTGTGTTGATTTGATAACCACTAAGTTGTAGTCTCAGTTAGATTGTTGAAAGAAAATGGAATTGGATCATGGGTTGAAAAGGGTAAATTAACTTGAAAAGAATGGACGTAAAATGAATTGAAATATGAACTATGGTACTTTACGATCTTATAAAAATGTGAATGTTTTATCACAAACATTGTGTATGCACGTTGTACTTATATCTCTGCTAAATCTCATATATTGTGTTAGATTATTTCTACTAGGTTTTGACTCACCCTATTTGGGAAACTATTTTCAGGTGCTGGTGACATGCTTACACCAAGGCAGTAGCTTGGAGGGACTTTTGGGAAGTAATGGTTTCTTTATTTTGTTTTACTTTTTGTATAGCTAAGGGCTTAAATTGTATTGAATTAGGCTCACTTTTGTTGTAACCAAGCAACGACTTTGAAAGATGTAAGCCTATAGGGCATTTAATTACTTGTTTGATTCTCAGTTCTCCTACCATTGTAACACATGTTGTAGATTCAGAATGGACAGTTTGTGAATGTATATCGCATGTGTTATCGTTTGTATATGAATTTTAATGAATGAAAGTATATTATTTCTATTATGTTTCCGCTTATGAGTTGTATTTATGGTATAATTTTTTTTTGGGGGGGGGGGGGCGTGACAGATAATAAGAACTACATTATTTTATTATTTTGTTTAAAAAAGAAAAATAAAAAAAGGTAAGTATAATTTCAAATACAATCTAATAAAATCATAAACAAATTAATTTAATTTTTGTTGTACAAAATTTACGAATAAGGCACAATAAAATGAACTGTGTAAATGATAATTTATTGATGGTGGACCATATATATATATATATTTTAAAAAAATAATGTTTATTTTAATTGGGTATATTACATTTTGGATTAGAAAAAAATACAATTCATTCCATACGTTTATTATAATTACGATGATCTCCCTTGAGGTTTTAATTTACAAAATAGGCAAGTCATTTTTCATTAATTCATTATATGAATAAAAAAAATGATGTTATTGTCGTTTATTTTCTATTAAAATGTAGGAAAATGCTTTAGTGTATGCAATCTTACTATAAAATTAAGTAAGTTTTCACAAATTTATATAAGTGATTTCATAAAAATGCGAAAATTGAATATAAATTCGTATAAGTTCATGAAAACATTAGACTTACATAAATTTATATTCAACTTACACATTTTTATGAGATTATTTATGTAAGTTTGTGAAACTTATACAATTTTGTGGTAGGATTGCATATTTTTATTATTTTTTGATCGGCAAAGAAAACTTTATTGATTGAAAAAACAAAAGGGAACCAAAGATACAATCAATAAAGAGGAGGTAGCTGCAAAGAGCAAAATAACTCTCAAACTAGTCCCAAAAAAATGGCACCAAAGAGAAGCTCAAACAAATGCAAGCACCCCATGGTTGATAAAGAACCAACCAAAAAAAAAAAGAAGAAGAAAGGGGAACAAAGCCCAGCTGAGAGTCAAACGCAATCCCTGTTTTGTATCCACTTGAAGACTAGATCATCAACTGAGTAGGGGAAATCTTTAATGGATGCTTTGAGCCAAAAACTACTTTGATTTTGATGAGTTCACTCAGAGTAGAGAAATTGGGTTAAGCCTCAGAAAAGACACATTCATTCTTATGCTTTCAAAAAGATCAAAGGACAACTAAGGGAATGACTCTCCAAATTAACTTGTCAAGATTCTTGAATTTTCCATCCATCCACCAATTGAGAAGACCATCTACTGATTCTTGTATGCATCAATGAAACCCCCAATCATGAATCACTGCAGACAAAATCAACCAAGAGAAAGGGCAATGGAGCAAGACATGAACAACATGTTCAGATTCAGAGCTACAGAAGGGGCAAAGGGTCGAAACATTGCTGCCAAGAATGCCTATTTTGTACAAAAACTCTGAAGATTTAATTCTATTTTTCCAAGCCAACCAACAAAAAAAGGATACTTTGGGGAGTATGCATTACTCCAAACATGTTTACAGATTTTGAGATGAGTGCCAAGAAGAGAGCTACTATAAGAGAGTAAAGAGTAGACACAGAGAACTCACCGTGGCCTGTAGAAGCACTAGTCCAAATATGGCAATCTTCACTTTCAATACTCAAGGGAGGAGCTGAGGATAAGACAACAGTCAATCTAGCTTCTTTAACCAATTCCCAAGCATACAATCCTCTGCTACGAGGAAAATTCCAAACACTTGAGCTGATTTTCCTAGCAAAGAATTGGTAAAGAGAGCCTTCCTTATCGGTTGAAAGATTATAAAGAAGAGGAAAATCAGTTTTAAGACAAAGGTCACCCCACCGAAATTTTTTTCTCAAAATATATATTTGTTTTTATTTATTTTACATTAATTTTGGTTATACTAAAATGGAGGTCAAATTATATATATATATATATATATTTTTTGCAAACAGTAAGGGAGGTTTGTGTAATTTATCCTTTTTTCTTTCAGATTTGGGTAAATTACAAATACGCCTTCTGAAATTTGCTTAAAATATGAATTTCTCTTTATAATTTGAAAAATTATAAATATTTCACTGCTAATTTTTTTTATTTAATAGAATTAATTGAAAAAAAATAAAATTCATAACTGGTCTCCTATATAATAATAAAATTATTTGAATTATTAATTAAAATATATTTTTAATATTATTAAAAACTATTAATTGATTTTATAATTTATTAATAAAATACATAATTTATTATGAAATTTTCGAATGTACTTTTCAAAATTATAAGAATAAGTCCTTTAAACAACGATCATTCCTCTCTCTCTCTCTCTACCTGAGTAACAATGGCAATGGAGTTTGGTGTCGGATATAAATTTAATCCTAGTGATATAGAGTTTTTTTTTTTTTGATCGGCAAAAAAACTTTATTGATGGAAAGGGAAATTTACATCAATAAAGGGGAGCTTGGAGCTAAATCAAGCTCCAACCTCCCAGTTGGTGAGAAACCAACGCACAGAGCAAAAACAAAAAAACCAGAAGAATAAATCAGACAGAGGAGACGACCCTGCCAAACAACAAAACAGAGTAGGCAACACAGACTGAGGCACCAGGCTTGCTAAAAGCCCTAAATGTAGTCCCAGCAACAAACAGAACAAGCAGATGAACCTTACACCCTCACAGCAGCAATTCACCAGCAGGAATTTGATCCGTAGTAACAGATGAACCTATCAGCCTCACTGAACCTTTCATGCCACTGAGTAAGGCAGACCAGCAGTTCAACCCAAATTCCAGCTGCAATTAGTAGAAAGCAGAATGAGCAAGCCCAGCAGTGAACACACTGCAGAGGGCCAAGAACAAAACTTAGGCAGAATAAAACTTAGAACTACAACCCCAGCTGCCATCTAAAGGCACACCAAGAACAGCTGCCTTCAACACCTCAGAATCAGCCCAGAAGCAGAATGAACCTGCAAAATCCAGCAAGAATCAAAACTACAGAATGCAGAGGCATTTTCCAGCAATTCAGCGTTCAGTTCAACATTCAGCCACACAAACCATAATCAAACTGCAAACATTAACCCTCAATGCATAATGCAGAACTTGACACTTTGCAAATTTAGCACTAAATCATTCACGGAATAACAGAAAGAAGGACTATACGCTCTGAACCACAGTGCGATCCGAGTTTTAATAAGTTCACATAGCTTCTCAAAGTCCACATGTGAGTCACCAAAAGTGATTTCATTCCTGTGCTTCCATAGAGACCAAAACACAGCCAAAGGTATTATCTTCCAGAGTACCTGCAGTTTGTTTTTATATCTAAAACCAGACCACCACTGAAGCAAACCAGTCAGTGATCCCGGCTGCACCCAAGATCCTAGTGATATAGAGTTGATTGAGTATTATCTGCTAAACAAGATTACTAACCAACCATTACCCATGCAACATGTGATCGAATGTGACGTCTACGATGAAAAACAAATGTCCAACATATTCAACACTGTGAAAACCAATATCTACGTGTTCACACAGTTGAAGAAGAAGTCTGGAAAGGGGAAGAGAATTGATCGGACGGTAGGTAAGATGGGTACGTGGAAAGCGATCGATGCGCCGAAGCCTGTTGAGGATCACCATGGAAGAGTTATCGGAGGCAAGCGAAGTTTGGATTATGAGAACAAAGAACGGTCTGGCGAACACGGTGCATGGAACATGAAGGAATACAGTCTTGATGGTGCTTCGCTCGCACGTATTAATGATCTCAAAGTAAGTTTATGATCTCTCAAACTCTTATTAATTTGATTGTATTTACTTTAAAAATCTTTGTTTTCCTGTTTAGTTTCATTAACTGTTGTGTGTTAGTTACGTGTATATGGTGGTCTCTTTGTTGTTGTTCAAGAGAAGACATGAAATATTAGGGCAAACTAGAACCATTATTCTAAATCAATCAATATTATTTTAGAGTTTGGACTTTTTCTTGGTTGTTGTTCAAGAGAAGACATGAAATATTAGGTCGTTATGGCATGTAACTTGTACAAGAAGTATAACTTTTAGGTTAATTACGGTAAGATATTTTTAATTATTAATAAATATTATTTTATCTCATTTATGAATCTCTTAATTAAAAAAATTGTTCAAATAACCCCTTTTGAAAGTGGTTTGGGTAAAGTAAAAATAATACATATTTATAATTAAGGGGTCAATACGCATGAGTTTATAAGTAAAAGGATATAATGATATTTATTAACAATTAAAGGGTCTTGATGTAATTAATTCCAATTTTTGTTAACACAAAAAAATTAACTTACTTACCTATCACAAAAATATAATTTTTCTAATTGTAATTTTAAGAGTGCATGCTATAACTTCGCCATTCATAATTTCACTACAAAAAATATGATTTTTTTAAAAATAACTTTCACTATAAAAATCTTAACTTCCACACCAATATTCATAACTTTAATCATAAAAATTTTGATTTTTTTATTTTATTTTATGATGTGTACCTTTTTGAGGGAACATTGTGACATTTCTCTTTCAATTATTTGTAAATTATATATGTATCATAGACATATATAGTTATGTATCATAGACATATATAGTTATTCTGTAAAATCTTAATTGTTTATCGATGGACTGTTTTACAGTCATATTCATAATTGATTCATTTGTATTGTAATTTTAATAACAAAACTATTAACTAATTTTGATTTAACATATGTTTATTTCCAAGAGACAAAATGATAATTAGTTACAAAAAAAAAATAAAAATAAAAATAATATCTGAGAATTCTTTTGTTAATAATGATATTTCCCTTTCAACCAATATCGATTTTTTATTTTTATTTTGTTTTATCAGTATATAATTACATAATAAAGGATCAGTTTCTAAACATTTTTGTATTTGCATTTGGTAATACAGTTGAAGGACTATGTACTCTGTTTTATACAACGGAAAAGGCGAGTTACAAAGCGAGCAACAACAGGGGATGATAGTGAACATGGAATTGAAACGGTTATCTGTGATGATGATCAGCTGATCAACTATGGGTATTTGAACAACAACAAAAGGGCAAGAAGATCTGATGAAGAATGCAATCAACCTAGTAATTCTGGTTTTCGTTTTGGTTTCAATGATGATGCATTGGACAAACCAGCAGTACCAAAAGAAGTTGAACAAAGAGACAGCTCTATCTTCAAATTGGAATTAGATAATTTGGCCAAATTTCTACGAGTAGATGAGCCGACCGTGATGCAAGATGGTGAAAACATAGCTACGACTCTTGGAAATGAGCGACCTGCACTGGATGATGAAGCTTTGAAGTATATTATTGATCCAAGTGTCTGTGATGATGAACAATGGTTACTTGAACAGGAACAACTGATCAACAACAAAAGCAAACATACAACAATCCATAATGAAGAATGCAAGACAAACACCGATAGATTGGTAATGTCACCGCCCTCTGGTAATCCTGATTTTAGTGGTGCATTCAAATCAGGATCAGTTCTTGCGTCTGTCTTGGAATTGGAGTTAGAAAATGTGGCCAAATTTCCAAAACTGGATCAACCAAGTAGGATGCAAGATCCTGCTACTGCATCTGATGGCGGGTCAATGGGTGAAACTATAGCCACAAGTCTTGGAAGTTACCAAAATGCAGTAGATGACAATGGCGATCATGTTTTCGACAGCAATTATTGGGTAGACTCATTTGTTAAAGATTTATCGAAGGGTGAAAAGCTACCTTTGCAAGAGAGTGAAATTGAGATGTTGTCTAACACATTTTTTGGAGGTCTGTAAATATTATTATGTGATAGTAGAAATGACTTGGGGTGTGTAAGATTGAGTATGGGATTATTTTGAAGATTACATAGTGAAAGTAAGTATTTTTATTGGGCAAATTCAGGCAAATCAATTTTTTTTTTTTTTTACTCCAATTGAAATTTTTTTTCAGGATTTTTATTTTTTATATCATTCTGGGACTATAAGGACTTGAAAAATAAAACCTTTCAATACAAAATTTAAAAATTTCACTAAATACAAATATATATATATGATTTTTTATCGAGTAAGATCCTTCCATTGGATCCTACAATCTGAAAGTATTATTCGTTTATCTTTGCGGTCTCTCTTATCAGTTAGTTATGCCATATGAGATGAGATGCTATCCCATATTTTTCTTTTATCTTTGCTTCAATCTGAATCCTGTATATATATATATATATATATTGGGTGTGTGTGTGTGTGTGTTTTTTTTTTGTGCATTGGTTCAAAACTTTAAAATTTAAATAATTCTTGATGTAGATCTTGGTTTTCGATAAAATTGATATTTTTGGGGATCCTCTTGTTGAAATCCATCAAACTAATCCTAAGATGAATATGAAATTTTGAGGAAGAAAATTTGACCACATTTTACTATGTTGATGTCATTAAGATAGTGAAATTTCATTGATTTGGGACATTGAAAATTTGAATTCGGAGCTAAAATTAGAAATTGATGCTCAATTTCTAAAATTTGATATCTTATTTCAAATTAAGGGCTAATTTTTTTGAAATTTAGTACAAATTTAATTCAATTATTAAAATTTCTACAAAATTGAGATTGCTTTGCTCTACTTTGATTTTTTTTTTTTTTTTTTAAAAAGAGGTCATTTATCTGATTTAGGATTTTAAAAATAGGTAAAATTGTAGATTCAATTTCGCTTTGTTATGAGGAAGGAGCCACTGTCAAATAGGAAGCAGCGACACTCTATCTCACTGCGACTATATTTATGTCATGACTCTATCTCAATGTAGGGGTGTAAATTTGAATCTTACAAAAGTCAAAAATGTTAAAAAAATCTAACTCAAAGGAGATTTTTTGCCCAATTAATAGCAAAAAAGTTAAAAAATTAAAAAGTTAACTCACTTCTCAAACGAAGCCATAGAGCAAGGAATCATATTACTATTTGTAGTGACTTTTTGACTATTTTATGTTTGGGGACATTCAAAATAGTTAAAAAGTTACTATAAAAAAAGTCAACTTTTGCTCTATTTTTTGCAAATCTTTTCATAAAAATTAAAAGAGTGATTTTACTATTTGTAGTGACTTTTTGCTCTATTCAAAATAGTTAAAAGAGTGATTTTCATTCTTAACCTCTTTACGCATTATGTTATTCACTGGGCTTTAGCTCACTACTCATATATATATATATATATATATGTAGGTGTACAGGCACCGAACCATTGCTAGAAGCGTCGGGGTAAACTCCAGTTTTGTCAAGCCAACCTTTGTGCCTCACCTTGAGGTTCCAGTACCGTTCAAGCCAATGCTATGGGATGTTTTAGATTTCCCTTTTTTGGGCTCTGTTTGTTTATGATCTGTATAGATTGAATGTTTTTGTACTGTACTATTTTAATAAGGATTAAGTCCCTGTCCTGAACTCTGTATTACTGTTAAGCAGGCCTTCGGTAATCACGGATTACTGGCCGGTTACGATGCTAAACCCATAGGGGCGGGTTTGGGTCGTGACAGAGTGGTATCAGAGCGATAGTTAACCAGGAGTTATACCGCACACATGTGTCTAAATGAGCTATAGGGTGTCCTAGAAAAGCAATTAGGGCATCACATGAGCATGAAAAGTGTGTGTGGACATGACATGAATATGTGTTTAAGCATATAACTGCATATGTTTAAATGTTTAAAGTATGCAACTTCCTATGTTTATTATTACTATGTTGCATATAGTTAAATGGATAATGCAAGCACTGCTAATGAAACTGAATCATCCGAGGCCAGAATGGCAAGACTTGAAAGAACTGTTGAACTATTAACTGAAGCCTTAAGGCAACAACAATAGCAACAGCAACAGCAGAACCAATAGCCCCCACCTCCTCCTCCGGTACAACCGAAACCGAATGTTAATGATGGGGATATAATTGCTCTCACCCAGAAGTTCAAGAAAATGAAACTGCCATCCTTTCAGGAAGGCCTTGAACCATTAAAAGCTGAAGCTTGGGTTCTTGAGACAGAAAAGCTATTTGAAGTATTTCCGTGCACTGAAGCACATAAAGTATTGCTAGCTACCTTCACCTTGCAAGAAGAGACCAGAAGGTGGTGGATGCTGGTCCGTGACACTAACACTGTTGTAACTTGGGCTCAGTTCAAGGAGTCTTTCTTCGAAAAGTATTTCCCTCAGTGTGTCCGAGACAGAAAAGTGACTAGTTTGAACAGCTAAGACAGGGCACCATGTCCGTTGTTGAATATGAAACAAAGTTCACCGAACTTGCTAGGTATGCACCACACATGGTGGACACCGACTACAAAAAGGCCAAGAAGTTTGAAGGCAGCCTGAATGTGGAAATTCTTAACAGAATAAATGTACTGAAACTGTTGAAGTATGTAGATGTTCTTGATAGAGCCATCATGGCTGAAGCAAACATTGAGGCACTAAAACAGACTGAAACACCGGGAACTGAATGGCGTGGTAAGAGACGGGGTTTTAAATTCAAGAAAGAAAAAAATAACCCATTGAACAAAAAACAAAATACAGGGTCAACGACTACTTCTAGTCAAGGGAACCATTCAATACCGCCCTGTTCTGAATGTAGTAAGAACCATAAGGGAGTTTGTTATAAAATTTTTGGTGCTTGTTACAGGTGTGGCAAGGTGGGCCACATGGTCAAAGATTGCCCTTCCACTTCACAGGGCAATAGTAAAGCTGCACCAAGCGTAGCAACATTAACTGTTGCACCAAAATCGAACCCCAAGGCTACCGGGGAAGAGCCTATGAGGCAGGGCCGAGTGTTCGCCCTAGTACCGGGAGATGTGCAGAATAACGAGACCATTGTGTCAGGTATCCTCTCAATTTGTACTCAAAATACATATGTTCTGATTGATTCGGGATCTACACATTCATATATATCGCATGCTTTTTCACTAAAATTGAATAGACTATTGGAACCCATGAATTACTTGTTAGCTGTATCTTTACCTGTTGGGGGATCTGTGACTTGTGCTTATATGTACCCTGCATGTGAAATTATTGTTGGGGATATGCATCTGTATATTGACTTACTGCCATTAAATATTGACCATTTTGATGTAATATTAGGGATGGATTGGTTATAAAAATATCATGCTACTATTGACTGTGTAACTAAACAAGTGATTTTCCGTCCACCTGGTTTACCCGAATTTGTGTTTGACTGGATTGGTGTAGTACCTCCCCCATATCTGATTTCAACCATGAAAGCTTGTAAATTGATTAAGAAGGGGTGTAAAGGGTATCTGTGTTATGTATTGACTGTACCTACTGATGATAAAGCTAATGTGAACAGTATTCACATGTCGAGAATTCGGATGTTTTTTTCGGATGATCTGCCAGGATTTGATTGATAGGAGATTGAGTTCACCGTTGATGTAATTCCTGCAATTACCAAAGATCTAAAGCTCCATACAGAATGGCACCTACCGAATTGAAAGAACTGAAAGTTCAACTGCAAGAACTGTTAGACAAAAAGTTCATCAGGCCTAATACTTCACCGTGGGGCGCACCTGTCTTGTTTGTGAAAAAGAAAGACGGCTCACTGAGACTCTGTATCGACTACCGTGAACTGAACAAGGTAACTGTGAAAAATAAATATCCATTGCCGCGTATTGATGACTTATTTGATCAGTTACAGGGTGCTCAAGTTTTCTCTAAGATTGATCTCAGATCCGGACATCATCAGCTGAAAGTTAAACCAAAGGACATTGATAAAACTGCTTTTCGAACGAGGCATGGACATTACGAATTTTTAGTTATGCCTTTCAGAGTTACCAATGTACCTGTTGCATTTATGGACCTCATGAACAGAATCTTAAACCATTCCTCGATGACTTTATTGTTATATTCATAGATGACATTCTGATTTATTCCAAGAGTATAAAAGAACATGAACATCATCTGAGACTTGCCCTACAGACCCTAAGAGAACAGAAACTTTTTGCTAAACTGTCTAAATGTGAATTTTGGCTTGATCATGTTATGTTTTTGGGACATGTTATTAGCAAGGATGGAATTTCAGTTGACCCGCAAAAAGTTAAAGCTGTGGTAAATTGGCCTAGACCAACAAATGTTACAGAAGTCCGAAGCTTTTTGGGATTAGCTGGATATTACAGAAGATTTGTCAAAGATTTCTCCAAAATTGCCTTACTGTTGACTCAATTAACTCAGAAGGAGATATCATTTATTTGGGTGACCAAAGGAATCGACTTTCAAGAGTTGAAAACTTCGACTTGTGATACCGGTTCTTACCCTACCTTCAGGTACGGATGGTTTTACTATTTTTAGTGATGCTTCTCATAAGGGTTTGGGATGTGTTTTAATGCAGAATGGGAGAGTTATTGCTTATGCTTCCCGACAACTGAGACCGCATGAAAATAACTACCCGACCCATGACTTGGAACTTGCTGCAATAGTATTTGTATTGAAAGTCTGGCGTCACTACCTTTATGGGGCGACATGTGAAGTATATACCGACCACAAGAGTTTGAAATATTTCTTCACACAGAAAGAAATGAACATGAGACAGCGGAGATGGCTAGAACTGATTAAAGACTGTGACCTACAGATTTTGTACCATCCGGGGAAAGCCAACACCGTTACCGATGCATTGAGTCAGAAATCGATTGGGAATTTAGCCTGTTTACTCACTGGACAGAAAGAGTTGCTTTGTGACCTTGAGAAATTTGAAATTGAGATTGTTTTGTGAGAACAAGGTGGAACAATAGCTGCTATTTCTGCTCAACTGGCACTGATTGAAGAGATTAAAGAGAGACAGCAACAGGATGACTTCTTGAAGAAGATCATCGATGAACGAGAATCTAAACCGAAGTCGGATTTCAAATTTGAGAATAATGTACTGAAATTTCAGGGAAGATTGTGTGTACCAAATGATTCTGAACTGAAGAGAAGAATTCTGCAAGAGGGCCACATTTAAAACTGTCTATCCATCCAGGGAATACAAAAATGTACCAAGATTTAAAACTGAATTTCTGGTGGCCGGGAATGAAGAAGGAAATTGTTGATTTTGTATCGAAATGTCTTCATTTCCAACAAGTCAAAGCCGAACATCAACGACCTGCAAGCTTATTGCAGCCATTACCGATACCGGAGTGGAAATGGGAACATATCACCATGGATTTCATTGTCGGTTTGCCTCGCTCCAGTAAAGGTGTGGACTCAATTTAGGTTATAGTTGATAGACTGACTAAATCTGCTCACTTCTTACCTATCAAAATAATTTATAATGCGGACAAATTGGCTATACTCTATATTGATGAGATTGTTAGACTGCATGGAGTGTCTGTGTCCATTGTTTCTGATAGGGACTCAAAGTTTACATCGAGATTTTGGCAAAGTTTACAGACAGCATTGGGTACTGAACTGCGACTGAGCAGTGCATCCCATCCTCAGACAGATGGCCAGTCAGAAAGGACCATCCAGACTCTGGAAGACTTACTGTGAATGTGTGTCCTTGATTTTCAGGGAAATTGGGAAAGCCATCTGCCATTGGCTGAATTCGCCTACAACAACAGTTATCACTCAAGTATTGGTATGGCGCCTTTCGAGGCATTGTATGGCAGAAAATGTCGATCTCCGATTTGCTGGGCAGAAGTTGGAGATGGGCCTTTGCTTGGGCCCGAGATTGTATATGAAATGACTGAGAAAGTAAAACTGATACAATAGAGACTGAAAACCGCACAGAGATGACAAAAAAGTTATGCGGATGTCAGAAGGCAAGACAGAGAGTACGAAGTGGGTGATCACGTTTTTGTGAAAGTGACACCGATGAAAGGCCAGACTTGTTTTGGAGTCAAGGGTAAATTAGCGCCGAGATATGTCAGACCGTATGAGATTATTGAGAAAATCAATCCGGTGGCGTATCAAGTAACGCTTCTTCCTGAAATGGAGCATATGCATAACGTCTTCCACATTTCTATGTTGAGAGATTACCTCCGAGATCCTTTCCATGTGATTGAGCTTACTCGTGTAGTGCTGAGTGATGACTACACTTACGAGGAACGGCCTATTCATATTGCAAATCGACGGATCAAAAAGTTTAGGAACAAAGAAATCCCGTTAGTGAAAGTTGACTAGCAAACCATGGTGGCGTGTATGCCACTTGGGAAAGGGAAGATGACATGGCTAAGAGATATCCTGAACTATTCCCTCTTAATCCTGTTTTCTTCTAGAATGAAGGTAACTCGAGTTTAGAGGACTAAACTCTTTTTAAGGAGGGGAGACTGTAATAACCCTCACCACTGATTACTGACAACCCTACTGATTACTGCTAAACTGAGACTGATTATGATAAGTAATTGAATCGACTGAAATACTAAACTGACTGACTGAATGTACTAGTTTAAATGCATTTCTATCTGTTTGACTGTTAAATTATCTGTCCATGTTTTATGCTTTAAATTGCAAATTGAAGGCCTTATCGGCAGCCGAATCCGAAATTTATTAATGTTTTATGATCATTGGAATTTATATGATTTTATGGCATATTTATCTGAAATGTGATTTGGTATGATTTAATTAGATTAAAATAAGCTTAATCCCACAAGTTGCATTATCTACAACTTTGCCATGCCTAGTGGCCCACTAACTAAACACTTTGAGCCTCATACACACTTGACCAAAACATTTTCATCAGCCATTTTGAGAAGTAAGAACCGGCTAGAGTGAGAGAAATAGGAGAATTGTGGAATCAACTAGGAGATTGGCTTGAATTGTGGAAGAATTGGAGATTGATAGCAAGTTTGAGCTTCTCAACTTGAAATTGAGGACTTAAGGTAGAGTAATTTTCTTCTTCATTGTGTATTTGAGTTGATTCTTGCATGACTTAGAGGATTGTTGAAGATTAGAGCCAAGATATGGCTTATAATGTTGAATTGAAGCTCATTCCATGCATGCATGCATATATTGATGAGTTTAAAGTTGATTACATAGAATTTGGTACATGCATGTTCATATTATTGGTATAGTCCATGATTTCATCATGTTTTGGAAAGAATTGGCTCAATTGAGCTAGCATTTGAAGCTTTGAAGTTGTTGAATTCTTGCATGTTACACATTCATCATGTTCTTGAAATGTTGTTTGAAATTGGGTTTAATTCCCTCACCTTTGGGCCTTGATTTTACAAATTGAGCTTTAAATCATGTCATACTATGTATTTACAAGTGTTTTTCAGGAAATGGGCCCAAAGGAATCGAATTTGATACATTTGAAGTTGAATTTGAGCTTGAGGTTCAAATCTAGAAATTCCAGATTTTGAACTCACGTTCAAGCGGGGTGACTGGCGCTCGAGCATTAAATTCGTGCTCCTAGCACTTTGCACTATTTTGAAGTCCGCTCGAGCGGGTGTCGAGCGCCCAATCGAGCGTGATTTTCACACATCCAGCACTTTTGACAGTTTTGTAGTACGCTCGAGCGGGTAAGTCTACGCTCGAGCGGAAACCTTTGTCTGCATGTCCGCTCGAGCGGAGTAACCGATGCTCGAGCGGGACCCCTGTTTTCTGAAAATTCTGAAAATGCTTTCCATTTTAGGGGATAGGACTATCTAGATTCTGATGCTTTTCATTTTAAAATTATAAGGGACGGTTTTTATTACATTATTCAAGGTTTGTATGGATTTTTTATAAATTTAAAGTAGTGATAAATTTTCAAAATATTCTTATGAATCCTTAGATAATGTAATGAAAGTCTTCAATTACAACCACAAAATAATGGTGAGAATCTCAATCTTGATTATCACTAGTTGACAATGGACACGAGGTTTTTTGTTGGGATTGTGGAGATTACTATAGGTCATATTTCAATAATTTAAATCGTTTGTTTTGTAAGATTTTATATATAGATCATTTATGAAATAAAATGTTGTTTTGATAATAAGAACTACATTATTTTATTACATTTGTTTAAAAAAGAAAAATAAAAAAAGATAAGTATAATTCCAAAAATAATCTAATAAAATCATAAACAAATTAATTTAATTTTTTTTGTACAAAATTTACGAATAAGGCACAACAGAATAAACGGTATAAATGATAATTTACTGACAGTGGACCATATATATATATTTTAAAAATAATGTTTATTTTAATTGGGTATATTACATTAAGGATTAGAAAAAATACAATTCATCCCACACTTTTATTATAATTACGATGATCTCCCTTGAGGTTTTAATTTACAAAATTGGTAAGTCAGTTTTCATTAATTCATTATATGAATAAAAAAAATGATGTTATTGTCATCTATTTTTCTATTAAAATGTAGGGAAATGCTTTAGTGTATGCAATCTTACAACAAAATTATGTAAATTTTCACGAATTTACCTAAGTAATTTCATAAAAAATCATATAAGTTCGTGAAAACATTAGACTTACGTAAATTTGTATTCAACTTACACATTTTTATGTGATTACTTATGTAAGTTCGTCAAATTTATGTAATTTTGTGATAGGGTTGCATATAATATGCATTGCACACCGAGATTTTTTCCTCAAAATATATATTTGTTTTTATTTATTTTAGTGTCAGCTTATTATCTACATTAATTTCAATTATTTTAGTTATACTAAAATGGAGGTCAAATTATATATATATATATATATATATATTTTGCAAACAATAAGGGAGGTTTGTGTAATTTATTATTTTTTATTTTAGAGTCGGGTAAATTGCAAATACACCTTTTGAGATTTGCTTAAAATACAAATTTCGCCTTATGATTTGAACAATTACAAATATTTTATTATTAAAAATTGGGAGATTTGGTGATAGCCCCCTCACTATCTAATTTGTCTTTCAAAAGGACAAGAATTATATAAGTACTTTCAAAACCCCCTGATATTTTAAAACTTGTTTCTTTTACTATAATACCCTCATATCTATTAGCTCTCCTATTAAGCCATCTTCACTATGTATTTCAGAGTAAAATTTTACTCTGTTTAAAAGTAAAATTTTACTCTAAATAAGAGTAAAATGTTACACTCTGAAACTAAAGTAAAATTTTACTCTGTATAAAAATAAAATTTTACTCTGTATGAAAGTAAAATTTTACTCTGTTTAAAAGTAAAATTTTACTCTGTATGAAAATAAAATTTTACTCTGTATGAAAGTAAAATTTTACTCTGTTTAAAAGTAAAATTTTACTCTGAATAAGAGTAAAATGCTACACTTTGAAACTAAAGTAAAATTTTACTCTGTATAAAAGTAAAATTTTACTCTGTATGAAAGTAAAATTTTACTCTGTATGAAAATAAAATTTTACTCTGTATGAAAGTAAAATTTTACTCTGTTTAAAAGTAAAATTTTACTCTTAATAAGAGTAAAATGCTACACTTTGAAACTAAAGTAAAATTTTACTCTGTATAAAAGTAAATTTTACTCTGTATAAAAGTAAAATTTTACTCTGAAAACAAGTAAATTGTGAGACTCTGAAGCTAAAAGTAAAATTTTACTTTGTATAAAAGTAAAATTTTACTCTGGTTCTGTCAAATGAAAAAAACAGAGCAATGTTCTTCTGTTTCTTCACAGTTACTTGCCTTTTTCGTATCACCTCTTTGACTTCTTTGTTATCTATTACATATACACAATCCATATTGCTCACTCACGACACAAAAATTTATCAAAATCAAAAACAATTTTACAACAAAAAGTTGAGAGAACATAGTAACAACTCATCAATAGATAAATTTAAGAACTTAACAACACTATCCAAATGAAAAATCTCTCCCTCACACACACACACACACACAATCTCTCCCTCACACACACAAAATCTCTCCCTCAATCTCTTCCGCAATTCTTCTTCGAATTCTCTCTCTATGATTGCAACGACGGCTATGATGATTCCATGGGGACGAGATGTGGCGGTTCTTCTTGCGGGATCTAGTGGTTACTGGAATTACAGGCACCAGGTGATCGTGCTCTTCAACTAATCTGAGCTTAATTATCTGGGAAAAAAAAATTTATTTGATTAGAGTGACTATCTTAATTTTTGTGTGTTTATTATTGATTCTATGCAAACCTAAATAACTGAACAGAAATGTATATATATATACAAATGGAATTGAACATATCAACCACATTAATTAAGGTTTTGGTACAAGCACAAAGCCTACTGACCAATATCAATTCTAATCAACACAATCAATCATTTATGAGTGTGTTTATACACATACACATATATGCACATGGAATCATAATTCTTCAAGGTAAAAATGAGTAATATGATCAAATGTTAACTGAAATTCAAGAATCAATTAACAAGAACAGAGATCGCGAAGTTACCAAACTTGTTGAGAAACAGAGCTTCAGATCTGGAAGTAAATCATCATAGTCGTCGTTGCTATCATCGCCGGAGAAGAATCTGGAAGTTTCCGAGAGAATCAATTAACAAGAACAGAGATCGCGAATTCGTCGGAAATACTCGCCGAAGATTTTGACTGTGAAAGGAAATCGAGCCGAAATCCAGGAAAGAAGCTAAAGCGAACTCGCAATCCAAGAATATCTCGAGAGTTCTCTACAGCTCCGGCCATGGAAGAAGCTAGGGTTAAAAGAGAGAGACGAGAGAGAAGATGAGATTTGAAGGAAAGTTGAAGACAATCTGGTGTTCTTTGACGCAAGTGATTTATATACATAATTCATGTACATACATTGTATCTGTGAGGGTATAATTGTCTGATAAAATATTTAAATAATAAATTTTGTCCTTTATGCAAGACTTTATAATTATGAGGGGGTTTAGAAAGTATAATTTTTTTCTTAGTCCTTTTAATAATAAAAGGAAGGTAAAGGGGGTTTATAGCTAAATTTCCCTTAAAAATTTTTATTTAACATAATCAATTAAAAAATAAAATTCATAACTATTCTCTTATATAATAATAAAATTATCTGAATTATTAATTAAAATATAATTATGATATCCTTAAAAATTGTTAATTGATTTGATAATTTATTAATAAACTAAATAATTTATTATGAAATTAGAAATTTCGAATGTAATTTTTAAAATGATAAGAAACAAATAATTTAAACAAATATGTATTTGTAATTTAATATACCTCAAAGTCGGCGAGGAGAGTTCACCTAAAACAGAAACACTTCCCCATATCCATATCTATATATGTATGGTTGTTTGGTCTGTCTATGTTCTCTCTCTCTCTCTACCTGTAACAACGATCATTCCTCTCTCTCTCTCTACCCGAGTAACAATGGCAATGGAGTTTGGTGTCGGATATAAATTTAATCCTAGTGATGTAGAGTTGATTGAGTATTATCTGCTAAACAAGGTTACTAACCAACCATTACCCATGCAACATGTGATCGAATGCGACGTCTACGATGAAAAACAAATGTCCAACATATTCAACACTGTGAAAACCAATCTCTACGTGTTCACACACTTGAAGAAGAAGTCTAGAAAGGGGAAGAGAATTGATCGGACGGTGGGTAAGATGGGTTCGTGGAAAGCGATCGATGCGGCGAAGCCTATTTAGGATCGCAATGGAAGACTTATCGGAGGCAAGCGAAGTTTGGATTATGAGAACAAAGAACGGTCTGGCGAACACGGTGCATGGAACATAAAGGAATACAGTCTTGATGGTGCTTCGCTCGCACCTATAACAAAAATATAATTTTTCTAATTGTAATTTGAAGAGTGCATACTATAATTTCGCTATTCATCATTTTCACTACAAAAAATATGACTTTTCGTTAATAACTTTCACTATAAAAATCTTAACTTCTAAACCAATATTCATAACTTTAATCATAAAAATTCTGATTTATTTATTTATTTATTGTATGACATGTACCATTTTAAGGGAACACATTATAACATTCCCTTCAATTATCTGTAAGTTATATATGTATCATGGACATATATAGTTATTCTGTAAAATCTTAATTGTTTGTCAATTGATTGTTTTAAAATCATATTCATAACTGATTCACTTTATTGTAAATTTAATAACTAAACTATCAACTACTGTTGATTTAACATATGTTTATTTCCGAGAGACAAAATGATAATTAGTTACCAAAAATAAAATAAAATAAAAATAATATCTGAGAATTCTTTTGTTAATAATGATATTTAGTTCCCTTTCGACCAATATCGATTTTTTATTTTTGTTTTATCAGTATATAATTAAATATATTTGTATTTGCTTTTGGTAATACAGTTGAAGGACTATGTGCTCTGTTTTATACAAAGGAAAAGGCGAGTTACAAAGCGAGCAACAACAGTGGATGATAGTGAACATGGAGGTGAAACGGTTGTCTGTGATGATGAGAAGCTGATCAACAACAAAAGGGCAAGAAGATCTGATGAAGAATGCAATCAACCTAGTAATTCTGGTTTTCGTTTTGGTTTCAATGATGATGCATTGGAGAAACCAGTAGTACCAAAAGAAGCTGAACAGAAAGATAGCTCTATCTTCAAATTGGAATTAGATAATTTGGCCAAATTTCTAGGAGTAGATGAACCGACTGTGATGCAAGATGGTGAAAACATAGCTACAACTCCTGGAAATGACCGACCTGCATTGGATGATGAAGCTTTGAAGTATATTATTGATCCAAGTGTCTGTGATGATGAACAATGGCTACTTCAACAGGAACAGCTGATCAACAACAAAAGCAAACATACAACAAGCCATAATGAAGAATGCAAGACAAACAGAGATAGATTGGCAATGTCACTGCCCTCTGGTAATCCTGATTTTAGTGGTGCATTCAAATCAGGATCAATTGTTGCGTCTATCTTGGAATTGGAATTAGAAAATGTGGCCAAATTTCCAAAACTGGATCAACCATGTAGGATGCAAGATCCTGCTGCTGCATCCGATGGCTGGTCAATGGGTGAAACTATAGCTACAAGTCTTGGAAGTTACCAACATGCAGTAGATGACGGCGGGGATCATGTTTTCGATAGCAATTATTGGGTAGACTCATTTGTTAAAGATTTATCGAAGGGTGAACAGCTACCTTTGCAAGAGAGTAAAATCGAGATGTTGTCTAACACATTTTTTGGAGGTCTGTAAATATGATGTGGTAGTAGAAATTACTTGGGGTGTGTAAGATTGTGTATGGTATTATTTTGAAGATTAGCTTAGTAACTCTGTGGCCGTAACCCTTGTTTTGGGGTGAACTACATAAATTTATGTATGTTATGTGTGTTGTTTTTTTATCTAATTTTTCTGTTCTACAGTCTTAATTTTGGCAGCGAGAGTCACCACCAATACAATTATCCTGAACAATCTCAAATAAGAAATTTGATAATCTTCAACAGTCCTTTCTTTCGAGCACCAAAGTTTAGAAATTATTCTTGATAAATAGTGTTCACCAGATATATCACTTTGCTCCCTATTAGTATTGCCTTTTTCTGTTATCAATTCACATACTTTTAGACCCATACGATGAAATCTGTGCTACTGCATGGACAGAATTTATGGACACCAAGGAACCTGTAGAAAATACGCAACAAATGGTCCATCCTGTGAAGAAGAACAAGAAATCTAGTGGGAATTTTTCTCATTTTCATTTCTTATTAATAGAGGTTGCAATGTGATTGAGATAGTTAATTCTACTTTCATGCTGAATGGGAAATTGAGTGGTCAATATGGATCTACAACCCTAGACAGCAGCATCGACATTCATCTTAACAAAATTAGAATCCATTCTTTGGAGCCAAGTGGGAAATTCATAACATAATTGACAAATTTGCTTGGCATGGAATAATGAATTCACTAAGATTATGAAGAATCAGAGTACATAGTATAAAGTCGAAGGATTTTGTTAGATTGCTACTGTTATTTTTCTAGGATGTGATTTGAAATTTCCAAACTTTTCTTTTTCTTTTATTTTTTTATTTTTTATGCATCCATATTGTTAGTTCCATGGTGTAGATTAATTTAGTAGTGTCAATGATCTTATGGGAAGCCCTACCCTTTGCACTGATATGGACTATCTGGATATCAAGAAATGACTAAGTATTAAATGGCAAAGAACCCAATTGATACGAAATTAGTGAAGTGGTGAAGATTAAGTCTCCTATTGGGTCAAATCCTCTGCCAACATTTCATTCCTTGGAATGTATCAAGTCTGTTAGACCATGCCCATCAACTACTGATATGTATGGGTGTATCTTCTTTCCTTTTCTCTTGCCAACCATTTTGTTTCAGATTTGCTTGCACATGATTTGTGATGAATTACAGTGAACGAATGAGAGAAGAAATATATTTCTTCAATGTATATTACAATGATACACAACTCAGATTATATACACCAGCATAAGCTCCTAATCTAACTCTAGTTCTAACTAATTCTAAACTCAACACAATCTAACTACAGTTAGTTGGAATCCTTTATGGAGTGTAGTTTTGGTATGGTTGTCCTGAATAGAAAAATCAGATTTATTAAAAATAATAGAACAATTATTATCTTTGGCTAATTGCTGAACTGAAAGAAGGTTAGAAGAAAGAGATGGAACATGCAACACTCTTTGGAGCTTAAAAGAATGATGAGGAGTAGATAAAAGACCTGAACCAGTATGATGAATAGGTAGAGAAGAGCCATCACCAGAACTTTCTTAGAGCGAGTAAGGTTGATAGGTAGTCGATTCGAGATCAATAGTAAGATGATCTCAGAAAGAGAATCAAGGTACCAAGGTTGAAGAGAAGAAGAATTCGGGAGAGCACCTTCTGAGGTTGAGGCAGTGTGAGCTTTAGAACCAGATGAAGCATGAAACTGCTGTGGAGAAGATTGAGTTGACTGCTGAAAATGAGGATCCATGCGATGCCAACACTCAAATGCGGAGTGATTTGGTTTGCCACAAATCTGACAAACCGAACCAAAAGTAGATCGATTTTGATTTTGATTTTGATTTTTGTACTGATATCTTCCTCTAGAAGAAGAAGAATATCTACCACCAGACGTATTTCCTCTGTAATTACCTCGAGAATCTCCTCTGTAGTTAGATCTACCATGATGATATGTAGAAAAACCTTTTGCAGAAGAATTATCTTTGATAGCAGTATAGGCCAGAGAAAGCTCAGAAGAAGACTTGCGTTTCTCTATGTAAAGTGTTGGGAAAAATACCAGAAACTAAACTATATTATTGATAAATGATACAAAGAAAATGAGATACAAATAGATCAGGCTGAGGCACGGATATCTCGTTTTCTTTAAGGAGATCAAGCCCACTGCGGTAGGAAGAATCCAATGACCGATGCAAAGAATACAACACTATGACTTGTCCCTCCAGATACAACAAATTACCACTTGTCGTATGGTTCAGGCCAACTCTGCACAAGATGGTGAACCCAAAGCTCCACCAATAAAACACCCTTCTTTACTAGTAATCTCTCTTGTATATAAAAATAGTTGGTCTATACAGATAGAAAAGAGTAGACCATATATAGGCTATTAGGACCTTACAGTTACACCAAAAATAATGACCATTAAACAAGAAAATGGTTACACCAAATTAATGACCATTAACTAGTGACCATTAACTAAGAAAATGGTTACACAAAATTAATGACCATTAACTAATGACCATTAACTAAGAAAATGGTTACAGACTCCAAATAAAAAAAATAAAGATATTAAAATGGTCCAACATAAAGCTTCAGAACAAAGTAAAGAAGACAATTCATCCATAGTAATCCCTTCAGAACGAGCTCTAATAGTAGTTTTAAAAGCATCATATTCACTTGGCAATCCATTCAATGTGATAAGAACTATATCTTCGTCATCAACAGAAGCTGAGGCAAGATTCAATTGATCAACCAGTTCTTTTCCAGTTGAATCACGAACAAAAGGAGAAGGACATGAAGATGATCCATCAAGAATCTGAGTATATTCTGTAGCTGAGTTTTCCAGATAATGAAATTCGTTGAATCAAGCTTTACATTGACGAAAGAAGAGAGATTAGAAATCAAGAGACCAAGATTTGCTGGAAGAGTTGGTGGTGCCATTGAAGACATTCGTGAAGCTCGCTAGAGCAGGTCATGCTCTGATACCATGATGAATTACAGTGAACGAATGAGAAAAGAAATATATTTCTTCAATGTATATTACAATGATACACAACTCAGATTATATACAACAGCATAACCGCCTAATCTAACTCCAGTTCTAACTAATTCTAAACTCAACACAATCTAACTACAGTTAGTTATAACTACTAACTAATATCAAGTATCGCTTGTTTATTCTGAGTAAAGGAGTCGCTCAGATCTTGTGATATCCTATCAATTTGGTAATCCTCCTTTTGCCAATCTAGTTGGAATGTGTTGGTTTACTATGATGACTCAAAGCATTTCCTTTTCATCTCATTGTATTACTCATTTGCTATTAATAAATAAATAAAATAAAATTCATGAAAACTCTTCCAATTTCAAAACGTTTTATGCCATACACATGAATGATGTACTCATTACTCGAGAAATTTTTATAAATGAGATCACTTGGTAAGCTTAAGTTCTACAATTTAAAAATAAAAATAAAAATAAAAACTTTTCAACTAAATAATATTTATTTTGTTTGATTTTGAATTTTTAAAAATAAATTTGAGTTTTTTTTTTTTTTTTTTTTTTGTATTTTGTATTTTGTTGTCTTTAGTGATTTTTTTTTTATATTTATATTTTAGTCATTTTTTTAGTTGCATCTAAAATATAAAATATTTGTGAAAAATTTAGTATTTTTTTTTAAAGTTTTTGCATTTAATATTTTTTTTTTAAAAAAAAATCACAAATATTTTACTTTTGAAGTGTTTATAGAATTAAGTGAATCTAATTTTATTTTATTTTTTTATAAAAAATTTCTTAAAATATTTATAAAAAATTCGCCAAAGACAAGCAACACCAAAAAAAAAAAAAAAAAAAATTCAAAAATTATTTTAAAAAAATTATTCACTAAACAGAGTGATTTAAACTTCTCAAATAGTAAATTTCTAATAGATGAACGCCCTTATTCGATGAGTAAACATTCAGTGTCAGAGTCAGGTCACCATTGACAAATACTAACAATAAACCTATGTGGAGGGTGAGCTTCATTTTCAAAATATAATTACTTTGTCACATATACATGAGAAGGTAAATAAAAAAATATTAATATCATTAACATGGTATAACCGTTGTATTAATTTTTTTATTATTTGGTGGGGTCCTTAATTTTTTAGATGTGTCAAATTATATAAAATAAAATATCAATAATATAAATATAAAAAGAAATAAGAACATTTGTTTGCTTGATAGGGATGAGCATGTGGCCCGATGTGGGTCTGGCCTAGTCAAGCCAGGGCCTGAGCCGAATCTGGGATTCTATGCCTAGGCCTAAGCCGTTATTTTGAAACCCGACCCATGGTCGGGCCCATCGGCATGCTCAAGGCCCATTCAAAGCCCAGCTCGAGGCTCTCCTGACCCGCCCAAGACCCAGTGTCATTTTTAGTGGAAAAAAATAAAATTTTGGTAGAAAACTTTTTTAAAAAAATGTTCAAGCCCGCTCCAAACCCGAGCCTAGGCCCATGCTTGCCGGCCTAGCCCACTCAAGGCCCAAATACCCTTGAGCCTAATTTTTTAACCCGTGGCCTGACCAAAATTTTATCAGGAGTTTGGGCGCCCTAACATGGGCCGGTGCGGCCCAGGCCCAATTTACACCCCTAGATGACACTCATCAAGACTACAATTGATAATTGATATGCTCATGTAGAAAATAGATACACTCATCGCCCCTCATTTTAAATTGATATATACTCATGTAGAAAATAAAATAAAAAATTCACCGACTAATGATGAAAATTCACAGCACTCATAACTGGTTCTGTTGGAAATCAAAGTGCAAATGGAAGCAAAAATCAATACTTTGGGGTGTCGAAAACTCTAATTTGAGGGGATTTGGAACCATAAGATATGTTTGTGTGAGTTATACCAAGCATTTAAACTGCTCTGAACGTGTTAATTATCTAATGTCAGCATAATTAGATTTGTGATTATAACTCTGCATATGCATATTTAATCCTCGTTTGATAAGTTAACATTTTAGTCCAAAAGCTAAAAAGTTAGTAAAAAAGCCAAAATGTCTATAACCTATACCAAAAAGTCAAAGATTCCCTTTTCTCTCTTTTCTCTCTATTTTTTACACATCTTTTCCTAAAAAGCTAAAAAATCACTCCAAATATACTAATTTTTTTTACCTTATATTTTAGCTAAAAAAATCAAAAAATTACTAAAATATGACGGAGTTCAACTTATAGTTGTGTTTTTGTCTTACAATATATCTAAAGTTCATGTGATCAATAGAAGTTTTTGTATTAAGCTGCATTACAATGGAACTTTTAGGGGCCTGAAAAATGACAGTGCCCAAAACAGTTTGATTTGTCTTCAGAATCCATCATTCTCAATCTTAATTGCTTGTATTGAAAATTTGTTTTTGCACTCGTTCATGAAGCCACGAACTTCCTGATTTATTGCTTTCTTTTATCATTTTGTTCATGTTCTTTAAAAAAATTAAAAAACAAAAACTACTTCAAATTGGACAGCATCCCCTTCTCCTCTTTACATCATTTCGCTTAATATTTACCGTCAGTTTCGCATAAGAGGTGAAAAAAAATAAATAAATAGGGTAAATTACGCTCAGCTCCTTTGAGATTTTTCACAATTACACTAGCTTCCCCTCTTTTTAAAAAAAAAATTACATTAACCTCCCTTGAAGTTTACTTTTGATTTGCCTATTCCCCCAATCCATTAGTTTTGCGTTAGTTTGACTAACAGTTCTATTTTTTTTTTTTTTAGTGCAGAAGTTATTATTTAATTGTTAAATTAGCACATAGAGAATTTCAATTTGGTTTGTACATATAACATTTGAAGTGATGAAAGAAATCCATTAATAATTTTTTAGGTAAACAAATTAGTATGAATTATTGAATCCAAGTGAGAAATACAAAAACTTGAATGTATGTATGTAGAGTAATAAATTATATATATATATATATATATATAACACTTAGTTATGACATTTGTGGTAATCAACTTCTGAAATGTTATAACTTGTATATTAGTACACATAAAATTGTGTGTATTCTAGAATAACCTATTGTTATGAATAAAATAATTTTAAAAATTAAAAAAAACTAATTACATAAATATAAGATAAGTTATTTGGTAGTTTTTTAATTAATAATTGACATCATACAGTTTAGTTGTTTTCTAAAAAATAAGATAAAATTAATGAGTCACAATATCTAAACTACTAAAAAGAAAATGTTATAGAACCCAAATAAATTACCAAATTTTCTACCAAATCTTTTACATGGGTGTGGGACCCACATAAATCACATGTGTATGGGTCTCACACCCATGTGAGAGGTTTGGTAAAAAAATTGATAATTTATTTGGAATTCCTAGCATAATTCTTAATAAAAATCAAATTGAAACACCACATATATTTATTTGAGTAGTATTAAATAATTTTTTGTAAATACTCACATGGAATCACCATTTCTCAATATCGGATTTATTAGTAAATTTTTCAAGATTTTTTGAGTCATAACTAAAAAAAATAAGTTATAACCAAATATCATATAAGATATAATCAAAATAATAATCGACATTTAATGATTATCAATAAAAATATCTCTAATTTTAAAATAACTAAACTAACCATTCCATTAATGTCATTAATCACAGAAAAGGTCAGTGTACTTTCAGAAAAATAAGGGAGGCTAGTCTAATTGTCAGGAATCTCAAGAGATGTGATTGTAATTTACCCCCAAAAAAATGGTTGTAGTTTTTTTTTATATTAGGCCTCGTTTGGGAACATGCTAATTTAGTAACTTTTTGGCTATTTAGTTAAAATATGAGCTAAAAAAAATTAGTATGTTTGGAATGATTTTTTAATTTTTTACGAAAAGATGTGCAAAAAGTAGAGAGAAAAGAGAATCTTTGACTTTTTGGTATAGGTTGTTGGCTTTTTGACTTTTTTAATAACTTTTTGAATTTTTGACTAAACCGGTTCTTCCCAAAGAAGGCCTTAGTGGAAAAAAAATAATTGTATTTTCTTACCATCATGTTTGAATGGATAAGAAAAGAAAGCAAATCAGAGCCCCAATGACTCAGATTTCTTTTTTTCTTTTTAAATGGTTAATCTGTATATTATAAAAACTTTATAATCAATTAGTTTATTTGTCGCCAAAATATCGCAAATTTTAGTAAAATAAGCAAAATAAGAAAGTTCACTCTATCATTATTTCACACCAATTTCATACACCATGTTCTTGTGCATGAGTTCACATACTACATTCGTACCTCATGTTCTCGGGCTCACCATGACCTGTGCCTAGTGTCACGGCCTCAGACTTCGCAAGCCTGCCGTGCGGCCTTAGATGTCTCCAACCCTCCTGGTTGCACCTAAGTCAGCCTCACCCACTCAACCACACTAACACACGCAGTTTAGGTGGAAGAATGTCTTCACTATACAAGTTAACATTACAAGTATAGTCATGTACAAGGCTTACAAGACTCTCACACTCACACTCACAAGTGCCTCACTCTTAGAGCTCTCTTGGATCTCTCCACCCCTAGGACTCTCTACGTCTCTAGGTCCATCGGTGCCTCCAGCACTCGATGTGTGTCTTAGTGTGGTTGAGTGGGTAAGGCTAACTTAGGTGCAACCAAGAGGGTTGAAAGCATCTAAGGCCGCACGGAAGGCTTGCGAAGTCCAAGTCCGTGACACTAGGTGCAACCAAGAGGGTTGAAAGCATCTAAGGCCACACGGAAGGCTTGCGAAGTCCAAGTCCGTGACACTAGGTGCAACCAAGTGGGTTGAAAGCATCTAAGGCCGCACGGAAGGCTTGCGAAGTCCAAGTCCGTGACACTAGGCTCACTCAAAGCTCTCTTCCATAGGGTGTACGCTCGAGTGCACGAGAACCTGCACCTGGGCTCACATGGATGGCATACACATTGGTGTGTGACCCAGTTCACCACGACCTGTGCACGTGCTCACATAGACACTATGTCTTATGCTTTGGTCATTTAGCACTCCCAAGAACTCAAATGACCTCTGCAACATATAAATTCATTAAAATAAGGGGTGCTTACGTGTAGATCGTAATAAGTGAATTTATTATCTAATAGGTTCTATGAAAAAAATTTATCATAAAAAAATATCACTAATTGTAAGTTTTAGCAACAATTTATAAAAATATGATCAAAAAAATTCACTAATTGTTAATTTTTAACGACATATAAAAAATTATTACAAAAAAATTATTTTTAGTGACAATTTTACCAAGACTTATTTTCAATAGGATTTGATGAGAATTAAGTCCAACTATTAACACCTATTAGTAATTTACCCTTAAAATAATTAGATAACAACGACTATGGATATAGCAAACCTAGTTTATTAGGGGCTTAAGTGTATACATTTCGACACTTATCACACTGTCACCGTCAACTTTGATGGAATGTTGTTAGTTTTACACAATAGAAAATTAACGAAATACAAAATGTCATTTATAGCGTATATTCACTTTGAAAAGCGACACCAAACACCACTCTAGTCAATCTCAGCAAAACTACTCTTCCTACGATAATCACTGGTTTAGATTGTGATTATTGTATTTCTTTTTAGGTCTCAATCTCTATTACAATTCATAGAACGAGTCACGAATTGATCCAACTGTAGCTAATTGGAAAGCACTAGATAAGGAATAACCTATTTATTTAGAATCCACCAATATCTCAAATTATAGTTTTTTCATTTTTATTTTTATCACAATTAAATTGAGTTCTATAAACATCTTGTAACTAATTTATAGTTTTTGCTTGGCTAAATGCTAGCTAAATATGCACATAGATCATGCTAAAAGAATTAGTTGGGAAAATCAATATTTCATAGTCCGAATACTCTATCGTGGTTTCCTGCCATGGTTTTTGCTGTGGGACAAAACGTTTTTTCTTTTTTTTTTTTTCCCTTTTTGCTTTTCAACCTTTTTTTCCATCTTTAAGAGAGATGAATAGAGAAGGTGATAGGATGATGAAGGCAAAACGTAGAAAAGGGCGGCCGATGCGACTCCAACAATGAGGTGATGGGAGGCGATGATGAGGTCCCTTTCATCTTTATTGATGAAAACATACGAAGTATGATGACATACATCAATAAATGAAAGAGTGCAAAAAGCATCATAGTGAACCATCAAGATCCCAATGAGGTTAGCACCAAGATGAACACCAAATCATCTGCTAGCACAGGCTCCAGGCTTCATGTTGGTGAGAAGCCAACATAAAGGACAAAGCAAAAGAGGAAACAAGGAATAAGAAACAGGATACAACCACAAACAAAATACAAATCAGAAACAAAAGACACAACATACACCATCTTATCCGAAGACACAACAGCTATAAGCACTGGAATTCCACTCAACAAATAGCAAAAACAGCCTCTCAACCCAGCAAACAACAGCAGTATGGTTGCTTGATCAAATCAGTATGGGTGTGACTAAAAACAACAGTAACAAAATGTTATTATTTGACAGCAAAGCAGCAACAGAGCTTAACAGCAGATTAGCAACAGAGCTCAACAACATAGCAGCAGCATAGCTCAACACCTTCAAGTACACATCCTAATCTGTTTTAGGAAATTCCACCCAACAAATGGCAATAACAGCCTCTCAACCAAGCAAATACCAACAGAATGTTATTTGTTGACAGCAAAGCAGCAGCAGAGCTTAACAACAAAGTAACAGTAGAGCTTATCACCTTCAAATACACATCCTAATTTGTTTAAGGTTGCGTTAGCAGGTATTTTAATATTATAATGTGTTATAGGTTGGTTTTTTTTTTTTTTTTTTTTTATGTCTTCTCCTAGTCTCCCCTTGCTTATCCATCCAAAACCTTACAAGATAAGGCCCTGCAAGACTTATCCATTAAGTCTTCCTAGTCTTGGCTTTGTCTCCTCTTTTTTATCCACCAAGTTAGACTCTACTATATATTGAGCTTAGGTCCTATCTAGAGGGACACGAGAGGTGAAGAAGTTTTGGGTTGCTTTGTTATGTCTAATGTGAGATTATCAGGCAAATAAAAAGGGTGTGTGTGATAAAGCTTTGGGTTCAACCAATCGTGCAGTATTGGTTAACCATACGACTTAGTCGGGTTGTTGTATCCTGGGGGGGACAAGTCAAGGTTTTTTCTACTGCACCGGTGTGAGGCTTTGCCTAACCGCAGAGGGCTTGAATCTCCTTAAAGAGAGCGAGTTTCCCGCGCCTCAGCCCTAATAATAAGTGATTACAATTTTATTATTTGTATTTTCTGGTGTGTTATTTGTAATTATCACCAACAATTTTAAGGAGATTCAAATAACAAAAGTTTATGGAGCCAATACTAGAGAAGCCCAATGAGAATACCGGCAATCTCAACAAGCCCTTCCGATTCAAGGGAGCTCATTTCAAAAGATGGAAAGGTAAGGTACTTTTCTACCTCAGTCTCCTCAAGGTGGTGTATATCCTGACTGAGAAAAATCTGAACAAAGTCCCCACTGAAGAGATGACCGATGAAGAGTATGCTGCTCATCTTGAAAAAATCAAAAAATATAACACAGATGAGTATAAATGTCGATACTATCTTTTAAGTTGTCTTTCAAATCAATTTTATGATTATTATGATACTACTTACACTACTGCCAAGAAAATTTGGAAAGCCTTGCAGAACAAATATGACACTGAAGAGGCAGGCGCTAAAAAATATGCTGCGAGCCATTTTTTCCGCTATCAAATGATAGATGGAAAATCAGTGGTGGAGCAAGTTCAAGATTTTCAGATGTTAGTAGTTGAAGTTAGATCTGAAGGCATCAAAATTGGAGAAAATCTTGTTGTAGCAGGTATTGTTGACAAACTTCCAGTATCTTGGAGGGAGTTCCAGAAGTTGATGCATCACAAGCAAAAAGAGACATCCTTGGAGACTCTAATCACACGGATTCGGGTGGAGGAGGAAGCACGAGGACAAGATGCGCTTATGACACAAGAGCATTCCACTGCTAAGGTAAATTTAACTTCTGGAAATACTTTACCTAAAGGTCGATTTCATAAAAATAGTCATTTGAAGCCAGTTAAGAAAATTTGGAAAAATACTGGAAGATCACAAAATAAAAATTACCCGAGGCAAAAGAAATGGAACCAAGAACCCCCTTCACAAGATCTGACAAATGTGACATGTTTTGTGTGTGGCAAAAGTGGGCATATTGCTCGAACTTGCAAATTTTGGAAACAATAGCCTCGACCACAGGCTAATGTTACCAAGAAACCATTTGTGGCTATGATCACAGATATTTTTATGGTTCAATTTGTGGAAGGGTGGTGGGCAGACTCTGGTGCCAATAGGCATGTCTGCTATGATAAAGATTGGTTCAAAGATTTCACTCCTTTTAATGAGGAGAGGACTGTTATGCTTGGTGACTCCAGTTTAACCAAGGTGCTCGGGTGTGGGGATGTTGAGCTGAATTTTACCTCTGGACGTGTGCTTGTTTTAAAAGTTATTTGCTCAACAAAGCTGGTTTCAAACAGACTATTGAATCTGACCAATATGTAATCACTAAAAAAGGCATATTTGTAGGAAAATGGTATACTTGTGATGGAATGTTTAAATTAAATGTTGAGAATAAGAAAGCACATGTTTTTGTTTACATGCTGTCTTCTATGAATTTTTGGCATGTTTGTCTGTGTCATATTAATAGCCGATATGTGGGAGTCATGAGTAGTTTACGATTAATTCCCAGACTAACAAACAAGTTTGAGAAATGTGAAGTTTGCAGTCAAGCAAAAATAACTAAAAGGCCTCATAAAAGTGTGGTGAGAAATACTGAATTGTTAGAATTAATTCACACTGATTTATGTGAATTTGAAGGAATTTTAACACGTGGTGGAAATAGATATTTTATCACTTTTATTGATGATTTTTCAAAATACACTTGTGTATACTTATTGAAAAATAAAAGTGATGTTTTTGAAAAATTTAAAGAATTCTTACTTGAAGTTGAAAATCAATTCGGTAAAAAGATTAAAAGGTATAGGAGTGATAGAGGCCGGGAGTATGAATCTTTTGGATTCAACTCGTTTGCTCAGTCTTTGGGAATAATCCATGAAACTACTCCACCATATTCACCTGCATCTAATGGTGTAGCAGAAAGGAAAAATAGAACTTTAACTGATTTAACAAATGCTATGCTAATTGAAGCAGGTGCTCCTTCAAATTTGTGGGGAGAAGCAATTTTAACTGCATGTTATGTCATGAACAGAGTGCCACATAAAAAAATAAAAGTTACACCTTTTGAGTTGTGGAAAGGGCATAAGCCAAATTTGAGATATTTGAGGGTTTGGGGTTGTCTAGCTTTTGTTAGACTTGTGGACCCTAAAAGACTTAAATTAGGTGTGAAAGCTGCTACTTGTGCTTTTCTTGGATATGCAACAAATAGTACAACCTATAGATTTTTTGATATTGAAAACAAAATAATTTTTGAATCAGGTGATGCAATTTTTCATGAAGAAAAATTTCCTTTTAAATCTAAAAATGGTGGGGGTCAAAATTATCAAGAAAATATTTTATCTGAAACCGATTCCTCTACTCCTCTTTTACAAAACCAAGATACTGTAGTTTTTGAACCAAGAAGGAGTAAAAGAGTCAGATTAGAAAAAGATTTTGGCCCTAATTATCATGATTTTAATGTGGAGGAAACTCCATTAACTTTACAAGAAGTTTTGGCATCTCCTGACTTTGTTTTTTGGAACGAGGCTGTAAATGATGAGATGGAATCATTATTATCCAACAAAACTTGGGTATTAGTAGATTTACCACCGGGTTGTAAAACTATTGGCTGTAAATGGGTTTTGAGAAAAAAACTTACCGGATGGAACTATTGATAAATATAAAGCAAGACTTGTTGGAAAAGATTTTAAACAACAAGCAGATCTTGACTTTTTTGATACATTTTCTCCGGTTATTAGAGTTACATCCATTAGATTTTTAATTGCAGTGGCTGCAATTCATGATCTAAAAATTCATCAAATGGATGTTAAAACAGCTTTTTTAAATGGAGACTTGGGTGAAGAAATCTATATGGATCAACCTGAGGGTTTTGTGGAACCGGTCAAGAAAGCAAAGTGTGCAAGCTATAGCTACAAGTCTTAGAAGTTACCAACATGCAAAGAGATGATTTACTGATCATGTTTTCGACAGCAATTATTGGGTAGACTCATTTGTTAAAGATATATCGAAAGGTGAATAGCTACCTTTGCAAGAGAGTAAAATCGAGATGTTGTCTAAAACATTTTTTGGAGGTCTGTAAATATGATGTGGTAGTAGAAATTACTTGGGGTGTGTAAGATTGAGTATGGTATTATTTTGAAGATTAGCTTAGTAACTCCGTGGCCATAACCCTTGTTTTGGGGTGAACTACATAAATTTATGTATGTTATGTGTCTGTGTCTTTTTATCTAATTTTTCTGTTGGTGATAATTACAAATAACACACCAGAAAATACAAATAATAAAATTACAATCACTTATTATCAGGGCTGAGGCGCGGGAAACTCGCTCTCTTTAAGGAGATTCAAGCCCTCTGCGGTTAGGCAAAGCCTCACACCGGTGCAGCAGAAAAAACCTTGACTTGTCCCCCCCAGGATACAACAGCTCGACTAAGTCGTATGGTTAACCAATACTGCACGATTGGTTGAACCCAAAGCTTTATCACACACACCATTTTTATTTGCTTGATAATCTCACATTAGACATAACAAAGCAACCCAAAACTTCTTCACCTCTCGTGTCCCTCTAGATAGGACCTAAGCTCAATATATAGGAGAGTCTAACTTGGTGGATAAGAAAAAGGAAGCAAAGACCAAGACTAGGAAGAGTTAATGGATAAGTCTTGCAGGGCCTTATCTTGTAAGGCTTTGGATGGATAAACAAGGGGAGACTAGGAGAAGACAAAAAAAACAAACCAACCTATAACACATTATAATATTAAAATATCTGCTAACATTCCCCCATCTATTTTAATATTATAGGTAACAAAACTGAGATTATTAGGCAAATAAGGATATTATGCATTATGGTAGGTGTGCTCTGCATTGAACCTCCATTAGTGAAACAATATTATCTATTCCAGAGCTAATAGTATGCTCAGCATTGAACTATGACTGCTTAAGGGAAATAAATAATTATTGCACACACATAATATTCCAGGTGTTCACTAAAGCTTTAAAAGCTAGCACATTACGGCCTTGTGCGATCCCAGGATTCATGAGTGTGTTTGAGAATTAGCCCAAATCTCATAGGTAGCGGCCCCACTCCTACACTCACATAGGTGAATTCAGAAGGTGCTCTCAGAACTATGACACCCCACTCAATAAGAGCTACAGAAATTCATTAAGAGTTTTTTAATAACTCAACCTCTACAACGTTACAGGATAAATGCACTTACATCATAGGGATGGGTAAAAATTAATTTTGTGCATTTCTCACGGCCATCATATGATCGTTTTTCTCATTGAACCCAGTTACAGGATCTCTGGTCCCTGGGTTGAGTATCCTCATACATGGCTCCTGCTATATTCAATGGGTTTCAACCCATCCCCCCTCGATATATTCCAGACTCTATCTTTTGCTAAGGCCTTAGTTAATGGATCTGCAAGATTATGACCAGATTTAATATAATCCACATTTATAAAGCCATTATTCATATAAGATCTCACAGTACTATGTTTTCTTCTGATAGGTCTGGATTTACCGTTATAATAACGGTTATTAACTCGACCAATTGCTGCGGTGCTATCACAATGAATTAATATAGGTGGAATTGGTTTTTCTCAACAGGAGATTTCATTTAACAAATCCCTCAACCAATTTGCTTCTTCACTAGCCGTAGCTAAAGCAATAAGCTCAGCCTCCATTGTTGAATTAGCAATAATGGTTTGTTTTTTCGATTTCCAACTTATAGCACCACCTCTCAATGTAAATAAGTAACCAGTGGTTGATAATGAATCACCTGACAAGGTATTCCAATCGGCATCACTATAACCTTCAAGTACTGTAGGATACTTATTATAAAACAAGCCATATCTTATGGTACCAGATAAATATTTCATAATACGCTCAATGGCTAGCCAGTGATCACTGCCAGGTTTGCTAGTAAACTTGCTAAGTACTCCAACTGCATATGCAATGTCAGGTCTAGTACAGTCAGTCTCATAACACAAGCTACCAATCATACTAACATATTCCTTTTGATTAATTACATCCTCATCATTTTCAACAGGAAATAAATGTACATGAGGATCAAAAGAAGTAAGAACATGCTTGCAGCTATAAAAATTATATTTTCTCAAAATTTTCCCAACATAATGCGACTGATCAAGAAATATACCATCACAAGTTTTGGTAATTTTCATTCCCAAAATATAATTAGCCTCACCAAGATCTTTCATATCAAAATGGCTACTAAGCATATTTTTAGTTTCCACGATGATATGCAAATTAGAGCCAAATATAAGTAAATCATCCACATAGAGGCTAATAATGACATGTGAATTTTCTTCAGATTTATAGTAAATGCATTTATCACATTCATTTGTTTTATAGCCATTCTCAATCATGCAGGAATCAAAATTTTCATGTCACTGTTTAGGGGCCTGTTTTAAGCCATAGAGGGATTTAGCTAGCTTGCACACTTTGCTTTCTTGACCGGGTTCCACAAAACCCTCAGGTTGATCCATATAGATTTCTTCACCCAGGTCTCCATTTAAAAAAGCTGTTTTAATATCTATTTGATGAATTTTTAGATCATGAATTGCAGCCACTGCAATTAATAATCTAATGGACGTAACTCTAGTAACCGGAGAAAACATATCAAAAAAGTCAAGATCTGCTTGTTGTTTAAAACCTTTTGCATCAAGCCTTGCTTTATATTTATTAATAGTTCCATCCGGTTTAAGTTTTTTTCTCAAAACCCATTTACAGCCAATAGTTTTACAACCTGGTGGTAAATCTACTAATACCCAAGTTTTGTTGGATAATAATGATTCCATCTCATCATTTACAGCCTCGTTCCAAAACACAAAGTCAGGAGATGCCAAAGCTTCTTGTAAAGTTAATGGAGCTTCCTCCACCTTAAAAATATGATAATCAGGGCCAAAATCTTTTTCTAATCTGGCTCTTTTACTCCTTCTTGGTTCAAAAACTACAGTATCTTGGTTTTGTAAAAGAGGAGTAGAGGAACCGGTTTTAGATAAAATATTTTCTTGATAATTTTGACCCCCACCATTTTTAGATTTAAAAGGAAATTTTTCTTCATGAAAAATTGCATCACCTGATTCAAAAATTATTTTGTTTTCAATATCAAAAAATCTATAGGCTGTATTATTTGTTGCATATCCAAGAAAGGTACAAGTGGCAGCTTTCACACCTAATTTAAGTCTTTTAGGGTCCACAAGTCTAACAAAAGCTAGACAATCCCAAACCCTCAAATATCTCAAATTTGGCTTATGCCCTTTCCACAACTCAAAAGGGGTAACTTTTGTTTTTTTATGTGGCACTCTGTTCATGACATAACATGCAGTTAAAATTGCTTCTCCCCACAAATTTGAAGGAGCACCTGCTTCAATTAGCATAGCATTTGTTAAATCAGTTAAAGTTCTATTTTTCCTTTCTGCTACACCATTAGATGCAGGTGAATATGGTGGAGTAGTTTCATGGATTATTCTTAAAGGCTGAGGAAACGAGTTGAATCCAAAAGATTCATACTCCCGGCCTCTATCACTCCTATACCTTTTAATCTTTTTACCGAATTGATTTTTAACTTCAAGAAGGAATTCTTTAAATTTTTCAAAAGCATCACTTTTATTTTTCAACAAGTATACATAAGTGTATTTTGAAAAATCATCAATAAAAGTGATAAAATATCTATTTCCACCACGTGTTAAAATTCCTTCAAATTCACATAAATCAATGTGAATTAATTCTAACAATTCAGTATTTCTCACCACACTTTTATGAGGCCTTTTAGTTATTTTTGCTTGACTGCAAACTTCACATGGGAGGGATTGAAAAATGAGAGATTAAAGAATAGAGAGATGTGCGATGAGAGGAAAAGTGAGAAAAAGGCTTTTTCAGAAAACAGAGCTTGAGGGCCAAGTGATGTGAGAACCACAAATAAGAAAAGGGTGGGAAACACTACCCGGTGAAACAGGCTCCCTGTGCACGTCTGAGTGTCGTGTCTTTTTGTTTTATCTCGTTTCTTGTTTTGAGTCTTTTCGAGTGTTACTCGATGTGTCTAGGTTGTGTGCCTTTTATTTCCTTGTTGAGTCGTTTTGCTGTGTTCAGTCGTAGGCTCAATACTTGGTCGAAAAACTTATCTCTCAATTTCAAAAATAAAATTATTTTGTGCTTTGAGTGCCGTGCTGTTCTCCACATTTGTGCAAAACAAAATTTGTTCTTTCATAAAACCGCAGGATTCAACTCAGGTCATATGAGAACAGTAGAACCAGGACCTATCTGAAGCTATAATGGTTCCTGATCGCAGCAAAGCAAAAAAGGAAAATGTCGGGCATCTGAGTTTGTTCCAACTTTAGTAGGCTCCGAGATTGTATTCCGTGTGTACCTCTTCAGGTCTTGCCAATGCTCCGAAGTATGAGTGTGCCTCTACCTCAAGCTCAAGATCAAGTCTACCTCAAGCCAAAATGGCCATCAGAAGTGCTCTCTCTGAGTACCAGTTCCTTGCCGGGGTCATCTTGGCTGTGTTCGCAATGAGTTCCTAGGAGACTAACTGCGACGGTGGAAACTAGAGTTCGAATGGCTGTTGCCTAGAACGCAAAGGTTCGGGATTTCCGGGACTAAAGTCTGGTTTAAATACCCAGAGGTGTGTCCTCAGCTTGAAATCCGTATGGAAGCCCCATAGGTTGAGATAGCGTGTATGCACCTCAATTCTGGATACTGGACCAACCTAGTCTGTCACCCCGTTGGAGAATAGGGCAAGTTGTGAATATGATCAGGAAAACAAGCAACAGCCGTAGCTCCTACATACAGATGTTGTTACTTGTCAGCATTTCAGAGCCTTTGTACTGTGAGTTCAAGGTAAAGTGTTTGAAGAGCACGAGGGGAGATCCCCGTTAGAGTAGAGCGGTTCACCACCACTCACCTTAGGAGGTGCTTTCTAAAGCGCCGCTTTGTCCATTTATTACTTTCCTTAAGCATCATGCATTGCAATGCATTGTACCTATCAAGTTTCTTTTTCAGTCGTGCACAATATTGTATGTACGGTTCATCCAAAGAAGTTCCGTTTGAGATCATTTATTAGTGTATCAATCACACTTCATTCATTTTGTGTATCTATCACACACATTCTCACTTTTGCGTATCTATCACGCACATATTCACTTTTTGTGTATCCATCGCACACCTTTAGTGTATCAAACACACTTGTTCACTCAGTGCATGTATCACACTTTGTGTTCACCTTTTGTGTATCCATCACACACCTTTAGTGTATCAATCACACTTGTTCACATAGTGCATCTATCATACTTTGTGTTCACCTTTAGTATGTTTATCATACTCTGCTCACTTTGTGTATCAATCACACTATGCTCATTCGTTGCATTGTTATGCACATCTGTCTAGCATTGTTATGCTCATTACTTGCATTATTATGCACACTTCACCTGCATTGTTATGCACCTTTTCACTTGCAATTATCACACTTTCTCCTCGCGTGTGCGACGGGTTAGACCTCTTCGATTAAAAGTGTTCGGAATACGTTCCAATGCTTACACCATTCTGAAACACTGGGATACGTCTCTATGTTTCTCCCTCTTCGGTTAAAAGTGTTCGGAATACGTTCCAATGCTTACACCATTCTGGAACACTGGGATACGTCTCTATGTTTCTCCCTCTTCGGTTAAAAGTGTTCGGAATACGTTCCAATGCTTACACCATTCTGAAACACCGGGATACGTCCCTAATTTTCTCCCTCTTCGGTTAAAAGCGTTCGGAATACGTTCCAATGCTTACACTATTCTGGAACACTGGGATACGTCTCTATGTTTCTCCCTCTTCGGTTAAAAGTGTTCGGAATACGTTCCAATGCTTACACCATTCTGAAACACCGGGATACGTCCCTATGTTTCTCCTCTTGAAAAGTGTTCGAATACGTTCAATGCTTACACCATTCTCAAACACCGGATACGTCCTATGTTTCTCCTCTTGATTAAAAGTGTTCGGAATACGTTCCAATGCTTACACCATTCTGAAACACCGGGACACGTCCCTATGTCTCTCCCTCTTCGGTTAAAAGTGTTCGGAATACGTTCCAATGCTTACACCATTCTCGAACACTAGGATACGTTTCTATGTTTCTCCCTCTTCGGTTAAAAGTGTTCGGAATACGTTCCAATGCTTACACCATTCTGAAACACCGGGATACGTCCCTAATTTTCTCCCTCTTCGGTTAAAAGCGTTCGGAATACGTTCCAATGCTTACACCATTCTGGAACACTGGGATACGTCTCTATGTTTCTCCCTCTTCGGTTAAAAGTGTTCGGAATACGTTCTAATGCTTACACCATTCTGAAACACCGGGATACGTCCCTATGTTTCTCCTCTTGATTAAAGTGTTGAATACGCCCAATGCTTACACCATTCAAACACCGGATACGCCCTATGTCTCTCCTCTTGATTAAAAGTGTTCGGAATACGTTCCAATGCTTACACCATTCTGAAACACCGGGATACGTCCCTATGTTTCACATTCCTTGCAGAACATCGGGATACGTCCCTACGTTTCTCCTCTCTTTGTGGAACATCGGGATGCGTCCCTATATTTCACATTCCTTGCAGAACACCGGGATACGTCCCTACGTTTCTCCTCTCTTTGTGGAACACCGGGATACGTCCCTATGTTTCACATTCCTTGCGGAACACCGGGATACGTCCCTATGTTTCACATTCCTTGCAGAACACCGGGATACGTCCCTATGTTTCACATTCCTTGCAAAACACCGGGATACGTCCCTATGTTTCACATTCCTTGCAAAGCACTGGGATACATCCCTATGTTTCTCCTTCTTTTCTAACCTTTGGGATACATCCCTAATCTTTGGGATACGTCCCTAATCTCTGGGATACGTCTCTAACCTTTGGGATACGTTCCTAACCTTCGGGATGCGTCTCTAACCTTCGGGATACGTCCCTAATCCTCTGGGATACGTCCCTAACCTTCGGGATGCGTCCCTAATCCTTGGGATATGTCCCTAACCTTTGGGATACGTCTCTAACCTCCGGGATACGTCCCTCTGTTCCCCCCTCTTTGGTTAAGAGCATTTGGAATACGTTCCAATGCTTAAACCACTCCGAAACACTGGGATAAGTCCTTACGTTTCTCTCTTTGTTCCTTCCTCAGCATTTCATTCGCGCTGTCTTGCGCACCTCACCTGTACTCGTTAGTACATAACATTGTTTTGCATACAAACCGGCTTCGCGTAGCGTATAAGTCCAATCTTCAAATCGGCTTCGCATAGCGTATAAGTCCAATCTTCAAACCGGCTTCGCGTAGCGTATAAGTCCAATCTTCAAACCGGCTTCGCGTAGCGTATAAGTCCAATTTTCAAACCGGCTTCGCGCAGCGTATAAGTCCAATTATCAAACCGGCTTCGCGTAGCGTATAAGTCCAATCTTCAAACCGGCTTCGCGTAGCGTATAAGTCCAATCTTCAAACCGGCTTCACGTAGCGTGTAAGTCCAATTATCAAAATCTTCTTGCATATCATTGTGCATCCTGCCCCTGAACTACGCTGGTTTGATTCCTTACAAAAGGATACGTAGGCAGCCTGCGGGCACAACCATTTATTTATCTATATTTTGCTTGTTTGTCCAAGTCTTCGACCTTGTAAAAAATGGGTCGTCTCTGGGCTTTGACATTCACTCCCGTCACTTCTTGACTTCCGAGTTCTGTCAAAGAGGGGCAACTGTAGACACCTCATTTTTGACCGTCCATAAGACTTGGACGTGACTGATGGTTTACATGGTGGAGAAAGTTGTGCAGGGAAAATGTGCAATTTCTTTGGCAAAGAGAGAGGAACAAATCCCAACTTCACGCCCCATTTTGGACCAAAGCTATTTTGAAAGGTTTTTAGACCTTAAAACCCTCTCTTTCAAAACATTTTTGAAATAAAGTTTCTGCGATGTTCCGAGGCTCGCCTTTTGTCAAACGCCACGTTTTTCGGTAAACCGAGTAAGGACAAAGTGGAAACGAATGAAAGAGAGATGAAATCTTTGAAAAATCTTTCAAAACACCTTACTTAGGGATTTGGAGTTGAAGAAAAGAGGAGAAGAGGGAAGAAATCCAGTTGGGGGAGAAAATGGGCATAAACCGTCAAGAAAAGTCGAACAGCCCTCGCCGAATCGGGCCTATTCGTTCACATACTTGGAATCAAGCTACGAGGCCACCACCGTTGGAAAACTTACTCCCGGGGCTTAATTTTGCACTCAAGAATCTCCTAGATTCAATTCCGGACAGAGGAAATATCGTTGGTTGAAGTAAGGCATCACTCCGATTGAACCGAAATCTGCGCGGCTTCACGGGAATGGGCATAACTTCTTCCACAGGAGGAATTTTGATGCAAGGTTTGCGTCATTAGAAAGATAACTTCCGGGGCTTCAATTTGGACACTTGAATGGCCACAATTGGACTTCCCAATCACCCACCGGCCACTTTTCTTCCCGGTAGCCTATTTTTCTTGCCCTGAAAGTAGCTGGCCGGCCAGAAAATCTAGCTGGCCGGCCACCCTTTTTGTGAAATGACCTTTTTGCCCCTTTAAACTAGCCAGCCATGCCCCCCTCCCCAAGTGTGTCCTAGATGTGAATTTTGTTTTCCACTACACCCATGTCCGAGGGTTTGGCCATTTTGGGAGGAAACTTGACTAGTTTTCCCCCCTTTTTTTCCCTCCATTTTTCCACCAATTATGCCTACATATACACCACCTCAGGTCTGTTTTTAGGGTTAGAAAAAATTGTTGGAGAGTCTTGTATACACATCTCTCTCCCTCTCTACTTCCAAGCTCAAAAACAACCAAGTTCCAACCCCATTTCTTCATCACCACCAAGCACCACCACCACTACTCCATTTCCAGAAACTTGGGAAGCTTTCCAGAAGCTAGGAGGTAGCATTTCTCAAGCCAAGAAGCATCCAAGGATTGGTCTTCAAGGGTAAGCATCATTTCCCCTCTTTTTGACTCATTTTGGTATCATTTTTTAGACCTATTTTCTTGCTGTTTTGAGCTCCGACCAAAACTGAAAAGGTCATTTTTTTGAGCTCATTTTCTTGTTTCATTAAGGGCTCAACACTGTTTGAGCCCTCCATGTTGCACTTACTTCAATACCCTCTTGAATGCCATTTTCTTGCATGATTTTTTTAGCTTGTGTGTGATCTGTTTTGGGGCCTGATATAAACTGTAAATAGGCCTATTTTGAGCCCCTCTTAAACATTGAAGAAGGACTCAACACTGTTGGGGGCCTCCATGTAGCACTTACCATTATACCCCTCTTTGGCCCCCATTTTTGCATGCTTTGTTAGCCTACCTTGATTCTGTTTTTAAGCCATGATCAGAACTGAAAATGGCCATATTTTGACCCCCTGGACATATCTTATTAAGGGTCTTTGGCTGTTTGGTGAATTCTTTGTATACCTCATGTTATAGCCTCTTGTTGGCCTACTTCTTGCATGGCATTTTTAGCATGTTTTTATATTGATTTGGAGGCTGTCATAAACTGTAAATGTTCATATTTTTTGTCCTTCTTCAGTGTTTTAGAAGGGTATTTTTCTGTTTGGGCATTGCATGTACCACTTGCTTCATTGCCTCCCTTGCGGAGCCATTTTTGTATGCCATTTTAGCCCTACTTGTGATTACTTTTTGGCCATGTTTTGTACTGTAAAGATGCTTATTTTGGGGCTGCCTTGCTTCTTATTTTTCACTCCATGTCCAGATTATGCATGTTTAGTATAGCTGTAGGTCATTTCATGTACCTAGTTTTGCATTTCGGGAGAGATTCCGTGCATCGGGTGTCATTTCGCCTCGTTTCAGGGCTGTTTTGCCCCTCGTTTTGCCACTGATTTTTGCATGTTAGCATACCATATTCCATGTCTTTGCCATGTCTCATTAGAGTGGCATTTCGGTGCCTGAGGGTCCGTTCTCGGTTTGCATGCACGTGTGCACGCGTTTCGAGGTGTCTTGTTTTCATCTGATGGCCTCCTATGTGAGTGTGACTGCGGCTCTCTCATATTGGTGTAAGCCCATTATTGCATTGCGTATGTCATTTCATCCATAGCATTGTGTATGCTTGGTTATGTATTACTTCGTTTAGCGTGTATGCCATTCCATAGCATTGTGTATGTTAGGATTGTATGTTAGTTGCATTTCATGCATGTCATGCACATTGCATCGTGTTCAGAATAGGAGTTAGCCCGGGCACGGGAAACGAGGTGCGTTCCGTACTCCGAGTGACGGAGCGGGTCTCAATTCCCAAGTCACCGACACTTCGGATTATCCATGATGGAGTTAGGTTTTGTTGTAGTTTTCATGTGCATTCATTCTATATTGAGTTATGCAACTCGGCTCCTCGGCCATCATGCATCGAGATGCGTGATTGGTGGCACGAGGATCGAGACATGCATACATTCGTGAAATACATTGCTATGCCTCTTTCCTGCTCTCTGTTGCAGCATATCAAGAATTAGCGGTCTTCCGAGGCTTGGTGCGCTTTTCAAGAATCATTGTAAAACAGAGGCTAATTGGGGCATTCCAGTGGATTTCCATGCAAGGCAGCCCAAACATACATCATTCATCAGAATCAAGGCAGTCCCTGGCTTGCATGCCAGTTTTACAGCTTTCTTGGTTAATTTGTAAATTAATTAGGAATTTGTAAATATTTGGACTGTATTATTTGGACTGTACTATTCTTTTATTCGGGACTGTATATTTATTCGGACCCTCTGCGCGAGGGCAAAATTGTAATAAGTGTGGGTGAGTATAATGTATGTCTTCCAACCCCACGTCTTTCTTTCCTTTTATTTACCTGCTTACGATGGTTAGATATAGGGCATATTTCAATTAGCATACAGTATGACAGCATGTTTGCATCATTCATCTGTTTTGCACGCACCGGGCTCGGCGCATCATACAAACTGCATTTGTATTTCAATTCCAAGTTGAGTACTTGATCGCTGTTACATCTCATATGCTGTGTTTAGAATAGCCGAGCCTGCTATAGTTTGCATTTTTGCATGTGTTGCATTAGGCCTTTTCTGTATACTTAGGAACCATGCATGGATTTCTAATGAGCTTCTGTTTTGGCTTGGAGTACTCGGTGAGTTTTATGCTTTAGCATCCTTGCATGCGTGTGAGTGACTGCCATGAATATCATACTTACCATGAGGCTATGTGCTTATGTGATATAACTGCCTGAATGCCTGTGGGTGGAGGTTGAGTTATTTGAAGTGGAACAAATCATTGACTGTTTGTTTTAAGCCCACTAGATAGTGACAAAATCATGTTTTTCTAAGCCCACCCGAGGGTGGCAAATCCACGTCTTAGCCTACCTGCGGGTAGCACCATCAAACCATTTTCAAACAAACAAACATGAAATGTTTCGTTCCAATTCAGGCGACTCAGTCTATACTTGTTTGATGCGAGCATCACATAATAACCTAGGCTAATAACCGGAATAAGAACGCACAATGTTTTCAAAAACAGATATCATGGTTAGTAGAGACCGGTCTTTGACCGGGCGAGCGGGGGTGCTCACGAAGTGACCTTCCCCAATCGTACCCAAGTTCCCGAGCCGAGGCAACTTTGGTGATGACGGACACGTGGCCTTTGGCACCGAGTCAGGGTTTCCTAAATTTCCCATTATAAAATATTTAGGTGGCGACTCTGTATCTGGCAAAGCAGTCCATGTTTGGCACTTCTTTCAAAAAATCTGTTTTCAAAACGATTTGCCAAATTTGGACTGTTTGGTTCAAGATTAAGAACCGTGACATTTGAGTCCTTCGAACTGTAGTAGACCCAATATCGAACCAGAACGCGGGGGACTCGCACTCCTCCCCGGGACGCGTTCGGGGACGTCTACAGTGTATAGATAGATAGATCCGACTCAAACAGGAGGGTATATACATAGATAGATAATGCACGGATTGTTCTAGATAATGTCCACTAATTTGTATTATAATTTAATATACATAGATAGATAATACATAGATAGATCCGACTCAATGTATAATGTCAACTAATTTGTATTATAATTTAATAATTTCAATAAATTATAATGCAAAAAAATAAATATATTTTTTTAAATGAAGGCAATAAAAAGATAAAATACTTTAAATGATATTAAATGAAGATAATTTTATTATAATAAAAAGACATTATAATATAAATATATAATTTTTTTTAATTTTTCCAATTTTTCATTTTTTTATATTTTTTATATTTGTCTAGTTGGAAAAAATGTAAATATATAATTTTTTTAATAAACAGGTAAAAAAAATGTCACAAAAGACAAAAAATAAAATCACAAAAAACCTATATCCAAACAACACTTACAACCTTGGAGGGAAAGTTGGTTGAGATTTGCCAAAGATAGTAAATGACCATTGGAGCACCATTGCTATAATTTGACAAAATAACGCTATTCATTGTCAAATTATAACAATAGCAATAGCAAAATAGTAACTACCATTGGAGATGCTCTAACTAAATTTTGAAGCATTGAATCATTAAAAAAATATATGCGTATTGTTTGAGATTTTAAAAATTTTATCAAATATTTTATATAAATGTAATATTTACACAATATGAATCTTATATGAATCTCATATTATATAAGATATTTGATAAAAATTTTAATAAAATTTTCAAGTCTCTAACATTTAAAAAAAAAAAATATATATATATATATATGTATACATTTTGAAGCATTGATTGGTAGTTCGACGTCAAAAGGTTGGGCCTATTATATTTGGATTCGCCTCCTCTCCAGCCATCCTTCCCTCGGCACTATCACCATTTCAAGATTGCAATCCTAAGGCTTTCGTGATGAAGGAATAAATGAATTTATATTTTAATATTTTAAATATTTTTTTAATTTTTAAACACACCTAACTTAAATACACTTAATATAATTTTTGTAATTTTGTTTTTAAAAAAATTTACTAAATACAAAAAATACAAAAAAAAAAATATAGGCTCCGTTTGGTAAGCCTCTCAAATTATAGTTTCACCCATTGATTTGAGTGTAGAGTTGTGAAAGTAGTATGGAGTTTCGAGTTATATATTTGGTTATGAGTTTTAAAAATAATTTCTTAATTGAGTTTTATTTTATGTGTTTGGTTACGATTTAAGTATAGAGTTGTTTTCAAATCTAAAATATTAAAATTTTAAATTATAAAAAGTAATTGAATATTTAAATTAAAATTTTAAATTTTAAAATTTAAAATTTATTATAAATATTCAAAAAATTTAAATCGTAAAAATTTAAATAATTTAAATATTCAATTACTTTTTATAATTTAAAATTTTAATATTTTAGATTTGAAAACAACTCTATACTCAAATCGTAACCAAACACATAAAATAAAACTCAATTAAGAAATTATTTTTAAAACTCATAACCAAATATATAACTCGAAACTCCATACTACTTTCACAACTCTACACTCAAATCAATGGGTGAAACTATAATTTGAGAGGCTTACCAAACGGAGCCTATATTTTTTTTGTATTTTTGTATTTAGTAAATTTTTTAAAACAAAATTACAAAATTATATTAAGTGTATTTAAGTTAGGTGTGTTTAAAAATTAAAAAAATATTTAAAATATTAAAATATAAATTCATTTATTCCTTCATCACGTGGCAGCTTCAAAGCCTTAGGATCTCCTCTCTGCAACGTGTTGCAATCTCTTGAAATGACTGGATAGTGCTGGAGGGAAGGATGGCTGGAGAGGAGGCGAATCCATTATATTTCGGTGTGGGCTTAGCATAGGTTAGGTGATAGAAGAATTGTAAGATAGAATCTGGTGTACTGAGTACTCACCGCGTATTTTCCGATGTACCCAAAAAAAAAAAAAAAAAAAAGTACTCACCGCGGGCTATTTTGAGAAATTGGTTTTTAATAACTTTTTTTGATTTGTAGTAAAAGTTAAAAGTTAGTTTTTTGTGTTTTGTTTTTCATTTGAAAAGTTAGTTTTTAACTACTGGTAAAATTACAATTTTACCTCTCATGAGTCAAAATGTATTACGTGATTGAAATTATAAATATTTTAAATTAATAGAGTAGTTTGATCATTTTATCGTGATTTGACATCATAAACAAATATTGATCAAAAAATTCAAAAGTAATTTTTTACCAACTTTCTAAATCATTTGTCTAAAAAAATTAAAAACTTAGTTAAAAGTAAAAAAATTACCTTTTATCATATTCCCAAAATAGGCGTACATATATCATTCTGGAACTGAGTCCGTCCATCGAAATACTGAAACCCCTCAGTCCACATATCTTCTTCTGTCTGTTATTTGCTGGTGATTTTTTAAAAAAATTATTTTATTAATAGAATTAGGCTTCTCTTTTGTCTAAAATTAGGCTTAGTTTGGAAAGACTAAATAAGTGTACTTTTTGACTTTTTATGAAATATGGGTTGGGTTTGGGTTGGGTTTGAAGTGATGTGTTAGAGAAGTGATGTGACTTAAATAAGATGATGTGACTTAAATAGGATAGTGACTTTTTGATTTTTTATCTTTTTTCAATCATGCCAAACTTAGCATTAGTTGGGTTGGTGTTAATAAAAGGTTTACTCTGAGTCTTGTTTTGATAGTTTGAATTTTTTATTTTATATAGCATTTTGTATATGTTGTTTATAAAAAAAATTAAATCAATTTGATAACCGTAATCTTTTTATTTTATCACGCTCTGCAACAAAATAAAAATATTATGATTATTGAATTGACTTAATTTTTCCAAATTTTGAACTAAAAAGAAGCTCATATAAACATTGTTTTGGCAGCGGGTTGGGGGGATCTGGTATTGCTTTTGTTTTTTTAATTTTATTTTTAATAATAAAAGTAATAAAAATTTGAAATTACTTAATGTTTTCATATGGTTTTTGTTTTCATGCCTAACAATTTGTAAAAATTTGATAACATTTTGGTATTCATACAAAAAAAAAAAAAAAAAGGTTGTTTTTAAAAAATTTCTTGAAAATTAGTTTTCAGAAACATTAATCTCAATGATTTGTGTTTTTTTAATAACAAAAGTTAAAAAATACAGCCAAAAAAAAAAAAAAAAGCACAAACAAACAGAAAAAATATTAACATAACTATTGGTGAAAACAAGCAAATTATTATGAGAATTTTGTTAATAAGTATTCTATTGACACTTGCTAAGAAATTTGAAATTATTATATTTTTTTTTTTATAAAAGTCTCGTCTTAAAATTTATTTTAAATTTTATTAATTAATATTGTTATTAGAGCACTCAACAAAATCCTTATCATATATATATATATATATATATTATTGGAGAAATTTTAATATACACACTTCCTATCATATGCACCTTTGAGTTATGTCATTTTATTTTTTAGTTGTGATTTTATTTTAGTTATAACTTATAAAATTTTTTATTATATTTTATATATTATTTGGTTATGATTTTTCTTTTCTTTTTTAATTATAACTTAAAATTTATAAAATTTTATATATATATATATTTTTAATAAAATTATATATATATATATATTTTAATTTTAATTATGATATATATATATATATATATGTATGATACACTACTTTTTAGAGAGGTATATGTTTGGTGATTTGAGTTCCCCTCGTTTACAATATGCATGAAACCTTATGACTAGTTTGATTTGACTTCAAAAGATAAAAGAAATGGAAAAATGGGGGGAAAAGTACGATAATAATTTTACGTTGATGAGATAGAAATGTACACGATAATTTTAGAGGGGATTTAAAAAGTTGGTTAAAAATTATTTTTTTTGAATTTTTTAATTTTTTTTGTTCTTTTATGTGTTAAAAATATGAAAAATAATGTGATTTAAAATAAATTAAAAGTTAAAAATTAACTCCTTTTTTTTTTTTTTGGCTTCACAAATGACCCCTTAAACAAATATATGTGCATATAATATTCTCTCTCCCCGATAAAGGAAAATTTTAAAAATGACATAAAAATTAATTAATATGTTTGGTTTCAATTTTCTAAATTTTATTTTTTTAAAATTGAGTTATTTATTTTTCATATATTTTTTTGTTTTTAGTGAATAATTTTAAATTTTTAAGTAATTTTTTTTACTTTTTTAGATGTATCGTACTTAGATTTATCTAAATAGCAAAATATTTATGAAAAAATATTTTTAAAAATTAATAAATAAACAAAAATGAAAAAAATGTATATTTTTTTGGTATTTAGTGTATTTTTTAAAGTTTTTTTTTCATAAATATTATACTTTTTAAGTGTATCTATGTTATGTGTATCTAAAAAAAATGTAACAAAAAAAAAATTAAAAAATTGTTTAAAATATTAAAAAATTCATTAAAAACATTAAAATACGGAAAATAAAAAAGTAGAATTTTTTAAAAATTATTTTCTGAAAACTAAAACTAAACAAAGTGAGATAATTTTTAAATAATTGAAAATAAAATAGTGGGAATGGCACAATGGGTTATTTATGAAATAATTATGGGATAAAAAAACCCTTGTGTTTGATTTGGCTAAAATAGTATTATGTGATAAAAAAAGTAATTTTCTTAAAAAATCTCAGAACAGTGCAACGATCATTTTACCGTTAACAAAAGGTCCGATATGATATTTTTCACTAAAACACAAAAGTTCAAAAGGGCACACATTTTCTCCCTAACAAAGAAAATAATTTTTTGATAATTGTTAAACGCGTCAATGTTTAAAAAATATATTTAAAATAAAGTAAAAAATTAATTTTTAAATCCAACTTCAAAATCTGATAAGATATTTTGATATGTCAAAAAATATATATATATTAATGGAGAAATTACACTGACATGTGTTTATTTACAACCAAATCAAAAATATTAGGGTTTATTATATATTTATCCTTAAACTATTATCAAATTGCCTATTTAATAACTGAATTATTGAATGAATCTATTTAGTCCATAAAATATATAAATCAAAGTCTATTTAGTCTATAAACTATCAATTGTGTCTATTAATTCCTTAAAATATATAAATTAAAATTTATTTAATCCCTAAAATGATTACAAAAATAAAATATATAGTCATACGTATTATAAATTAATAAAAAAAGCCTCTGCAATTAAGATGTTATTATAAAAAAAAATTCATTTAAATTTGTATTTTGTCTTTAAAAAGTATTTTATTTCGTTGTGTGTTTAAATTAATATTAGGGTCTGATTTTCAATCTTGGCAATAAATTATATGAATATTAGATATACTGAAAAAAATAAAATTAGATAATTTAAATAATAACATTTCTCTACAAATAGTAATAGAACAAAAGAATAGATAAATTAAGCAATAAAAAAAAACTTAGCGAAAAACATAAAATTAATCAATTATAAATTATAAATGAAATCTGACATATAATATTAGATAAAACAAATATGTATCCATTATAGAAGATAAGTAATAAAATATAATAGATAATTACCTTAATCCTTGTAAAAGAAATTCAATATATAGATTGGCGCTCACTTTTTAAAAACAGAATAAAATTTTAATATTTTTTTGAAATAAAATTTTAATTAGATAGGATATTTTACTAATTTATAATATTTATGTGCTTATATTTTATTTTTATAATCCTTTGAAGGACTAAATAAGTTTAAATTAAATATTTTAGACATAATGAATTCAATTGATAGTTTATTGACCAAATAGATTTTGATTTATATTCTTTAGGGACAAAGTAGACACAATCAATAGTTTAGGAACTTGTTTGAGATGATCTAAATAAATATATATTTTAATTTTTTTATAAAAAGATATGTTAAAAAATGACTTTTCTTAAGTGTGCAAGGCACATGGTATGCAACCCATTTACGCCTTTCTGTTTGCCTTCTGTTTTATGTTTACATCTTACACTTACACTCTTTGTGTTGGTTGCATATGATGTGCAACTTTAAGAGTTACACATCATAACAGGACCCGTTAAAAAATAAAGAGATAATATAACTCAAATAAATGTATTTATCTAAACAAGTACACTTTCCCCAATATTAATGAGGGTATGTTTGGTGACCGTAAATTAGCTAGCTGGCTAGCACAACAACACAAGTGAAAAGGATATTTTTTTTGGGTAAGTAAAGTGAAAAGGATATTAGCTAGACCAGACCAAATGATTGTTCTTGCTTTGGCCCATAGGTATGGAATGGTATGCCAATCAACACTTGAATCAAACTTGTATTTTCTTCCAATACTTAATTGTAATTGCCTCCATACCTTTCTCTCTTTGCTTGTCCTCTTCAACTATGAATATGATATCCTACCAAAAAAAAAAAAACTATGAATATGATATGAGTTGTGGTGACAGGTGATTGGTACACACACCAAAAAAAAAATCCATTTATATTATTGAGTGATAACTACCTAAATTATTATTTTTTTTTTGATAACCGAGTATCCGGGCCAGCATCCCTTCGGAGTAACGCACCTTGACTAATCTTGGGAATAAGTAGCTTGGGGGAAGCCGTGTACGATAACTACCTAAACTATTATTCTTCAATTCATAGGGCCTGTTATAATTAAAAAACATAAATTAAAATACTTCTTCATCAATTTTTAAATAATTACTTTTTAAATTTATTTAAATTGTTTGTCTTAAAAATTATAATTAGAAATTGCATAAATTTTTTTTTTATAGAAATTTAATGTTTATATATGTACGATTTAATTATATCTAGGAGTTTTTTTTTTTTTTTTTTCATTTTCCTTTATTAGGGAAAGAGAAAGGGGATAAAGGTGGTGGCATATTATTTGTAAAGAGAGAAGGTTGGTAGAAGAGAAAGGAGTGGTGGTGATTTAATTATAGAGAAAGTGAGTGATGGATGGTGGGAGATGATGGTGCAATGGTGCTGTTAGCTGTTATAGAAAGAGACTTCGGTGAGTGGGTCGATATATTGAGATGGAAAAATTATTAAGTATTTTTTAAATAATAATTAATTTTATTTTTCAATTTATAGATTTTATATTATTTATTAAAATTTAAATATAAAATTGATAAATCTTATGATTTGTACGGGGAGCAAATGTTCAGGCAAGCCCGTACTCCTTTCTTCCAAGCTCCGTTTCTGTCTGATCACCTGCATACACAACGGCGGTGAGCTACCCGGCGGTGTGTGGCCGGAAAACTCCTCCGACGGTCAAGTTAGCACACACCTTGGGATATAAAGAGAGAGAGAGAAGAGTGTTTGAGTGTAAGTGTTTTCTTACAAAGTGTTCGTCTGTCTCTGTATGGGGGGCGCAGACCCGCTTATATATCTTCTGCGCTCAAAATCTACTCCCATTAGTCTCTCGACACCTGGTGCTGCTATCCCATCTGTCAGCACAAATCTCGCTGAACACCACCTAACCCAACTGCCAGCCCACTCTATTGGGAGCTTTCAAGAATCGTGCAAGATCTCGGCCACATATGACCATCGCACTTCAAAACCAAGTGCTTCCAATAATCGAGCTTCGTTTCAGCCGTGCTCGACTGCATTCCGGCGACGTCGAGCACGGGATTGGTCATTCCGGTCAACCAAAGGCCTTCCTACCGAGCTTCAAGCATGAATCTTCATGCCGAGCTATGGGTGCGCGCCTTCCGACCGAGCAACGTACGAACCGTGAAGCCCTTCTAGGCCACGGACGTCTCTGCCGAGCTCTCACTTGACCGGCCTTCACACCAAAGAGCCCAAGTAGCTCGGCTCCGCAGGCCCTTTGCCATTACCGAGCAAAACCACGGCACAATCTTGAAGCCAAATGTCTCGGCCCAATCTTGTTCGGCCCAAACTAGATCATAAATCTCCCTCTCATGATTTAAATCAATAGCTATTAATTTAAAACAATACTTAAACTTACTTTAAACTGAATAAAAATGGAACAATATACTTACCAAGTTATAAATTTGTTAATCTCATTAACTAGTATTGACAGAGACTGACATAACGATGAAGATTATACCTTGAACTTTATATACTTTGACTTAAAGTGTAAGCATTCAATTATTGTTATGTAAGGTCAAGTTTGGGAAGTTGAAAATAATTCATCTTTTTATTTTTTTATTTTTTTTCTATCACATCACCTCTTTATTTTTTTATATATCTTTTTATAAAAGGACAAAAAAATATATCATTCCAGATAACTTCTAAATTAAGATAAAGTATATTAAGAAATCTAGAGTTTGAATATAGTCAATGGGTAAGATCTTCTCTCTCTAAATTATGACTTTCGGTATATAAAAATAAAAATAAAAATAATTAAATTTAAGTACAAAAGTGTTAGGTGTAATTTATCATAATATTCTTTTAGTTTATTTTTTTTAATGGATAAAGTAAAATACCTTGTGTACATATATGATATATTATTAAAAAAAAGTGTGGCCAATAAGAAGAGGAAATCCAAGGGGATAGTAGCATTATGGCTATGTTTGACATGGATTTTTTTTTTTTATTATTTTAGTCACAAAAGATAAAATAAAGTAAAAAATTAATAAGATAAAATTTCACATCTAGGGAATGTTAATTTTCAATGCTTGAGGTTTTATTTTCAATGTTAGGGAATGTTTGTGGCTTTTATACTGGTCCTCTACACGTTTTTACTACTTTGCTAGGAAGGTTCTCTACACGTTTTTACTAATTTGTTTGTTGGCTCAACGCGTTGATATATAGCTTCCTTAACCTCTACACGTTTTTAGTACTTTGCTAGGAAGGTTCTCTACACGTTTTTGTTACTTTGCTAGTTAGCCGAACGTGTTAATGTATAGCTTCCTTAACTGTCCATTGTATTCAACTCTATCTATTACCATTCCACTATAATTTCTATTCTTTCTTTCTCTATCAATAGACATAAATGATAAATGACCTAAATTATGTTGACTGTTGTTATGGTCTGCCACCACAACAATTTGCTGACAATTAGAGGTTGTTAATGTGTTAATGATTCTTCTTAATTGGCAGCATAATTTTCCTTTTATTCTATATGCACAAGAAATGGGTAGATATAATTTGCGTTGTGTAACTGATAAATCATTTTCCGACTTCTTTTACCACAAAACTGTATGAAAAGTCTATTTGGCATTATTAACCCAAAAAAAGAGTCTATTTGGCATCCTGTAGTATGTCTCCAGCTTAGGCATGAGACTGTTTGTGTGAATTCGATCAGTTATCTTGTCTACCTGATAAATCATTTATCAACTTCTTTTACAACAAACCTGTATCTATCAGTAATCTATTTGGCATCCTATAGTCTGTCTTCAGCTTAGGCATCGGACTGTTTGTGTGACTCTACTTTGAGTTAATGTGGTGCTCTTAGTCAAACACATTCAGTTAGCAATTTTGATTTTTTTATATTGGAAATATGTACACCAAGGTGGAGTTTATAGGAGAGGTGCAAAAAATTGCCAACGGTGATGGCCTTCAATTAAAGTGGTTATCCTTTAGGGGCTTTACCTGTGTGATGCAAGATGATCCTCAATTAAATATTCACAAAGGGGGAGTTTATAGGGGAGATGCAAAAAAGTACCAACGATGATGGTCTTCAGTTAGAGTGGTTATCCTTTAGGGGCTTTACCTTTGTGATGCAAGATGATCCTCAATTAAATATTCCACATAATTTACCATGCATTTCAATCAGAAAAGGTAAATTGTTATTAGTACAACTTTATGCTGACATATTTTTATTGAAATTCACTTTATATACTATTGTGCTGTCACTGATAGTGAAAGAGCACATCCTCATAGTATCTTCGATCTTTTAGTGTGAGCAACCTTAAGAATTGCCTGTTAAAAGACAACATGGAATGCTACCAAATATTTTGACCAACTTTCGTAGTGTCGATGTAACTACGCCATTATTCCTATGTGCAAGTTAGATTGTTCTCCTGTGACTTTATACATCACTTTTCAGTACTACTCTTGAGATTGAAGTTGGAGGTGGAAGGAAAATATCTCAGTTCGGCACTATCCGCATGTTGTATTTAGTAGGAATTCAGGTACTTGCTTTTATGCAGACAAAAGATGACTTATCTTTTCTCCATTGATACTAGTTTCTTCATATGCTCTTGTTTTTACTATGGTGAAAAACCATGGTCTTTAAATCAGAATGAGAAATATCTACAAATGTGTCAAGTATGGAATACCAAAACAATTCTCAGGAAATTGTCTAAATGTTAATGCTTCTATGTAAATTATCCAAGGAAATACTTACTAAAAACTGCCTTTAGCCCAAGAATTGTTAGCTCCATCCACTACCCACATGGTAAGGAGCCGACCATCCACATGGTATGGGTGGCACCATGTGGTAAAGGAAGCTAGTGGGGCAATACTAACTCACCAAAGGTAGATGGTGAGGGTAGCACAACCAAGCCCACTCATGGCTGTCATTTCACATACTTCTCTTCTCTTGGTTATAAATTGAGATGAGTAAGGAGGGGTTGTATAGAGATATATGGGAGTGACATACTAAGCAAAGTATACACAGAGGAGAGTATAATCTGTGAGTGAGAGAGTTCTATAGAGTTGTGAGGTGTGAGTTCTGTAATCTCCCTTCGGAATAATTCTATAATGGATACCTCTCCCGTGGATGTAGGCAATTACCGAACCACGTAAATAGTATTGTGTTATTGTGTGGAATTGATTTCTGGTGTCCCATAGTCCTAACAAGTGGTATCAGAGCCGAATCGGTTGCGTTTCAGAACAAAAACAGTGTGTTTTTCGAAACAGCCCAGAAATCAAGTTGCTAAAAATCAGCTTTTGAGCATACCAAAAGCATGGACTCCAAGAGAAGAGTTCATAACTGCAAAGAACAGCCCAAGAAGAGCCTGAACGCGCTCTCACGTACCTCCCAAAGCCTGCACGTGAATCCCAATCTCTGTATGCTCCCCACGCGCCGTGAAGAGGAGCTGACATGTGATCTCACTCTCTCTCACGCGCCACACACGGTGCTCAAGGAGGAAGACGAGTGTGCTGCGCGCGTGTGTGACGTTAGACGCCACGTCATCGGCCACGTGGCTGCCACGTCATCACCACGTCATTGACACGTGTTTGACACGTCATCGCCAGATCACTGTCACGTGTCTGACACGTAATCGCCACGTCACTGACACGTGGCTGCCAAGTCAGCAAATCATTGCCACGTTGCTGTCCACGTCATCAGACTTGTTGACCAGTCAACCTAGAGGCAGAACGTGATCTGCTGCTGCGCAGCTAAGGTACACTTGCAGATCTGAACTGTTCAAACTGTTTTAGACTGATCTGAGCCATTCTGTGTCCGTTTTTGACGATCCAACAGTGATTTTTGACTATTTAGAGTATTCCGAACACATCCGTACGGTCAGATTTTTCATTCAGAGTTTTCTGTAAAAAGAAAGAATACGATGGAGGATTCCACATCAACTTCAGAATCTATGTTCAAATTAACTCCTTCAATTATGCAATTTGGAAGTCACGGATGGAAAACATCCTGTTTTTAAAAGACTTGTTTGACCCCATTTTTATAAAGGGAGTTGAACCTGAAGGAATGAAAGATGATGACTGGATAAAGATGAACCGCAAGACTATCGTTTGTATCAGACAATGGATAGACCACAGTGTGTTCCATCATGTTGCCGAAGAGACAGATGCATATGCTCTTTGGACAATGTTAAACGACATGTACCAGTCAAAGACCGCCCGAAACAAAGCCTTGGTGATGAGAAGACTAGTAAATTTGAAGTTAAAGAATGGTGTGTCTATCGCCGAGCACACCAGTGAATTCAAAAATCTGGTGAATCAGTTTGTAATTGTCAAGATGTGCTTAGATGATTAAATGCAAGCCGTACTACTGCTCAGTTCTTTACCGGACAGCTAGGAAACATTAGTGGTTTCTCTCAGCACCTCTGCACCAGAAGGGAAACTGACCATGAGTATAGTCATAGACGCCATGTACAATGAAGAAACAAGAAGGAAAGACATGAGAGGTAATCAGTCCCATGCTCTTGTCACAAAAGATAGAGGCAGAGACAGAGATAAAGGAAGAGGTAGAGAAAGAAGCAAAAGTAAAGGCAGCTGGAACAACAGAAGTAAATCTAGAGACAACAAAGGTCGAGGTAACTCCAACTTCACTTGCTTTCACTGTGGCTAGGAGGGTTACATAAAGAGAAACTGCCCAAGCCGGAAAGAGAAAGGCCAAAGCAGTAAGTCAAAAGGAAATGAGAACACAACAGCCACAACAACTGATGAAATACTTCTTAAAGTTGGTGAAGAGGAAGATTGCCTTCACGTGGCTGACCATAGCTACACAGAATGGATGATAGACACAACTGCATCTTATCACACCATTTCCCACAGAGAACTCTTCAGCTCGTACAACGCTGGAGAGCTGTCGTGCCATCAACCAAATATCCCACTTCTCAGTATATTCTGATTACTGGTAAGGGGGAGCCCGAGAGTTTTTCGGAAGCCAAGAGTCATACAGAGAAAGACTGTTGGATGCAAACCATGAAGGAGGAAATGAGTTCTTTGCAGAAGAACCACACTTATGAGCTTGTTCCACTTCCAAGAGATAGGAGAGCCTTGAAGAACAAATAGGTGTATAAGTTGAAGAAAGATGGAAACGGTAAACTATTGTAGCATAAAGCTCGTTTGGTGGTCAAAGGCTTTGGGCAGAAGAAAGGAATTGATTTTGATGAGATCTTCTCTCCAGTTGTGAAGATGACTTCTATTCGAGTAGCTCTGAGATTAGCAACTCGCTTAAATCTGGAAGTAGAACAAATAGATGTCAAGATTGCCTTTCTCCATGGTGAGTTAGAGGAAGAGATCTATATGGAGCAACCAGAAGGATTTGAAGTTAAACGAAAACAGAAACTAGTCTACAAACTGAAGAAGAGTCTCTACGGCCTGAAACAGGCGCCGAGACAATGGTACAAAAAGTTTGATTCATTTATGGTGGATTACGAGTACACAAGAAAGGTGGCAGACCAGTGTGTATATTTCCAAAGGTTTTCAGATGGAAACTTCATTATCTTACTGTTGTATGTCGATGATATGTTGATCATCGGACAGGATACTACTATGATCAACAAGTTGAAAAAGGACTTGTCACAGTATTTTGATATGAAGAATTTAGGCTCAGCATAACAAATTTTGGGCATGAAGATTGTTGTGACAGGAAAACCAAGAAGATATGGTTATCACGGGAGAAATATGTTGAATGGGTTATTAAAAGGTTCAACATGAAATATGCCAAGCCAGTCAACACACCACTGGCCAACCATTTCAATGTGTCAAAGCGTTCGTGTCCCATGATTAGCTCTGCAAGGAAAGAAATGGAGACAATCCCTTATTCTTCCGCAGTAGGAAGTTTGATGTATGCAATGGTGTGTACCCGGCCAAATATAGCTCACGCAGTTGGCGTTGTGAGCAGATTTCTCACCAATCTAGGAAAGAAGCATTGGGAGGCAGTCAAATGGATTTTTCGGTACTTAAAGGAAACTTCAAAGATGTGTTTATGTTTCGGGGGAGCTGAACCAATTTTGGAGGGTTTTACAGATGCCAATATGGCAGGTGATCTTGATGGTAGAAAGTCTACATCAGGATTTATGTTCACCTTTGCAAGGGAAGCTGTTTCATGGCAATCCAAACTACAAAAGTGTGTTGGTTTATCTACAAAAAAAGGTAGAGTACATTGCTGCCGCAGATGCTGGAAAGGAAATGTTGTGGTTAAAACGGTTTCTCCAAGAATTGGGCCTACAGCAGGAGGAGTATAAGGTACATTGTGATAGTCAAAGTGCAATTGATTTGAGCAAGAATTCCATGTACCATTCACGTACAAAACACATTGATATCTGGTATCATTGGATACGAGAAGTGATGGAAAAGTAGCTGATGAAGCTAGTGAAGATTTACACAGACAAGAATCCTTCTGACATGATGACCAAGGGTGTCACCAGAGACAAACTGGAAGTTTGCAAGCATCTGACCGGGATGGACTTCAAGTGAGAAGTCAGTTGTCCATGTGGGTGTAGAGGGGGAGAATTGTTAGCTCCATCCACTACCCACATAGTAAGGAGCCCACCATCCATATAGTATGGGTGGCACCATGTGGTAAAGGAAGTTGGTGGGGCAATACTAACTCACTAAAGGTAGATGGTGAGGGTGGCACAACCAAGCCCACTCATGGTTGTCATTTCACCTACTCCTCTTCTCTTGGTTATAAATTGAGATAAGTGAGGAGGAGTTGTATAGAGATATATGGGAGTGACACACTGAGCAAAGTATACACAAAGGAGAGCATAATTTGTGAGTGAGAGAGTTCTATAGAGTTGTGAGGTGTGAGTTCTGTAATCTCCCTCCGGAATAATTCTATAGTGGATATCTCTCCCGTGGACGTAGGCAATTGCCGAACCACGTAAATATTCTTGTGTTATTGTGTGGAATTGATTTCTGGTATCCCATAGTCCTAACAGGAATGGCTAAAAATAGTAATTGGAACTGGAATTACCATCCACACATTTTGATAGCCTGTTTCACAGTTCAACCAGTTCAAAATGTAAGTTGACTCAGTTGTCCTGATTGTACTATAATTTGTAACATTTGAATATTAAGGGTCAAAACTTAACCTGTTATATTGTGTTTGCTCAGTTTTGTTTGGGATTATTCTCACTTAATTGTGGAGAGTTTGAATCTTTCTATTACCAAGCTTTTTTTCTTTTATAATGTATGATTGAAACTAGTCAGGATTTGGTTAATGAGTTTATTGTTTCAACTTTCAACCTGTGCTTAAGGTTCTATTTTTTTATTTTTTATTTTTTTTGATACGTCAAATATCATTGACAGCTGTACACTCAAAAGCCTGAGATCAATGTATTATGCCAAAAAGGGGCAAACAGTGATACAAGTTGCTACTGTACTGATGGGTGTCTATTCCTCAGTGAACCATGAATCTTTGTAACCATATTTGTAGATTGTCACTAGGTTCCAAAGCAGAATGGGGAAGTGGTGTGTCATACTCAATGGAATTAGACATACAGCATCATAGTTGCATTACATATTTATAATGATAGACTATGCTGACTTTGGTATTAAATCCACCAAAACCATAAAGTGACGTCCTTTACTTGAAGTTTCTGATAAGGGCTGTAGGGCATGCACTGTGGAAGAGTAAACTGATAATACTTAATTATCAGTCAACAAAACGGAAAATATATTTGTTGGCTTTTTTGCCTCATGTCATCATTCATGTATTGCTTTTATTGTTGAATATTTTATGTTGAATGGGCTTGCTTATGCTGTTTTCCTTTAGGTTTTAATTGAAAATGGTTCTAAAATCTTCTTGTGCTGTTATGATGGTTGCAATCACTAATTCTGTGCAACTTCATTGAAACATGTATTTGATACGACATATTGTTCTGTGATTTTTTCTAGACAAACTTTCCATAGATTAGATATCCTTGAATTGTTATTATCTGGAGTTCATCTGGACTTATTCCATTTTATGTAGTGATTTTTCTTTATATATATATATATATATATTGTTTTGGTTGTTCTTACGTTCTTCCAATTATTGGTAGGGTATTTTTTGGAGATTTGAACTACATCGTGGGGGCCAAAAATTTATCGTTCCTGTAAGTGCAATCTTATGCTTTCACTTGTATTAGTCCCATAAATTTTTCTTATAACTAATTGATCAACAATTTTCCATGTTTACTCAATCTGTTCTATATGGAAAAGGTTTGTGTGTTTTATATTTACTAATGGACCTTTACTGCTTAGTTTCGGATCTCATCATTGGAAAGTTCTTTCTCTTAATTTCTTTCTGTTTTGGCGTCTGCCTTAGGTCAAATGTTATTTATGGTGTGCTCTTCTTCAAATAGAATCTTCACATTAACAATCTACTGAAAGTGATCATGATCTTGATCTGTGACACAAGAACACAACCAGGAGACTCTACATAATTTGAGCCACTTGTGTTGTGATTTGGTTGAATGGTGATCTCTAAGCAGTTGAACCAGTCCTTAATTATTGCATCCATTTAATATTCTAATTTAGGCAGATGCCTAATTTATGTTAGGTCCATACTGCCTATCTTTTGAGGGTTCGTGTCAAGAAATAGTACATAACTATTTTATGTCGAGAAAGAACTAAAGCTTCACAATGAAGTCAAGTCGACCGTGTTTTTATTTCGAAATCTTGGCATCTCATTAAAATTTGTGTACATGATTGTGATCCTGTTAATTCATTCTATGCTTTTGCTTTGGGTTTTGATATTGTTCATGTGCTACTGCATGCGAATCGCTTTCGAGCATTTGAATGCTGTGATTGCAACTGGAGCACTTGTTATTCCAGCATCAATTTACTTTCTACTCAAGGTTGTCAAGGAATGTCCAACTTTTGACTTATGTCCAATATGTCTAGTTGTTAGTAATTTGGTGTTCTCATTCTTAATTCCTCGTTAATAACTCGCATATAAATAAATATTTTCTTGTTAATGCTTCTTGAGATGGCCTATGAAACACTCAATTAACTAGGTTCAGTAATTAAACACCATATATATCTTTAGGAAAAAAATGAGAGTTGAAATGCAATCATGCAATTTCTAGCATATCACACAGGTCAGAATGAGTAAAGACTTCGAAAATGTTTTCCAATGTGCATGTCTGAAGGCAGAAATATAGTTGGCTGTAACAAAGCATAAAAGGATTGAGAACATTGCATAAAACTATATTTTACAAACAAGTAGAGAATGAGTTGTGTGCCTATATGACTTGCGTGTCTATATGCTGATATGTATGAGCATATTTGCTTATGCCATTTGCTGATGAGATTTGACAATAAGGGCTAGTGGTTATTCTTTTCTGAGCTCTTTAAATGCTGCTTTGGGATCTATATGGTTAAGGAAAACTCACTTGAGAATGAGTTGTTAATAGCTTTTAAATTTTTATGCCTTCTTTGACTAGAAAATTCCATATTTTTCTATTGAATTTTAATCCTTTTGGTATGTTCACAGACATTCATTGTAAAACCTTATTACCTTAAATGGGAAAAGCATGAAGTGTTGGATGATATAAAGAAGACTGCAGCTCAGGTATGTAATACCCCATGTCTAAGATAGTCCTGGTTTCCCTATTTTTTCTCTTAGAAGGAACTTCATTATCACTGAAATTAGAGGTAACGGGAAGGAAAGTAAATCAAATAAGAAGATAAGGGACGTGAGGTAGTGGTTCCATGATTCAGCGGGTAAAGTAGATCACTACGAAGAATAAAAGGCATCTCCCAAATGGTAGCATTTGGGAATGATCCATATCAATTAGTATGAAATCCTACAGCAAGAAGAAAGGAACGCATGATAGGGAATGTAGTAGAAGAGAAATGTTCTTTGAAGTGGCCCACCGTCCTCCATTTGGGAACTCTTTTCTATACTTGCCCCTTGCAGGCTAGAGCCATGGAGCTGAAGGCAAATTCTTTAGTTGCTTATGACTTGGTCCTAACCAAGCAAAGGAAATCTGAATATGGATGAAGAAGCAAGGCCTCGTTTAGATTGACTACTGGCAGATCGAGATTAAAAGCCAATAGCAACAAAGTGCTTTCATTATGTAATACCCCATGTCCAAGATAGTTTTGGTGTGCTTGCTTTTTTCCTTAATAAAAAATGATATACCAATAATCAAGGCGGCATACCCCCTAATACTGGCCAAAACCAGACAAACAGAGGCTAACAACAGGGACAAGGAAAAAAGAACGTAACAGATCATGACACAAGACAAAGATCCAGCAGAAACATAGAAAAATCTGGACACCAAACACTAGCTGGGATTGTCTTGACCTGGTCTTTGTGACCTCTCATTGTGGCTAACAACCAGGGCTTGAGGGTTGTTCTCAATATCTTTGACTCCATTGGACTTCAACCTTATATTTCTAGTGACATCATTTTGAATTGAATCTCTGTCCTAATAGCTGTTGTTGAACATTCTGCAATTTGTTGCACCCATATTTAGTGGAGGAGGCACATGGGGCCCAAGAGGGGCAAACTTTTTATGTATTTCTCTGTTTTGTGTAGGTTAAGGAGGCAAGGGCCCGTTTGGTAGAGCTGTGAAAAAGTGATTATTGTTGGAAAAATGGTTTAATATAGGCATATTTTTTAGCCAAATTTGAGTGGGCCCAAAACGTCTTGTGGGGTGGGTCCAAAGAGGTGTAGTGTTCCTTGCCGCGTGACAAGTCACACGGTGAAGACAGAACGTCAAAACCATTTATGAGTGAATGGGAAGTTCATGTCGTTTTCGGGTCTAACATTAATTTTTTAGATAAAATTCATTTGAATTTTTTCAATAAAAAATTATTGTGGGAATTTAATTTAATTCTAAATTCAAATTTTGGGTTCCCAAGTGGTTTCCTAAAATTTTTAATTTTGGGAATTTAATTTAATTCTAAATTTAAATTTTAGGTTTCTAAGTGGTTACCTAAAGTTTGTACCTCTTCCTTTATTTATTAAACTATTCAAATAGTTTAATATATATATATATATATATATGTTTCAAATGGTTTAAATAATAAAGGTCCAATGGTTTAAACGATAAAGGTCCAACAGTTTAGCAACTGTTCACCAACAGATCCTTATTCAAAATTGTTTGAAAGTTGGTTCTTAGCAACGGTCAAAGAAATGTTTGAATAGTGGTAGCACCTTTTCATTTTGTTTTGGAACCTATTCGGGCTGAGATTTTTTCCTATATATATAGCCTTTATTCCAGCAATCAAGGACCCCCGAGATTTAGTCTGCATTGTTTATATTGCTGTCCAACTTTTATTTAGGCGATTTTCCTTCATTCTAGTTTTAGAAAAATTACAAAGGGAGTATAGAACACAGGTTTGGTTTGCCGAACAAATTGTTTGGAGTACTACTACAATTTGTGAAGATCATTGTATCCTGGGAGATAGACGCCACTCAACCGTAAGTACCGTAGCGGGACGAATCTGTCTTAAGGACAGAGTGTCTCACACTCGACTTGATCTTTGAATTTTTTAATTCAGTTCGATAAATAACTACGATACGTTATTTATTTATTTGTTTAAATTTATTTCAATTTATTTTATTTACACAGAAGATTGGTCCAACAATCTTAAGACAGATTTGAATTATTCTGTTTACAGAATTTTTCGTTTGTTTCCTTTTCTCTTTCTTCTTTTAAGAAAATTATTTTCTGTGAATTTACAAAATAATATTCTGGTTGGAAAAACAAATAGTGATTATATCCTATTTGACAGATAGTAGTAATATACTGTCTCTTTTCTTTGACAACTAGTAGTACGATACTGGCGTCATTAACAATTCAGAATATATTTTTGTGGAATCTTGTCAGAAATTAATTTTGGGTTTTAGAAATTATTTTCTGAGTTTTCATTACTTAAAATTCTGTTTCAATATTTTAATTATTGGAGTGTTACAAGAAATTTAAGTTTCTGTGTGAAATTAAATTGGTCAAATAAAATTTTATTTTATTTCCAAATTAATTGAAAAATAAAAGTTAAATTCTTATTTCTTTTATTTTACAGAATTTAATTTCTTGTGTGGAATTAATTTGGTTAAATAAAATTTTATTTTATTTCCAAATTAATTGAAAAATAAAAGTTATATTCTTATTTCTTTTATTTTACCGAATTTAATTTTCTGCGTGGAATTATTTTAGTTAAATAAAATTTTATTTTATTTCCAAAGTAATTGAAAAATAAAAGTTATAGTTGTTTATTTCTTTTATTTTACAGAATTTAATTTTCTATGTGGAATTAATTTGTTTAAATAAAATTTTATTTTATTTTCAAATTATTTGGAAAATAAAAGTTACATTCTTGTTTCTTTTATTTTTACAGAATTTAATTCTGTGAATTTGGTTTAATTTTCTGTGTAGTGTAAATTCTAATTATAATTTTGTTTTATATATTAGAATTGATGGCTACTAAAACTAATGTCCAAACAAGTACTACTATGGTGGCTGCGATTGCACCAACCCCTTATCTTGTGTTGACAGTACCAATAAGTCATGGAGAGAAGCCAGAGAAGTTCTCAGGAACTGACTTTAAAAGATGGCAACAGAAAATATTATTCTATCTTACAACTCTGAACCTGGCTCGTTTCCTCCGTGAAGATGCTCCTATCCTGAAAGAGGATGAAACCGACTGGCAAGTGGTTGTTGCGGTTGATGCTTAGAAACATGCCGATTTCCTTTGCCGGAACTACATCTTGAACGGACTTGACAACACATTATACAACGTCTACAGTCCAATCAAGACAGCAAAGGAACTTTGGGAATCGTTGGAGAAAAAGTACAAAACGGAAGATGTCGGCTCAAAGAAATTTATGGTTAGCAGATTCTTGGATTTTGTAATTGTTGATTCAAAAACTGTGATCAGCCAAGCTCAAGATTTCCAACTCATTCTGCATGACATTCACGCAGAAGGCATGTCACTCAGTGAATCCTTCCAAGTTGCAGCCTTAATTGAAAAATTACCAAAAGGCTAGAAGGAATTCAAGAACTGCCTCAAACACAAGCGCAAAGAAATTTCTATGGAAGAATTAATTGTGCGTTTGAGGATTGAGGGGGACAACCGCAATTCTAAAAAGCGGGCTGGTAAACATCTTATGGAGTCTGAGGCAAATGTGATGGAACATACTTCAAAAACCAAGAAACGAAAGTCTTTTGGAGAAAGTTCATCACAAGGCTCTAAAGGGGGGAAAAATAAAAAGTACAAGTTTAATGGCAAATGTTACATCTGTGAAACAGAGGGACATCGGGCCAAAGATTGCCGTAGCAAAGGCAAAAGCAAAAGAAGAACAAGCAAGAAGCCTGCTCAAGCCCATATGACTGAAGTGGAAAAAATTTTCAATGGTGTAGATGACATCAATCTTTCTGCTGTTGTTTCCGAGGCAAATCTTGTCGGAAATCCTAAAGAATGGTGGGTGGACACTGGTGAGTAGACACCTCATTTTAGACACCTCATTTTTGACCGACCTTAAGACTCAGACGTCACCGATTGAGCGCTTGGTGATGTTGCATATTGTGCTCGTTCTGAGGTTGCGGAGTCCCGGTTGCGAGCCTTGCCTCCGGACTTCCGGACTCTTTTGTGCTTTTCCTCGGTTTGCGAACCAGGCTCTGTTTTCTCTGTTTTCTCTTCCCAAAGGGAGGGAGAGGTCTCGTAGATCATCTCTCAATGGCCGTGGGCTACGTTTCGTAGTCATAGGCCATTTTTCCCATTTCGGAGCCCGGTTCCCGGTTTTCGGAGCCGTCAGGCCGTGTGTCTCGGTTCGGGACCGCTTAACCACCTCCGTTTGCCCCAATTTTCGGCACTTATCTTATTTACTCCATTTTGAGGGACACTGTGGTCCAAGAGACCAACTTCGTGGTTGAGCACCACTCCCGGTGCCTAACAGCCCACTTTCGGGGCCCCAAACTGCATGTTTCAGCTCCCGAACCTTCATTCTACATTTTTGGGCTCCGACCCAAACTTGAGATAGTCATATTTTGAACTTATTTTCATGTTTGATTAAGGACCTCTTGATGTTTTACATCTCCATCTATCACTTGCTTCTTTACCCCTCTATTTTTCCCTTTTCTTGCACGATAGTTTAGGCCTACTTTTATTTATTTTCGTGACTTGATGTAAACTAGAAAGTATCTTATTTTGAGCCTCTCTTCAACTTTGTTGAAGGGCTCTCAGCCATTTGGAACCTGAAGCTATCACTTGCCCCTTTAGCTCACCTTTTGACCATTTTGGGGGGAATTTTGAATCCGAATTTCCCCCCCTTTTTTCCCCCTCTTTTCCATCCCTTTTTGTCTATAAAACCAGAGCTCTAGCTGCATTTTTCTGGGTTAGAAGACTTTGGTTTGAGTCTCATATATACAATCTCTCTCTCTCTCTATATTTCAAGCACCAAAACCCTAATAGTCTTACACCATTTCTTCACCATTTCTTCACCACCACCTAGCACCACCACTCCATTCCAGAGGCTTGGAGGACCTTCTCAGAGGCTAGAAGTGCTGTGTTTTGGACCAAGAGGCTGCTAAAGTTTGGTTCTTCAAGGGTGAGTCTCGTTTTTCCCTTTTTTGCTCTTTTCTTGGTCTATATCTTAGCCCTTCTTTCTTATACATTTGAGCTCCGACCAAAACTGAAAGTAGCATTTTTTTGAGCTCTATTTCATATTTTATTGAGGGTCTCTCACTGTTTGAGACCCCCTTTTGGTACTTTCCTCTTTAGCCCTCTTTGTGCCATATTTTTGCATGCTATTTTTAGCCTATGTGTAGTCTGTTTTGAGCTCTGATGTAAACTGTGAATAGGCTTATTTTGAGGCCTTATTCAACATTGAAGAAGGACTCATCCTTGTTTGGGACCTCCATGTGTCACTTTCCATTGAACCCCTCTTTGGTCCCCATTTTTGCATGATTTATTAGCCTATTGTGTCTCTGTTTTTAGACCCTGAGCAGAACTGAAAAGGGTCTTATTTTGACCCCCTCTCCATGTCTCATTGAGGGTCTTTGGCTTTTTGATGCATATTTTGTATACTTCATGTTATAGCCCTCTTGGTGGCCTCATTTTGCATGAGATCTTTAGCATACTTGTATCTGTTTTTGGGGCTTGATATAAACTGAAAACAGTCACGTTTTTGGTCCCTCTTCAATGTTGTAGAAGGCCCCTTTCCTGTTTGGGGCCATAATTTGTGACTTGCTTCATTACCTCCCTTGCGGAGCCATTTTTGCATGCTAATTTAGTCCCACTTGTGCCCACTGTTTGGCCTCACTCTAAACTGTAAAAATGCTTGTCTCGGGGCTGCCTTGCTTCTGTCTTTTAATTTCATATTCAAATTATGTATGCATTGTATAGTTATAGGCCATTTCATGCGCCAAAACCCGTATTTTGGGACTCGTTTCATGCATCGGGTTTCATTTTACCGGGTTTCGGGGCTGTTTTGCATCTCATTTTACCTCTGATTTTTGCATGATAGTATGCCATTTTTTTGTGTTCTGCCATGTCTTGTTAGAGTGGCATTCCGTGCCGTAGGTTCGGTCCTCGGTTTGCATGCACGCGTGCATACATCTCGAGTTGTCTCATTTTCATCTAATGGCCTCCTATGTGAGTGTGGCCAAGGTCCACTTGTGTTGGTGTAAGCCCATATTGCATTGTGTATGCCATTTCATTCCATAGCATTGCGTATGCTAGGTCGTATATTAGCGCATTGTGTATGCCATGTTTTCTCGTGCATCGTGTATGCCATTTCATAGCCTTTCGCATGTTAGGTTGTATCTTAGTTGCATTTCATGCATATCATGCATATTGCATCGTGTTCGGGATAAGAGTTAGGAGCACAGAAACGAGGTGCGTTCAGACTCGAGTGACGGAACGTGTCTCAATTCCCCGATCCACCAATTCCGGATTATCCATGATGGAGTTAGGTTTTGTTGTATTTTCATATGCATTCATTTCATATTGAGTTGTGCAATTCAACTCCTCGGCCATCATGCATCGATATGCGTGATTGGTGGCACGAGGATCGAGGCATGCATACATTTGTGAAAATACATTGCTATGCCCCTTTCCTGCTCTCTGTTGCAGCAAAATCAAGAATCAACAGTCTTCCGAGGCTTGGCGCGCTTTCCAAGAACAATTGCAAAATAGAGGCTAATTGGGGCATCCCAGTGGATTTCCGCGCAAGGTAGCCTAAACATACATCATTCATCAGAGTCAAGGCAGTCCCTGGCTTGCATGCCAATTTATAGCTTTCCTAGTTTAATTTGTAAATTAATTAGGATTTTTGTATTTATTCGGGACTGTATTATTTATTCATTCGGGACTGTATATTTATTTGGACCCTCTGCGCGAGGGTAAAATTGTAATAAGTGTGGGTGAGTGTGATGTATGTCTTCCAATCCCACGTCTTTCTTCCTTTTTATTTACCTACTTATGATGGTTAGATTAGAGAATATTTCAATTAGCATACAGTATGATAACATGTTTGCATTCATTCATCTGTTTTACATGCACCGGGCTCGGCGTATCATAATAACTGCATTTGTATTTCAATTCCAAGTTGAATACATGATAGCTGTAGCATTCCATATGCCATGTTGTCACGACCCAAACCCGGCCCTATGGGTTTAGCATCAGAATCGCCAAGAATCCGAGATTATCAAGGCCCAACAAGAATCTGATTAAACAGAGTCTGAGGCCTAGCGGAAGCCAATACAGTAAATAACTAGTGTCCATCGAGCTGTGAAAATCTGTATGCCAAAAACATTTTTCATGCATTCACATAGTTCAGAACAGTACAGTCTATATACAGTCTATACAATCATATACAAACATTCAGTACGGGGACCTAATCCCTCGATAACAGTACAATAAAACAGTAGACAGTCTATACAGTAGTACAAAACAGTAAGGAGACCGATGGGGGACACAAAAACACCCCAAGCCATAGCATGGCAACTCGGAACCTCGCAGTGAGGCACATAGGCTAGCTTGACAAAACTGGGGACCAACCCACGCTTCTAGCTCTAGTCTGGCTGCTGAGAACCTACATATATATAAACAGTGAGCTAAAGCCCAGTGAATAACACAATGCGTAAAGAGGTTATGAATGAATGTCCTTACAATAATGAAATCAGTTCATTAAATAGTATTTCAGTCTTTCAGTATCTCAGTCAATCAGTCATATGTGGTACATCCATTAGCCTATAAACAGTAGGTCCAAAAGGACCGGGTCTTAACAGACCCAACAGTAATGATGGCCATCAATCAGTAAACAGTATGGTTCCACAAGGGAACCGAGCTCTATGAATAAAGAAATGATAAGTGCTAAGGATGCCACAATACAGTTCAGAATACAGGACATACATTCATTCAGTAAATAATATCAGTTCAATAAACAGTTTAGTTCAGTATTCAAAAGATAACCATTTTGAACATATCTTTACACAATCGTTACTCACAGAGATTGGGCTAATAGCAGCAAGAGCGCGTCCCCGAGAGCCAACCCTAAACAGTTAACAAATAGAACACACACTAAGTTTCACAGTCGGGAAGGATGATAATTAAATCCCTAAATTTCCTCGGTGCGGTTCCATGTCTAAATCCTCATTAAGATGCCTTAAACTAGGCCTAAGAATGCCTAGGATGGGATGAGGATGCAAAAATACAGTTGGAAGGCATTTTTCAAAAGTTGCTGAAAACAGGGGTCTCGTTCGAGCGAGCCTTCCTTTGCTTGAGCGAGGTTGCAAAATCAAAGGCTTCGCTCGAGCGAACAATCCTTCGCTCGAGTGGTCTGATGAAACAAGAAAAATCTTGGATGCTCGATTTTACGCCGAGCCACCAATCCTTCGCTCGGCGTGGCTCGAGGAAGCGTTGGTCGCCGGCGAGAATCCTTCGCTGGCGAAGAAGCCAAATCTGGAATTTCAGTTGCCTTCCAAGCTCAAACCAAGCATTCTCAACTCAATTCTCGACCTCTTGGGCCCAAATTCTGGAAAATACATCCCAAAACAATGTATAACAAGTTTCAAAAGCCAATTTATGAATTCAAGCCCCAAAGGTGAGTCAATAAAATCCAACATTCAAACCCATTTTCAAGAACAATTTCAAAACATGCAATGTATGAGTTTTTAACCAAATTCAAGGTTCAAATCTTGCTCTAATGAGCTCAATAGTTGGAAAACAAAATGAAAACATGGACTTTGTTAGAAACATGAACATGCATGTACAATTCCAACATGAATTCAACTCAAAAATCACTAATTCAACCATGCATGTAACAATGGAGTTCCAATTCAACATATATGAGAAATTTCATGACTTAACTTCTCTATAACCATAATACATGCAAGATGAAACTCAAAGACAACAAGAAGAAGATGAATTCACTTACCTAATTCTCAATTTCTTGTCTAGAAGTTCAATTTAGCAATCTATGTTACAAATCTTCAAGTTCTTCTAGCAATTCACAAGATGAGCTCAATCTCTCTCTCTCTCTCTCTCTCTCTCTAACTATGGTCGAATGTAGGCAAAATAGGGGCTGATTAAGTGTTTGTTTGGGTGTAAGAAGGCTCTTGAAAATCAATAAACAAATATCCACTAACCATGGCAATTTGGTAGATAAGCTATAACTTGTAATTAATTCATTTAAATCTAATGTAATCATTCCTAATTAATTTTCAGATAAATATGCCATTAAATCACAAATATTCTACTGATCCCAAAACTCTAAACGGTTTCTAATTCGGCCGCCGATAAGGCCTTCAATTAGCAGTTTAAACATATAAATTCAAACAGATAATCAATCAATCAAACAGATGCATTATGCAATCCAATAGATAAACTTATTCAATTTCAGTTTCGATTTCAATCAGTCCGTCCAGTACTTCAGTTAGTTCAATTATTAGTCATAAGCAGTCCAGTTTAGCAGTAACCAGTAGCTAATTCAGTAGTTTATCGGTAATCAGTACGAGGGTTGTTACAGTCTCCCCTCCTTATAAGGAGTTTAGTCCTCTAAACTCGAGTTACCTTCAATCTGGAAGAAAATAGGGTTCAGTGGAAACAGTTCTGGGTATCTTTTAGCCATGTCATCTTCCCTTTCCCAAGTGGCATACACACCACCATGGTTCTGCCAATCAACTTTCACTAGCGGGATCTCTTTGTTTCTCAGTTTCTTGATCCGTCGGTTTACAATCTGTATAGGTCGTTCCTCGTAAGTGTAGTCATCACTCAACACTACTCGAGTAGGCTCAATCACATGGAAATGATCCCGGAGATAATCTCTCAACATAGATATGTGGAAGACGTTATGCATATGCTCCATTCAGGAAGAAGTGCAACTTGATACGCCACCGGATTGATTTTCTCAATAATCTGATACGGTCCGACATACCGTGGTGCTAACTTGCCTTTGACTCCAAAACGAGTCTGGCCTTTCATTGGTGTCACTTTCACAAACACGTGATCACCCATTTCATACTCTCTGTCCCGTCTTCTGACATCCGCATAACTTTTTCTTTACTCATGCGCTTTTCGGTCTTTGTTGTATCGCTTTTATCTTTTCGCCGTTTCATATACAATCTCGTCCAAGCAAAGGCCCATCTCCAACTTCGCCAAAGAAATTGGAGATCTACATTTTCTGCCATACAATGCCTCGAAAGGCGCCATTCCAATACTCGAATGGTAGCTGTTGTTGTAGGCGAATTCAGCCAACGGCAAATGACTTTCCCAGTTTCCCTGAAAATCAAGGACACACATTCTTAGTAGATCCTCTAAAGTCTGAATGGTCCTTTCTGACTGTCCATCTGTCTGAGGATGATAGGCACTACTCAACCTCAATTTGGTATCCAATGCAGTCTGTAGGCTTTGCCAGAACCTCGATGTAAACTTCGAATCCCTGTCAGAAACAATAGATACAGGCACTCCATGCAATCTCACAATTTCGTCAATATAGATAACAGCCAATTTGTCTGCATTATAAATTGTCTTGACAGGTAGGAAGTGTGCAGATTTAGTTAATCTATCAACAATAACTCAAATAGAGTCCATACCTTTTCTGGATCGAGGTAATCCAACAATGAAATCCATCGTGATATGCTTCTATTTCCACTCTGGTATGGGTAAGGGTTGCAGTAAGCCCGCGGGTCGTTGATGTTCAGCTTTGACTTGTTGGCAGTGAAGACATTTGGACACAAAGTCGGCAATTTCCTTCTTCATTCCCGGCCACTAGAAATTTTGTTTCAGATCTTGGTACATTTTTGTGTTCCCCGGGTGGATAGACAATTTTGAATTGTGGCCCTCTTGCAGTACTCTTTTTTTCAGTTCAGTGTCATTCGGTACACACAGTCTTTCTTGAAATTTCAATACATTGTTCTCAAATTTGAACCCCGGTCTCGGTTTAGAATCTCTTTCTTCAATAACCTTTTTCAAGAAATCATCTAGTTGTTGTTTTTCTTTAATTTCCTCAATCAATGCTGGTTGAGCAGTAATGACAGCTATTGTTCCACCTTGTTCTCTCAAAACAATTTCAATTTCAGACTTTTCCAGATCATGAAGCAATTCTTTCTGCCCGGTGAGCAAACAAGCTAAGTTGGCAATTGACTTTCGGCTCAAAGCATCGGCAACAGTGTTAGCTTTTCTCAGATGGTACAAAATCTATAGGTCATAATCTTTGATCAGTTCCAGCCATCTCCGCTGTCTCATATTCAGTTCTTTCTGAGTGAAAAAGTACTTCAGGCTCTTGTGGTCAGTATACACTTCACATGTTGCTCCATACAAATAGTGACGCCAAATTTTCGATTAAACACTCTGCAAAGAAGTTCTAAGTCATGGGTCGGGTAGTTTCTTTCATGTGGTCTCAACTGTCGGGAAGCATAAGCAATAACTCTCCCATTCTGCATTAAAACACACCCCAAACCCTTATGAGAAGCATCACTAAATATAGTATAACCATCCGTACCTGAAGGTAGAGTCAGAACCGATGCAGTCACAAGTCGGGTTTTTAATTCCTGAAATGCTGATTCCCTTTGGTCAGTCCAGTCAAATGATGTCCCCTTCTGAGTCAACTGGGTCAATGGTAAGGCAATTTTGGAGAAGTCTTTAACAAACCTTCTTTAATATTCAGCAAATCCCAAAAAGCTTCGAACTTCAGTCACATTTGTTGGTCTAGGCCAGTTTACTACAGCTTCAATTTTCTGCGGATCAACAGAAATTCCATCTTTGCTAACAACATGCCCCAAAAACATAACATGATCAAGCCAAAATTCACATTTAGACAATTTAGCATACGGTTTACATTCTCTTAAGGTTTGCGGGGCAAGTCTCGAGATGGTGTTCATGTTCTTCTCTAGTCTTAGAATAAATCGGAGATGTCATCAATAAATACCACAATGAAATCATCAAGGTATGGTTTAAAAATTCATTTATGAGGTCCATAAATGCAATAGGGCATTCAGAATCTCGAGCGGCATAACTAAAAATTCATAATGGCCATACCTCGTTCTAAAAGCGCTTTATCGATGTCTTAGGTTTGACTTTCATTGATGATACCCGATCTAAGATCAATCTTGAAAACACTTGTGCACCTCAGAATCGTCAAATAAATCATCAATACGGGGTAATGGATAATTATTGTTTACTGTTACCTTGTTCGCCACGTAATCAATACCGCCTCGATTGAGCCATCTTTCTTCTTTACAAACAAAACAGGTGCACCCCACGGTGAAGTACTAGGCCTGATGAACTTCATGTCTAACAATTCTTGCAATTGCACTTTCAATTCCTTCAATTCAGTTGGGGCCATTCTGTAAGGAGTTTTAGATATCGGCTGTGTACCCGGAATCACATCCACAGTAAATTCAATTTCCCTGTCAATCAAATCCCCTAGCAAATCATTTGGAAATACATCTGGGAATTCTCTGACTATAGGAATACAATTCACATCAGTTTTAACACTATCATCAAGAGGCACACAAGACGTAACACGATACCTTTACACCCCTTTCTAATCGGTTTAAATTTTCACAGAAGAAATCGACACGGAGGAGGTACTACTCCACTCCCATTAAACACAAATTCAGGCAAACCCGGTGGACGGAAAACTACTTGTTTTGTTACACAGTCTATAGTGGCATGATATTTTTGTAACCAATCCATCCCTAATATTACATCAAAGTGATCAATATTCAATGGCAGTAAATCAATAAATAGATGCATATCCCCAACAATAATCTCACAGGCAGGATACATATATGCACATGTCATGGATCCCCCAATAGGTGATGATACAGCTAGCAGATAGTTCATGGGTTCTAAGGGTCTATTCAATTTACACGAAAAAGCATGCGATACATACGAATGTGTAGACCCCGAATCAATCAACACATATGCATTTTGAGCACAGATAGAGAGGATACCTGACACAACAGTCTCAGTGTTTTGCACGTCTCCCGGTACTAGGGCGAACACTTTGCCCTGCCTCATAGGCTCTTTCCCGGTAGCTTTGGGGTTCGGTTTTGGTGTTGCGGTGATCTTCAGCCGCTTGCAGACTTTACTACCGGCTTGAGCGAGGGCGATCTTTAATTTTGTGGCCCACCTTGCCACACCTGAAACAAGCTCCAGAAATCTGATAACAAACCCCTTTGTGCTTATTGCCACATACGGAGCAGGGTGGAGTAAACCCACTCCCTTGGCTGGGGCTAGTCGTCGACCCCGTATTCTGTTTCTTGGTTGCTGGGTTATGCTTGCCTTTCTTGAATTTGAAACCCTGCCTTTTACCTTGCCACTCAGTTGTTGGTGTTTCAGATTGTTTCACTGCTGCAATATTCGACTTACCATCAATGCCCGGTCGAGAACACCCACAAAAGTCGGTAGTTTCAAAACATTTATTCGGTCCAGTATAGCAACACTAAGGCCTCCTTCAAACCTTCTGGCCTTCTTTTATTCGGTGTCCACCATGTGTGGTGCATACCTAGCAAGTTCGATGAATTTCTTCTCATACTCGGCAACAGACACCTTGCCCTGTCTCAGTTGTTCAAACTCCGTTACTTTCCTGTCCCTGATGCACTGGGGAAAATACTTTTCAAAGAAGGACTCCTTGAACTGAGCCCAAGTCATAATAGTATTCGCATCGCGGGTCAACATCCACCACCTTCTTGCTTCTTCCTGAAGGGTGAAGGTTGCTAACAGTACTTTATTGGCTTCGGAGCACGGAAACATTTCAAACAATTTTTCTGTTTCAAGCACCCAAGCTTCAGCCTTTAGCGGTTCAAGGCCTCCCTGAAAGGACGGCGGTTTCAGTTTGCTGAACTTATGGGTAAGGGCAATAATGTCCCCATCATTCACATTTGCATTTAGTTCCGGCTGTACCGGAGGAGGAGGTGGGGGCTGTTGGTTCTGCTGTTGCTCAAGTCTAGCGCTAACAGCCCATCATTCTTTTCATTCTGGCCATTCTTGCCTCGGTAGATGAGGATTCAGGTTCATTTGCATTGTCCATTTCACTATAAGCAGTTATAACAGTTATAGCAATTATAGCATTAAACAGTTGCATGTTTAGACAGTCATCACATGGACATGTATTCAATCATAACATAGCCACACACTTTTCAAGTTCATGAGATGCCCTAATCACTTTCTAGGACACCCTATAGCTCGTTTGGACACGTGTGTGGGGTATAACTCGTGGTTAAGTATCGCTCTGGTACCACTCATCACGACCCAAACTCGCCCTATGGGTTTAGCATCAGAATCGCCAAGAATCCGAGATTACCGAAAAGCCCTAAACAAAGAATACTGATTAAACAGAGTACGGGGCCTGGCGGAAGCCAATACAGTAAATAACTAGTGTCCATCGAGCTGTGAAAATCTGTATGCCAAAAACATTTTTCATGCATTCACATAGTTCGAGCAAGATGATCTATATACGCCTATACAATCATATACAAACATTCAAGACGGACCTAATCCTCGATAACAAGACAAGAAAATAGTAGAGCCTATACAAGAGTACAAAACAAGAAGGAGACCGATGGGGACACAAAACACCCCAAGCCATAGCATGGCAACTGAACCTCATGAAGAAGGCACATAGGTCAGCTTGACAAAACTGGGGACCAACCCACGCTCCTAGCTCTAGTCTGGCTGCTGAGAACCTACATATATATAAACAGTGAGCTAAAGCCCAGTGAATAACACAATGCGTAAATAGGTTATGAATGTATGTCCTTGCAATAATGAAATCAGTTTATTAAACAGTATTTCAGTCTTTCAGTATCTCAGTCAATCAGTCATATGTGGTACATCCATTAGCCTATAAACAGTAGGTCCAAAAGGACCAGGTCTTAACAGACTCCAACAAGAATGATGGCCATCAATCAAGAATAGTATGGTTCCACAAGGAACCGACAGAGCTAAAGAATAAAGAAATGCTAAGTGCTAAGGATGCCACAATGTCTGATTCGTAATACAAGACATACATTCATTCAGTAAATAATATCAGTTCAATAAACAGTTTAGTTCAGTATTCAAAAGATAACCATTTTGAACATATCTTTACACAATCGTTACTCATAGAGATTGGGCTAATAGCAGCTAGAGCGCGTCCCCGAGAGCCAACCCTAAACAGTTAACAAATAGAACACACACTAAGTTTCACAGTCGGGAAGGATGATAATTAAATCTCTAAATTTCCTCGGTGTGATTCCATGTCTAAATCCTCATTAAGATGCCTTAAACTAGGCCTAAGAATGCCTAGGATGGGATGAGGATGCAAAAATACAGTTGGAAGGCATTTTTCAAAAGTTCTTAAACAGGGTCTCGCCGAGCGAGCCTTCGCTTCGGCGAGGTTGCAAAATCAAAGGCTTCGCTCGGGCGAACAATCCTTCGCCGAAAGTCTGATGAAACAGTAAAAGTACTGGATGCTCGATTTTTACGCTCGAGCCACCAATCCTTCGCTCGAGCGTGGCTCAGAGGAAACGTTGGTCGCTCGAGCGAAGAAGCCAAATCTGGAATTTCCAGATTTGCCTTCCAAGCTCAAACCAAGCATTCTCAACTCAATTCTCGACCTCTTGGGCCCAAATTCTGGAAAATACATCCCAAAACAATGTATAACAAGTTTCAAAAGCCAATTTATGAATTCAAGCCCCAAAGGTGAGTCAATAAAATCCAACATTCAAACCCATTTTCAAGAACAATTTCAAAACATGCAATGCATGAGTTTTTAACCAAATTCAAGGTTCAAATCTTGCTCTAATGAGCTCAATAGTTGGAAAATAAAATGAAAACATGGACTTTGTTAGAAACATGAGCATGCATATACAATTCCAACATGAATTCAACTCAAAAATCACTAATTCAACCATGCATGTAACAATGGAGTTCCAATTCAACATATATGAGCAATTTCATGACTTAACTTCTCTATAACCATAATACATGCAAGATGAAACTCAAAGACAACAAGAAGAAGATGAATTCACTTATCTAATTCTCAATTTCTTGTCTAGAAGTTCAATTTAGCAATCTATGTTACAAATCTTCAAGTTCTTCTAGCAATTCACAAGATGAGCTCAATCTCTCTCTCTCTCTCTCTCTAACTATGGTCGAATGTAGGCAAAATAGGGGCTGATTAAGTGTTTGTTTGGGTGTAAGAAGGCTCTTGAAAATCAATAAACAAATATCCACTAACCATGGCAATTTGGTAGATAAGCTACAACTTGTAATTAATTCATTTAAATCTAATGTAATCATTCTTAATCAATTTTCAGATAAATATGCCATTAAATCACAAATATTCTACTGATCCCAAAACTCTAAACGGTTTCTAATTCGGCCGCCGATAAGGCCTTCAATTAGCAGTTTAAACATATAAATTCAAACAGATAATCAATCAATCAAACAGATGCATTATGCAATCCAATAGATAAACTTATTCAATTTCAGTTTCGATTTCAATCATCTCCAAGATTACTTGATTAGTTCAATTATTAGTCATAGCGATCGTTTAGCAAGAACCAAGAGCTAATTGAGAGTTTATCTAAGAATCAAGACGAGGTTGTTACACATGTTTAGGATAGCCGAGCCTGCTATAGTTTGCATCTTTGCATGTGTTGCATTAGGCAATCCTGTATATTTAGGATCATGCATGATTTCTAATGAGCTTCTGTTTTGGCTTGGAGTACTCGGTGAGTTTTTATGCTTTAGCATCCTTGCATGCGTGTGAGTGTTGCCATGAATAGCATGATTACCATGAGGCTAACTGCTTATGTGATAAAACTGCCTTGAATGCCTGTAGGTGGAGGTTGGGTTATTTAGATTGGAACAATTCATCAAATGTTTGTTTTAAGCCCACTAGACAGTGGCAAAATCATGTTTTCTAAGCCCACCTGAGGGTGGCAAAATCTGCATTTTAAGCCTACCTACGGATAGCAAATTATTTTCAAAAACAAGTATGAAATGTTTTGTTCCAATTCAGACGACTCAGTCTATACTTGTATGCTGTGCGCATCACATAGTAACCTAGGCTAATAACCGAAATAAGAACGCACAATATTTTCAAAATCAGATATCATGGTTAGTAGAGGCCGGTCTTTGACCGGGCGAGCGGGGGTGCTCACGAAGTGACTTTCCCCAATCGTACCCAAGTTCCCGAGCCGAGGCAACTTTGGTGATGACGGACACGTGGCCTTTGGCACCGAGTCAGGGTTTCCTAAATTTCCCATTAAAAAACATTTAGGTGGCGACTCAGATTCCGCAAAGGTCCATGTTTGGCACTTCTTTTCAAAAAATCTATTTTCAAAATCGATTTGCCGGATTTGGACTCTTTGGTTCAAGATTAAAAACCGTGACATTTGAGTCCTTGAACTGTAGTGACCTCAATATGAATGGAATGGGACTTAACCCTCCCGGGGCGTTCGGGGACGTCTACAGCCATATTTGTGCCGACAAAAAGATGTTCACATCTTATTCTATATTGGACAATGGTGAACAACTCTTTATGGGCAACTCTTCAACTTCCAAAGTTGAAGGACAAGGAAAGATTGTACTCAAGATGACATCTGGAAAGGAACTCACTCTCAACAATGTGCTGTATGTACCGGACATTCGCAAAAATTTAGTTTCCGGATCTTTGTTGAGTAAGAATGGGTTTAGACTAGTTTTTGAAAGTGACATGTTTGTACTTACCAAAAACGGGATGTATGTAGGAAAATGTTACATGTCTGATGGCCTTTTCAAGTTAAATGTAATGACCGTTGTACCTTCAGTTATTAATAATAATACATCTTCTTCTTACTTGCTTGAGTCTTCAAATTTATGGCATGGTAGACTAGGACATGTTAATTATGGATCTTTGCGTAGATTAATTAATATGGAATGTTTACCTAAATTTGACATTGATTCAAATCATAAATGTGAAATTTGTGTTGAGGCAAAATTATCTAAAACTCCTTTTCATTCAATTAAAAGAAGTACGGAACCACTTGAATTAATTCATAGTGACATTTGTGATTTTAAATCAATTCAAACTAGAGGTGAGAAAAAATATTTTATCACTTTTATAGATGACTATACTAGATATAGTTATGTTTATTTAATTCGAACTAATGATGAAGCTTTGGAAACTTTCATTCAATATAAAAATGAAGTTAAAAATCAACTTAGTAAGAAAATCAAGAAACTTAGAAGTGATAGAGGTGGTGAATTTTGTAAAGAACATAGAATAATTCATCAAACCACCGCTCCTTACTCACCTCAGCAAAATGGAATTGCTGAAAGGAAAAATTGGACTTTAAAAGAAATGATGAATGTCATGTTAATCAGTTCTGGATTACCTCAGAACCTGTGGGGAGAAGCAATACTTTCTGCTAATTATATACTTAATAAAGTACCCCGAAAGAAAGTGAATCAAACACCTTACGAATTGTGGCATGGAAGAGTACCATCCTACAAATACTTAAAAGTGTGGGGGTATTTGGCTAAAGTGGCTATTCTTAGTCCTAAAAGGACTAAGATAGGTCCTAAGACCATTGATTGCATTTTCATTGGTTATGCTAAGAATAGTAGTGTATATCGGTTCTTGATTCATAAATCAGAACATACCGAAATGCATGTAAATACTATTATTGAGTTTCGGAATGCGTCATTCTTTGAACATGTATTTCCAAAGAAGACTGGACAAGAGACTAGTACTAATAAAAGATCTTTTGATGCTATTACTAGTCAGGATCAAGAACAAGAGTTAGATCAAAATGAGGAAGAGGAACTTAGGCGTAGTAAACGTGCTAGAACTTCAAAATCTTTTGGTCCAGATTTTCTAACATATTTGTTAGAAAATGAGCCTTTAACTTTTAAAGATGCTTTGTCCAGTCCTGAAGCTCCTTTATAGAAAGAAGCTATCAACAGTGAAGTTGAATCCATCTCGCAAAATCACACTTGGGAATTGGTGGATTTGCCACCAGGTTGTAAACCTCTTGGGTACAAGTGGATTTTCAAAAGAAAATTGAAAGCGGATGGATCAATAGACAAATACAAGGCAAGACTTGTAGTCAAAGGTTTTAGACAAAAAGAAAGTCTAGATTACTTTGACACATACTCATCGGTTACTAGCATAGCATCCATTAGAATGCTAATTGCCATTGCTTCTCTATATAATCTAGAAATTCATTAAATGGATGTTAAAATCGTTTTTTTAAATGGTGAGTTAAATGAAGAAATTTACATGGAACAACCAGAAGGGTTTTCTGTTCCAGAGAAATAAAAGAAAGTGTGTAAATTGGTTAAATCATTATATGGTTTAAAACAAGCACCAAAGCAATGGCATGAGAAATTTGACAAGGCAATGATGTCAAATGGATTTAAAATTAATGAGTATGACAAATGTGTTTATATTAAAAACATAGATAAAGGTTATGTCATTGTATGTCTTTATGTAGATGATATGCTCATCATTGGTAGTAATAATGACATGATTAAAACTACCAAGAAAATATTGAATAAACATTTTGACATGAAAGACATGGGCATTGCTGATGTAATTCTTGGTATGAAAATTACCAAAACATTAGAAGGATATGCTTTGTCATAATCTCATTACATTGAGAAAATACTTGACAAATTCAGCAAAGATGATGATCATCTTGCTAGAATACCTGTAAATGTTAATTTGTATCTTTCTAAGAATGTACAGGAAAATATTTCTCAATTAGAGTATGCCGAAATTATTGGAAGCTTAATGTACTTGATGAACTGCACTCGCCCAAATATAGCTTATGCAGTAAGTAAATTAAGTAGATATACGAGTAATCCGGGAGTAGAACACTGGAAAACAATTATAAAGGTTCTTAGATATCTCTGATTTACTCGTAATATTAGGCTGAATTACACTAGATATCCAGCAGTACTTGAAGGATACTGTGATGCAAATTGGATATCGGATACTAGAAACTCGAAGTCCACCAGTGGGTATGTCTTTACTCTTGGTGGGGCGGCTGTATTGCTAGGTCTACTATGGAATCTGAATTCATAGCTTTAGACAAAGCAGGGAAAGAAGCAGAATGACTTTGCCACTTCCGTGAAGATATTACAATATGGCCAAAATCGGTGCCTGCTATATGCATACATTGCGATAGTCAATCTGCAATAGGTAGGGCACAGAGTCATATGTATAACGGTAAGTCTCGACATATTCGTCGTCGACATAACACCATAAGACAACTACTCTCTAATGAAATTATTTCCATTGATTATGTGAAGTCTAAAGACAACATAGCGGATCCACTAACCAAAGGGTTAGCAAGAGAGTTAGTTGAGAATTCATCGAGGGGAATGGGACTAAAGCCTATTAAATAAGAGTTACCACAACGGCAATCCAACCTAGTTGACTGGAGATCCCAAGATCTAGGTTCAAAGGGACAACCGAGTTGTGAATGACTCAGAAGGATCACTGGGGAGTCTAACTCCTACCCATTTCTATGATGAAATAATGATGTCTGCAGCGTTTTAGGTTAAGTAAAACTTTTAATGATTCTTATATCTAGGTAAACCTAGTGGAGTATGGCAGGATACTCTTCATAAGAATCACCTATGTAAGTGTGAACTGGGCCGGTTCTATAAGATTTGTGAAGGGCTACAAATCTTTAGAGCACTCATGAATGAACAGGTTGTTCAGGGCCAAAATGAACACAATAGTGAGAACTAAACTGTGTCTGGGGATATATTGTGTGAGTTCTATTGTCTTGGTTTACATAAACGGCTGAACAGGTTAAGACATCATGTTCACTGGTTAGCTAGTAAATCCGATAGTGTCTCACAAAGGAAGGTTCAAAGCCAAAAGCTACCTATCTTTTGCAGAATATTTCCAATTTCTGTACTCTCTGTATTTAGATCATGTTGTTGCATTTTCTCTCCGTCAAATTCCATTCATGTGGGGAATTGTTGGAAAAATGGTTTAATATAGGCATATTTTTTAGCCAAATTTGAGTGGGCCCCAAACGTCTTGTGAGGTGGGTCCAAAGAGGTGTAGTGTTCCTTGCCGCGTGGCAAGTCACACGGTGAAGACGGAACGTCAAAACCATTTATGAGTGAATGGGAAGTTGATGTCGTTTTCGGGTCTAACATTAATTTTTTAGATAAAATTCATTTGAATTTTTTCAATAAAAAATTATTGTGGGAATTTAATTTAATTCTAAATTCAAATTTTGGGTTCCCGAGTGGTTTCCTAAAATTTGTAATTTTGAGAATTTAATTTAATTCTAAATTCAAATTTTAGGTTTCTAAGTGATTACCTAAAATTTGTACCTCTTCATTTATTTATTAAACTATTCAAATAGTTTAATATATATATATTCAAATAGTTTAATATATATATATATGTTTCAAATGGTTTAAATAATAAAGGTCCAATGGTTTAAATGATAAAGGTCCAACAGTTTAGCAACTGTTCACCAACAGACCCTTATTCAAAATTGTTTAAAAGTTGGTTCTTAGCAACGGTTAAAGAAATGTTTGAATAGTGGTAGCACCTTTTCATTTTGTTTTGGAACCTATTCGGGCTAAGATTTTTTTCTATATATATAGCCTTTATTCCAGCAATTAAAGACCCCCGAGATTTAGTCTGCATTATTTATATTGTTGTCTAACTTTTATTTAGGGGATTTTTCTTCATTCTAGTTTTAGAAAAATTACAAAGAGAGTATAGAACACAAGTTTGGTTCGCCGAACAAATTGTTTGGAGTACTACTACAATTTGTGAAGATCATTATATCTTGAGAGATAGACGTCACTCAACCGTAAGTACCGTAGCGGGGCGAATCTGTCTTAAGGACAGAGTGTCTCACACTCGACTTGATCTTTGAATTTTTTAATTCAGTTCGATAAATAAATACGATACTTTATTTATTTATTTGTTTGGCTTTATTTCAATTTATTTTATTTACACAGAAGATTGGTCCAACAATTATAGCTTATAGCTTAACAGCTTATAGCTTATAGCTTATAGCTGTGAATATAAGCTGATTTTTGACTTATAAATCAAGCTTCTCATTCCCCACTCAAAGAATAAGTTGATTTTTGACTTATAAAAAGCTATAAGCTGTATTGTTAAGCTGAACCAAACACATAAAAATAGCTTAAATTAAGTTAAAAGCTTAAATAAATTGAAAATAAGCTTTACCAAACAGGGCCAAGGGCAGCAGCTGAGAAAGCTCAACAGTTGTTACAAAATGTGGCCAATAGGAAAAAGAACAAGCAACTAGAAACGGGTGGACTGGTAATTGCAAAAGCAGTTTATGGAAGTCAAAATGCTTTGAAGAAAAAAGATGAAGTGGGAGAAACAAAAGATGAACTAGCTTCACAAGTCATAGATGTCACTTTACCTCTAAATTTCCTGGTCAATGATTCTGGCCAACTTAAGGTGCTTCTCTTTCATATTTGAAATTTTGATTATCTCCTCTGTATAGTTTATGTGTTGAGGATTTAATATAGTTCCGAATTTAGTACCATTGATATTAAAATTAAAATGTTCTAATTAACGAAAAGTGCAGTACTTTAAATGCAAGATTTGATATTTTTCTGTCAATTTTTTACAGTGCATACTCTAAAGGCCATTTATTAATATAGTTAGTCACATGATAGAATGTTGTTATTGGAGACTTGCAAACTGGACAAGAAACAGTTGTGGAATAAGTCTACCAAAAATAATTTTGTATGTCATATCTGGGAGAAGATGTTAGAAATTAAGAAAGGAAAATTTCTAGCCTTTCTTTTGGTTCTCTGTAATTGTTGTTTGCCTACTATAGAGAGATCAACCACTCAAAATGGATTCCCATAGTACTAGCCCTACAGATATTATTTTAGATTCAGGGAATGCAACAGCATAATAGTGAGGAATCATTGATCTATTGTTGTACTCATTGTTTGGCTTGCTAGTTCTCCACACGTGGTGATGTTTACAATTGAATGACAAAATATTAGGGCAAATTACATATACCTCTCTCGAGATTTAGCTAAATTACAGATATCCCCTAAGATTTGAGAAATTACAAATACTCTCTGAAAGTTATATTTGCATAACAAATTAGGGGGCAATTTATTATGAAAATACAAACCTCAAGGGTATCTGTAATTTCTCAAACTTCAGGGATATCTGTAATTTAGCTAAACCTTGAGGGAGGTATATGTAATTTGCCCAAAATATTATGAACTGTTTAAATGTTGGCTGGCAATCTAAGCCAAATATCTGCACAAAATTTGTTCAACTTCCTGAAAAAGGAAAAGAAAAGAAAAAATACAACGAAATAAATTTGCTTACATGTACCGTAACTTATCTCTTGATTAATAATCCAACTTAAGATTGGCTGCTCCGTTTTGCCTTACGTGGTGTTTGTGGAATGAGAAGGACTAGGAAGTCTTTTGAAGAATTGGAAAATTCCGTATTGTGTTTGAAAGGGACAGTGCTTGTCTCCTTATATTTTTGGTTTAGGGAGACAATTCTTTTTTCCATAAGCTGTTATTTAAAATAATAATAATAATAATAATAATTAATTATTTTTTATTTTATTTTATTTTATTATTTTTTTTTTTGTATTTGTCGTGTATGTAGGGTTACTGTGAAGCGAAGTCCCACATCGTTTGAGTACTAAAGTAATGTTAAACACATAAGCGTAAGAACACCCTCACCTCAATAGCTAGCTTTTGGGGTTGAGTTCTACCCAAGAACGTGTAACAGTTATGCCCCCCTTGTTGGCGATTTATTTACTAAAATTATTCAGTAGTCCCAGAGTACCAACTTAGCACACTGATCAATAAGATCACTAGTCACGGGCTTGGTGGAGATGACCTGACTCATCTTGATTGGTTGGGTGGGAGAAAAGGATAGCCCCATCCATCTGTGTGATCCAATTGGTTGGGAGCACCAAGTGCACATATCACGGCGGTGTTCACTATTGAATTATTTTCCCTTTCTCTAACAAAATTTGACTCGTCAAAAAAAAAAAAAAATTCCAACTTTTGATTCCTCATTAAGCTTGTTGCTTGGCCTTCGATTTTTCAATATATTCAGGATAAGTTTTTGAGTAGCTTATTTTATGCTCCATGAATACAATATATACATATTCTAGAGATCTGTTGGAAATTTCTATAATCTTCAACTTTCGCTATTTTTGTGCAGCTCCATGAGGGTGTGAAGAAGTCAGGTATTATGGGCTTCTGTGATCCTTGTCCTAGATAACCTAAGCAGTTGCATCTGGAATACACTTGTCATGGAGAGATATATGATGTACAACAATTCCTCCTCTCTCTCTCTCTCTCCCTCTCTCTCTCTCTCTCTCTCTCTCTCTCCAAGTGTGTGTTGATTGATGACTAACGCATGCATGGTTGAATCTTAAACAGGTGGTGGTTGATGATTATGAAGAATTGTTAATACCCCAGGCAACACACAAAATCTGAATTCCATACAAGATTCTGAACATAAAACTTTGATTGCCTCGTTCAATTTTGCATGTTTCACCATGCCTCTTGAGGTATCCTTAATTAAATCATCCGTTCCCCTTTTTCTCTTTTTGATAATTTGATTTTTGTGTTATATCTTGTCCTAAATTGTAGAAAAAAAATGAAGGCATTGAGAGAACTAATTCTGTTATAATGTAATTGATTTTGAAAGCTGTGAAATAAAAATAAAACAAAGGTAGTACTTATTTCTGTCACATGAAATGAAACTATTGGCATTCTACAATGAGGTTGTTGATTTCATTTTCATTGGCCATGGTATGTAATCTTTATGTCAAAAGTATATACTTTGAGCTTCTGAACGAGCACAATTTGTTTGAAACAACTGATGTACAACTCTAGTTGAACATTCTATAAAAAATTCTGTTATGTAAGATATTGATCATGGTATTAAAAAAAAGAACAAAAATGTTGGTGTAATTATGTCTAAATATGCAATGTGGCTTATATGGTTATGTGCTAAATCAGAGATCTCAGATTGGAGAATGGGAAAAGGAAAGGCTGTTAACAATTCTACTTGTGCATGGTGGTGTATGCAGGTGTAGTCTTAATCAGTGACGGAGGGAAGATTACTGGAGCTTTCAAAATGTTGAGGCTGTGTTCAGAAGGTTCTGAATTTGAACTATTTGAATGCATTCTTTTGATTCAGAAAGCCCAGTGCACATTAACTTGATCAAGTATAGGAAAGATTGGATTTCAGATAGGAGCAAAGGATTATATATAGGTGAAGAACACACATGGCAATCCCAAAAAAGAAATAAGGATAGCAGTATTATGGGATTATGTGTTGAATTGTTTGTTGCTGGAATTGATATATTCACATTGATATTCAATTGTCCGTAGATTTCATTGATCATGCTTTTACATGATGCTTTATTGGAATAATGGGCAGTTATTTTTATTGTTTGACAGAGTAAGTGTATATCTGGACCTCAAAAGCACCCATGGCATCATTTTTTACCATGCAAAAGATGGGGTAACTTGTTAGGTGGCTTCTGTCAATAGTTAAGCCTTCTAATGCCCCCTGTTTGGTGCAACTTATTGAAGTTGTTTAAAAGTTTATTTGTTTGTTTGTTTGTTTGTTTGTTTGTTTTTTTTTTTTTTTTCAGAAAAATGTTCTAGATTGTTTGATGCAATTATGTTTGTAGCTTACTAGACAAAAATAATTTAAATATTTGAAAAAATTTAATTATAGAAATACGTGTTGTTTAAGATTTATTTTGTTATTATCAACTTATAACTTAAGAAAAGTTATACCAATAAACATCAATAAAAATCCCAAAAAATATGGAAAATCACAAATATTTCTTAATTTGTATCAATTGCATTCTTAAATTCACACATTAATCGAATTTAATACCTTACCCTTTCATCCAAAAAATATACATAATAAATAATTGCATCACTCTTATATTTGGCATTTGAAAGACATTAGAATGAATTTATCTTCTCACCGATATGCTCATATTGGTGATGCAGTGCCAAATAAATATGCCTCTAGAAAGATAAAAAATAGTCAGAGCAGTAATTGTATCTGTAATGATTGATAATATTTGGATGTGTTCATATATCCTTTTAAGTCCTTTGGTGCGTTGATGTGAGATTGATATAAACATTGTTCGCCTCTTCTTTAGACAACAATTTTAAAAAATGACTACATTAGATAAATGTGTAAAAATTAGAGATGCAATTGATACAAATTAAAGATTACAAATAAAAATAAAATTAATTGTATAATTTAGAGATCATTGTGTAAAAATTATTAGGTGCACTTGGAGCATGCTATACTCCACTTATTTTTACTCTATTTTTTCTGCTAAGAATGTTGGGCTCATCAGCAAAATTGATGCGCTGAAAAATGGAGATGAAATCATGTTTTGTAACTCAAAACGACCAAATATCTCACCTCAAAAATCCATGAAAGAAATTATATATATGATATACAGAAATTATTGTACAGCCATCCAATAGAACTGCTTCCTAGTCTATAACAGGTGCTCCAAAACCCATTAGAAAAGATAGAACAGTGTTAGGAAAAATTGAATCCTGAAATCCGTCATTACACAATTCCATGAAATTTGTAACTAATGTACCTAAAGATACAGCAGGAATAAATGATTGAGCACCAGCAGTTCAATTGAGAGAAAACACGAAGAGAGGCTCGGCTAATGCAACTCTAGAATTATGAGAAAACATATTTGATATCAATTCCACCGTTTGACGGGTTGAAGGATGCCTCAATTTCCGCTGAACTGTTACCTCTACTCAATCCATGGATTCCAACTGTGACTGGCTTGGCCAACAGCTTAATTCCTTGCTTCCAGTATCTTTTATCTGAACACACATGTAAGATAAGAAAAAGCTCGAGAAAGTTTCATGCATTATTTCAGAAGTCTGTTGCAAACGAGGAACTTCCAATTTCCCCCCCTTTTGTTAAGTAGGCGAGTTCAATAGTTTTATAGCATAAAGATGGTATAATTAAGTGTGACAAACAGCAAAAATAGATACCAACTTTCCAGTATTTCACTCTAGCACAAAACTCAAGCATACCGGGTCCTGTTGAAAGCACAATGGAGTTATCAACGTCCATCACCCAATCAATCCAGAGCACAAAACCATGGCATATCCCAGGCTCCGTAAATTCAACCTAGACAAATTTCTTTGTAAGTATACATTTGATACCTGGTTCAGGTATTGCAGATCCTGGTGCAGGACCAGTTTTACACAAGCACATTCAAAAGCAGGGATAATTCAATACCTGGACTTTCCCAAAACAAGGACTAATGGGTTTTGAGAAATCAAACTCCATGACTGTAGATATCTCACTGAGCACCTGAAATGATTTGAACTCAAATTGCATTTAATATCAAAATGTAATACCATTATATTCTCAAATAAAAAGTACTTTCCATTACACAAATTGATTACCTTATTCTCCCCACACTGCCAAACAAAAAAGGGAAAACAAGGGCTCTCTTGGGATGCGGGTAAATCGCCACATGCCCCTAAGGTGGCATTTACTACAGAATGATCAAAACCTTCAATTTGTGTTAAACAGCGACGACTTCTCCAAAGATCCTAGACAAAAAGTTTTAAGTAAACCTCTACAACACAATCACATACTTGGATTGAGGTTAAAAGAGATAATAATACTGACTTACAGGAAGAGACATTGCACAAGCCTTCAGTATTCCTTTACAAGGCATTATCAGTGCATCATTAGACAGGACTGGATCAAGCATCGTCCGTTCCTTCCTTAGGTCCATTTCAAAGTGAGAAAAAACAATGTAGGTAAATTATACAGAGTGGATTGCATTTCAGTAGACCTTTTAAACAGAACATGGTTATATAAGTCCTTATCCATGTGCAGGTGCATCTACACCTCTATCTGATGCTCAGAGAATGCCTTTAAGATCATTTATGTTACGACTATGTCGAATTGAAAGGACAATCTCCCAGTAATATTCAACTTAAGTTTACATAGATATGCTCTAATTATACTTCAGAAAACTTTAAAGTTAAAAAATGTGTCTATACATGCAGCCATGGAAAATAGTAAGTGCCATAAAATTCAGTACTTAAAAGGCACTCACTCTCCATGTAGACCTTACAAACTAATATTGACCATCTAAGAAAATGATATGTTGATTGGATAAATAGATTCATTCCACACCTATTTGAAGATAATTATAAAGAAATCTCACTTCAATCATACTTACACAAGTCACTTAGCACCCTACTATAAAAATGAAAAAATATTTATAATGTTTTTCGTCTTCTTATAAACAATAAGTTATGGTGCATGCATTCATCAGTTTTTTGCACCTGCCAATGCTTCTTCATTAACATCAAAAGTATCCTCGTAAAAAATTCCACCCCTCATACTTCAAATCCAAATCTACCTAATTTAAGTAGGCATGAAACATATTCAAAACCTTTGGTAAAGAAGATCTTAAGCGTCACTGATGAAGAAATAGTCAGAATAACATCTCAATAAGTTAGCCTACGAAAATTTTGAATTAAGAATAAGAGTTGAGTAAACTTCCAACACCGTATAGTAGGACTTTAATTCATTTTCAGGCATTAATACATCCAGAATGATCAGTGCGAGTGATATTCTTACAAAACTAAGCATTTCAATCTGAGATAAAACTGAATGCAATATTTCCTAGTTCAGACACACTATTTGATGCTCAAATTAAGACATATCGTACAAATACAAATTAAAGTAGTATTATTTACCAAAACCGCAGGTTTTGCCATGGAAGCATGCTATCATTTCCATAATAAAACGGTTCACCAACCAAGAGCTCAACCTGCAGATAGAAAGTGAAATACCCAGTGTTTACATTAAATTTCATAATTGGTCTGCAGCAGCTTATAGTAATAAAAGTTACTCAAAATAAAATAAACAAAGAAAAGGAGGAAATTAACTATTGATAATTTGGCAATTCACATCATGTTTGACTAGAAGACAAACACTGTAACATTTTGGAGGGAAACATCATAAAAACTAGAAGTATAACCATCAGGCTTGACATACAAGCTGAAATGGAGGAAATGACCTTTTTCTGATGAGTATCATACATGGTCAAGTTATTTTTCCTTTTCTCAAGAACTTCAACTCGATCCATTGAGTAACCATTTGCAACGGCACCTGCTTGTAAATATGTGGCACCCTTTTCTCGAAGCACCGGAAACAATGAGATTACATGTGATGTTTTGGACAGATGAGCAATGGCAATTGTTAAGAAAACACTATCATCTGCAACAAGGCATAATGGGGAAATTTTTCCCTGCAACTGCAAGCAAACCACAACTAAAATTAACGATCCACGGATGATAAAAGATAAAAAAGTAATGCAATACAAATAATGGAGTATTGTATTCATGAGGAATCCAGCAACCATCTCAGATTCAGTATATATGATAAAAGATGTACATCGATAGAGAGAGTTTCTACTTTCCAAGAGCTAGTTATTAGACCAATCTGAGCACCCAGAAGCTACACATAAGTTAAAAATATAGGAATTATTGATAGATGGTAGCCAGTTTAGGGATTTTAACAGGGTCTCAATATCTTTAGATATGGTGTGCCCTTGTGGCTTTCTATTTGATTGGAAGTGATGTGAACTCAGAGAGAGGCCTTTCTACAAAATCTTAGAAAACACTTTCCAAAGTATAATATGTATGAAAGTAAGATGAATGTAGTAACTCTACCCTTGATATCCACATACATCAGTACCGGAGAAGAAAAATTAGACCGAGGAGAGAAAATAAATGTATGCAAGCATCGGGTGAAAATTATCTCCAAAGATGAAATCAGAATGTATCATGAACCATATTCATTCCTCATTCATTGCCGAGTTTCACAAAGTAATTTGATATTAGAGAAGTAGATGAAAAAAAAATGTAAGTAATTCTATTCACTGTTCACAGCTCCAAGAGCAGAACATTTCTGCATGACTGGGGGGAAAAAACCATTGTAGAATTCAAATTTTTTATTTTTATTTTAATCTTAATTGAGATTTTATCTTTCTTTTTTTTTTTTGGGGGGGGGGGGGGGTGTTTGCGCAGATTATATTGAGGACTATTAAGTTTGATGGTGTTAATGCATATCTGTGTGTGTGTGTGTGAGAGAGAGATTGAGATCTTACAGCCTTTTTAACAGCTTCTAACAAGGAATATCTCCAATTGCTATCTCCATAAATTGCAACTCTTTCTGGTGATAGAATGAGCTGATCGTCTCGAGCAAATTCATCATACTGCTTAATCTCTGTTCCCTGGGCTTGAGTCTCAAATTCATATGAGATGCTGATATCAGTATGGATAGCATGTAAGTGAAGCTCTTCATCTTTGGATATGGACAGACCTTTTCCTGGGGTAAAGTAGACACATTGTTTCCAGTGGTCACACCAATCCCCTGAACCTAGACAAGAAACAAAGAAAATTAAAATTTTGATAAAATGAAAACCAATTTAAAAGAAAAAAAAATAACAAACATAAAATGCATCTTTTATTAATTGAGCATCAAATTACAGAATTTGATGCAGAGGATCCCAATATGTAAGCTTTATTTGGTTCACCATCTACTAAGAGCTGCTCAAGAATTGAACCCTTTGCTGAAAGTAGACATGTATAATTTCCTAGGCTGAATTTGAGAGTAGCTTCGTAAATACATTACTTCCAATTAAGTCTTAGGTACAATAGAACGATGCATTAATGCATTCATATGGAGATCTACATTCTAGTTAAATTACTTCCAACCACCTTCAAATACTTGTGTGATTTCTAGAAGTAGATATGACCTGCTTCTTCAGATGATTTAGGATGTCCAACTAAGAGAATGAAAAAACAGTGTGTTCATTAAAGTAACATGCTTTAGCATTATCCTTAGCCTTCACTTTTTTGTTCCCTAATTCTGACTAAGAGACAACATCAGCAAATAACCAAAAAGCATCATGCTTCATATGTTAACTGATTCCTTATTCTAAGGCAACTTCCAAACACCACTTTAGAACATTATAATTACAGAAAGTAACGTAAAACACCTTCACTCACTAGGGAATGATGACTGTAACTCCTTGTTGAATGGGAAACTTATCCATTTTGGGCCAGTGGAATAGAAAATTGTCCCTTCACAATCAAGCTGAAGTACCCACCTGAAAAAGAAACTGAGATATTGGAATAACCATCCCTCAAAAAATTTGTGACAGAAAATAGTAATTACGGTACCAACATATATACCATGAAACAACAGCATGAACTGTACCATCATTAGTTGCCTTTATGTGCAGCTTGGCTTTGCCTTGACTTTCTGGCCTTTTCCAAAAGTCAAATTCAAAAATTTTGAAAGGTTCTGACAGCTGGATGAATGCTAAACTGAGTATGAATAGAAAATAAATGTTGATTTTCTCAGTAAGTTTTTCAAAAGTAAATAATTTCTTACAAGTTTTATTTCATCTTCTATTGCATCACAATGCATGGCGATCTGTCGCGATTTGACACATAAAATTGCCTCCTTTTCTGTTGGAACAAGATGAATTTCATCCGACGCTTTTGCTTCATTATTGTATAAATCATGCAGCTGCCACAAATATTTGCTTTCAACCAACTGTGATGAAAAATTGAGAGGGAGACAAATTATTTTAATGTCAGCACTAAGTGATTACAGAAATCCTTTGTCAACATTATGGTGATAATGAAGTTTAAATGCTAGAAGGAGTAGTAAAACAAATAATATAAGGCATCATAAGATGGAAAAACAAAAGCAGCATACAATTCGAGAAGAATAGTGCAAATAAGAAGAAAGAATATGCAAGGATTCTCTGTGTCTGTGAGAGTCCAACTTTCAGTTAAATGGCAATATGAAATTTTACATCAGAAACATGTAAACCTACGATTTTTGCAGAGACTTTATGTTAAGGCAAGGGGGAGGGTATGAACTGGACCAGGAGACCATTCTCTGTGTTCATAAATGTTGAGTTTTTTATTTTTATTTTTTTACTTAATATTTTATTTGGTGGTGGTGGGGAACGATTGATTCTGACCAGTTATAGTTTGAGCTGCCTGGAAACCTGCTTGGATTAAAAAACTTACAAGCTACCTGATGATTCTAGAGAACAACTCTGTTGTTTCGAAATCCATCCAGAAAATCCCTAGACTCTGACACTTGCTAATCAAGGTGATCAATTTGTGATTTAGCAAGGTATGTCCAATCATCCATGAGGTCTGACATTCTACGACCAAATCAGGGCTGTCAGAGAACGCTACCCCATTTCTCAAGTGATCTATGACCCAAATTGTGCAAGCCAAAACACATACCTTTCCGTTCTACACTAAGTGATTCAAAAAATAAGTACTGCACATAAGACTAGCTTATTATTTCTCAATGAAGTAATGTAAGTAATCACAGTCCGACAAGCCAAATTCTGGGTTACGTAGTAGTATCCACATATGAAATCCTTTCTGAATGTCCTTGTGTTGTCCATTTGTTGTATAATAAGATGGGGCTCAATATTCTCAATAATGCCAAAGCTCCATGCATATGTTATCTTATCACATATATCTGGGCATAACTCATAAGTTTATTTGAATTATCAACCCACATGCATGTTTCAATTGCTTCAATCTCAATGCATTGAAGATCTTAGCTGAGGCTTGTGAAGCGAAACTATGATGTAGCTTTTCAAGAATGAAGTCATTGATGCCCAACCTTACAAACTAAATGGAGGTATACATATTTTAGAAAACTCAAAGAGGTTTCTACACTATGATTTAATCTATTTATAGCTGATGGGCAGTAATTACCCTTAAAATTTAACAATAAATTAATGCAATGAAATGCCGATCAAATGGTAAAGGTAAGGAATGGTTCACGAAATGAAGCTATAAATATCTAATAATGGAAGGAAGATAGAAGAAATTTAAAGAAAACATATTATCGTAACACATTGCCATATTGAATAGAAAAGAATTAAATATTTGAGATCAAACACCTGGCCATAAGTAGTTGCTCGGTAAGGTACTGTCTGTGGGTTTTCTACCAATAGTTTATCATGTGCATTCTGTAAAGTTGGAATTAATCCTTCACCCAACAACTCTGAGTCAAGTATCTCACTGACCTGCATTTAGAGTTTTATACTTCATAAGAATAAAAACAAGGAATCAAATACAGTGGCATACGCCAAAGAGTCACGTGCCAACTAAAGCAAGGAGTGTGACATGGGATTTGCACTATGGATGAGAAGTTCTGGTCTCTCTGTAAGACATCACAAGCAACATACAAGGCACAGATTGCCAAACAACTGGCCACAAGTATTTTACAGGATTTGCTCTTGTTTCATTTAGGGTAACGGTATGTATTTTACATATAAATATATCGTGAAAAAAGAATGATACTAACAAGAACATCTGCACGTGAAGTGACATCCACACCAACTTCTAGTTCATCGGATCGCTTGTTGATTACGCGCACTTTTCTTTCCATACCATTGAGGTGCAGAACTTTCCGCATCAGCTTCACCATCGGAAGGTACGATTCACATGCCGTCACCATACCCTCGGAACCAGAACATGTTGTTGACTTACCGGAGTCCATTGCTCGTGCAGCCATCATTGATAGCAAGCCAGTTCCAGCACTACAACAACAAAAGTACTTATTCTATCACAAATCACAATCCACCAAAAAACAAAACCAGCAGTACATATACTCTCAATAGCAAACAATAGCATTGTATGTGTCAACAAACAATTATCAAATGCACCCAACCCAGAATTCAAAACAATGGCGATAACGAAAAAATTAGCATAATTTAGCTCAATCTTACACTAAATTTATAATTATTGGGTACAGGATTGTAAAGCTGCTAACTTTTTGATTTGAATTATAAATAGAGACTAAAGCATGTTCAGAATATTAATGATCAATGAACTGTTTATGAAAAAGTAGGAAATACCCAATATCAAGAACATGGCATGGTTTCGTGACGGTCTTGTCGATGGCTTCGCGGAAGGCTTTGTTACGGAGAGAGTCGTTAAGCATGTCGAGGTACGATGTTGTGGCCAACAAGGGTGGTTGAGGAGGAACATCTGGAGCTTCGTCTTCTTCGATGACGACCCATTCTGAGTTACCTGTGAGTGGGTCGAGTTTCAGCTGGAAAATGCGCCCTGAGCTCATGCTTCGAACGGGTTTGGGGCTCAAATGAGAGGTTAGGAGAGGGGTGATTGAGGCTCTGGTGATGGGGAAGAAGGAAAAGGTGGAGACTTTTAGGGTTTTGTGGATGAGAGAGCGCATGAAAGAGGGTTTTTAGTGGGTGTTTGGTTTGTGAGATTTTGCGAGAAAAGAAAAGAAACGAGGGTTTACTACTCTGCCAGGGATATTATGGTAATTTCAAGATTATATACTACAAAACGTATATTTGTGTAGTTGATGTTGGCAAGTAATCGGAAAGCTGAATGATCTGTGAGGTGAAGAAGGGAGGGGAAATGGCGGGTGGAGCATCACCGTCTTGCATCTTCTGTCAAATCGCCAGCTCTACCACTCTTCTCCACTCAGTTTGATCTCTCTCTCTCTCTCTCCCCATATGTGTATACATCTGAAAGTTTGTGTAAATATCTTATTTTTACTGATTGATACGAGTTGAAATTGTGCAGGATGAGAAGGTTGTTGCTTTTCAAGACATCAATCCTTCAGCACTCAGGTTTCAAATTTATTTATTTATTTATTTATTATAAATTAGAGCTGTTTTTGGTTACTGTTGAATGTTTTGTTTTCTGTTTTGAGTATAAATATTCATTGCATAGACAGTTGGGAAGATTAGGAGACCCATTTCAGAATTGGGGTTGTATATTGTATCTGAGATTTTGGGGGTTTCAATTTGATGAAGATTTTCAAAATAAGATGACAATATGTTTAAAATTTTGGCATAACATGTAATTCAAACTAAAAATTTGGAATAATAGGTTTCAATTAAGAATCATGATAATTTTTATCAAAATTTTTGTTAAAGAAGGTGCTGAGGGGGCACTTCCATTCCCAAGTACAAAAGTGAAAGGAAAAGAGGAAAACAAACAAACAGCTAAACAGCCAAACAAATTCTAGCTTTGCTAAACCAAATCAAGCTCCTACTCTTGCCTCTATCCACTCCCACCCCTTTGTTTCTGTCATCATTCTCAAACCTCTCACAAAGGGAGTCCGAGGAATTTGCCAAGTCCTTTAAACCTCTTCATTACCCATTCTTGTGCTGTGCCTCAATCCCTTCACCCACTTTATAAGGGACAAGCATTTGAGTTACAATTAGTCAAGTTCACTTTCAACTGCTGTATCTTCGTCTTCTGGTAGGAGATTGTTATTCTTGAGCCACCAGCTCCTTACCTGTTATATTGGCCTCAACTGACTTTTCCCCCCCTTTAAAACATTAACACCATCGCCGTTCAACCAAACCCCCACTTTTTCACCTTTCTCAGCATCCTATCACATTAATTGTCTTCAACTTGGTACAATTTCTGTATCTGTCTTAATTGATTCTGAGCTGGGTGGGTGAGATATAGCCACCCTAATGCTTCTTGGCAGATGGCTAGTCAAGAGTGTTGGGCAAAATATTACCTCTCTATAGCAGAGGCTAGTGTGTTCAATAGATCTAATGAACTGAGACGGGGATTTGCGCCGAATGGTAGGCCGAGCCATGATAGCACGGGCACGGCGTTGGGCCTTGCGAGGGCCAGGCCCTTGTCAGACCGGGCTAGGCCAACGCGGTCCTCCGGTCCGCCACGTTTGGCCGAGCAGATTGTCTACGGAATTCGGAGGCAAGCAGGTGCTTGACCGAGTTGCGATTCGACCCATTATTCGGTTGGATCCGCGATGATGCGTTGGGCCGAGCTGCGGACGGCCCAGATTGGATATGAACTGCGATGTTGTGTAAAGACGCCAGGGCATGACCGAGATACCAAACTGCGCGTCTCACGACCGATCAGCTCAAATGTACTGATTTAGTATCGTTCGGCCATCCCAGCTATTGTGATGTTTCTCCCATTTGATAGGTCGGTCCTTTTAACCCAGTTGTGTCTGCCACCTGGACTAGTGATGAGATGAAGGGGAAATCCACTCCTGGTACGCGTTAATACCATTTGGCGGTTCGACAAACACTGTTTGGAGGTTTTGGTCTCTACACGTGTAAGGAAGGTAGAGGGAAACACAGCTACCTGTCCAGGAAAGGACAACAGAGGTAGTGCGCCCACAATCCCTGAGGTTACATGGCCAGCCTAGAAAAGGAGGAATGAGGGAACATTGGAGGTAAGCAACCTGAAGGAATTCACGACTCTCTCTCTCTAAAGTGCTCTATTCCTTTTCTTCTTCTCAAAGTGTACTGACTTGATCGTCGGAGGGTTTATCCGGCAGCACACCGCTGGACAGCTCGCAATCTTTCTATTTTCAAGTCAAGCGACGTTACATAAAGCTCGAGTTCAAGGAGTACGGAGAACATAGGATATTTCACACCTGAACATGAACATATTTTATAGAAGCCATTTTTGGTTTATTCTTCCCCTTCTTTTTCTGCACCTGTCAGGGAGGGTATATTCATTTTTTGCCCAGGATTTGCATAAGGAAAGAAATATCTAGTCTTGTATTTAGGAGTGTAGGTGGATACTTTGTTATCTGGCTGTAATTCTCTGTGTAAGCTGTAATATTATCTTATATATTTCGAGAAAACAGAAATTGAGTGGTAGATCTCAATCAAATGAGGTAGAAAGAAGTTTGTTCATCATAATCTCTCCTTTCTTTGCAATGTTGTCAAACTTATAAATTTTGACTCTTATGTTAAACTTATGGATATGAATAAACCATGTTATGGCCAGGATGCTTGTGCAGAAATCATTTTCCAGCAAGGAGGAGGAAAAGTCCTCCTTGGATGTGATTATTTACCGTCATTTGTTGCTTGTGACACGTTTTTGGATCACCAAATAAATAACCATTATATGAACAATTCTTGTTGATATTACACCACTGATGAACAGTTTGTGATATTGCATGGATTTACTTCTATATTCTGCTTTATCTGTAGAAAAGAAACAATGCCATAGAGGAATCTATTCTTTGAAATGTGCTATTATCCAAAAAAAATTATTTTGTGTAGAAAATTTCAGATTTGGCTAGTTTTCTTCTTGGTTCATCATTCAGGATTTTAAACACTGTACTCCAAAGCAAAGTATGAGTGAGATTTTAGTCTGGTGGAACCCCATCTGAACACCCTGGACTTGGCTTGGTTTGGTTAAAATGTATGATTTAGCATCTATTCAGTCCCTTGGTAAGTTCCCAAATTGGGAGCCTATTCATTGGTTTTGCTTTGGGCTTTTATGTTTCTAGACATAGCACAACTATGATTGCCTGTTCTTCTATATTGTGTTTTTTCTAAATATTATTATGTAGACTTCTGATTACCAGTTAGAATTGCTAATTGTGAAGAATTTGGTGAAATTTGTTGATGGCATAGGACATGATACTGTCGTCATCTTACAAATTGGATATTCACATATACCCTCATAGCTTTGTTGTCATCATTGTCGTCATAATTTTAATCAGTCCCATTGAATTGTTGTCTAGATAGGCATTATTTAGTAATTCCTGTGGAGCACATTCCAACAGTCAAAGACCTCCAGAGAAGAACTGAAGACTTTTCTTTGGGTAAGAAAATTTAATAATAGCAACCAAACTGAACTCTGAATCAGTTTGGGGTTTCATTTTTCTTACTGTTTCTTATCTTTGAAATTTCCTTCTTGGCCAGTGAGTCACATGTTAAATGTAGGGCAGAATCTGTTGCACAGAGATGCACCCCAGTCCAAGCACAGGTATTGTTTCTGTGTGGAAACATTTTCACATTTCACATGCCGTTGAATATCAACTTTTCCATATACCAAATTGAATGAATAAGTGAAGGTTTTTATTTGCTTAAATCATTTAAGTATTTCGGCATTGAAGATCTGTAATCTAAGAAAGACAGACATGGACATGCAATATGATCTGAACCACGGTAGCACAACAATTTTTCCAAAAATGTAGGACTTGACACGTGGGGGAGGGGGATGCACACAAAATATATAATTTTATATATTTATTATTTGTCATATATCATTCAAAGATAATAAAAAATGCAACATAATACTAACTTTTGTAAATCTACATTATTTTTCTTTTATATTTGCACCCTAGGTTATTTTGTTCAAATTTATAATTAGTTTCTTGTATGTTCAAGTGATGGACACATGTGTCTCCCAATTGTCCAGGTCTAAAATTAAAAAATAATAGGACATGTTTGGACGAGTGTCTGACATGTATTGAGAAGTGTCCGATGAGTGTTTGTGTCCGAAATAGATACGCTACTTTCTTAGAAGTGTCTGTGCTTCATAGTCGGTAATAGTATTGCATATTCAATATATAATAAAGTTTTAATTGCTGCTCCTCTTGACTTTAGCTCAAATCGATGTTTGTTTTGTACCTAACCTTGTTATGCTATGTGCTATTTCATAACATTGATTGGTTCATCCACACATAAAGAAGGAAATAGACACTGTTAACCCTCCTAAAACTCATAGTTGATTATAAAGGACAGAGCCTGTTTTTGTTGTTCTAATTCCTATTTGTTATCTATGGTTCTTATGAAAGATCATTTTATCTTGGTTGCTATAATAGGTAAAACCCATATTACAGATTCAAAATTAACTATATTATCTATTTTTTTCTTCTTTTATGAATTTTACTAAGCAAAGTTTGATTCTTATGGGTTTCTTCTAGATTTGGATTTCATCAACCTCCTTTGAACAGTGTTAACCATCTCCATCTCCACTGTTTTGCACTTCCCTATACACCAAGGTGAGCAGTTTAGTACGTGATTGTTGCCATATGCCTGAATTCTCTTCTACTATCGATTGTTCAAATTGCTGAAATTTTTTCCATGCAAGTTATTTGTAAATACCTGCTTTAATTCTCTTGAGTTTAAACAGATGGAAACATATAAAATACATGTCTTTGGGATGTCTGGGTGGATTTATTGAAGCCGAGAAGTTGTTGGGAAGGATAAAGCCGTTTTCTTCTATTCCATCAAAAGTGTGACTTTATTCACTGTTCATCTGTGTATTGGATTGTATTTAATCTCATTTCACAACTGTAGGTTATGTTATAATCACTTAAGTCAATATATGCAAATGCTTTTTCCCTTTTAATAAACTTAATAGAGATTGTGATACGCCTTTGCTTATCTTATAATGAATTTCTCTTTGTTTTGCAAGTGAATTATTCATGGGATGAAGCCCTTCTCTGTTGATACTATTATGTTTGAAGATGCTTTACATTATCCGCAATCCTTGTTCATATTCCTGGTTTTGATAAAATTACTCCACAATAATAGTGGTGCTGGTGTCTGATATTTTCTCCTTAGGAAACGCTGATCTTGTTCAACAACTGGGTATTTTTGAAAACTGAATATATTGAAGTGCAACTACATGCTTTTTGGAGTTATCCGGTGTTTGTTCTTCTGTTTTTTTGGTTTTCTCTTGTTTGGTAGATTTCCTCAGAAAAAATCAAGGGTGCATTTCTGGCTGGTTTAAGCAAAGATTGTTTCTTTGATTGGATTGTTAGTTGATTTCATGCTTCTTAGCTCCTGGTGGTCTTCAGTCTCAACTCGAGATCAAAATCCACTCTATTTTTATTATTCATCTATAATTTGTGAATGTTTCATGCTGAGGAATTTGATTTTTCTGATATGGTCACTTTATCTCTCTCTCTCTCTCTCTCTCTCTCATATTGAATACTTTTTGGCTTTTGAAAATTCAGAACTACGTAAGCATAGGTTCACATTCAGTTGATGCATATTACATATGAAGCCCGGATGCTTCTAGAAGAAAATTGTGACCGTATCATACCTATATCGAATACAAATATGTATTTGATACTTCCTCAATGTATATTAAAATTGTAATAATTTTTTGCAGTGTATTATTAGAGTATAGTTGCTAAATGTTGGCTACATATTTTGTAAAAGCCAATTACAAGTCGACACGTGGCAGAATAAGGGTATTATTGGAAGATGATTTTATTCTTCGATCCCAATCGTACACGTGGCAATAAATATTGGTTCTCAAAAGATCTGAGTAGCATTAGATCGTGATTAGATCACGGTGGCGTGGCTTTAACGGTTACCTATATTCAAATTCAAATCTGAGAGGAAGCTCAATTGCAAGTGATGGCGTAGTGGAACTATTTCTAAGGCAGCATGATCAGCGATCATGGAGGAGCAGTTCGACGGTTCGAAGTATATTTCGAAGGTCATCCTTTACAAGTATAAATAGCAAGGAAGTTCCCAGAAAAGACCCTCAGACTCAGATCATAAAAACCAGTCTTTACTTCATATTTTCCTTTCCGGTTTACCTTTCTTGTACTTTAAATTCTGTACTTTAAATACTTGTTCTTTAAATACCCGTCTTGCTTCGATTCATAGGAGTAGTTTCAAATAGATTCAAAGTATTCTTTGTGAACCTCCTCGAAATTTGAGTTTGGACTATTGTAAGTGTTCATTTTAATGAAATACTTGATTGTTCTTCATATTAACTTATTTCTCTTAAATTCTCCTAAGTCAAGCCAGTAAAAGTCCTCTTCATTGAAATTTGAAAGAACTAAAACATCGCTCGATAATTGATTGGCAATTATAATTTCTGTAAGGATCGATTGATCCTTCTTTGCACGCACGCAATTACAAATATACCCTTCGAAAAGCCAAAAAGCCAACATATATTTTTGGCACGCCCAGTGGGACTCGTTAAAATGGCTAGACGAAGACGACAAGGAGAAAATGAACGCCTGGAAGAAGGCATAAAAGGAGAGGTAGAAATACTTAATCCAGAGGAGAATGTGGTAACACATCCTATGGAGACTCCTATGTTATCAGAACCTTTGGTCGAACAGACCAGTACTTCTGGACAAGGACCATATGTTCATAATATTGGACGAAACCAGGGAATTGGACCATCCACCGTTCCGTCTACTCAGCCAACAAATCCATGGGATGGCTTGGTAGATGCTATGGGACAACAATTAATGAACACAATGGAAAGGTGGGCAACATCCTTCTTGGATCGAATGAATAACCACCAACCAACAAATACAAGACATACAGAGGAAATTTTAAATATCCCTCAGCAAAGATTGGCTAGAGAAAAACAGCCTATGCAAGCTAATGGACAAATTAATGGTCAGACTAGTACTCAAAATTATGAAAGACCATCGCCTCAGTCTTGGTATGAACCCAATTCAAGGCACAGTAGTAGGCCAAAATGCCTCAAGATTTAACAATGAAGCCACACAAGTTGGTGGATCTGCCAAGTACAAAAGCTGCATAAGAATGGTGGCAAATCCCATGTTTGAAGCCATACCTGGCACTAGAGGGTATAATAATCCCTTATTCGAATGTATACCCGGGGGGTTGGAAGGTTTGCCCACAAATGGAAGGGACACAATGCCTGTTCCAATACCTTTCACAGGTCCCTTTGCAAGACAGGTTCAAAGGGGTTACCCATACCCCCAACAGCAACCTGCACCACAGGGACAACCAGTCCCAAATGTACCACCTTATGGACCAAGAGGACCACAGGCACAAGTTTGTCCACCAAACCCTGTGTTTGTTCCTCCAGTAGTGGTTCAGCAAGCCCAAAATATGGTCCCTAGGGACCAAATTGCTGATATTGTTAGGGAGGTGTGTGGACCGATGGCTCGGGGGGTCCAAACTCCTGTATACAGAAAACCATACCCAGAGTGGATGGATAGGGTACATGAATACCCAAGAGGATTCAGAATGCAGATTTTCCTATTCTATGGGCTGAAATCAATCAACATGAGAGCATATTGTCGATTCATTTGCTCAATGTGGTGAATTCACTAATCATGATTACATAAAAGCGAGATTATTTCCAAACTCTTTAAGCTGGGGAGCATTTGTATGGTATATCAACCTTACACGACTCCATTCAAACTTGGCAACAAATGGAAGAGGCATTTCATGCCCAATTTTTCAATCGAGCGAGAGGTGTCCATGGCGGACTTGGCAAGATTGAGTCAAAGACCAAGAAAAGGCTACTCGGTTCATTGCAGTTAAAGGGCTCGAAATAAATGTAGAGTCATCCTCCCGAGCGAAATTTGCGATTGGCTCAAAAGCGGTTTAGAGTTCGAGCTTGAAAGAAGTTTGACTCAATCAATTGAGGATTTGGTCGAATTAACCTATAAGGTGTCTCGATATGAAGCATTACTAGAGGAAGAACAAGATCGAAACAATGCTTCGTATAAGACATACTATAGAGATCCCAATTATGAGATTGATGCAGCAGAGATTGTGGGCAAAGAACCCGTAATCTGTGAAGCATTAATTCATAAGGATACAACTATCGACCAGCAGTTTAAAAAGAAAGACTTTCACAGAAAGTATTCTTTCGATTTAACAAAAGCAGATGACATTTTTGATCATTTGCTTGCAGCCAATTTCCTTAAGTTACCAAAAGGGGTAAAACTGCCTTCTCTTGACGAACTTAAAGGAAAAGTATACTGTAAATGGCATAATTCTTGGTCTCACTCAACTAAAAACTGCATTGTTTTTGAGCGGGATCAAGAGCAAATCAGGAAAGGAAGTCCGAAGTTCCCAACCAAAAGAGAAAGCCATGGGGATTGCGATGTCCGTTTCCAGAAGTTGGAGAAAGCGCGACTAATGTGGTTGTACCAAACTTTCAGAATCTATCTCTGCAGGAATTGGAAGAGGTCAATGTGCAAATGCATATTGCCAACCAGACAGCTGCCAAAAAGGAGACCAGAAGCCCGCCAGTTACTGGACAAGGTTTCTCACATCAGAAGGAACATTCTAATGAAGAAATACTGGATGATGATTCCTTGGAAGCAGCTGTAATGCAGAGAATGTGTCCTAGATGTAGACTAAGCTACAAATGGTTGAAGGGGCTTCCAATTGATGGGAAGCAATACTATAAGGATGTTCAGAGACGTCCTAGATCAACCAACGTTTACAACAAAAGGCCGTACCCGGCTAGTGATAGGCAGCGACCAGTGGTGGTTGAGCTGCGGTTAATGAATAAATGCTAAAGGCAAAAGGCCCTTGTATGAGTCTAGGCCACTTAACTACTATAGAATGGAGAGCAAACATTCTGAAAGAAAATTAGAGAGGAGTTCAAGTTATGGGACTAAAGCCAGAGATTGGCCCCCCAGACCAACCTCACACAAAACAGAAAATGGCCATCTCCATCAAAGGCCAGAATCAAGCTCGAAGCATGAGACCAGAACCAAGCACTTGCCTTCACGGCCAGTTTCAAAGATGGCTTCGAAGGTGGAAAAGGATGGTTCAACGTCTGAATCAGTAAGTTCTTGGGTACCTGGAGTTCCAGACTGGTTTGTAATGCAAAACAAACCTAGGGAATTGCCTGCCAGGAGAGATGTTGGAATCACAGGCAGAATGGTCAAGTCTCCTTTGGTGGCTCCCAACAATTGGGTATTGCTGAAACACCCAAAGACGAAGGAACCAAATATGGTTCCCATTATTTCCAGATCACAAAGAAGGAAAATTCAGCGTAGGTACACCCAGTACCAGCAAGATCTGAAAGAGAGTAGAGAAAGTTCTTCACAGGTCAAGACAGAAGAAAAACTTGAGTCGGACCATGCTCCAAAAAGCGCTACAAAGTAAAGTGGTTTGTAGCGAGAACAATTAGCCCAAGTTCATTACGAATTAAAGGCGGGGAGAAGTCTAGTTTGGCGGTGGAAGGCACTGATGGAAAGTGATAGTGAAGTGGAAGAAGAAATTGACATGGGCCAAAAGAAAGAAATGCCAGAAGAAGAAATGTTCAAACCCTTCATGGCTGAACAAACATTTCTGACTGAAGAAACAGTTGAGAAGGATCCTTCGAAGGGATCAGTCATCAATGAAATACCGTAATCTGATATGGAGGACGCTGAAGACATTGAGCAAGGTAGCCAAGAGGGAAGAAGGTCTGACCACCATCGGTTTGGCTTATTTGCCCGTGTATCAGTCAACATGGTACACATAGTACATGATGAATTCCAGGCTGAAAATGAGGATCAGGATGAGCAAGACATGGATCGAATTCCTATCTCGAGCGAGGGATCGGAAGTGAGTATGGTACAGGATGCTCTGGCTTGGCTGCTCCAAGGAATCGAAGTTTGAAAGTGAGGAAGAGGTGAGCATCAACCTCTCATATCCTTTTGAATACCCCTCAAATTCCATGACCCAACATGTCAAGCCTTTGTACATTAAGGCTTTCTTTGATGGGATACAGTTAAACCGAGTCCTAGTAGACAATGGGGCAGCGGTTAATTTATTACCGAAATCTTCTTTGAAGAAATTAGGGAAGAGGAATCCCAGGTTGATCCCAACCAGTACAACTATTGCTGGCTTTGCTGGAGATAAGCAGATGGCCCAGGGTATTCTGCCTATTAATTTGAGTGTGGGAACCAGGGATTGTATGACAGCATTCTTCGTGATCGACAGCAATGCTAAATATAATGCCTTACTTGGAAGAGATTGGATTCACACCAACAAATGTGTGCCTTCCTCTTTGCATCAGAAGATCATGATGGCCCTGGGCAATGGAGAGACAGAGGAGATTGATGCAGATCCTCAACCTTTCATAGCATGTGCAGACTTTGCGGAGGCCAAGCTGTATATTGAGAGAGTGACCCCTCTCAGTATATTGAGGAAAGCTGATGGCTCAACTGAAGTGACGGCTGATGAGGAAGTAACACACCTGAAGCACTTAGTCCAAGAAAGTGCTGATGAAGAGGTTGTCGTGAAAGATGACAATGACGCCTGGTTGTAGGCAAAGAAATGAAGAACGAGAAGCCAGGTCATTGGCTTTGATTAAATTTTCATCATTGGACGTAGAAGCAATAGTCCAGAAAGTACAGAAACAAGAGAGAGAAGCCATGATAATTGGCTGTAAACTAGAGCATCAACAGGTCAGAAGTTTGACCTTTGGGAAATACTGTGCATTGGACATTGAAACGAAGGTCCAGGAGATCAGAAGAAGACGCTTTATGGATGATTTTGTCTATGAGGAAGAGGCGAAGATGTCGAAGTAGAGAACCTAGGAAGCGAGAACAAAGGCGAAAAGGTCGCTTCAAAGGTCGAAGAAACCAAGGAAGCTTCGATGAATTCTCGACATAAGACCCTTAGAAGAAGTGAATTTAGGGAAGGTTACGTGCGTGACCCACCTATATAAGTACTCGTTTGAATGTTACGGGCAGAGACGGTTATTGGTTGTTCTAAAGAAATACAAAGATTGCTTTGCATGGTCCTATAATGAACTACCGAGATTGGATAGGTCATTGGTGGAACATAGGCTCCTATAAAGCCTAATTTCAAGCCATACAAGCAGAAACCAAGAAAGATGAGTCCAGAAGTAATTCAGAAGGTCAAGGAAGAAATTCTTAGACTACTTAAGGCAGATTTTATTAGGACAGCCAGGTATGTTGAATGGTTATCCAATATTGTGCCTGTGGTTAAGAAAAATGACAAAATGAGGGTATGCATCGATTTCAGAAATTTAAACCTAGCAACTCCTAAAGACGAGTACCCTATGCCTATAGTGGATCTGCTGGTAGACAGTTCAGCAGGGCATCAAGTTTTATCGATGATGGATGGCCACTCTGGTTATAACCAAATATGCATTGCAGAGGAAGACATCCACAAGATAGCATTCAGGTGTCCTGGGAATATTGGCACCTTCGAATGGTTTAAAATGCCATTTGGTCTGAAGAATGCTGGGGCTACATATCAGAGGGCTATGAACACTATCTTTCATGACCTTATTGGAGGGTATCTAGAATGTTATATTGATGACATTGTAGTGAAATCACAGTCCATGGAGAAGCATTTGCTTCATTTAGAAGCAGCTTTTGAAAGAATGAGGAAGTTCAAGTTGAAACTCAACCCTCTTAAATGTGCTTTTGGTGTGTCATCTGGAAATTTCTTGGATTATGTAGTGCACAAGAAAGGAATACAGATTGATCAGAATAAAGCCAAAGCCATCATCGAAGCTAGGCCTCCATCAAGTAAGAAAGAGTTACAAAGGTTCCTTAGGCAGGTTAACTTTCTTCGAAGGTTTATTTCTAACACTGCAGGGAAAACTAAGGTATTTTCTTCCTTGTTAAAATTTGAAAGATGAAGAAGAATTTGTCTGAACAACAGAGCATCAAATTGCTTTCGAAGGTACCAAAGCCTACTTGGCCAACCCTCCAGTGCTGATGCCACCAAAAGGGAACAAGCCCTTGAAGTTGTACATAGCTGCAGCAGAAGATTCACTGGGAGCTTTCTTAGCCCAAGATAATGATAAAGGCAAAGAGCAAGCCATTTATTACCTTAGTAGGTTTTTAAATCCTTGTGAATGTAAATATTCAGCTGTTGAAAAGCTGTGTCTTGCTTTGTATTTTGCTGCAATGAAATTAAGATATTATCTTTTACCTACAACTGTCTTGGTAATTGCAACCACGGATTTGGTTAAATACATGTTATCTAAACCTATGTTGAGGGGAAGAATTGACAAGTGGATATTAGCCTTATTAGAATTTCATTCAGAATATGTTCCTCAAAGGGCAGTAAAAGGGCAAGTATTAGCCAACTTTCTGGCAGATCATCCATCTCAAACAGAGAGCCAAGAGGTAATGGAACTCGGTATGACTAGTGTTGAACCATGGCAAATGTGGTTCGATGGATCGAAGGCCAATGGATTAATTGGGATTGGTGTTGTAATTAAGTCTCCACAAGGGGTAGAAACCACACATGGTTTCAGAGTAGATGAAGCTAGCTGTTCCAATAACCAGCCTGAGTATGAAGCCTTAATAGTGGGATTAGAAATCCTTATTGGATTACAAGTACATGCAGTTGACATATTTGGGGACTCTCAATTGGTGGTTAACCAAGTGAAAGGGATTTTCAAGTGTCAAAGCATAAGCATCCTACCATATTATGTTATTGCATTACATTTGCTTTCTCAGTTTCAAATAGCAAATGTAACCTATGTTCCAAGATTCTTGAATAATAGAGCTAATGATGTGGCTCAAAAAGCTTCGAACTTCAAGAGAAGGGATAATACCCAAAGGGATATAAGTCAAACAACATATCAGAGATCAATACCACCTTTGAATAAAAGGAATGTGATCTTGGAAGTCAACCATAATGACTTACAAGAACGAGTTGGAGGCATCCAATAATGCGATGCCATTAGTCCATCTTGAAGGCCAATGAGAAAGTCAAATTGCGATCTATGCAATACATGATATATGGTAATGCTCTCTATAAAAGAGGGGTAGATGGCTTATTATTGGAATGTTTAGGACCAAAAGAAGCATTAACAGCCATGGCTGAGGTTCATGAAGGCATTTGTGGTGCTCATCAGCCTGGTATAAAGATGAGATGGTTGCTTCGAAGGCATTCCTACTATTGGCCAACTATTATTAAAGATTGCATAGAATATGCAAAGGGCTGCCAGGCATGCCAAAAACATGGCACAATAAGACGTGCCCATAACTGACCTACATGCAGTAGTGAAGCCTTGGCCATTCAGAGGATGGGCCATGGATATGATGGGTAAAATACACCCACCTTCTTCGAAGCATCATTGTTTCATTCTAGTGGCCACTGACTACTTCACTAAATGGGTCGAAGCCAAACCATATAAGGCTGTAGACCAGACAGAAGTCATTGGGTTCATTAAAGATCTGATCCATAGATTTGGCATTCCACAAACCATAACAGTTGATAATGGAACTGTGTTCGATAGGAAAATGGTAAAGACCTTTGTGGCAGAATTTGGGATTAGCCTTATTAATTCCACTCCCTATTATGCACAAGCCAATGGTCAAGCTGAATCATCCAATAAGTCCTTGAAAAAAGGAATACAAAAGGTGGTGGAAGATAATCCTAGGGATTGGCATAACCTATTGTTGGATGTTTTATGGGCTTACAGAACTTCCCCAATGTCGAAACAGAGTCACCCTTATGCCTTAGTATACGGGCATGATGCGATGTTACTGTGGAAATTAATGTTAAATCTCTGAGGGTAAGATGTCAAGATCAATTAGAACCTGAGCAATATCATCAAAGCATGTGCTTGGAATTAGATGGCATAGATGAAGTCAGGATTTTGGCGTTAAATAGCATACTTTTCCAAAAAAAAAAAGCAGCCAAGAATTATAACAAGAAAGTCAAGCATATTGGCTTTGATGAAGGTGACTCGGTATGGAAAACAATACTCCCAATAGGAATTAAAAGCCATAAGTTTGGCAAATGGTCACCTAATTGGGAAGGACCATATCAAATTCATAGAGTTCTGCCTTTTGGAGCATACCATTTAAGAAATTTAAATGGCTATGTACATCCCAAAAAGATTAATGGCAGATATTTGAAGCCTTATTTTCCAACCATTTGGGAAACACAAGGAATAAAATAAACATTATGTACAAACACACAAGATACTCAGATAATAGATAAGAGCCTGATTTTTTCATAAAGAATCAAGTACATGGTGCCACAAATTGGCCCAAAAATCATTACAATGTTTCAATTGTTTTTGTACAGTTGATTTCCTACTGCTAAGTGATGGAAACAGTGAATAAATTGACCATGTCTTCTTTTTCGCTCGCAGCTTCTTGGTTGGTGATTTGTAATTTGGTGTCAGTTCGAACCAAGGCCTGGTTTATTGCAGCTAAATCTTCCTCAAGTTGAGCTTTCTTCTCCAGCAGCGGAATTCGAAATTGGGAGTTAGAAGAGTGTTGTTCCTTGAGATCTGATATTTCGGTATGCACTTGAGAAATAAAACGCTGATCCCTAGCCAATTTCTCATTGGCAGTATTGGCAGCATGACAAATGTTGATATAGAAATCAATAGTAGCTGCAGCCTGGGATAGGTGACTTGAGATGTTCATCTTGGATCGCCAAAGAATATTACAAAGACTGAAGAAACCCATTCCTGATAATAGGCTTTTGTAGAGCCTCGAAGGGGATCCTCGAAAAGGAAGTCAACAGTTCCAGACATGTGTCCAAGTCCACTGAAGGTGCAGGAGGCTTGCTGCTAGAAGAAGGAGGACTCTCAAAAATCTCCAGTAAGGAGTCAGCCAAGACTAATGGCTCAGCTTCAACACTAAATGTTGGAGAGGTAGAAGGTACGTCGAAAAGACTAGCAAGTCTTCCTTCGAAGATGTCTACCTCATCCCTAGACATGAAGGGCATGGAAAGTATTGTGGTGGAAGACACAGAGGGCTGCATTGGGATGGGAGAAATGAATGGAGCATCTTTGGCAGCCTTTATGGTCTTAGCCACCAATGAATCAAGTGAAGAGGGGCTAGAAATAGGCATAGGTGATGAACCATGAATTGGAGAACTACCAGCACCCTCTGTGGAAGAATCAACTGCCATTGGGATTGGAGTAACAGCTAGAATATCCTTGGAAGAAGGAAGAGCAAGGCTCGAAGAAGGAATGGATTGAGGTAGATTGAAAGTCAGGAAAGGAAGGTATGGTTCTAGGCCAAGAAGGAGAGATGCAGGAATGTTGGGACTCAAGGAAGGCACAGGAAGCGTAGGCTTGGGAAGTGGAAGTTGTATTTGAATAGTCTTCACGTTTTGCATCTGGTCAACTTCGACTGAAACTGGAAGAGGCCCCATGGGAAAGATAAGCGCAGTGGTTGTTACTGCAGAAGGAAGAAATGTAAAGCAATGTCAAACTTCAAATATTTAAAGCTGACGAAGGAAAAACAGCAGAAGTATGAAAGAAATTACTTGTTTCAGAAATGTTGATACTGGTGGGAGAGCTACGAAGAGAATAATGTTCGACAATTTGTTGTCTTCGAGCAGTTTCTCTTTATAGCATCGTGACGAAGCAGCTTCATCTCTCGAAGCTATTCTTTGCTTTCTTCTCAGCCCTCTCAAAAACAATTATTGCTTTAGAATGTTCCTGTTCTACTGCCTTGGCAGCGGCTTCATGAATCGGATCTTCCACCAAGTCAGCAGCAGAAACAGTCATCTTCTTTCTCTTCCTCCTTGGCAGTGATACTACTGGTTCTTTTTCAATCTCCCTCTCTTCAATTTGGGTTTCAGATTTGTCAGAGGTAAGTGCTTTCTCCATTACTATAGTGGGTGCCTCGAAAGAAGGATGCTTAATTGTATCAGGAAGGGAGGCAACTACCTTTTGTCTCTTTGTTCTCTGCAAGGACACTTCTGGCTCTTGCTCAACCTCTTCTTCTCCCAAGGATTCGGATTCCTCAGGAGGGAGAACTAGCTTCCTTTTTTGTTTTTGTTGTTGTTGTTTCTTTTTGAGAACAGCTAAAGTTTCAGCTTTCTTGGGAGATTCTTCGTGTGGGGGCCCTGCACCAAAGAACAAAGTGTAAAAGGAATGAACAAAAGATTCAAAAGAAAGGGAAAGGAGAAATCTAAAAGTATTTACCCTTCTTCGAAGCAGCTCTAGTAACTCTAGCCGGAGGGGATGAAGTTGTAGGATTAGTTGTGGCAGCCTCATGAAGAGGGGGAATGTCCCTAGATGTCGCTGACTTAGCCTTCGAAGGCACTCCCAATCCTACCAGCAAGTCATGGGGGTGTTCAGATAGGCGCACTTCCATATTGACTGTCCACCAGTTCTGGAATCTTTTCAAGACTGAGCCATACGGAAGAAATGGGACAAATTGGAACTCATTCAACTCTTTCAGTAGTTTGAGAATCGCCGTCTCTAGTCTGGATTTGGATATTCTCAAATCTCTGGCAGTAAGATGGATATTCGAGAGACTGCAAAGAGGAACTGGTATCCCTTGAGTGAGTCCAAATTGTCTGGCAAATTGAGAAGGGCAGTACACCTCAGATATGCATTTGTAGGCTCGAGGGTTTAAACTACCAATGAACAATTCCCTTGGTAGTAATATAGAGGCCCACATGTCTTTGTGAGGAGAAGTGGAGCATTCTTTATCAGCCAGGAAAGCTTGCAGCCAGGTTGGTCCTTTATTGGCTTCAAAAGGACAGAAGAAAGAGGCAGATGGAGAAATGGGGAGTTGATAAAAGAAGGTAAAGTAGTAAGCAAAGGAAGCAGGGTAAAGGGCAATCCTAGCATACTTTTCCCCATAAGTACTAGGATCCTGAACAAGGAATTTTAGACATTTGGGGTGTAGGTCAGTGAAATAGGCGAAGAGCCAAAGTTGAAGCACCCAGAGAGGACCTCCTTGGTTAGCATCAAGAGGTTTTTCACAAAATTGGGAGCAGACTCTGTAGACATGACCTAAGAGATAAGGGGCAAGAGCTATGTGTTTTTTCAAGACAAGTGCCTTGGAGAGGAACAAACTCGGGCATAATCCTCCGAGATGAGGTGCAAAGAGGAATTTGCATAACCAAGATAAAATGAAGGAAAATAGCTCTCTGTCCTCACAGACCTTCTCTTTTATTTTCAGACTTCTGAAGTCACTATAAGAGGAGTTTAAGGATGGAAGAGAAAACTTAATAGGAAGGTCAGGTAATTGGGAGTAAATGGAGAACCATGGGGAAAGTCCTAAGAGATGGCAAATATCAAGAACGGTGGGGCCATCATGCCGCAAGAAATTGAAAGAAATTAAAAGCCATATTCCAGAAACATAAAGCAGCAGGTATCAAGAAAGGGTCCTCAGGAATGATGAACCTGGAAAGACGAAGGGCATCGAGGATACAGAGCTCTTGCAGGTCATTTTCTCTCGCAGGTATGACTCTGTCATACCATTCTTCCCATTCGATCCTTATTGTCGGCCAAAGAACGGTGAGGACGATTCACCCTCCGCTTCTAATCAAGCCCTTCTTCGTAAAGAAGGAAATGGTCATCCAAGCGAGGATATAGGGTCATGAGTTGAGCAGAGCTTCTAAAAAATAGGCCAAGGACGATTTACTTGTTGCTATGACGAGGCACGAAAAGACGTCCATCTATGTGGCTTGACTCACCAGATGATAGTTTGGTGATTTCTTCATCGATACATCGCTTCAAAGCCATGGTAGGACTGATACGATCGCTAGTAAACACTTTTAGTGAGGAAGGATCCATTGATAGCGAGTAATAAGGAAGAGGGGTTTTAACAGGAGATCGGCAGGGTTTGTGGGTCAAAAGAGCAAGTGATTTCAGAGTACAAAGCAAAGGGGCTGTTAAAAGGTTTCGTGTCTGAAAAATATATTGCGTAAATCGTTATGTACTAAAAGTACGAATATGAGGAGTCTCTTCCAATATTGATAGTTTTGGAGGGAAGGATACATTCTGAATGTTGATGTCAGCTTCGAAGAAAGATATTTGGCTTCGAAGCCAATTTTAGCTCCAAGGAATCAAATAAAACGGCTTCGAAATACAGAATCCGGCTTCGAAGCATACTACATGTTTGAAGACGCTAAAATGCTGGAGTATTGGTACTTAGGATTCTTTAAAGAACATCAGAACCAATCATTGGTTTTTGCAAGAGAAGATTGTCCATTGAATTAAGACAGCATAAGATGCTTTTCGAAGTAAGAATGGTCAATTTAAAATTGATTGACTATATTAACTATGACCATATATTGGTTATAATTAGCTTTGAAAAGTAAGGTTATTAACTTCGAAGCACTAATTTGGGATAATATTAACCAAAATTGTCAATTTTTACTCCATAAGTTGGAAAAAGACATATTGGTTCCTTTTAGTGTTTCGTTAAAGATAAGTGAGCCCAGATTCGAAGGATAAGATTATTTAATTCAAGGTTCTGAATTGGCTTGTGAAGACAAAGGGAAATAAAGTCAAACAATGCCAAATACAAAAAAACTTTGCTTGTATTGAAGCTAAGACAATTACATTAAGTAATTCTATTTCGGTACAAATTCAAGCTCATAAAAATAAGGAATAGAATAAATAACAAGATCATGGAATTTTGTCCAACAATGATCGATGAATATTTGTTCTTTCTTTATTATTTCTTCTATTTCTTCTAATGTTGGCTGCATCAGTTGATGTGCTCTCACTTCGTAGTAGAGTTCTTCAGCCTTTGTTTCAAAAGCCTCTTCCCTCAATTTTTGTTCCGACTCATCTATAACTAAATCATCCCAATACGCAGAATCTTTATTTTGAAAGTCGTCGAAGTCTTCGATGAAGTTTTCTGCTTCGTATTGGGCATGAATTCGAAGAGATGAAAGTTGATCCAAAGATTGAGTGGTGACTTTGGAATTTCGATGCCAGTGGAGAAGTACTGGAAGTTGATCCAGGAACATGTGAAGTTCTGCTTGGGCAATAGGATTAAGGACATAGCCCCTAGTCAGAATATCACAAGCCCATCGAAAGTTCTTGAGAGGTATGTCATCCTCAAGAACATTGAAGGGCAAGTGAGAAAAAGCCGCAAGCAGAAGTTGGGCTTGTTTCCGCTCAAATGGAGTTGGGGGTGATGGAAGTTTGTAAGGAGGAAAGATTTTTTCCATGGGAAAGGCAAGTCTTAATTTCTCTGTCCAAGAAAGAGTGGGAGGAGGAGAAGGAGTAGATGGTTCTGTCTCAGAAGATGGAGAAGGTGTGGATGCTTCCATTCTAGAAGGTGGAGAAGAAGGTGTGGATGCTTCTATTATAGAAGGTGGAGAAGGTGAAGGTGCTTCAATTTCAGAAGAAGGAGAGGAAGAAGTGGATGCTTCTGTTGTTGAAGATGGCACGGGAGTGGGAGGAACAAAGGCATTAATGTAGCCAAGCCAGTCAGAAGAGCAAATCTTCGCCTTCTTGGCTAAAAATGAAGGGTTGTATCCTTGTGATTCTTCCAGACGCTGGGTAGGGTGCATTATCCTTGTGGGCATAGAGGAGGTGTACCAGGCCACAAGTAGATTCTCCTCTAAACTACGTCGAAGGTCAATGGGCACATAAGGATAGACCACTGAGCTTCGAGCGTAGGAAGGAAAATCTAAAGGATCAGTGAACTCAACGAAATGGTGATTGATTCGTTCTCTCAACTCCCAGGACTCAGGTGTTGACCAGTTCGTCCATCCGGAAACTCCAGAAGATGAAGAAGTGGTAGCTTCATCCCAAGTAGAGGTTTGTGAAGAAGAACTTCCCAAATCCATATTTGTAACTTGTTGAAACAAAGGCTTGGGAATAGTTCGTTCAAAATACAAGGGGAGTTTAGAGAAAGAACTTCTGGTGTCTGTAAGTTTGTAAACCAAAGGATTAAGGGCAATGTGTTCGTAGTCCAAAGGTTGATAATCTGCAAAGGCTTCCATGACCTGAAGATAAAAGGGCGGATAAAGGCGGCCAATGAATGCGTGGAGATTCTTTCGAGGAGAAACAGCATTACTCAATGGCTCTTCGTATGCTTGATCAATAGAGTGAGAGGGTGATTGAGTCATAGTCCGTTCGAATACTAAAAGTATTGGAATGTGTAACAAAATTGAGAATTAGTTCAAATGATCACCAAACAGATGACGGTTGTGTTTCCTGAAGATGGATTTTGTGCATATTCCAAAAGCGCGGGGAAAACTTTTAGTCCACTAATATCTCCAAGTGTTGGGTATATTAGTGCGGGGGGTAATGTTGGCTACATATTTTGTAAAAGCCAATTACAAGTCGACACGTGGCAGAATAAGGGTATTATTGGAAGATGATTTTATTCTTCGATCCCAATCGTACACGTGGCAATAAATATTGGTTCTCAAAAGATCTGAGTAGCATTAGATCAGCAGTTAGATACGAGGTGACGTGGCTTTAACGGTTACCTATATTCAAATTCAAATACAGGAGGGAAGCTCAATTGCAAGTGATGGCGTAGTGGAACTATTTCTAAGGCAGCATGATCAGCGATCATGGAGGAGCAGTTCGACGGTTCGAAGTATATTTCGAAGGTCATCCTTTACAAGTATAAATAGCAAGGAAGTTCCCAGAAAAGACCCCCAGACTCAGATCATAAAAACCAGTCTTTACTTCATATTTTCCTTTCCAGTTTTACCTTTCTTGTACTTTAAATTCCTGTACTTTAAATACTTGTTCTTTAAATACCCGTACTGCACTTCGATTCATAGGAGTAGTTTCAAATAGATTCAAGTAGACTGTTGCTGTGAACCTCCTCGAGGCTGAGTTTGGACTATTGTAAGTGTTCATTTTAATGAAATACTTCGATTGTTCTTCATATTAACTGTTATTTCTCTTAAATTCTCCTAAGTCAAGCCACCAGTAAAAGTCCTCTTCATTGAAATTTGAAAGAACTAAAACACAGTCGCCTGATAATTAATTGGCAATTATAATTTCTGTAAGGACTGATTGATCCTTGCTGGCACGCTCGCATTTACAAATATACCCTTCGAAAAGCCAAAAAGCCAACACTAATATAAATACAAAAATAGTTTTTTCTATGCTTCTTAGAGAAGAAGAAAATAGTGAGATCAAAGTATTACTCTATTTTTTCTGAATTGATTGAATTTACGTATCCTTAAGTTCAAATCTGAAAAAAAAAAAAAAAAAAAAAAAAAAGAAGAAGAAAAAAAAGGTATTCTTAAGTTAGACGGTGTTTAAATCATGGATTTAGATAGTGATTTGGGGGAAAAAAATGAAAAGGAAAAAGGTGAGAACAATGTAAATACAATGTAAGTTAAATTTTTTTTTTTTTAATCTATTTTTCTCTCTCTTTCTCTTTTCAAATTCCTATTTAAATTCATAATCCAAACATAACTTTAATGTTTCGTACATGTATCCCATATACATATTCATGCTCAATGTTACTAAAATAGAATTTTATAGAGAAACTTTTCTCTCATCTTTGCTTGATAAGACTCAAATAAGGATGAGTGACTGTTCTCTTATGTGAATATGAATAATGTTATAATATATTTATATATCATATTAAATTTATTATTTTATTTATTATAATTGTATTGGTTGAATGAATCTCGATACAACACTACTCTTTGGATAATCATAGGTCAACTATGAATATTTTGCGTACTTGCCAATTTCCTCAACCACTGAGCCTCATCATAGCATCTTTAGCCATAAATTTCTAGACCAGAGGGTGGTGTGGTGTCATGTATGATGTATCTATTGGTGTAGTGATTCACCTAACTTTGTCCCTGTTACTACTCAGACATACTCATCATCCTAAACATATCTGTTGTATCATCAATTTAGGAATTAGGTCTTGGTTAGGACACACTATTTGTGACTGTGACCTTGTTATATGCTCATCCACATTCATCATTGAAGGTAGCAGCTGTCATCCTTCAAGGTTAAACCCTAATCCAGCTCTATTTTCCCATTCTAAGGCTATCATTCAAAACAAAATTTGTAGGTGATACTAGGATTGTGGTGACAAAAGGCCACAAATATATGATCACATGCATTGCATGTAGCCAGCTTAAAGACAGTTTGCAAGGTTAAAAAGTGGCCTTTAGTTGGTTATATAATATCTATACATTGGGTAAATGGAAATCTTTGTTAATTGTAACTGGCTCATATTTTAGGAAGCATAGATACGGATACGGGATACGGATACGACACGATACGGATACGGCGATACGACAAAATTTTAAAAAATAGGATACCGGTACGATTAGGATACGTTTGTGAAAAATATATTTTTTAAAATTATTAATAGTAAGTTACACATAAGCTAAAGAACGTTGAGAAACTACAATATAATTTTATAATGTAAAATACTAACCTTTTAAGAATTTTGTATTAATTTAAGCTAGTAGCTTGTTTACTTTTTAAATTTTTAATAGGTCTTGCAAATATTTCATTTCAATATCAAGTTTAATATATTTATATTACAATAATAGAACAATTCACAACTTGTCCCTATACTTTTTCCTTTAACACTAGTGAAAAATATTATATTCAAGTTTACTTGTTTATTTATTTATTGATATTTAATTTTACCATTGTTATATTCTTTTGTTAATTCTTATTTTCTATGTTGTTATCGGGGACATGCATGAAACAATTAAGATACATCAATTTGATAAATTTTTTTATTTAATTCACTATACTCTTCTTATTGAAGAACTTAACAAAGTATTAGAAAAATATTCTTATATTTATACTTGCAATTATATTATATTATATTATATTATATTACTATGCAAGAAATATTACAATTCTAATTTCATAAAACAAGTAAACATGACTTGGAGTATCCAATACTTCAAAATTAAGTATTCGATACTCCAAAGTTAAGTATCCGATATTTCAAAATTAATGAAAAAATAATTAAGAAGTATCCGATACTTTTAATAAGTATCCAATACATATCCGCGAGTGTCCAAGGAGTATCAGTATCCGATATGGATACGATACGGATACGTCACCCTATTTGAAGTATCCGTGCTTCATAGCTCATATTCTATTAACAAGATCTTATATTCGAATCTTGATATGAGAATAATGAGTGGTCACATATATCCTGAATTTGTACTCATAAGATCCAAAGATCCAAAGACCTTGCTTAGGATTGGCTCTTAATTATCTGAAAATAAATAAAAGAATAAGAAACTAGCTATCATGTTAGCTATTTTGCCTCTTGTTCTCTTGGCTAGTTTTATTTAAAGAGTTATTCCATACTAGCTAAATATAAAAATTTATATATATTTTTTCATTTCTATTTTTCTCTCTCATTTTTAATTCTTGACTAGTTAAAATAAAAAGAAAAGTTCTGTTGGACTACATACATAAAAAAGTGACTTGTTAAAAGGTATTATTTTGTTATGCGATAATTAAGGTAGTACTTGGTTCATTAGAATAGAATAAAATGAAATAATCATTCTATTAAAATGTCTATTTTCATATTTAATTGACTAAAAAATATAATAAAAAATACATTAGAAATAGAATTATGTACCAATATAATGGAATGATTATTTTATAAAAAAAACTTCAGAAATAACTATTTTATTCCGTGTCATTCTAATAAATCAAATACAGCAAAGTGTGTTGGAATTTTTGATATAATGCCAATAGCCTAATGTTGACTTCAAACAGGGGTGGTATTAAATAACAGTGTATGTTTCCATGTGTACCTTACCTTGTTAGAACAAAATGGGCAGAGAAGACCAATGAACAGTGTAAAGGAAGAGAATCATTAGCCTCTTGTAATTCATTATGCACATTCAAGATGCAAACCACTTTCTCTTGTATCCGGCAACGTAGATTCGAGTTATGAAAATAATTTCTTCCAAAATGAAGGTAAGAATGTATATATATATATATCTGATGCTTCTTTGAATTATGTTTTAGCGCGATTTTGATGGATTGAGTTATCATTTTTTATGTTGTGTACACATTTTCCTCTTAAAGTATGTCTGTTTTATAATGTTGAATAATTAAACTTATATAATAGAGAGATTATTTAAAATAAGAGATAGAAAATATATGAAAGAAAATAAAATCATTAGCCTCCCGCAATTTGTAATGAACATTTAAGGTTGGTTTGGGGTGTCCTAAAAAAGTGCATTTTTTGTCTTTTTACGAAAAGATGTGCAGAAAAGTAGAGAGGTGATGTGATGGAAAAAAGATAAAAAGATAAAAAGATGGATTATATAGTAGATGCCAAACAAGGCCTTAAGATGTAAAACGCCTATCTATCTATATCTATATCTATATATATATTAAATAAAAGAGAGTTTTTAACCCCAAGTTTTGTGGGAGCTCCAATCTCCCAATCTAAATTTCTTGATTTTTTGATTTTTTAAAAAAAAACCTTAGCATTTATTGACTTCTCCTAACCATCAAGTCTTACCCTCATAATAACACTTTAATGTATTAAATACAAGCATAAAAAAATTATTTGAAATCCAACACATATGAATTCCTTAAAAAATCCCAACACATATGATTATTATCCCTTATAATAATACTTTAATGCATTAAAAACAAGTATAAAAAAAATTTCTTGAAAAGTCCAACACATATAATTATTATCAAAATATTAAACTTTAATATAATATAATAAAAAAAAGACATTTAATTCTTTGAAAAGTTCAACATATATGATTATTATCAAAATATTAAACTTTAATATAATATAAAAAAGGGAAAAAAAAAGACATTTAAAAATCGCAATTCACATATATAGATAATTGTAAATTTTTGATTTTCTAAATTTTCTAAAAGCTCCAATATCTCAATCTTAATTTTCTAAATTTTTGATTTAAAAAAAAAAAAACTCAGCATTTATTGATTTGGTCAAAATTCCTTGATCAGCATTTATTAACTTTTTCCAATCTATATGACTGCATTCATTGATTTGGTCAAAATCCTTCATTAGCATTTAAAATCCCCTAATACAAATAATTATAGATACAGTCTGTGCATAGTTAATGCAGTAGCCTTTTTAATTTTTTTTTTTTTTGTACACTATGGTTAGTGATAAGATTATTAAATTATTTTTACAAAAAAATCTTAAAAAACATAATTTATATATTAAAAAAATTAAAATAAATATAAATATCTATAATTATCTCGTGCATAGCATGGGTGATAGGCTAGTTATCTATACTATATATTAAGCAAAAGGGAGTTTTTAACCCCAAGGCCTGTGGGAGCTCCAATTTCCTAATCCTAATTTTCTAATTTTTTGATTTAAAAAAAAAATCTCAGCATTTATTGACTTCTCACAACTCAACCTCAGCATTTATTGACTTTTCCCAACCCACAATCTCTTTTGACTTCTCTCAAAATTATTGCAATATCCTTTTCAATTTCTCCCATAAACAATGGTTACACACAAAAATTAAAAAAATAAATAAATAAGAATTCAGCTATAGATCTCAAAAAGATATAACATCTAAATTTGAATTATGATTTAATAATATAATTATGTATTTTTTTTATATATATATCTATCAAAATTTTAAATCACTTAATGGGACAAATTAATCAATTCTCCAAAATTATTGATTTTTAATTTACAAAATAGATTAAAAAAACTATTGACTGATTTATTTATTTAATAACAAAAATATTTCATAATATCTCTCTCCTAATCTCTCACAAATTTTCAAAAAAAAATATTAAAACTTGCATTCATTTTCTCTTCCCCAAAAAATCAAATAGGAGCTCCAATCTCTTAATCCTAATTTTCTAATTTTTTAATTTTTAAAAAAAAAATCTCAGCATTTATTGATTTCTCCCAATTCAACCTCAGCATTTATTGACTTTTCCCAACCCACAATCCCTTTTGACTTCTCTCATAATTATTGCAACATCATTTTCAATTTCTCCCATGCACTATGGTTACACACAAAAATTTAAAAAAAAAAAATATAAGAATTTAGCTATAGATCTAAAAAAGATATAACACCTAAATTTGAATTGTGATTTAATAATATAATTATGTATTTTTTTTTATGTATATCTATTAAAATTTTAAATTACTTAATGGGGCAAATTAATTAATTTTTCAAAATTTTTGATTTTTAATTTACAAAATAGATTAAAAAAAACTATTGACTGATTTATTTATTTAATAACAAAAATATTTCATAATCTCTCCCTCTCAATCTATCTCACAAATTTTTAAAAAAAAATATTAAATCTTGCATTCATTTTTTCTTCCTCAAAAAATCAGATAATATTTTCCATTAAAGTTGTAGATATCTAATTATATTTTATATATTATATTATAACATAACAAAAAAAACTAAAAAACTAAAAAAAAATCTTTAAAGTTTATCTAAATAAATTTTAAATCAATAAAACTCACATGTCTATCATATATCTAACTCACATCATAACTTACCTAAATAATAATAATTAAAAACAAATGGAAACCACAGATAAATTAATTTTTTTTTTTAAAAAAGATACCCACAACTCCATCTTAAATAAATTGAAAAAAAAAATACCCGAATAGAAACCACACAAAAATAAAAATAAAAATAAAAATATATATCTATCTATCTATCTATCTATATCTATATCTATACTATATATTAAGTAAAAGGAAGTTTTTAACCCCAAGGCCTATGGGAGCTCCAATCTCATAATCCTAATTTTCTAATTTTTTGATTTAAAAAAAAAAAACCTCAGAATTTATTGACTTCTACCAATCCAACCTCAGCATTTATTGTCTTTTCCCAATCCACAATCCCTTTTGACTTTTCTCATAATTATTGCAACATCCTTTTTAATTTCTCCCATAAACATGGTTACACACAAAAATAAAAAATAAAAAAGATAAGAATTTAGTTATAGATCTCAAAAAGATATAACATCTAAATTTGAATTATGACTTAATAATATAATTATGTATTTTTTTTTTTATGTATATCTATCAAAATTTCAAACCACTTAATGGGATAAATTAATCAATTTTTCAAAATTATTGATTTTTAATTTACAAAATAGATTAAAAACAACTATTGATTGATGATTGAATAATATAATTATGCATTTTTTTTTATGTATATCAATCAAAATTTTAAATCACTTAATGGGACAAATTAATCAATTTTCTAACATTATTGATTTTTAATTTACAAAATAGATTTAAAAAAACTATTGACTGATTTATTTAATTTCTCCCATAAACTATAGTTACACACAAAAATAAAAAATAAAAAAAATAAGAATTTAGCTATAGATCTCAAAAAGATATAACATCTAAATTTGAATTATGATTTAATAATATAATTATGTATTTTTTTAATGTATATCTATCAAAATTTCAAATCACTTAATGGGATAAATTAATCAAATTTTCAAAATTATTGATTTTTAATTTACAAAATAGATTAAAAAAAACTATTGATTGATGATTGAATAATATAATTATGCATTTTTTTTATGTATATCTATCAAAATTTTAAATCACTTAATGGGACAAATTAATCAATTTTCTAACATTATTGATTTTTAATTTACAAAATAGATTAAAAAAACTATTGACTGATTTATTTATTTAATAACAAAAATATTTCCTAATCTCTCTCCTAATCTTTCTCACAAATTTTCAAAAAAAAATATTAAAACTTGCATTCATTTTCTCTTCCACAAAAAATCAGATAGGAGCTCCAATCTCCTAATCTTAATTTTCTAATTTTTTGATTTAAAAAAAAACTCAGTATTTATTGACTTCTCCCAACCCAATCTCAGCATTTATTGACTTTTTCCAACCCACAATCTCTTTTGACTTCTCTCACAATTATTGCAACACCCTTTTCAATTTCTCCCATATGCTATGGTTACACACAAAAATAAAAATAAAAAAGATAAGAATTTAACTATAGATCTCAAAAAAATATAACATCTAAATTTGAATTGTGATTTAATAATAAAATTATGTATTATATATATATATATATATATCTATCAAAATTTTAAATTACTTAATGGGACAAACTAATCAATTTTTCAAAATTATTGATTTTTAATTTACAAAATAGATTAAAAAAAACTATTGATTGATTTATTTATTTAATAGCAAAAATATTTGACAATCTCTCCCTCCTAATCTCTCTCACAAATTTTCAAAAAAAAATATTAAAACTTGCATTCATTTTCTATTCCCCAAAAAATCATATAATATTTTCTATTAAAGTTGTAGATATTTACATATATTTTATATATTATATTATAACATAACAAAAAAACAAAAAAACTATTTTTTTTTTTTAAAGTTTATCTAAATAAACTTTAAATCAATAAAACTCACATGTCTATCACATATTTAACTCACATCATAACTTACCTAAATAATAACAATTAAAAACAAATGGAAACCACAGATAAATTAAATTTTTAAAAAAAAAGATACCCACAACTCCATCTTAAAGAAATTGAAAAAAAAAATACCCGAATAGAAACCACACAAAAATAAAAATAAAAATAAAAATAAAAAGATATATCTATCTATCTATCTATATTTATACTATATATTAAGCAAAATGAGGTTTTTAACTCCCAAGGCTTATGGAAGTTTCAATATCCCAATATAAATTTTAAAATTTTTTATTTTAAAAAAAAACTCAGCATTTATTGATTTGGTCAAAATTCCCTGATTAGCATTGATTAACTTTTTTTCAATCCACATATCTTTCCACATGCCTGCAATTATTAATTTGACCAAAATCCCCTGATCAGCATTTAAAATCTCCTTATACAAATAATTATAGATATAATTCGTGTATAGTTACTGCAGTACCCTTTTCAATTTTCCCCATACACTATGGTTAGTGATAAGAAAAAAATCTTAAAAAACATAATTTATATATTAAAAAAAATCTAAAAAAAATATAAATATCTATAATAATCCCGTGCATAGCACGGGTGATAAGCTAGTCTATATATTAAGGAAAAGGGTCTTTTAAAACCCAAGACTTGTGGAAGCTCCAACATGTCAATCATAATTTCTTGATTTTTTAATATTTTTTTAAAAAAAAATTGCCTTGGTGATTGGTGATTGGTTCAAAGATTGTAATAATTACACTATTGATTACAATAAACACTTAATTTATAATAATTACACTTATTAAATAAATAACGCAATAAATGAAATCCTAATTTCCTTACTTTTTACATCCCTAAGAGACCCATGTAATTATTGTGTAAATGCCTCTTAAATAAATAAATAAACACTTATTAAATTCTTTCAAACTCCTCGGTCAAACCCCATGTATTTAATTTATATATCTATATATTAAGGAAAATGGTCTTTTAAAACTCAAGGCTTGTGGAAGCTCCAACATGTCAATCCTAATTTTCTATTTTTTAATATTTTTTTTAAAAAAAATTGACTTTGTGATTGGTGATTGGTTCAAAGATTGTAATAATTACACTATTAATTACAATAAACACTTAATTTATAATAATTACACTTATTAAATGAATAACGCAATAAATGAAATCCTGATTTCCTTACTTTTTGCATTCCCAAGAGACCCATGTAATTATTGTATAAATACCTCTTAAATAAATAAATAAACACTTATTAAATTCTTTCAAACTCCTCAGTTAAACCCCATGTATTTAATTTATATATTAAAAAAAATAAAAACAAATATAAATATATATAATTATCCCGTGCATAGCACGGGTGTCATTGATCCAATCTATCTATATATTAAGGAAAAAGGACTTTTAAAACCCAAGGCTTATGGAACCTCCAACATGTCAATCCTAATTTCCTGATTTTTTAATATTTTTTTTAAAAAAAATTGACTTGGTGATTGGTGATTGGTTCAAAGATTGTAATAATTACACTATTAATTACAATAAACACTTAATTACACTATTGATTACAATAAACACTTACTTTATAATAATTACACTTATTAAATGAATAACGCAATAAATGAAATCCTAATTTCCTTACTTTTTGCATCCCCAAGAGACCCATGTAATTATTGTGTAAATGCCTCTTAAATAAATAAATAAACACTTATTAAATTCTTTCAAACTCCTCGGTTAAACTCCATGTATTTAATTTATATATTAAAAAAAAATAAAAACAAATATAAATATCTATAATTATCCCGTGCATAGCACGGGTGATAGGCTAGTCTATATATTAAGGAAAAGGGTCTTTTAAAACCCAAGGCTTGTGGAAGCTCCAACATGCCCATCCTAATTTCCTGATTTTTTAATATTTTTTTTAAAAAAAATTGACTTGGTGATTGGTTTGTGGAAGCTCCAACATGCCCATCCTAATTTCTTGATTTTTTAATATTTTTAAAAAAAAAAATTGACTTGATGATTGGTGATTGGTGATTGGTTTATAATAATTACACTATTGACACGCAATAAATGAAATCCTAATTTTCTTACTTTTTGCATCCCCAAGAGACCCATGTAATTATGGTGTAAATGCCTCTTAATTTTTTTTCCTTTTAATTTTTTTGTTTTGTTTTTTGAAAAAAAAAAAATAAACACTTATTAAATTCTTTCAAACTCCTCAGTCAAATCCCATGTATTTAATTTATATATTAAAAAAAATTAAAACAAATATAACGCAATAAATCAAATCATAATTTCCTTACTTTTTACATCCCCAAGAGACCCATGTAATTATGGTGTAAATGCCTCTTAATTTTTTTCCCTCTTAATTTTTTTGTTTTGTTTTTTGAAAAAAAAAAAAACACTTATTAAATTCTTTCAAACTCCTCGGTCAAACCCCATGTATTTAATTTATATATTAAAAAAAATTAAAACAAATATAAATATCTATAATTATCCCGTGCATAGCACGGGTGATAGGCTAGCCTATACTATATATTAAGCAAAAGGGGGTTTTTAACCCCAAGGCTTGTGGGAGCTCCAATCTCCTAATCCTAATTTTCTAATTTTTTGATTTAAAAAAAAAAACCTCAGCATTTATTGAGTTCTACCAACCCACTATTCCTTTTGACTTCTCTCATAATTATTGTAACACCCTTTTCAATTTCTACAATACACTATGGTTACACACAAAAAAAAAAAGAAAAGAAGAAGATAAGAATTTAGCTATAGATCTCAAAAAGATATAACATCTAAATTTGAATTATGATTTAATAATATAATTATGTATATCTATCAAAATTTTAAATCACTTAATGGGATAAATTAATCAATTTTCCAAAATTATTGATTTTTAATTTACAAAATAGATTAAAAAAACTATTGACTGATTTATTTATTTAATAACAAAAATATTTCATAATCTTTCCCTCCTAATCTCTCTCACAAATTTTCAAAAAAAAAAAATTAAAACTTGCATTCCTTTTCCCTTTCCCAAAAAATCAGATAATATTTTTTATTAAAGTTATAGATATCTACCTATATTTTATATATTATATTATAACATAACAAAAAAAGCTAAAAAACTAAAAAAAAATCTTTAAAGTTTATCTAAATAAACTTTAAATAAATAAAACTCACATGTCTATAACATTTTTAACTCACATCATAACTTACCTAAATAATAATAATTAAAAACAAATGGAAACCACAGATAAATTAAATTTAAAAAAAAGATACCCACAACTCCATCTTAAATAAATTGAAAAAAAAAATATCCGAATAGAAACCACACAAAAATAAAAATAAAAATAAAAAGATATATCTATCTATTTATCTATATATATATTAAGAAAAATTGGGTTTCTAACCCCCCAACTCATGTGGGAGTTTCAATATCCCAATCTAAATTTCCTGATTTTTTATTTTAAAAAAAAAAACCTTAGCATTTATTAACTTCTCCCAACCCTCAAGTATAAAAAAAAAATTATTTGAAAAGTCCCAACACATACGATTATTATCCCTCATAATAACACTTTAATACATTAAGAATAATCATAAAAAAAAAATCCTTTAAAAGTCCAACACATGAATTTCTTGAAAGTCCAACACATATGATTATTATCAAAATATTACACTTTAATATAATATAAAAAAAAAGACATTTCAAATAGAAAATAAAAAAAAAACATTTAAAAATCACAATTCACATATATAGAAATAATTGTGAAGTACATATGAATTCCTTGAAAAATCGAACACATGATTATTATCCCTCATAATAACATTTTAATGCATTAAGAATAAGCATGAAAAAAATTCCTTGAAAAGTCCATCGCATATAAATTTCTTAAAAAGTCCAACACATATGATTAGTATCAAAATATTAAATTTTAATATAGTATAAAAAAAGAAAAAAAAAAAAGAAGACAAAGTAGTGAAACACAACCCGTGCATAGCACGGGTGATATGCTAGTTATATATTAAGCAAAAGGGGATTTTTAACTCTCAAGGCCTGTGAGAGCTTCAATATCCCAATCTAAATTTTCTAAAAAAAAAAAAAAAACTCAGCATTTATTGATTTAGTCAAAATCTCCTTATCAGCATTTATTAATTTTTTTGAATCCACATGTCTTTCCACATACCTGCATTTATTGATTTGGTCAAAATCCTCTGATCAGCATTTAAAATCCCCTCATATAAATAATTATAAATATAATTCGTGTATAGTTACTGCAGTACCCTTTTCAACTTCTCTCATACACTATGGTTAGTGATAAAATTGTTAAATTATTTTTATAAAAAATCTTAAAAAACATAATTTATATATTAAAAAAAATCTAAAACAAATATAAATATCTATAATTATCTCATGCATAGCACGGGTGATAGGCTAATATATATTAAGGAAAAATGAGTTTCTAACCCCTAAACTTTGTGGGAGCTCCATTATCATTCAAAAAAAAAAACCTTAGCATTTATTAATTTCTTCCAACCCGCAAGCTTTACCCTCATAATAACACTTTAATGCATTAAGTACAAGCATAAAAAAAATTTCTTGAAAAGTCCAACACATGAATTCCTTGAAAAGTCTCAACACATATGATTATTATCTCTCATAGCAACACTTTAATGCATTAAGAACAAGCATAACAAAAAAAAAAAAAATTGAAAAGTCAAACACATATGATTATTATCAAAATATTAAACTTTAATATAATATAAAAAAGAAAAAAAATTTAAATTTAAAAAAAAAAGATATTTAAAAATCACAAGTCACATATATAGAAATAATTGTAAAGTACATATGAATTCCTTGAAAAATCTAACATATGATTATTGAATCTGGATCCTCTGTAGGGTTTCCTACAACGCATCCTGCAGTGCAAGGCAAACGACGTCATTTTGCCTTTTTTTTTTTTTTTTTTTTCTCCTTCTTCCTTTCCAACTTCTTCTCTTTCTTCTCTACTTCTCTTCTCAGAGACCTAACCCCCAAAAGTCCCAAATTAAAAACCAAAGGACTAGAAAACGAATGTGGGAAGACGAACAGAGGACCGATGAACGGCGGTAGACCGACGATCGGGAAGATGAACGCGGAATCTTACCAAAGGCCCAAATGTTTCAGATTCTATATATATGTGTTATAGGTTCTATATATATGTCTCTTCTTCTTCTTCTATATATACACACACATATAATTATATAATATGTACTACCATAGTTTCGTAATTGCAATTTTGTAAAAAAATTGGACTTTTCTTTCATGTTCTCTCTCTCTCTCTCTCTCTCTCTCTCTCTCTCTCTCTCTCTCTCTCTCTATCTATCTATCTATCTATATATATATATATCAAGCCCCAAAAAAATTGGTAAGCCACTAATAAGGTGGTGGTGCCTGTTTGGGTGTTAAAGATCAAAATCTTTCCATTAAATTTCACCATGCCTTGTATTTTCATGAACCCAGATTTCTTTTGAGAGGAAACCAGACCAAAAGCTCTAAGATTGAGGCAATACTTAGAAAATCATCCATTCGTCTTCTAGTCCTCTGGTTTTCATTTTTGGACTTTTGGAGATTAGGCCTGTGAAAAGAGAAGAAGCAGAGGAGAAGAAGCTGAAGAAAAAAAAAAAAAAAAAAAGGCAAAACGACAACGGTTGCCTTCCACTGCAGGATGCGTTGCAGGAAAACCCTGCAGAGGATCTGGATTCATGATTACTATTCCTCATAATAACATTTTAATGCGTTAAGAACAAACATAAAAAAAATTTCTTGAAAAGTCCAACACATGATTATTATCAAAATATTAAACTTTAATATAATATAAAAAAGAACCAAAAAAAAGACATTTAAAAAAAAAGAAAGACAAAGTGGTGAAACACAACCCGTGCATATCTATATCTATATCTATATATATATATATACTATATATTAAGTAAAATGGAGTTTTTAACCCCAAGCCTTGTGAGAGTTCCAATCTCTCAATCTAAATTTCTTGATTTTTTGATTTTAAAAAAAAAATCTTAGCATTTATTAACTTCTCCTAACCCCCAAGTCTTACTCTCATAATAATAATTTAATGCATTAAGAACAAGTATAAAAAAAATTCTTTGAAATCCAACACATGAATTTCTTGAAAAGTTTCAACACATATGATTATTATCTCTCATAATAACACTTTAATGCATTAAGAACAAGCATACAAAAAAATTTCTTGAAAAATCCAACACATATGATTATTATCAAAATATTAAATTTTAATATAATTTAATAATAAAAAAAAAGATATTTAATTCTTTAAAAAGTCTAACACATATGATTATTATCAAAATATTAAACTTTAATATAATTTAATAATAAAAAAAAGGCATTTAAAAATCACAATTCACGTATATAGATAATTGTAAACACAATCCGTGCATAGCACAAGTAATGTGCTAGTATATATATTAAGGAAAAAGGAGTTTCTAACCCCGAAGCTTTGTGGGAACTCCAATATTCCAATCTAAATTTCTTGATTTAAAAAAAAAAAAAAAAAAAAACTCAACATTTTTTAACTTTTTCCATCCCCCAAGCATTACCTTCATAATAATACTTTAATGTATTAAGAATAAGTATAAAAAAAATTTCTTGAAAAATCCAACACATTAATTTCTTGAAAAGTCCCAATACATATGATTATTATCCCTCATAATAACACTTTAACACATTAAGAATAAGCATAAAAAAAATTTCTTGAAAAGCCCAACACATATGAATTTCTTGAAAAATCCAACACATATGATTATTATCAAAATATTAAAGTTTAATATAATATAAAAAAAGAAAAAAAGAAGAAGACATTTAACATAAAAATAAAAAAAGATATTTAAAAATCACAATTCACATATATATAAACTAGCCTATCACATGTGCTATGCACGGGATAATTATAGATATTTATATTTGTTTTAATTTTTTTTAATATATAAATTAAATACATGGGGTTTGACCGAGGAGTTTGAAAGAATTTAATAAGTGTTTTTTTTTTTTTCAAAAAACAAAACAAAAAAATTAAGAGGGAAAAAAATTAAGAGGCATTTACACCATAATTACATGGGTCTCTTGGGGATGTAAAAAGTAAGGAAATTATGATTTCATTTATTGCGTTATATTTGTTTTAATATATAAATTAAATACATGGGGTTTGACCGAGGAGTTTGAAAGAATTTAATAAGTGTTTATTTATTTTTATTTTTCAAAAAACAAAACAAAAAAATTAAAAGGGAAAAAAATTAAGAGGCATTTACACCATAATCACATGGGTCTCTTGGGGATGCAAAAAGTAAGGAAATTAGGATTTCATTTATTGCGTGTCAATAGTGTAATTATTATAAACCAATCACCAATCACCAAGTCAATTTTTTTTTTTAAAAAATATTAAAAAATCAGGAAATTAGGATGGGCATGTTGGAGCTTCCACAAACCAATCACCAAGTCAATTTTTTTTAAAAAAAATATTAAAAAATCAGGAAATTAGGATGGGCATGTTGGAGCTTCCACAAACCTTGGATTTTAAAAGACCCTTTTCCTTAATATATAGATTGGATCAATGACACCCGTGCTATGCACGGGATAATTATAGATATTTATATTTGTTTTTATTTTTTTTAATATATAAATTAAATACATGGGGTTTAACTGAGGAGTTTGAAAGAATTTAATAAGTGTTTATTTATTTATTTAAGAGGTATTTACACAATAATTACATGGGTCTCTTGGGGATGCAAAAAGTAAGGAAATCAGGATTTCATTTATTGCGTTATTCATTTAATAAGTGTAATTATTATAAATTAATTGTTTATTGTAATTAATAGTGTAATTATTACAATCTTTGAACCAATCACCAATCACCAAGTCAATTTTTTTTTAAAAAAAATTAAAAAATAGGAAATTAGGATTGACATGTTGGAGGTTCCACAAGCCTTAGGTTTTAAAAGACCATTTTCCTTAATATATAGATATATAAATTAAATATATGGGGTTTGACCGAGAAGTTTGAAAGAATTTAATAAGTGTTTATTTATTTATTTAAGAGGCATTTACACAATAATTACATGGGTCTCTTGGGGATGCAAAAAGTAAGGAAATTAGGATTTCATTTATTGCGTTATTTATTTAATAAGTGTAATTATTATAAATTAAGTGTTTATTGTAATCAATAGTGTAATTATTACAATCTTTGAACCAATCACCAAGTCAATTTTTTTTTTTTTAAATATTAAAAAATCAAGAAATTAGGATTGACATGTTGGAGCTTCCACAAGCCTTGGGTTTTAAAAGACCCTTTTCCTTAATATATAGATAATTGTGAAGTACATATGAATTCCTTAAAAAGTCCAACACATATGATTATTATCTCTCATAATAACACTTTAATGCATTAAGAATAAGCATAAAAAAAATTTCTTGAAAAGTTCAACACATGAATTCCTTAAAAAGTCCACCGCATGATTATTATCAAAATATTAAACTTTAATATAATATAAAAAAGAAAAAAAAAAAAAAGAAGACATTTAAAGAAAAAAAGAAAAAAAGAAGACAAAGTGGTGAAACACAACCCGTGCATAGCATGAGTGATAGGCTAGTACTTTATATATTTCAAAATGTAAAGTGTGCAATGGCATTTGAGTTACGAAAATAATCTCTAATTTGAGTCCTGTGAAATGAATTATCGTTTTATGTATCACCATTGATCAATGGAAAACTTTATTCTTACATAAAAATTATACAAAAAAATTACATAAGAATGATATAGCAATAACATTGTTATAAATAAATTTATCTTCAATAATGTTTTGTTTTGAAGTGAAAGGTGCAAAACATTATTATGTATAAATTTTTTGTTTGTGTATCATTACTCTTGATCGATTTAGTATGAGGCTGTGTTTGATTTTGGAATTTGGTGAGAGATTTGAAAAAGAAAAAAGAAAAAAGAAAAAGATATGGTCAGATAAATGAAATAAAGTTACATTTCACATATAAATATAAATAAAATATAACTATATCTCACACACTTTTTCTCTTCTGTGTTTTTTTTTCTTCCTCTAAATTTCTAGCCAAATACAGCCTAAGAAATCACGAATTTAACTACTCCTCCTCCTCCTCCTCCTCCAATGTACCAAGAAGAATCAACATTAACTATATGCAATTTGAAACTTTCTTTATTCAGTTAGGTCTGTGAAAATATGGAGAACCATATTTGTGGTTATCATAGAAAAGATTAGGTTGAATAACTTATTTATCTCTGATTTCCAAGATTAAAAAAACAAAAAAAAGGAAACTGATGTTGTGTGTGTCAATTTTCGACTACACTGCCAAACAGGTACTCAGCTAGGGAACACCGGCAAAATAGATTAAGCCCAAACGACCTGTCACCGAAAGATAAGATTCCGGCAGTGGTTCGTCCATCCGGGCGAACTTCAACGATGAAGTCAATTATCTCTCAAAGATAGAAAAAGTGCTTAACTCACTATTCAGGATACAAAAAGTGTACCTTAGACCCACGATGGTGCCCCTCTTTTATAACCAACATTGACCTAATCCCAATGGAAGCCTAACTTCAATGGACTCTGGCTCAATGCTAATCCTGGACTCCCAATTAGATTGTGATAAACTCCCTAAGAGTCTTATCTTTATCCAAACTGAAGTCCTCTCTCATTCTAGGACTCTTATCCCTTATCCACTTATCCCAGATTCCGGTATCTTCATAGATAACCTCAGCCTAGCCGAGATTATCTCAGCGTCATGACCAGGACACATGGCACCTCAGCCGGCACTTCGGTGCCACCTCGGCCACGTGTTGTTATTTCAAAAATTATGTCCCCATAATTGCCCCTTAGGTTCTATTACCTCGACATCCTGAGGTGATGGAACCTATATCATTTCTTCTATTTAGCACGTCGGCTAAGCTCGCTTTGTCCTTTATTACCGAGGTCATAATACTCAATACGACCAAAACTTAGTCTGTTTTCATTAATGTTTCAGAACCAATAACCAAGTTTGTTCAAGTTTCTCAGCCGAGACCACCCCCCTAGCCGAGGTCCTGCTCCATTAAATCAAGAACCCCAAGAGTTTCAACACGCGTATGAGCTGTCACGCACAGTATTTCAACCGTTTTTGCCACGCGTCTTTCCCCTACTGAGTCGTATCTGACACGCACCATTAAGTGTATCGCATTTGCGTGTGCCGTCTGACAAGCACGTCATCCTAGGCACACTAATTGCCATTTTGCCGCCATTCTGCGTGTTTGATCAAAATCATCTCTCTCTCTCTCTGTCTTTTCACTTTTGCATCTTCGTTTTCATTCAAACTTTCTCTCTCCTACTTTCTCTCCCGAATCCTCCATTCTTTGCTTCATGGCTTCCGCAACCACTTTCACTCTCCTCTCCGTGAGGCTTTTTGCTTCTCGATTCTTTGCTATCGTCGAATACCGGTGTACTTCACATTGGCCTTATTTTTCTCGGTAAGCCATTGTTCCTCTTATTTCAATTTCTTGTTTCACTTCAAGCTATTATGCTTGTACATTGCCATGGTGTTTTTATTCACGCTCTTAATTTGTTACTTGTGTGTTGATTTCCACCATTCGTCATTGTAGACACCCCATTTTGACCGGCCCTAAGACTTGGGCGCTTTCTTTTGATTACCCGATGATGACAATTAGAATGTGTTTCTCACAAAATTCTCAGTAAGAAAGATGGAATTTAAGTTTTAATCCCAACCTTCACCCATTTTTTGGCCAAACTATTTTAGACCTTAAAACCCTCTTTTCAAAATATGTTTTTTTTAAAAATGTTTCTACAATGTCCCGAAGCTCCTATTTCGATTAAAATGTTGCACTTTTCAGTAAACCGAGTAAGGACAAAGTGGAAATAAATGGAAGGGAGGTGAACTTTTTTGAAAAATATTTACAAACATCTTCTTTATAGGTTTGGAGTTAAAGGAAATAGAAGGGGATGAAAGAAAACTGGTTTAGGAAAAGAATGAGTATCAAATCATTAAGAAGGAAATGAGCAGCCTTCACTAAATTAGGCATTTCTCTTTGTACACTTGGAATTTAAATGTGAGGCCACCACCATTGGAAAGTAGACTTCTGGGGCTTCAATTCAGACCCAAGAACCACCTTAGATCAAGTCCAGATAAGGGAGATATGCCTATTTAAAGTTGGGCTTCAAAGCAGATTTTGTTGACCCAGCCCGAGACAGCCTTTACTAAATTAGGCATATCTCTTTGTACACTTGGAATTTAAATGTGAGGCCACCACCATTGGAAAGTAGACTTCTGGGGCTTCAATTTGGACACAAGAACCACCTAAAACCAAGTCCATATGGGGGAGATATGCCCATTTAAAGTTGGGCTTAAAAGCAGATTTTGTTGATTCGACCCAAAACAACAATAGCCCATTTTTCTTGGTTTTGGTTCGGTTGGGACAACCGATTTACCTAATTTTTGAGCCATTCACGTGCATCCACTCATCCTTCATTATACATACTCATCCTCCATTATACCTAATCATCTCCCATTTTCAAAAGAGGTTTTGTTCTCACCTTCTTTTCAACCTAGTGCATCCACTCATCCTTCATTATACCTACCATTCATCCTCCATTATACCTAATCCTCTCCCATTTTCAAAAAAAAAGGTTTTGTTCCCACCTTCTTTTCAACCTAGTGCGTCCACTCATCCTTCATTATACCTACCACTCATCCTCCATTATACCTACCACTCATCTTCCATTATACCTAATCATCTCCCATGCAACCACCTTGAAAATGGGCCCTCCTATCACATGCTTGACTCCCACCTTGCCTCCCACCTTCTTTTCAACCTTTACTCTCCCTCATTGCCTATATAGGATGATCATATTGTAAGAGAGGGGAAGGATCACGAAATTGAAGAGAAATGAGTGAGAAAGGAGTGAAAAAAGAGAAAAAAATTGAGTTTTTGAGCCAAAAATATTCCTATCTTCCATATACACCCCATACCTTCCATAGCTACTGAAATTCCTCATTTCCATACACCAAAACCACTCTAAAAATTCTGATATAGCCAAAGATCAATTGCCTTGATCATAAGGAAGAGTGCTTAGTGATTGAAAGTGAGAAAAACTAGAGAGTTAGCCACTTTCCATACCATAAACTCCATAAACTCCATAATTTTGAATTGAGAATTTGAGAACACACTTCCTACACTTGAGGGTGATCAAGAGGAAGTTTGGGAATCAAGAAGTTCAATCTTTCTTTGGAAGGTGAATTTTTAGTCTTTCATTTTCTTATATTTTATATCTCATATTTATTTTCTTACTTTTTATTTCATAGTGTTTTGTTATAATCCAAGTAGTGTGTTTACCTCATATTTATTTTCTTACTTTATATTTCATAGTGTGTTGTTATAATCCTAGTGGTTTGTTTATCTTATAATTATTTATTTATTTATTTATTTTTATTTGCATGTTTTAATTTCATATTAGTTTTGTTGTAATCTTGCATGTTTTACCTCATATTTATTTTTTTCTTGTATTGGTCTCATATTAGTTTTGTTGTAATCTTGCATGTTCTACCTCATATTTATTTTTATTTTTTGTATTAGTCTCATATTAGTTTTGTTGTAATCTTGCATGTTCTATCTTATATTTGTTTTATTGTTTTAGGTTTATGTTGTAAATTTGCACTTTTTATTTTATTTTATATTTGCTTTCTTATTTTTTAATCTAACCGGTAGTGGTTAGTTGAGCCACCTACATATTTTTTGTTTGTGCCTTTTCTTGGTTTCGCAACAAGACAGGTTTTGCTTGGCCTAGTTGGCCGGCCGACCTATTTGGCTGGTCGGTTAGCTTCTTCCGAACAAGATGGCGTAATCTCCCAATGTTGACCCATTTCTGCCGGCGGTTCCAAAGAACACAAATTTTTTACTTTATTTATTTTTATTTTGAGTGCTTTGCGAAGTTTTTATTTTGATGTAATATTCTACCCTTCCCTCTCTATTTTGATTTGTAATTATTATTTCAAGTGTTGTAATAATTCCCCATCCCCGCTTCTTTCTATCCCATTCTTCTACTTGCTCTCCTTATTTGTATATAAACATCATGTTTATTTTTCACCATATTCATGCTTTGCATCCATGTTTCATGCATCTTGATTCGGCTAAGTTTGCATTTGTGGATTTAATCAATTCCTATGTGATTATGTGCGCTACCTCATGTTCTTGAGATGATTCACATGTCATATCTTAGAAGCCGAATCTTTAGTTGCATATCATGAGTGAATTGCATTAGGATTTTGTATATAAGATCATGCATGTTTTACTAACTTTGTTTTGTAGCTTGTTCGCGGGTCGTCAAATATGTAAGTTTTTATGCTTTAGCATCCTGTTTGTGTGTGTTTTTCTTACTATGTTTAAGTATCCTACCATGTGGCTATTTGCTTATGTGATATAACTGTATGAATGCCAGTGGATGGAGGTTGTGTCGCTTCATTTGGAATGATGTTGATTTTCATATTTGTAAACTCCATTTATTTGGGTTGTATATTTTCAAAACTCTTTCAAAAACTACATGAAATCAAGTTGTTCCAAAATTGGTGACATAGTCTATACTTGTATGTTTCACATAGTAAATTTCAAGATTTATTAAATAATCAGAACATGGACATATAAAGAAAATAAAAGTCATATCATGGTTTAGTAGAGGATGATCTTTTGATCGGGTGAGCGGGGGTGCTCATTATTGACCTTTCCCTCTCATACCTAAGGTTCTGAAACAAGCATCCTTGGTTTCGATGAACAGTGGCCTTGGCACCGAGTCATGGGTTTCCTAATTTCCCAAAATATTAGGTGGCGACTCTGAGATCTGATGACGCAATCCATTTTTGACAAAATTGCAATAAAATGGATTTTCAATAAAAGTTGCCAAATCTGGACTCTCATCTATGTTTCACATTGCACTCGTGAGACATGAGATCAAAGAGATCTCGGGGGTCCGAACTGTTTAACGCGCGCGGGTACCACCCGGGCATGTTACAGTCATCTATTTCACGATTCTACTCTTGCACAATCTGTTGCTGGTATACACACACATATTGTTCATATACTTGACATTCTTGTTTGGCGTTCTTCATAGCTTAACACTGTTCTTGATTTGTGTATATTTATATTTTATGCAATGTTCTTGAACCCCTTCTGGTTTTCTTGAGTCAAAATCTCTATTCTTCTCTGTTTTCTTGTTGTGTTCTCCAAATTTTTGCCTTCAATCGTTGTTTCTATAATCTTAGGCTTTGTATTTGTTCTAGAAACTTGATCTTTAGGAAAACCAAACCTAAAACCCTTTTGATCTTCAAAAACCATTACACCAGCATTCGTTTAGGTTTTGTTGAGGTCCTTTAAACCCTAACAAATCACTTCCTTTTATAATTCAACACTTCCCCCTTAAGCTAACGTCATGGGTATGTGGAGGTGGAAGGTAGATACCCCAATTAAGCTAGAATATTTTAGGCAGGAGTTCCTCATCCCTGTCGATGTTCAACTCAGGTTGGCTAGGGAAAAGGACTCCATCATGCCCAAGGACGACTCTATGCCTTTTCCAGTCATAGCCTTCGTAGAGTATGGACTTAAGTTCCCTCTCGATATTCTCTTCCGAGAAGTCCTTCACTACTATAAACTTAACCCGATGCATTTAGCAATTAACTCTTACAGAGTCATCAAAGGTATTATCGTTTTAGCTAGCCGAGAAAATGCTAGGATAACTCTAGCCGACATCCAGTACTGCTACACCATGTGTAGCCTTAAGTCAGAAAAAGGCTACATTTACTACCTTAAGCTGAGGTCGACGAAATACAAACTCATCGCCAACCTCCCTGATTCCAACAAGGGTGCCGGGGACAATTATTTCATCATCTCGGGCAACTGGGAGTTCCTTCTAGATAACAACCTTCACCTCTACCCTTTAAACCATACACTGTTCAGAGAGGGAGATGGTAAGAGCCAAGTGTTTTACTTTTACTTGCTTCTCAAGTCTTTAATACTTTGTTCTTTTTAAATGTTCTGATGTCTGTATGTTTTACTTTGCAGTTCTTCCTCAGCCTCCAAAGGACATCCGCAAAAACTTCTATTCCAGCAAGGATTTTAAGAAGCTACTCAACTTGCCTATCAATCAACGCAAGGCCCCTCTGCTCCTGAACTATATCTCGACTTACAAATCTGTCTTGTCCGATGTCCCGAAAAAGAGCAAGTCTCCTCCTTCCGCCACAACTCCTCCTACAACTTCATCACCTCGGCCAGATCAAGGATTAACCTCTGATCCAGTAGAACAACCATCAACCTTGACTCCACAACTGATCCCACATTCTCAACACAAAAGCCGACGTTGAACTGTTGCCACCGTCGAGATGGGTCGTAAGAAGAATGTAGCAAAAGACCTTCTAGCCGACATCCCCAACTCTGTCATCGCACAACCTTCACCATCGCAGTCTCAGCCAAAGCCAAAAAGACTGAAGAAAGCCCAACCTAAGGCAATGGTAACTTAGATTAACTCTGAGGACACCTTGCCGATCTTCAAAATTACTGAGACGAAAAAAAGTGCCTTCGCCGCCGAAAAGAGGCTCACCGAGGCTGCTCCCTCTGAATTAACCCGGTCAAAGAAATCGAGGTCAGAGTCTGCGACAACCTCAGGGTCTATGAAATCGGATGCCCCCTGGGCCCCTCCAATCACCATTGAGGACAAGCCAGTCAGAGTCGGCGACAGTACGACTGACCTTGAAGTCGGCGTTGCCCTCTCTACTGCCTTGCTCCTTCCAAAAGACCTCGAACGCAACGCCAAGGTCAACGAATATGAAAACTTTGCTCTGATGTTGCAGCACTCCGTTCAAGTAAGCCTCTAACACTTGGCACTTTTTATTCTCTGTTTTTCCATACTTTAGAGAATTTTTACTAACTCTTGTTTTTCCTCCTATTTCTTCTAGGCGATCTAGCATGCCCACTCATTTGCGATGCAGGCCTTCGACATTAAAAAGGAGTTGGTCAACAAGACCAAGGAGACTGCTAGTTTGCTGAGGACTGTCAATAAGGTCGAGGCCAAGATGAAGACTCTGATGGATCAGGCCAAGGTAGTAAAACAAGCCCAAGACGAGGCCGAGAAGAGGGCCGGTGCTGCTGAGGCCATTGCTAAGGTTCTTGAGGCCGAGAAAAAAGAGGCCGAAGCAAAGACCGCCGAAGCCCAGGCCGAGCTCATTGCTGGCTTGGCCACAAAGGACGCCGAGATCAAAGCGGCAGATAAGAAGACGTATGCCGAGGGGGCAGCCAACGTCAAAGAAGACTACAAGAAACAAGTGAAGCAGGCATGCAACAAAGGTTTCACCCTTGGTTGGACGGTTGCTCTGAAGGAGTTGGCTATCCTCGAGGACTCTCCTCTCAAGAATGCTAGCAACCATGTCCTGCCATTTCCATCCACTCCAAGACAATCCGAGGACGAAGCTGAGTCCGAGGAGGAAGCTAAGACCAAAAAGTCCGAGAAGGCTATGAATGCTGGGGCCAAGTCCCCAACTCTGAATGCGCAAGTCTTGGACTTGACTCAGGAGGAGGAGGACGAGGTCTCAAAAGATACCACTCCTGAGAAGAGAATATCTAACGCACCTATAACCGAGAAGAGCATCGACCAGACTCTCCAAGAGATCGATCCCGAGCTTACGGCTGAGAAGGCTGCCGAGAAGAGTTCTCAGATGTCTTCCGAGCCCCAAACGGATCCAGCTGATGATGCCGAATAGTCTAATCTTGAAGCTTTTCCTCTGTACTTAGTACTTTTTTCTTTTTGAACAATATTTAGCTCTTTATTTGGCCGATGTGCCTTTTAGTAATCTAAACAGTTATTCTTTAATGTCAGGCTAAAGTGCCTTCTTTTCTCATCTGAATGCATTCTCTAATTTCTTCTTTCAATGTGATTGTATGTTTGTATGCTTTACTACTTCCATACTCAGAATACTTTGCATGTCTACAATTTATGCCTTTCTTGTATAGTCTCCTTAGATTAACATACTTAGGACAAAACTTCCAATCTTGCTTATCTCGGCCTTGGCTTAACACTTGAAAACATTGTAAAAAATATTTTCACAAGTACTATATAAAACGTGCCACTTTACTTTTACTTAGCAAGACTTCTATCTTCAAATATCTTCCAAGTCTTGATAACATGGTAATCTCGGCAAGTACGTAGATACTTCTTTCAACATAATCTTGGCTTAACTTCAACTTGTAAATTTTTTCTTAAAATTTCAATCAGTGTTAAACCAACCTTCCTTTAGCATGACCTCGGCTTAACTTTAACTTGTAAATTTTTCTTAAAATTTTAACAAGTGTTAAACCAGTCTTTAGCTTGTAAATTCCAACTCCCAAGCATCATTCTTTAGCCCTCTACCCCGTAATATGAACTTAAGTTCCACTTGGATTCTCATTAAGCATGTGACTTTGACCTCGTCACCGAGGTCATATTCAAACAAAGACTGGCCGAGGTTACCAACCTTGGTCTCTTTGTTAATCTAACTGACATGTACTTAGTTTCAATCTGTGTCTGGCTCTGCCAATATGACAAGTCTAGGTTAATTCAACTTAGCTCAACTCTATTATATGCGAGTATAATTCAACTCTGCCATATATTAAGTCTAAATTATTCGTCATGCGTTAATCAAAAATATCGCCAACTTAGTTCAACTCTGTCATATAATAAGTCTAAGTTATTCATCATGTTTTAATAAAAAAACATCGCCAACTTAGTTCAACTCTGTTATATGCAAGTATAATTCAACTCTGCCATATAATAAGTTTAAGTTATTCGTCATGTTTCAATCAGAAACATCGCCAACTTAGTTCAACTCTATTATATGTAAGTATCATTCAACTCTATCATATAATAAGTCTAAGTTATTTGTCATGTTTCAATTAGAAACATTGCCAACTTAGTTCAACTCTAATATATGCAAGTATAATTCAACTCTGCCATATAATAAGTTTAAGTTATTCGTCATGTTTCAATCAGAAACATCGCCAAGGGACTGTTCAACCGTGTTACACAAGTTTTTATTATTACTTCGGCTAATAACAGAAAACTTTAAAAAAATAAAAAATCTAATGATAGAAAAACTTCAGGTTGCAAGTATTTCAAGGTTTTGGTAACTCTTTGCCTTAACTGTCTTTAAGCTGATATGTACCATTGCCCAGGACCAAGATGATTCTATAAGGTCCCTCCCAATTTGGGCCAAGCTTGCCCTCTTTGGGATCCTTTTTGTTGCCGACGACCTTTCTTAGGACGAGGTCCGCAACTTGGAACTCTCATGGGTTAACCTTCTTATTATAAGCCCCAGCAAGCTGTTGCTGGTATGCCCCTAGCTGAATTGCTTCCTCCTCTCTTCTTTTTTCCAATAGGTCCAGATCTCGGGCTAAAAATGCATCATTAGTCCCATTCTCCACTCCTTGGATTCTGATCCCTGAGATGCCGACCTCTAATGGGATTACTGCCTCTGTGCCAAAAGCCATGGCAAATGGGGATTCCCCAGTTGATCTTTTCGGCGTAGTTCGATATGCCCAGAGTACACTGGGCAACTCATCCACCCACTTTCCCTTTGCTGCTTCCAACCTCTTCTTGATCCCATCCAAGATGACCTTATTGGATGCTTTTGCTTGATCATTGCTTTGAGGGAAGCTTGGAGTAGAGTAATAATTCTTGATCTTGTACTTTGCACAAAAGCTCTTGATTAGCTTACTGTCAAACTGTGTACCATTGTCTGCCATTATTGCCCTTGGGATCCCAAACCTAGTGATGATGTTTTTCCATATGAAGCTCTTTACATCAATATCTCGAATCTTTGCGAGGGGTTCAGCTTTCACCCACTTGGTGAAGTAATCTGTTGCCACTAGCAGGTACTTATTTTGTCCAGTTGTCTAAGGCAGCTATCCAAAAAGATCCATGCCCTATTGGGCAAATGGCCAAGGGTTGGATACTGGGTTTAAATCTACTACTGGTTGGTATATCAAAGGTGCAAACTTCTGGCACTTCTCATACTTTTTTATATAGGCTTCAGCATCTTCCTGCATATAGGGCCACCAGTACCCCTGAGTAATGGCCCTATAAGCAAGTGACCTACCCCCTGTGTGACTTCCACATACTTCTTCATGTATCTTATACAAGAAGTCTTCAACTTGTGAATGATGCACACACCTCAAAAGGGGTCCAATAAAAGATCTTCTGTAGAGATGCCCTTTTGCTGTCAGATTGAATCTTGCCGACTTCAGTCTGATTTTGTGTGCTTCTTTATGATTATCTGGCAATTTTTCCTCTTTAAGGAATACTATTACCGCATCCATCCAGCTTGGTCCTATATCCACACGCATTGCTTCATGCTCTGTGTTCAGTGGTTCTACATCTGACAAGTATTCAATTATTATTGTTCTTGCCATTCCTGGTTTCATTGCACTAGCTAGGTTGGCCAAGGCATTAGCATGGCTGTTCTTATCTCAGCCGACTTGCTATAGTCGGCAATTTTGGAACAATGCCATCAGTCTGCCCACCTCCTTTACATAGACCACCATCCTTTCATCTCGGGCTACGTATTCGCCTGTTGCCTGGTTGACGATAAGTTGGAAGTCACAAAAGACTATTACCTCGTCGGCTTCCATTGCTGTTGCCAATTTCAACCCTATGATCAGGGCTTCATACTCTGTCTCGTTGTTTGAGGCTTTAAACCCCAAATGAATGGATTATTCAAGCATCTGTCCATCTGGCGATAGTAGTACTACTCATGCCCCCGCTCCTTATCGGTATGAACTCCCATCAACAAACAGCCGGAAGGAGTCACCGATGTAAATACAGCATGGCCTGAGTTTCTCTTCCTTCCTTTGTTCTCCTATCCCCAGCTGGGTTTCTCCTTGTTCACTTGGACATCGTATACCTCGGCTCAATGGAGCCCGATGTATGATGGCGCCTAGTGTGAACTCGGCCACGAAGTCGGCCAAAACTTGGATTTTGATTGCTGTTCTGGGTCTGAATTCCAGGTCATAGTGGCGCAACACCACAGCCCATTGTAGACAGGCCCACGGGGGGACCTCGCTACAGTTCGGACTCGATTTGTTGTCACGGTTTTTAATCTTGAACCAAAGAATCCAAATCCGACAAATCGTTTTGAGAAAACAGATTTTTGAAAGAAGTGCCAAACATGGACTGCTTTGCCAGATACAGAGTCGCCACCTAAATATTTTATTTTGGGGAAATTTAGGAAACCCTGACTCGGTGCCAAAAGTCACGTGTCCGTCATCACCAAAGTTGCCTCGGCTCGGGAACTTGGGTACGATTGGGGAAGGTCACTTCGTGAGCACCCCCGCTCGCCCGATCAAAGATCGGCCTCTACTAACCATGATATCAAGTTTTGAAAACATTATGTGTTCTTATTCCGGTTATTAGCCTAGATTTACTATGTGATGCGCACAGCATACAAGTATAGACTGGGTCGCCTGAATTGGAACAAAACATTTCATGTTTGTTTTTGAAAGATGGTTTGCTACTCGTAAGTAGGCTTAAAATGCAGATTTTGCCACCCTCAGGTGGGCTTAGAAAATATGGTTTTGCCACTATCTAGTGGGCTTAAAACTCACAGTCAATGATTTTGTTCCAATCCAAATAACTCAACCTCCACCCACAGGTATTCAGGCAATTATATCACATAAACACATAGCCTCATGGTAAGCATGCTATCATGGCAGTCACTCACACATATGCAAGGATGCTAAAGCATAACCACTTACCGAGTACTCCAAGCCAAAACAGAAGCTAATTAGAAATCCATGCATGTTCCTAATTATACAGAAATGCCTAATGCAACACATGCAAAATGTAACTATAGCAGGCTCAGCAATTCTAAACATGGCATATGAAATGCTACAACTAACAAGTATTCAATTTGGAATTGAAATACAAATGCAGTTAGTATGATGCGCCGAGCCAGGTGCATGCAAGACAGATGAATGAATGCAAACATGCTATCATACTGTATGCTAATTGAAACATGCCCTAATCTAACCATCATAAGCAGGTAAATAAAAGGGAAGAAAGACGTGGGGTTAGAAGACATACATCACACACACACACACACACTTATTACAACATTGCCCTCGCGCAGAGGGTCCGAATAAATAGTACAGTCCAAATAATACAGTCCAAATATGCACGAATCCCTAATTAATTTACAAATTAACTAAGAAAAATGATAAACTGGCATGCAAGCTAGGGACTGTCTTGACTCTTCTCCAGATGATGAATAATGCATGTCCGGGTTGCCTTGTGCAGAAACCCACTGCGATGCCCCAATTAGCCTCTGTTTGCAATTGTTTTTGGAAAGCGCACCAAGCCTCGGAAGACTGCTGATTCTTGATTTGCTGCAACAGAGAGCAGGAAAGGGGCGTGGCAATGTATTTTCACAAATGTATGCATGCCTCGATCCTCATGCCACCAATCACGCATCTCGATGCATGATGGCCGAGGAATCGATTTGCACTACTCAATATATAATGAATGCACATGAAAACCTAACTAAACCTAACTCCATCATGGATAATCCGAAGTGTCGGTGACTGGGGAATTGAGACGTGTTTCGTCACTCGGAGTACGAAACGTACCTCGTTTCCTGTGCTCGGGCTAACTCCTATCCCAAACACAATGCAATATGCATGAAATGCATGAATACAACTAAGATACAACCTAACATGCACAATGCTATGAAATGGCATACACGATGCACGAGGTAACATGGCATACACAATGTGCTAACATACAACCTAGCATACACAATGCTATGAAACAAAATGGCATACATAATGCATAATGGACTTACACCAACACAAGTGGGCCTCAGCCACACTCACATAAGAGGCCATTAGATGAAAATGAGACACTCGAAATGCGTGCACGCAGCAAGACGCAAAACCGAGGACCTAATTCTAAGGCACCGAATGCCACTCTAACAAGACATGGCAAAACATGGAATATGGCATACTAAGATGCAATTTTCAGAGGCAATAAATGATGCAAAACAGCCTCGAAAGATGACAAAATGACATCCGATGCATGGAATAGGTCCCGAAACATGAAATTAGGCATACCGAATGACCTATAACTATGCAATGCATGCATTATTTGAATATGGAATGTGAAGACAAAGTCAAGAAAGCCCAAAAATAAGCATATTTACAGTTTTAAGCAAGGCCAAACAGCGAACGCAAATGGGGCTAAACTAGCATGCAAAAACGGCCCCGAAAGCAAGATAATGAAGCAAGTGACAGCTGCTGACCCTAAACAGAGAAGAGACCTTCTACAATGTTGAAGAGGGGCCAAAAATATGATATTTTACAGTTTACCACAAACCACAAAAACAGACACAAGTATGGCAAAACTCTCATGCAAAAAGTGGGCCTAAAGGAGGACAAAGAAGAAAGTGATGCATTATGGCCCCAAAAAGATGAAGGTTCTTCAAAAAAGTTGAAGAGAGACCTAAAATATGACTTTTTACGGTTGATGATCAAACCCAAAACAGTGTACAAGTATGCTCAAAATACTATGCAAGATAAGGCCAAAAAGAGGGCTATAACACAAAGTATAAAAAGGATGCTTCAAATAGCAAAAGACCCTGAATGAAACATGAAGAGGGGTTCAAAATAAGGCCATTTATAGTTCAGACCAGAGTCCAAAAATAGAAGCACAAGAGTCTAACAAATCATGCAAAAATGGGGCCAAAAGAGGGATACAAAGGCAAGTGACAAAAGGGGGGCCCAAACAGTGATGAGCCCTTCAACAATGTTGAAGAAGGGCTCAAAATAAGCTACTTTACAGTTTATATAATGCCTCAAAACAGTTTATATATAGGCCAAAAATACTACACAAGAAATAGGCATACAAGAGAGGTAATGAAGCAAGTGCAATAAGGAGGCCTCAAACAGTGAGAGGCCCTTAAACAAACATAAAATAGAGCTCAAAAAAATTACATTTTTAGTTAAGGCCGGAGCTCAAATATGCAAGAAAGTATGGCTAATGTATTGAGCAAGAATAGAACCAAAAGGAGGAGAAATGTACTCACTCTTATAGACTAGTCTTGGACAGCTTCTTGGCACAAGAAATGGTGCTTCTTAAGCTTTGGAAAGCTGCTCCAAGTGGCTGGAATGGAGGTGGTGGTGTGGTGCTAGGTGGTGGTGTAGAAAGGGTATAGGACTTGGATGGTTTGGATGCTTGAGATGGAGGAAAGGGAGAGGTGTAATACAAGGCTCCAAAACAATTTTTTCTAACCCTTCAAACACAGCTGGGAGGCTGTTTATATAGGCAAAGGCCCCGTTTGGTGTAGTTGTTAAAACAGCTTATAGATTATAGCTTAACAGATTATAAATTATGACTTTAATCAGAAGTTGTTAATCTGTTTGGTGTAGCTGTTGGATTATAGATTTAAGTTGCTGAGTAGTGTTTGTTAAATAAGCTGTGAAATAGCTTTTTTAATTATTTTTTATTTTTTATTTGTCTACATTTCTCATGAAAAATAATAATAATAATCTATAGTCCATTTGAGTCTTTTTCTATTTTTAAAAAAATAAAAAACAAAAAAATTTAAGAGTATAACCATAAATTAATATGTCTACAGCAGAAGTTGATAATCAGAAGCAAGGGGTGAGCAACTTCTCAGAATCAGCTTTTTTGAATTAAAATAAGCTGTTAGAATCAGAAGCTGTTTGAAATAAGTTTAACCAAACAGTCCAAAATAACTTTTTCAAAGCTAAAAGCCATAAGTTGGCTCTGAAAAACTAAAACAAACACCCCCAAAATAGGGGGAGAAATGGGGGGGAAATGAATTCAAGTTTCCCCCCAAAAAGTTGGCCCCCCGGATACAAAATCTAGAGAGAAAATGAGGGTACATTTGGACTGAATAGGATGCAAAGAGCAAAGCCAACTGGTTATTGGGCTTGCAGGTGGCCGGCCGGCTTTCCCCATGGCCGGCCGGCCAGGGGTCAAAAAGGCCAAGTGTAATTAGTGGCCGGCCACCACAAATTGGTGGCCTCCCATGTGTTCTCAACACAACCCTATGGTCAAGAACTGGAAACAGTGAACCAGGAGAGAGAACAACCCACTTTTTAAAGAGGTTCAAAAGGTTCAAACACAATTACTGGCCGGCCACCAAATATTGGTGGCCTCCCAAGTGTGTATAACACAAATATGGGGGTTAGGGTTGAAGAAAATGGCCCAAGGGTGGTCAACAATGGCTTCCGAGTGAGAAAAACGGGCGACGGAGGGCGATGAAGGAATATAACTGGTTGCTGAAACAATTATTGGCCTCCCACCCTTCTCGACCTTCTGGTGATGAAAGCAGAGGTCCTGCCAAAAATGAGCATAACCGATGCAAAATGAAGGTTCGGGGGCACGCATGACCGGGGCCCGAAAATCATCGTTAGCGCCGGAGTGGTGTTCGACCACGAAGTTGGTCTCTCGGACCACAGTGTCCCTCAAAAGGGAGTAAATAAGATGCATGCCAAAAACCAGAGCAAACGGAGGTGGTTAGGCGGTCCCGAAGAGCACTTTCGGCTGGGCTCAAAATTGAGAACCGGGCTCCAAAATGGGCAAAATGGCCTACGACCACAAAATGTAGCCCGCGGCCACCGAGAGATGATCTACGAGAGCTCTCCCTCCCTTTGGGAAGAGAAACAGAGAAAATCGAGCCTAGTTCGCAAACCGAGGCAAGGCACAGAAAAGCCCGGAAGTCCGGAGGCAGTGCTCACGGCCGAGACTCTAAAACCTCTAGACAAGCACGATATGCAACATCACCAAGCGCTCAATCGGTGACGTATGAGTCTTAAGGTCGGTCAAAAATGGGGTGTCTACACCCATTTGGCTATTTTGCCTGTTAGATCTCCCTGCTGCAATAGGGACTTCAAGGGATGCTCAGTTAACAACATAATTTTGTGGGCTTGAAAGTAATGATTTAGCTTCTTGGAAGCCATTACTAAAGCCAATGTTAGCTTCTCCAAGGATAGGTATCTAGTCTCTACATCAGCTAGGGTTTTACTCATGTAGTAAACTGCCCTTTGCTCTCCCTTTTCTTCTCTAATTACTACTGCACTCACTGCATACTCTAAAACTGCCAAGTATAAGAACAGCTCTTCTCTAGGTACTGGATTTGAGAGAACTGGAGTTGTGGTCAAATACTTCTTTAAGTCAGCCAATGCGACTTCATATTCTTCTGTCCATAAGAAGTCTGTGGATTTCTTTACTAAGCTGAAAAAAGGTTTACATTGTCAGAGGTTCTGCTTATGAATCTATTCAGGGCTGCAGGCCTTCCAGTCAACATCTGCACTTGCTTTGCCAATGTTGGGCTCTTTAATTCTAAGATGGCCTTGATCTGATCCGGGCTAGCCTCAATACCCCTTCTGGTAATCAAGTATCCTAAGAACTTACCAGACCCAACTCCAAATGCGCACTTCGATGCATAGAGTCGGAGCCGATATGTTCTAAGGATATCAAAAACTACATTTAAGTCTTCTAGATGATCCTTAGGTTCCTTGGTCTTCACGACTATGTCATCTATGTATACCTCCATTGTTCTGCCTATTAGATGCCTGAACATCTTGGTCACCAGTCTTTGGTAAGCTGCTCCTGCATTTTTCAACCCAAAAGGCATCACTCTGTAGCAATACGCCCTTTTAGGGTGATAAATGCAGTCTTCTCCTCATCAATACATAGTTATCTGATGGTACCCCCTGTAAGCATTCAGCAAGCTCATCCTTCCATACCTTGAAGTGGCATCCACCAATTGGTTAATCTTAGGTAGTGGGAAACTGTCTTTGGGATAAGCCTTGTTTAGGCTGGTGAAATCCATACAGACCCTCCATTTCCCATTCTTTTTCTTCACAACGACCGTGTTTGATAACCACGTCAGGTAGTTTACCTCTCAAATGGCTCTGGCCTCTAGAAGTTTACCCACTTCCTCTTCTACTGCCTCGACATGCATCAACGTAGGCCTCATTGCTTGCTAGATGACAAGTTTGGCCGACCTGTCCACATTCAGTTTATGGCAAGTGACCTAAGGGTCAATGCCAAGCATCTCGTATGGCGTCCAGGTAAATACCTCAATGTTTGCTCTCAAGAATGCCTCTAGCTCTCTTTCCTCTTCCTCGGCCAACCCCAAGCCGAGAAGAAAGAAGCGCTCTTCATCTCCTTACTGGACAAGGATTTTCTTCAGAGCTTCCTCACTCTTCTCGGCTGGCTTTTTGCTGACGTCCTCAAGGACCTCTATGTCCTCGTTTTCGATCTTTGCTGCTTTTGGTTCGCGTATGTTGCAGGCGGATTTCATTGCTGCCATTGAGCAATTCTTTGCCCGCACTGGATCCCCTCTACCTCCTCAATTCCATGCTCTGTTGGGAACCACAACAACTGGTGCAATGTTGAGGAAACAGCCCCCATTGCATGCAGCCATGGCCTTCCCAAGATAGCATTGTAAGGGAAGAGAGTGTCAATTACTGTGAACTCAGTTTTTACCTTCTTGGTGCCAGCCTACACCTCCAAACTTACTGCTCCCAGGGGCCATGTCGGCGTTCCATTGAACCCAACCATTGGACCATTGGATTATTCCAGATCATCTTGGTGACGGCCAAGCTCTTTGTAACACCTGACATACATGATGTCACAAGAGCTGCCCTGGTCAATTAAGATGCGCTTCACTTGGCATTCTCCAATCTAGAGGGATATTACCAAGGCATCGTTGTGTGGATGCTGCACCATCTCTAGGTCGTCTTCAGTAAAGGACACCACTGGTCCTTGGCACTCGTCTGCCCTAAGTCTTTTCTACCAGACCTGGTATACATGATGCAAGTGTTTTACCTTCTGAGTCTCGCTACGTATTTCGTTCTCATTGACCTTTGAGTGAATCACATTGATCACTCGAGATCCGTCTGCCTACGGTTGTGGTGTTGGAGGAGGTGGTGCTACCGGTGCCTGAGGCAGTCTTGCTTGCTCTTCCTTTGTCCTGGCCTCGTCTATAAGGTCCTTTAAATGACCTTGTCTTACCAGGTCTTCCAGATGTGCCTTCAGGGCTCTGCACCCTTCAGTCAGATGCCCATCTTCATTGTGGTAAGCACAGTGCTTACCAAGGCTTCTTTCCATAAATTCGCCCGAAACCCTTACTGGTGCTCTGTAATAGGGCTGATTTCAGATTTTCTCAAAGACTTTGTAAACCGGGATTCGGAATACGGTTGTGACTGCCTGCGCAGCCCTTAATCTTGTCTCTTGCTTGTTGTACCCAGTGTTACCTCGACCTCGCTTCAGCGAGCCGTTTCTCTTCTCTTGTTTTGACGCCTTTGTCCCCAACGTGTCTTCTTCGGCCTTCACACACTTCTCAATTCTGGCCATGAGTTTCTCTATATTTTTTGGCAGTGTCTTTGCTAATGATTTTCGAAGCAGACAATCATTGTTCAGGCCGTTCTTAAAAGACACGACCGCCACCTCTTGGTTACATCCTGGTATTCGGTTGAACACCTCATAGTACCTCTTAGCATAGGCCATAAGGCTTTTATCCTCACTGATTCTCAGAGCCATTAGTGAGTCCACCCTTAATGGCTGTAGTTTGTTTGTCACAAACCTAGCCATGAACATCTCAGCCAGGCCTTCCCAAGTTTTCACAGTTCCTTTCGACAACTTGTGAAACTAGTCCGATGTAATTTCTCCAAAGGACGAAAGGAACACCTTGCAAAGCAACGGGTCATTCCCATTCCCAGTGTATAGTGCCATCGAGTTCAGGTACAAGCCGACGTGAAAGTTGGGATCCGACTTACCGTCGTATATCTAGAATCTCGGCATATTGAACCTTATCAGGGCTTCGAATTTATCCAATTCTACTGAAAACGGCGTTCTCGATTTGACTGGCGAAGTCACCCCAGCATCTTGTCATTTCCTCTGGAGGTAATCCCTCAGATCCTTCTTGGTCCGTCCAAGAGCTCGGCCATCCCCGGATTTCAGCCTTTTTGGTGCACTACTTCTAATGTCATTATGAGTCCTTTTGGACCTCCCTCCACTGGTCGTATCGAAACAGAGTTTCTTCCCTTGAACATCCCGATGGTCTTTGGTGCAGGCTTCTTTGGTTCGACGTGTTTTCTGGGATTCTCTTCTCATTGACTCTCCTCGTCCAACCTCCCTTGAAGGTCGGTGAGAGTGTTCCTTGGTCCTGGCGTGTTGGGAGACTGTAGGGACTGTCTTCTACCCTTCCTTCTGGGCATTGTTCTTGGCCGCTGGAATCGGTGTGTCTTGTAACGGGAACTGTAACACTCCAACCCTTCACATGTCATCGATATTGTCCGCTTTGGGCCACGCCCACGCGGATTTGCTCTTCCCAGTGGGTTACCCATCCTAGAACTACTCCAGCTTAAGCACGCTTACCTGTGGAGTTTTGTTAGGGATTTCACCACTCGGGAAAAGGCCTCAATGCTATATAAGAGTCTAGGTTTTTACTTTTATAGCCCAGGAACTCCCCCTCCATTCCCGATATGGGACACCAGAATCTTACAATCCACATTTCTTAAGGCTGCACGTTCCCGTGCAATAGTCTACCAGCTCACAAGCCCACCCACATGCACCGAAAGGCGCCAGAGGCCCACACTCGGTACTCTGGAGAGTCGGCTTTGATATCATTTGTAACACCCCAACCCTTCACATGTCATCGATATTGTCTGCTTTGGGCCACGCCCGCACGGATTTGCTCTTCCCAATGGGTCACCTATCCCAAAACTACTCTAGCTTAAGCACGCTTAACTATGGAGTTCTGCTAAGAATTTCACCACTCGGGAAAAGGCCTCGATGCTATATAAGGGTCTAGATTTTTACTTTTATAGCGCAGGAACTCCCCATCCATTCCCGATGTGGGACACCGAGATCTTACAAGAATGGTGGCTGCATGACGTTGTTCTGCATCATGAAATTGACGACTGATTACAAGTCCGCCAATTTGTCCGACATTCCCTTCATCTCTTCATCGCTCCGCAGGCATCTATCTTTCCATACCTGGAGGTCGTTCTCGTTATAATACCCACCTCAGTCTGATTTCTTTGGTACGCCGCCCTCATGGCCGATGTCTTTCTCTCTAGGATTATAATCCTGAGTTTCCTCGTTGCAATTATCTTCCTCAATGTCAAGGTCAACATGTTTGCTATTTCTAGTAGGAATGCCGTCCCCAACTTTCTCTTTCTGTCTGTCGTTGGCCATCTATTCTCCTTTCTTTCCCACAGACGCACTAAATTGTGCGTCAATTTCTGACCACACTGCCAAACAGGTACTCAGCTGGAAAACACCGACAGAATAGATTAAGCCCAAACAACCTGTCACAGAAAGATAAGATTCCGGCGGTGGTTCGTCCATCCGTGGGAACTCCGATGATCAAGTCAGTTATCTCTCAAAAATAGTAGAAGTGCTTAACTCACTATTCGGGATGCAAAAAACGTACCTTAGACCCACGAGGATGCCCCTCTTTTATAGCCAACACTGACCTAATCCCAATAGAAGCCTAGCTTCAATGGACTCTGGCTCAATGCTAATCTTGGACTCTCAGTTAGATTAGGATAAACTCCCTAAGAGTCTTATCTTTATCCAAATTGAATTCCTCTCTCATTCTAGGACTCTTATCCCTTAACCGCTTATCCTAGATTCTAGTATTTTCACAGATAACCTCAGCCTAGCTGAGATTATCTCGTCGTCATGACCAGGACACGTGTGTAGACACCCCATTTTTGACCGTCCTCAAGACTTGGACGTCACCGTTGGAACACTCGGTGATTATCCCTGTTTGTGTTCGTTTGGAGTTCCCGGAGTTCTCGGCTGCGCGCGTCTTGCCTCAGGACCTCCGAACTCGACCGTTTGTGTTTGGCTTTGCACCAACGCCTTGTGTTCGCCTTGGGAGGCGGGGAATGCCTTTTGAGGCATCCTACACACCACCCGGCTGGGGCTGGAGGCCACCGATCGGCACTTTAATGTGCCGACCCACTAAATTTTGCCATTTGGTACTCTTTCTTACGAGCACCTTTGTACACTTGCTTTTTGAGATATTTTCTCACAATTGTAAAGTGTTTTGCTCCCTCCATACACGTGTATGGAGGGATGAGCCCTGGCTTGCTTAGTGGCTAAGCATTCCTTGCCTATAAGAGGAGAGCTCTTCCTCTTGGCTCAAGGGTTAGCCTTTTGAGAGCCAAAACGAGCATTATACATATATCTCGATATACATCCATATATATCTATACCTCCTCTCTCTCCTCTTGGGTGTGTGTTTTTAGGCCAAAGTGTAGTTTTACCTCGGTTTTGCTCCTTTACACACACCATTACCTATAGCTCGAGATTGAGAGACTTAGGAGGATGTTTGTGTTGGTTTTGGACTGGTTTTGAGCATTAGAGAGTGGCTGCAACCTCTGTTTTTCAAGGGATCATCAAGGGTAAGAATCTTGCTTTATATTCCCCATTCTTGCAACCTTTTTCTACCCTCTTTACTTTGTGTTTTTGAGTTTGTGTTTAAGATAAAAAAAAAGTCTTATTTTTACTTGTTCTTGAACCTTCATTAAGGTCATTTTGTGGTTTGAGCAAAGGTCCATCCTATTAGGCTTTGTTTGGCCATTTTTAGTGCCTTTGCTTAAGACCTCCTTTGCTTGGTGTTCTTGGCCTTCTCACTCGAAAACCGGTGGTTTTTCATTGGTGAGGGAGGTGTTTTTAAGTCTCAAATAGGGGAGGGACACCCCTCTCCCCTTGGCCCTTTGTTTGCCTTTGTTCTTGGCCTAAAGGGTAGCATGTGTGCATGCTTGCATTTAGCTTCATTTCAGATATTTCTTGAGTGCTTTAGGTCATGTTTGATCTCTGTTTTAGGTTAGATTTATATCCTTTAACATGTATCTCATGCTTGCTTTGTAATGTTCCTTTATGCTTAAAAGAATGCCATGCTTTTGAGCCATGTTCTTTGCATATTGTAGTTTGGTTCCATGAGGGTATTAGCATTATATTACCATGTTTGAGGGTCGTGAGGCACTGATTTAGTCATGTATAGCATGCTTGGTTTGGTTGTCTTGCATTTTGGCTTGTAGGCCTTACTTGTATGAAGCTCTAGCATGCATGTTTGCTTGTTTTGACTTCATTTCAGAGCTTTTGTGGGTGTCTTAGGCCATGTCTAACCTCTGTTTTTGGTCGATTTTGTAGCCCTTAACATGCCTCTTATGTTTGCTTTGAAATGCTCTCTTGTGCCTAGAAGTATGCCATGTGTCTAAGCCATGATTCTTGCATGTTTTAGCTTAGTTTCATGAAGGTATTAACATCCTCTTGCCTTGTGTAGGGGCTGTGAGCCTTTGTTTTGGTCACATTTGGCATGTTTCACATGGTTGTTTTGTGTGATGGCTTACAAGCCTTGAGCATGCGATCCATGCATATACATTTACCAAGCCATTTAAGCAATTTGGAGTCTTTTACCATGTTATTTCAGACCCTAATCCATGCCCGCATCCTCAAATTTGTCACCTCTTTTTATGCTTTAAGGGCGTGTCCTTTAGGCCTTGAAATGTGCATAATATATGCCCTATGCTTTTGGGTTGTTTTGGGGCTACCATATGTGGGATTTGGGTGTATTGTTGCATGATTAAAATCTGTTTGTGGTTGTCCAACACGTGCCATGAGTGGCCATGTTAATGGCATTTAGGTGCTCTACTTGGTGCTTTAGATTTAGGCCCATCCACTCGCATGCTTGTATGACATTTTGCTTTGGTTTTGGAGCCTATTTTCCTACTGTTTTTGGGGAAGTTTGAGGCCTCCCCCATGATGGTTAAAGCCACCATTGCATGCTCACTATGTGCTTGTTGCATACTTGGTCCACTAGGTGTTGTAGTATATTGGTCCCATGGCTTGATTGGCTCATTTTTGTATGCCACTTATACTTTGCATGCCCTAGCATTTTGTACGCCTATTGTGTTGGTTGTTGAGTACTTAGTGTATTTGCACCTTGCATGTTACATTGCATTTAGCATGTTAGCATCCTAGCATTAGGTTGCCTCATTTGAGCCATGTTGCATTCATACATTCCATGGCTTAGCTTGGGGATTGTCAAGCCAAGCCTAGGATTGAGGGGAGTTCACACTCCAAGTGGTGCAACTCACCTCAATTCTCGGTCACCAAGGCCTTGGACTAACACATGATAAAGCTTTGGATTTCATTTGTTTGTGTCGCATGCATTTACATCAAAATGCAACCTTGGTTCTTTAGGCCACCATGCATCAAAATGCACTATTGATGGCCCAAGAACCAAGGGTCATGCCTCCTTGAGTCCCCAAGCATGATAGGAGGCATTGACCATGCTTACATATGCCCAAAAACCATGCCTTGCACAGCTGTTTTTGCTGCTGCTGTCAAACTGTCCTCTGCAGGAACTTTCTGCCGACCGGCAGTATAATGTGCCGATCGGCACTTTGTTTATGCCGATAACCACCACAAGAAGCCGATGGCCAATCCAAGCAGCCGATGAGCTCTTCCCCCAGCCGGTGGGGTATTTCAGATCATTTGGGAGGTATTCTGAAACTTTGGGAATTTTTGGAGAGGCAGCGGAAAGCAGAACCCAGCGATGTGCAGTGCGGGTTTTCGCAAGTCGAATCGAGCATCCATCGTTCGCGTATCCCAAGGCAGGGCTGAGGCCCCCATTGCATTTATTTTGCTTTAATTTTAGTAATTAGAATTTGTAATAATTGATTCATTTATTCGTTGGACTGTATTATTCTTTTGGTCCCTCCGTGTGAGGGCATAAATGTAATAAGTGTGTGTGAGTGGGTGTATGTCTTCCAAACCCCCATTTCTTTCTTCCCTTTTATTTACCCGCTTACGGTATTAGATTAGGGCATACTTATTTTAGCATACCTTATGCTTTGCATGCGTGCATTCATGCATTTGTTTACATACATTAGGCTCGGCACATCATGCAAACCACATCGTACTTTCAATTCCAAATTGAATACGTGACAGTTGTTGCATCTCATGTGCCATGTTCAGGGTTAGCCGAGCCTGTTTAGATTACACTCATGTATGTGTCGCATTAGCCACTTAACATGAACTAGGTCATGCATGTTTGCTAACTAGTTTACTGTTTTGGCACGGAGTACGATGTAAGTTTTTATGGCTTTAGCATATCGCATGCGTGTGAATGTTTACCATGACAGTATGCTTGCCATGCGGCTAAGTGCTTACATGATAAACTGTTTGAATGCCTGTGGGTGAAGGTTGGATTGCCTGAGTTGGAACAACTCGTTGAAATCCGAATTTTAGCCTACTTGCGAGTAGCAAAAACTAACACGTTTTTCGAGACAAAACGGATATGCAATGTTTATTTCCAAATTAGGCAATCTAGTCTATACTTTTGTGTTGTGCGCATCACATAGTAAATTCTAGGCTAATAATCGGAATAAGAACGCATAAAGTTTTCAAAAACGGATATCACGGTTAGTAGAGGCCGGTCTTCGGATCGGGCGAAAGGGGGTGCTCATAGCTGACCTTCCCCGATCGTACCCAAGCTCCCGAGCCAAGACCACTTTGGTTATGACGGACATGTGGCCTTCGGCACCGAGTCAGGGTTTCCTAAATTTCCCATTTTAAAATATTTAGGTGGCGACTCCGTAATCTGGCAAAGCAGTCCATGTTTGGCACTACTTTTCAAAAATCTGTTTTCTCAAACGATTTGCCGGATTTGGACTCTTTGGTTCAGATTTAGAACCGACACAAATCGAGTCCGAACTGTAGACACCCCAATATGAACGGAACGGGACTTAACCCTCCCGGGGCGTTCGGGGACGTCTACAACGTGGCATCTCGGCCGGCACTTCGGTACCACCTCGACCACATGTTGTTATTTCAAAAATTATGTCTCCACAGATGTAAATATTTAGAGCATCTTTTACAGCCTATTCATTCCTACATTTTTGTTATTTTGGAGAGCATTGCCTACTCATTGTTCGCTAACTAACCTATTTTATATTTTTTTAAATAATTTCTGTTTGCACCTCTCTTTCTCTCCCCTAATAATTTACTCCATTAGAAAGAAAAGAATGAATGAATGAATATTTAAAGACTAACTAATCAAAAATAAATAAAGAATATTTGTCAGATAGTCTACCTAAAAAATGACTAGTTAAAATAGAGAGAGTGTTTTTGCTTAATTATTTTAATAAGCATTGCTAGATGTACTCTAATTTAAGCAACTCCAAGATTCCAAGGCAAAATGCGTTGTAAAAGTACATATAAAAGTACTTTCTTTATTTTATCTGTTTCAATCATTTTTTTAGGGAGCTTTTTTGATAAATCCACTTTCTAAGAGCTTTACTCCATTCAACCCATATTCTTTTTGACTATTCCACTAGGTCCTATTTGAGATAAGAAGACCAAAATACCCTTTTCATCTACTTATGTTCCATTTAGTTCACATTATTTTCTTATGTTTCAATAAGTCCTATAGGTGACATAATTACAAAAATACCCCTAATATGAATGTTCACACCGTCAATGTGAATGTTCATATCGTCAATGTGTAGGGGCCCGGCCCATGTCGATCCTCAAGGGTGCTCGGAAAAATTCGAGTCGAGCCGAGGTGGGCCCGACCCATTGACAATGTGAATATTTACATTGACATGTTAACATTTACATTAATAGGAGTGTAAAATTGGCCTGCGTCCCGTGGCAACGCTAAACCCGCCCATGGCCCATGGACGGTCCGGGGCAGGCCCGGTCCGGTCCGTTGACAATGTGAATATTCACATTGACATGTTAACATTCACATTGATAAGAGTATAAAATTGGCCTGCGGCCCATAGGCGGCCGAAAGCCCGCCCACGGCTCGAGACGGGCCCGGCCCAGCCCGGCCCATTGACAATGTGAATATTCACATTGACATGTTAACATTCACATTGATAGGAGTGTAAAATTAGCTCGAGCCTTGTGGCGCCCGAAACCTGCCCAAGGCCCGTAGGCGGCCCGGGGCGAGCCCGGCCCGGCCTGTTGACAATGTGAATATTCATATTGACATGTTAACATTCACATTGATAAGGATATTATCACGACCCAAAGTCGCCCCTATGGGTTTAGTACTGTAACCGGCCAATAATCCGAGATTACCGAAGGCTTGCTTAACAGTAAGACAGTAATACAGAGTACAGAGGCTGGCGGAAACCAATACAGTAAATAAACAACGTCCAATGAGCTGTGACAATCTGTATCCAAAAAGACTTTCCATACATATACACAAATACATGAACAGTACAGAACAGTATGTACAACATTTACAGTCGATCAGAACAGGGACCTAATCCATATTAAACAGTACGGCAACAGTCTATACAGATTACAAACAGATATAAAGACAGACTGGGGAAATTAAAACACCCCTAAGCTATGGCTTGACGAGCTCGGAACCTCGCAGTGAGGCACGGTAGTTGGCTTGACAAAAAGGGGAGTCTAACCCAATCTCCTAGCTCTGGTCTGGTGCCTGAACACCTACATATATATATAAACAGTGAGCTAAAGCTTAGTGAATAACATAATGTGTAAAGAGGTTAAGAATGGATGTCCTTACAGTAATGAGAACAGTTCATTGATTCAAGATATACTATTCACCATAATACCATATGTGGTACATTTAATGCATAACAATGCGATGTGATGGGACTTAAAAGAACGAACAGTAAATGATGGCCATCAATCAGTAAACAGTAGTGGTTTCAACAAAGGAACCAACAGAGATCTCAGAATAAAGAATAAGAAATAGTTGCTAAGGATGCCACAATACAGTTCAGAATATAGGACATACATTCATTCGATTAACAGTATCAGTTCAGAAAGCAGTTCAGTTAAACAGTCAGAAATATTCACAGTTGAACATATCTTTACACAATTGTTACTCACAGAGTTCTGGGCTACAGTTAAGCTAGAGCGCGTCCCGCGATGCCAACCCTACACAGTTTACAGGATGAACACACACTAAGTTATACAGTTGGGAAACAATAACTTAATCCCTAATTTGCCTCGGTGTAGTTCTACATCACTATCCTCCTTAAGATGCCTTAAACATGCCCTAGGAATGCCTAGGATAGAAAGAGGATGCAAAGATGCACTTTAAGACACCTTTCAGAATTTTCAGAAAACAGGGGTCTTGCTCGAGCGTGGCTTTCTACGTTCGAGCGAACATGCAAACAAAGGAGCTCCGCTCGAGCGTGACTTCCATCGCTCGAGTGGACTGTAAGCTACAGTGAAAATACTGGATGCTCAAATTTCACGCTCGACGGGCGTTCGACCCTCACTCGAGCGTGAGACACAAGTCCTCGCTCGAGCGTGAATTCTCTCACTCGAGTGGACTGTAAGCTCATGCAAAGTATTGGATGCACGCATTTCACGCTCGAGTGTCACTTTACTCGCTCGAGTGGAAGGCATGATCACAGAGTGTACGCTCGAGCATGGAGTTCCTCGCTCGAGCGTGGGTCCAAAATCTGGAAATTCCATATTTGAACCTCAAGCTCAAAACCAAGTTTTAATGCATCAAATTCAATTCCTTTGGGCCTATTTCCTGGAAAACACTTGTAAATACATAGAATAATATGATTCAAAGCTCAATTTGTAAAATCAAGGCCCAAGGGTAGTTTAATTAAATCCAATTTGAAACCAATTTTTCATGAACACGCTACAAAGTGACATGCATGAATTTAAACCATTTCAAAGCTTTAAATACAAGCTCAAATGAGCTAACTCTTACAAAGACATGATGAAATCATGGTCTATTCTCAAAATATAGACATGCATGTGAAGAATCATGAATTACAACCTCAAAACTTAACAATATGCACATGCATGCAACAATTTAGCTTCAAGACCACAATCTAACTCCACTTTATGACCTTAGGTTCTCATCTATCATGAACCATGTACAAACTAACTTGAGTTCACAATTAAGAAGGTAGTTACTCTACCTTAGGTCTTCAATCACAAGACTAGAAGCTCAAATATGAAATCTATACTTCAATTCCTTCAAGTCCCAAGAAAATCTACAAGTTGAGCTCAATTCTCACACTTTCTCTCTCTCTATGGTCGGTTAGAACAAAAAATATGGCTGATGAAATTGTTTTGGTCAAGTGTAATGAAGCTCACAAATGAATCATGTAGTGGACCACTCACAATGGCAAGTTGGTAAATACTTGGACTTGGTAATACAATGTTATTTAATCTAATTTAATCATACCAGATCACTTTTTAAATGAATATGCCATAAAATCATATAAATTCTAATGATCATAAAACACTAATCGATTTCGAATTCGACCTCCGATAAGGCATTCAATTTGCAGTTTAAATATAAAGACATGAACAGATAATTAGACAGTCAACAGATAGAATATGCATTTAAACAAATACAGTCGTTTAATCAGTTTCGGATGTCAATCAGTCAGTTCAGTATTTCAATCAATTCAATTGCCAATCATAATCAGTCTCAGTTTAACAGTAATCAGTAATTAAGCGGTAAGCAGTGGTGATGGTTGTTATAGTCTCCCCTCCTTAAAAAGAGTTTAGTCCTCTAAACTCGAGTTACATTCATTCTGGAAGAAAATAGGATTCGGTGGAAACAGTTCAAGATATCTCTTGGCCATGTCATCTTCCCTTTCCCAAGTGGCATACACGCCACCATGGTTTTGCCAGTCAACTTTCACTAACGGGATTTCTTTATTTCTCAACTTCTTGATCCGTCTGTTTAGGATCTGAATAAGTCGTTCCTCGTAAGTGTAGTCATCACTCAGCACTACACGAGTAGGCTCTATCACATAAAAAGGATCCCGGAGGTAATCCCTCAACATAGAAATGTGGAAGACATTATGCATATGCTCAATTTCAAGAGGAAGCGCAACTTGATACGCCACCGGATTGATTTTCTCAATAATCTCATACGGTCCGACTTATCTCAGCGCCAGCTTGCTCTTGACTCCAAAACGAGTCTGGCCTTTCATCAGTGTCACTTCCATAAAAACGTGATCACCCACTTCATACTCTCTCTCGCCCGACATCCGCGATAACTTTTTCATCGACTGTGCGGCTTCTCTCTGTTGTATCAGTTTTACTTTTTCAGTCGTTTCATATACAATCTCGGGCCCAAGCAAAGGCCCATCTCCAACTTCTGCCTAGCAAATCGAAGATCTACATTTTCTGCCATACAATGCCTCGAAAGGCGCCATACCAATACTTGAATAATAACTTTTGTTGTAGGCGAATTCAGCTAAGGGCAAATGGCTTTCCCAGTTCCCCTAAAAATCAAGGACACACATTCTCAGTAAATCCTCCAGAGTCTGGATGGTTCTTTCTGACTGGCCATCTGTCTGAGGATGATAGGCACTACTCGATCTCGATTCAATGCAATGCGATCTGTAAGCTTTGCCAGAATCTCGATGTAAACTTCGAATCTCTATCAGAAACAATGGACACAAGCACTCCATGCAGTCTAACAATTTCATCAATATAGAGTATAGCCAATTTGTCCGCATTATAAATTGTCTTGATAGGTAAGAAGTGAGCAAATTTAGTCAGTCTATTAACAATAACCCAAATTGAGTCCATACCTTTACTAGAGCGAGGCAATCCAACGATAAAATCCATAGTAATATGTTTTCATTTCCACTTCGGTATCGGTAAGGGCTGCAATAAGCTTGCGGGTCGTTGATGTTCGGCTTTGACTTGTTGGCAAGGAAGACATTTTAATACAAAATCAGCAATTTCTTTCTTCATTCCCGACCACCAGAAATTCAGTTTCAGGCCTTGGTACATTTTCGTATTCCCCGGATGGATAAAAAATTTTGAATTGTGGCCCTCTCGCAAAACTCTTCTTTTCAGTTCAGAATCATTCGGTACACACAGTCTCCCCTGAAATTTCAGTACATTATTTTCAAATTTGAAACCCGGCCTTGGTTTAGATTCCCTTTCTACGATGATCTTCTTCAAGAAGTCATCCAATTGTTGTTTCTCTTTAATCTCTTCAATCAGTGCCGGTTGAACAGAAATAGCAGCTATTATTCCACCTCATTCTCGCAAAACAATTTCAATTTCAGATTTTTCAAGGTCACAAAGCAACTCTTTCTGTCCAGTGAGTAAATAGTCTAAATTGCCAATCGATTTCCGGCTCAGTGCATCGGTAACGGTGTTGGTTTTTCCCCGATGGTACAAAATCTGTAAGTCATAGTCTTTAATCAGTTCTAGCCATCTCCGTTGTCTCATGTTCAGTTCTTTTTGTGTGAAGAAATATTTCAGACTCTTGTGGTCGGTATATACTTCACATGTCGCCCCATAAAGATAGTGACGCCAAATTTTTAAGGCAAATACCACTATAGCGAGTTCCAAGTCATGGGTTGGGTAGTTCTTCTCATGCGGTCTCAGTTGTCGGGAAGAAGAGGCAATTACTCTCCCATTCTGCATTAAAACACACCCCAAACCCTTATAAGAAGCATCACTAAAAATGGTAAAACCATCCGTACCTGAAGGTAGGGTAAGAACAGGTGTAGTCACTAGTCGAGTTTTCAACTCTTGGAAAGCTGATTCTCTGTGGTCAGTCCAGTCAAATGGTATCCGCTTCTGAGTTAACTGAGTTAACGGTAAGGCAATTTTGGAGAAATCTTTGACAAATCTTCTGTAATATCCAGCCAAACCCAAAAAGCTTCGGACTTCTGTCACATTTGTTGGTCTAGACCATTTTACTACTGCTTCGATTTTCTGTGGATCAACTGAAATTCCATCTTTGCTAACAACATGCCCCAAAAACATAACATGATCAAGCCAAAATTCACACTTAGACAGTTTAGCATAGAGTTTCTGTTCTCTTAGGGTCTGTAAGGCAAGTCTCAGATGATGTTCATGTTCTTCTATACTTTTGGAATAAATCAGAATGTCATCTATGAATGCAACAATAAAGTCATCGAGGAATGGTTTAAAGATTTTGTTCATGAGGTCCATAAATGCAGCAGGTGCATTGGTAACTCCGAAAGGCATAACTAAGAATTCGTAATGTCCATACCTCGTTCGAAAAGCAGTTTTGTCAATGTCCTCTGGTTTAACTTTCAATTGATGATATCCAGATCTGAGATCAATCTTAGAGAAAACTTGAGCACCCTGTAACTGATCAAATAGGTCATCAATACGCGGTAAGGGATATTTATTTTTCACAGTTACCTTGTTCAGTTCACGATAGTCAATACAGAGTCTCAGTGAGCCGTCTTTCTTTTTCACAAACAAGACAAGTGCGCCCCACGGTGAAGTACTAGGCCTGATGAACTTTTTGTCTAACAGTTCTTGCAGTTGCACTTTTAATTCTTTCAGTTTAGTTGAAGCCATTCTGTAAAGAGCTTTCGATATAGGCTGTGTACCCAGAATCACATCAACGGTGAACTCAATCTCCTTGTTAATCAAATCCCCTGTCAGATCATCTGGAAAAACATCTGGGAATTCTCTGACTATAGGAGTACTGTTCACATCAGTTTTAACATTAGTAGACATAGTTAACACAGAACACAGATATCCTTTACACCCCTTTCTAATCAATTTAACAGCTTTCACAGATGAAATCAAATACGGAGGAGGTACTACTCCACTTCCATTAAACACAAATTCAGGTAAACCTGGTGGACGGAAAACAACTTATTTTGTTACACAGTCTATGGTAGCATGGTATTTCGTTAACCAGTTCATTCCCAATATTACATTAAAATGATCAATGTTCAGAGGCAGTAAATCAATATACAGATGTGCATCTCCAACAATAATTTCACAAGCAGGGTACATATATGCACAAGTCATGGATCCCCCAACGGGTGATGATACAGCTAACAGATAATTCATGGGTTCTAAGGGTCTATTCAATTTTCGTGAAAAAGCATGCGATACATATGAATGTGTAGACCCTGAATCAATCAGTACATATGCATTTTGAGTACAAATAGAGAGGATACCTAACACAACGGTCTCAATATTTTGTACATCTCCCGGTACTAGGGCGACCACTCGGCCCTGCCTTATAGGCTCATTCCCGATAGCCTTGGGGTTCGGTTTTGGTACAACAGTTGATGCTGCGATGCTGCCTGCAGCTTTACTATTGCCCGGAGCAGTGGAAGGGCAATCTTTAACCATGTGGCCCACCTTGCCACACCTGTAACAAGCACCAGAGATTTTATAACAAACTCCTTTATGGTTCTCACCACATTCGGAACAGGGCGGTATAGACCGGTTCCCTTGACTAGACGTAGTCATTGACCTCGTATATTTGCTTTTTGTTCAATGGGTTATTTTTGCCTTTCTTGAATTTAAAACCCTGCTTTTTACCACGCCATTCAGACGCTGGTGTTTCAGTTTGTTTTAGTGCCTCGATGTTCGACTTAGCCATTAATGTTCGGTCAAGAACATTTACATAATTCGATAGCTTTAAAACATTTATTCTGTCAAGTATTGCAACATTAAGGCCGCCTTCAAAATTCCTGGCCTTCTTATAGTCGGTGTCCACCATGTGTGGTGCATATCTAGTAAGCTCGGTGAACTTTGTTTCATATTCCGCAACAGACATTGTGCCCTGTCTTAGCTGTTCAAATTCAATCACTTTTCTGTCCTTGACACACTGAGGGAAATACTTTTCAAAAAAGGACTCCTTAAACTGAGCCCATGTCATAACGGTGTTGGTGTCACGGATTAGCATCCACCACCTTCTAGCTTTTGCTTGCAAGGTGAAGGTAGCTAACAGTACTTTATGTGCTTCAGAGCACGGAAACACCTTAAACAATTTTTCTATCTCAAGAACCCAAGCTTCAACCTTTAGTGACTCAAGGCCTCCCTGAAAGGATGACGGTTTCATTTTGCTGAACTTCTGGGTGAGAACAATTATATCCTCATCATTAACATTCTGTTCTGGCTATATCGGGGGAGGAGATGGAGGCTGTTGGTTTTGTTGTTGCTGTTGCCTTAAGGCTTCAGTTAATAATTTAACAGTTCTTTCCAGTCTTGCCATTCTAGCTTCAGATGATTCAGTTTCGTTTGCATTATCCATTTCACTATATGCAACGGAGCAATAATAAACATAGCAAGTTACATACTATAAACATTTTAACATTTTAACACATATAGTCATATCATGTCCACACACACTTTTCATGCTCATGAGATGCCTTAATTGTTTTTCTAGGACACCCTATAGCTCATTTGGACACGTGTGTGCGGTATAACTCGTGGTTAAGTATCGCTCTAATACCACTCTGTCACGACCCAAACCCGCCCCTATGGGTTTAGTATCAGAATCGCCAAGAATCCGAGATTACCAAGGCCCGCTATGATAAGAAACAATAATACAAAGTATAGGGGCTGGCGGAAGCCAATACAGTAAATAAATAACGTCCAATGAGCTGTGACAGTTTGTATGCAAAAAGACTTTCCATACATATACATAAACACATGAACAGTACAGAACAGTATGTACAATATTTACAGTCGATCAGAACAGGGACCTAATCCCTATTAAACAGTACAGCAACAATCTATACAAATTACAAACAGATATAAAGACAGACTGGGGAAATTAAAACACCCCTAAGCTATGGCTTGACGGGCTCGGAACCTCGCAGTGAGGCACGGTAGTTGGCTTGACAAAAAGGGGAGTCTAACCCACGCTCCTAGCTCCGGTCTAGTGCTTGAACACCTACATATATATAAACAGTGAGCTAAAGCTTAGTGAATAACATAATGCGTAAAGAGGTTAAGAATGGATGTCCTTACAGTAATGAAAATAGTTCATTGAATCAGTATAACAGTCATTCAGTCATAATAGTCATATGTGGTACATCCATTAGCATAGCAGTACAGTAAACAGTACGTCTTAAAAGACCGAACAGTAAATGATGGCTATCAATCAGTAAACAGTAGTGGTTCCAACAAGGGAACCGACAGAGATCTCTATGTGATAAAGAAATGATGGTTGCTAAGGATGCCACAATACAATTCAGAATACACGACATACATTCATTCGATTAACGATGTCGATTCTGCATAACAGTTTAGTTAAGCGATCGAAATATTCACAGTTGAACATATCTTTACACAATTGTTACTCACAGAGTTCTGGGCTACAATTAAGCTAAAGCGCGTCCCCCGATGCCAACCCTACACAGTTTACAGGATGAACACACACTAAGTTATACAGTACTTAATCCCTAATTTGCCTCGGTGTGGTTCTACATCACTATCCTCCTTAAGATGCCTTAAACATGCCCTAGGAATGCCTAGGATGGAAAGAGGATGCAAAGATGCACTTTAAGACACTTTTCAGAATTTTCAGAAAACAGGGGTCTCGCTTGAGCGTGGCTTTCTACGCTCGAGCGGACATGCAGACAAAGGAGCTCCGCTCGAGCGTGACTTCCGCCGAGCGACCGTAAGCTCTGATGAAAATACTGGATGCTCAAAATTCATGCTCGACGGGCGCTCGACCCTCGCTCGAGCGTAAGACACAAGTCCTCGCTCGAGCGTGAATTCTCTCGCTCGAGCGGACTGTAAGCTTATGCAAAGTACTGGATGCACGCATTTCACGCTCGAGCGTCACTTTACTCGCTCGAGCGGGGAGGCATGATCATAGAGTATACGCTCGAGCGTGGAGTTCCTCGCTCGAGCGTGGGTCCAAAATCTGGAAATTCCAGATTTAAGCCTCAAGCTCAAAACCAAGTTTTAATACGTCAAATTCAATTCCTTTGGGCCCATTTCCTGGAAAACACTTGTAAATACATAGAATAACATGATTCAAAGCTCAATTTGTAAAATCAAGGCCCAAGGGTAGTTTAATTAAATCCAATTTGAAACCAATTTTTCATGAACATGCTACAAAGTGACATGCATGAATTTAAACCATTTCAAAGCTTTAAATACAAACTCAAATGAGCTAACTCTTACAAAGACATGATGAAATCATGGTCTATTCTCAAAATATAGACACGCATATGAGGAATCATGAATTACAACCTCAAAACTTAACAATATGTACATGCATGCAACAATTTAGCTTCAAGACCACAATCTAATTCCACTTTATGACCTTAGGTTCTCATCTATCATGAACCATGTACAAACTAACTTGAGTTCACAATTAAGAAGGTAGTTACTCTATCTTAGGTCTTCAATCACAAGACTAGAAGCTCAAATATGAAATCTATACTTCAATTCCTTCAAGTCCCAAGAAAATCTACAAGTTGAGCTCAATTCTCACACTTTCTCTCTCTCTCTATGGTCGGTTAGAACAAGAAATATGGCTGATGAAATTGTTTTGGTCAAGTGTAATGAAGCTCACAAATGAATCATGTAGTGGACCACTCACAATGGCAAGTTGGTAAATACTTGGACTTGGTAATACAATGTTATTTAATCTAATTTAATCATACCATATCACTTTTTAAATGAATATGCCATAAAATCATATAAATTCTAATGATCATAAAATACTAATCGATTCCAAATTCGGCCGCCGATAAGACCTTCAATTTGTAGTTTAAACATAAAGACATGAACAGATAATTAGACAGTCAACAGATAGAATATGGGCTGGTTTGGAGTGTACTAAAAAAGTGCACTTTTTGTCTTTTTGGACTAAAAAAGTTGAGAAAAAAATATAGAGGTTTGGGTTAACTTTTTGGATTTTTTTAGAAAAATGTGTATTAAAAAATTGTATAAAAAGAGTGTGTAAGAGGTGAAAAGTGACAGGTGGGCCCCACAGTACAATTCGGCAGCCGTGTATTGGGGTAAAAAATTATTGGGTAATTTTTGTACAAAGTATTGGACGGTTTTGTTTGGCCCATGGGGGTCATCACAGGTCCCATTTTAATAATCTGAACCGTTCAATGTGTGTAACTCGTCGAACACTATATACCTATAAAAAATCACGTTAATCGGATATCGATAGCTATCTGATCAGATATATTTATTTTTCAATCATTAATTATAACACCATCCATTTGTTGTACGTAAATGATCTGATCATATAGTTATTGATATCCGATCAATGTGATTTTTTGCAGACATATAGTACTCGATGAGTTCTACACATTTAACGGTTCAGATTATCAAAACGGGATCCGTGATAGTCCCCATGTGCCAACAATGCGTAATGTGCAAGCCGCACCCAATCCTTTCACATATGGGTACTGCCGCTGCACAGTTGGCTGATTTTGGTCAATTCGGTGGTACTTTGGACAGAAAAAAAAAACTATATATATATATTTTTTTTTAGTGAATAGTGATGTATTTTTGGATTTTGGAGTAACTTTTTGGCTTTTTGGCTGAAATAGGGTACCCCAAACCTTTCTATGTATTTAAAGCAGTCTGATCGTTCAATCGATTTAGGATGTCAATCGATCGATTCGATATTTCAATCAATTCAATTGCCAATCATAATTAGTCGCAGCTTTAACGATGTCGATAATTAATCGATGGCGATGGTAAAGGTTGTTACTGGTATAAAATTGGCTGACCTAGGCGAGCCGGCCGTTATTGACAATGTGAATATTCACATTGACATATTAACATTCACATTGATAGGAGTGTAACATTAGTCCGTGCCTCGTGGTTGCCTGAAACTCGTCCACGACCCGTGGGCGGCCCGGGGCGGGCCTGGCCATTTTTTTAAATTCTTTTTAATTTTTTCTACCAAAATTTTATTATTTTTCACAAAAAAAGACACTAGGCCTCGGACCGAGCCTTAAATGGGCCTAACCGAACCGATGGACCGGGCCGGGCTTCAAAGTGATGGCCTAGGCCCTAGCCTAGGGTCTCGGACTAGGCTCGAGCCTGGGCCCAAACAAGTCTTTCCCGGGCCGGGTCAGGCCAGCCCACGGGCCAAAAAATTAGGCCCAGGCCCTAGCCCTCGTACAAGGGTATTCGGCTTTACACGGGTCGATGAATCGAGCCTCGGGTCGGGCCGGTGGGCATGGGCCTGGCCTAGAGTTTAGGTCGGGTTTGGGTGGGCCTAGTCATTTTTTTTTTAATTCTTTTTAATTTTTTCTACCAAAATTTTATTATTTTCCACAAAAAAATACATTGCGCCTCGAGCGGGCTGGGCCTCAGACCGAGCCTTGAATGGGCCTTATGCAGGCCGATGAGCCGAGCCGGACCGGGCTTCAAAGTGATGACCTAAGCCTTAACCTAGGGTCTCGAACATGCTCGGGTCTGGACCCAAACAAGCCTGCCCCGGGCCGTGGGCGGGCTTTTGGCAGCCCACGGGCCGCGAGCCAATTCTACATTCCTATCAATGTACATTTTAACATATCAATGTGAATATTCACATTGTTAACGGCCCGAGCCGGGCCTACCCCAAGCCGCGGGCAAACTTCGGGCAGCAGGCAAATTTTACACTCCTATCAATGTTAATGTTAACATATCAATGTAAATATTCACATTGTCATGGGTCGGGCCAAGCCCGCCTCAGGCTGCAGTTGGGCTTTGGGCCGCCCACGAGCTACGGGCCAATTTTACACACTTATCAATGTTAATGTTAATGTTAACATGTCAATGTGAATATTCACATTGTCAACGGGCTAGGTCGAGCTCGCCCTGGGTTACTGGCCAATTTTATACTCTTATCAATGTGAATGTTAACATGTCAATGTGTATATTCACATTATCAACAGGCTGGACCGGGCCCGCCCCGGGCCGACCATGGACCGCGGGCGGGTTTCACGCCGCCACGGGATGCGGGCCAATTTTACACTCCTATTAATGTGAATGTTAACATGTCAATGTGAATATTCACATTGTCAACAGACCGAGCCCGCCCCGGTTCGCGGGCGGATTTCGGGCCGCCCACGAGTCAATTTTACATTCCTACTAATGTAAATTTTAAAATATGAATGTTCACATCATAAAATTGCTAACCGTTCAAAAAATATTTAGAAGGGTATCAAAATTAAATATAAGGGCATAAGTGTCCAAGAAAATAGTTTAAATCAAGAAAAAAGATTTTATGGAATAAAACTATACATACATGGGACTAAATGGGTTAAAAAATTCCTTCATGAACTTCTTGGGTTAAAACACTTCTAAATGGGATTTATCAATAAAAATTCTTATTTTTTATTTTAATTAACCAATCAAACTAACTAAATTATTTTTTAGAAAACATAGTAGAAACATAAATAAAAATACGTGTATGTTTGGTTTAAATTTTTTAGATTAAGTTTTTTAAAAATTGAGTTTTTTATTTTTATTTTATTTTTTTTGTTTTTAGTGAATATTTTTAAAATTATAAGCATTTTTTTATATGCACCTTACTTAGATGTATCTAAATTGAAAAATATTTGTAAAAAAATATTTTAAAAAATTAATAAATACATAAAAATATGAAAAATACATTAATTCTCATATTATTATTATTATTATTATTATTTTGTATTTTTGGTATTTAGTGAATTTTTAAAAGATTTTTTCCACAGATTATACTTTTTACGTGTATTTATGTTAGGTGTGTCTAAAACTTTTTTTAAAACGTGCTTAAAATATTAAAAAAATTCAGTAAAAACAAAAAAAAAAAAAACAAAAAATAAGAAAGTAGAATTTTCTGAAAAATGTTTCTGAATTTTTTTTTTGAAAAACCAAAAACAAGCAAATGCTTTTTTTTAACATGTTACATATGCACCTAATGTTGATGTGACATTTATAAATATTTAGGGTAAATTACAAACACCCCCTCGAGGTTTAGTAAAAATACAGATTCCCCCCTGAGGTTTGAGAAATTACAAATTCCCCCATGAGGGTCAAATTTTCATAATAAATTAGGAAAAATTAGGGGGGAATCTGTATGAAAATAAAAACCCTAGGGGGTAATTTGTTATGAAAATGTAAACCTCAGGGGGCGGGATGTAATTTCTCAAACCTCAGGAGGAAATCTGTATTTTCACCAAATCTCGAGGGGGGTGTTTGTAATTTGCCCAAATATTTATTTTTAAAATATATTATTAAATTAAATTTTTAAATAATATTTTTACACAATCATATTCTTTTAACGGTAATATTTTCAAATAATCAAATTGTATGGAACCAAAAAAAAAACACAAATATAAATAACAAAAATAGAACGGCTTGGTTTGGGAAATCTTTCAAAACTTAAAAATTCAAAAAGTTATTAAAAAAGTTACAAAAATCCATACTATTTGGGGGAAGCTTGTGAGGGAAGCTTAGAGGACAAAATTATTATTTTGTCCTTTGAATTTAACTACTCAAAAATCAAAAAGTTAAAAGTCAAAAAGTCAACAAGGATAGAATGGTCATTTTAATTTTACTACAATATTTTATTATATATTTTTCATAAAAAGTCAAAAAATTATTCCGCATATATCTTTTTTTCTTTATTTTTAAATCAAAAAATTGAAAAATACACTTATATAATACCTCTCAAACCACCCAAAAAAAAAAAAAAAAAAAAACCTAGCTACTTGTAGAAAACCTTTTTTGCCAAGTCAAGATCTCCTCCTTACATTTTCTCCTTATATTTCTTACTTGCAAAGTTATTGGGCTTTCTTTTAGGCCCAATTTTGATAATCCGAACTGTTCATATTTTAAGATTTGTTCAGTATATCATACCTGTAAAAAAATAAGTTGATCAAATATCAGAAAGCATGTGTTTGAAAAACTGTTTATTAAATTCTTTAAAAAAATTGTTTTTAGTTCGATTTTTCCAAACATATGCTTTTTGATATCCAATTAACTTGATTTTTTACAGGTATGATATACTGAACAAATTTTAAAATATGAACGGTTTGGATTATTAAAATTGGGCCTAAAAATGGGCCTAATAACCCTATAAGTAGGTAATGATGTAAAGAGGGGATCCTAATTCCCTTTTGCTTCCTCCTGGAGTTACTCCAGGATACCAGTAGGTGAAAAAATAAATTGAAGATGCTTTAGGTCCCGTTTGGTAGAGTTGTGAAAAAGTAATTACAGTTTATACTTTAACAGCATATAGCTTATAACTGTGAATATAAGCTGATTTTTGACTTATAAATTAATCTTCTCCTCCCCCACTCAAAGAATAAGTTAATTTTTCACTTATAAAAAGCTATAACTTGTATTGTTAAGCTGAACCAAACACATCAAAATAACTTAAATTAAACTAGAAACTGAAATAAGTTGGAAATAAGTCCTACCAAACAGGACCTTAATAATGCAGCAAGAACTGATGAGCAAGTAAATTTTGAAGCATTGAATCGTTCAAAAATATGAGTAATGTTAGATATTTTAAAAATTTTATCAAATATTTTATATAGGTGTGAGGCTCATATAATGTAAATCTTATATGAGTTTCACACTATATGAGATATTGAATAAAATTTTTGATAAAATTTTTAGGTAACATTTTTGATAATATATATATATTGGGCAATGGTAGAGGGCCACAATTTTTGTAGCTTAAATGGCTCAAAACTGTTAAAACGACATTATTTTGAATATAAAATATACCAAAACGACATTATTTTAATAATTTTAAGCCATTTAAGCCACACAAATTGTGGCACTCAAACATTATTCATATATATTTTTGAAGCATTGATTGGTAGCTTGACGTCAAAAGGTTGGGCCTATTATATTTAGGGTGTGGGCTTAGCATAGGTTAGGTGATGGAAGAATTGTAAGATAGAATCTGGTGGTATGAGTACTGCCCTCATTACATATATTGTTCTGAGTCCGTCCATCGAATTATTGAAACCCCTCATTAGAATCATCATCGTCTCCTTGCATTTTCTATTTGCAGGGTTATTGGGCTTAGTTTTAGGCTCAATTTTAATAATTCGAACCGTTCATATTTTAAGATTTATTCAATGTATCACACTTGTAAAAAATCAAGTTGATCAGATATCAGAAAGCACGTGTTCGGAAAATTCAAACTAAAAACTATTTTTTTAAAGAATTTAATAAACAGTTTTCCGAATACATGCTTTTTAATATCCGATCAACTTGATTTTTTACAAGTATGATATACTAAACAAATTTTAAAATATAAACAGTTCAGATTATTAAAATTAGGCCTAAAAGTGTGCCCAATGACCCTACAAGTAAAAAATATAAGGAGAAAATGTAAAAGGAGGATCTTGATTCGACTATTCTTCTGTCTATTATTTGCTGGTGATTTTTTTTAAATTTATTTTATTAATAGAATTAGGCTTCTCTTTTGTCTAAAATTTAGATGGGTAGGTGTCAATGTAAGTTCACTATGAGTCATATTTTGATAGTTTAAATTATTTATTTTATATAGTCTTTTGTATATGTTGCTTATAAAAAAAATTAAATCAATTTGATAATCGTAATATTTTTATTTTATTGCATTACACAATAAAATAAAAATAATATGATTATTGAATTGAATTAATTTAATTTTTTAAGATTTTGAACTAAAAAGAAGCTCATATAAATATTGTTTTGGGGCGGAATCTGGTATGGCTTTTGTTTTTTTAATAATAAAAGTACTAAAAATTTGGAAATTACTTAGGGTCTGCTTGATAACGTTTACGTTTTCAGTTTATATTTACAAAAATTTTATAAACTGATTTTTGTTTATTTTTAGAAAAACATAAACTACAAACGCGTTTGGTAATTGACAAAATATTTTAAAAATTTTAAAAATATAAAAAAGAATAAGAAATGGCAAGTGGTGGCAAGTGACTGCGGAAGACAGTGGCGGAAAGTGGTAACGGTGGGTGGTGGATAGCGGGTGGTGGTGGTGGTGGTGGTGGGTGGATGGGTGACGGTGGCGGTGGCGAGTAGTGGGTGGTAGCGAGTGGGTGTGGGTGGTGGTGGTGGCAGGTGGTGGGTGGTGGTGGCAGGTGGGTAGCGGATGGCGGGTGGGTGATGGTGGCGGGTGGTTGTGGTGGGTGGGTAGGTGACGATGGTGCGTGGTAACGAATGGATGGTGGTGGTGGCGAGTGGTGGGTGGCGGATGGCGGTTGGTGGTGGATGGTGGCGAGTAGGTGGCGGTGGCGGGTGGTGGGTGATAGCGAGTACGTGGTGGTGGTGGCGGGTAGGTGGCGAGTGGTGGTGGCTGGTGGTGGCGGGTGGTGGATGGTGGTGGCAAGTGAGTGGTGGTGGCGGGTAGGTGTCGGATGGTGGTGACGGGCGGTAGATGGTAGTGGTGGTTGGATGGCAGGTGGGTGGTGGTGGGTGGTGGTGGTGGTGGCGGCGAGGGGTAGGTGGTGGTGGCGAGTGGGTGACAGGTAGGTGGTAACTGATGGGTAGCAAGTGGGTGGTGGTAGTGAGTGGTGGTGGTGGGGGGTGGCTGGTGGTGGCGGAAGACGGTGGTGGAAAATGGTAACGGGTGGTGGCTAGTAAAAAAAAAAAAAAAACTCAAAACTCAAAACGGAAACACATTTTTTGAGTTTATATTTTTTGGCCAAATTTATAAACTGAGACCACTGATTTATAAATAAAAAATTTACCAAACAAGTTTTTATTTGAGTTTTTAAAATTTTTGTAAATATAAACAGAAAACTGAAAACGTAAGTGTTATCAAACGACACCTTAATTTTTTCATGTGGTTTTTGTTTTCATGCCTAATAAATTTGTAAAAAATTGATAACATTTTGGTATTCATACACAAGAAGAAGAAGAAGAAGAAGAAGAAGAAGTAGTAGTAGTAGTAGTAATAGTAGTAGTTTGTTTTTAAAAAAATTCTTGAAAATTAGTTTTCAGAAACATTAATCTCAATAATTTGTGTTTTTTTAATAACGAAAGTTAACAAAATACGCCCAAAAAAAAATAATAATAAACAAACAAATAGAAAAATTATTAACATAACTATTGGTGAAAACAAGCAAATTATTATGAGAATTTTGTTAATAAGTATTCTATTGACACATGCTAAGAAATTTGAAATTATTATATTTTTTTATTTATAAAAGTCACGTTTTAAAATTTATTTTAAATTTTATTAATTAATGTTATTATTAGAGAACTCAACAAAATCCTTATCACATATATATATATAACCTATATTATTAGAGAAATTTTAATATACACATTTCTTGTCATATGTACCTTTAAGTTATGTTTTTTTTTAATTATAATTTTATTTTAATTATGACTCATAAGATTTTTTATTATATTTTATATGTTATTTAGTTATGATTTTTTTTTAATTATGACATAAAATTTATAAAATTATATATATATATATATTTTTTTTTTTTAATTATGAGATATATATGATAGAGAGGTACCATGTCTATGTTTGGTGATTTGAGTTGCCCTCGTTTACAATATGCTTGAAAACTTGTGACTAGTTTGATTTGACTTCAAAAGATAAAAGAAATGGAAAAATGGGAGAAAAAGTACGATAATAATTTTCCGTTGATGAGACAGAAATGTACGCAATAGTTTTAGTGGTGATTTGGAAGGTTAGTTAAAAATTAAGAATAAATTATAAATGTATTTTTTTTAGATTTGTTTAAAATATGAATTATTTTTTGTGATTTACAAAATTATAAATATCTCTCTATCAAAATTTTTTATTCAATAGAATTAATAAAAAAGTAAAATTTTTAACTGACGTATACAATAACAAAATTATCTATTAATTAAAATAAAATTTTAACATTATTAAAAATTATTAATTAACTTAATGATTTATTAATAAAATGACCTATTTGTTATAAAATTATAAACTTTAAGGGACATAGGGTGTGTTTGATTGGACAGACTGGATAATGGGAGATTAGAATCCATCGGACTTGTAATGTATCCTGTGTTTGTTTTTTCATGGGATTAGATGTCTGGAAATAACTATTTTTAGTAAATCTAATGTTTAGTTGGACGGACTGGATAGAATAAATGAACTAAAGACTATTTCATCACTTTTCAATTATTTACTAAGTAATAGCAATATTAAACATATCTTAATATTTTAATTATTTTTAGCTAGATTAAATAAAAATTTATTTTATTTTATTTTTTACACAATTAAATAAATTTATTTTTTTTAATAAAATAAATAAAATATCAATAAAAATATATGTTATTTTTTTTAATTAAAATTTTAAATAAATTTGTTTTTAAAAATAATAATAATTAAACAATGAAATTAAATAAAACATCTATTAACATTTAAATAATGAAATTAAATAAAATATGAACAAAATTTTAAAATAAAACATCAATAAAATATCTATAAAAAAATATTTTAGAAAATTAAATAAATAAAACATCAATAAAAAGTTAAATAAAATTATTTTATTTTTAAATTGAGACATTTAAATTTTATTGAATTTTACTAAATATAATACATAATTAAATAATAGAGTGTCGAAATGGTCATTTTACTACCTAATCCCAACAATAAATAATTCTCCCAAAACTATCCCACACCGCCCTTGGGATAGTATAATACCCTATATGGAGGATAAGGAGTCTGGCCGGAGTGTAATTTTTAGAACCACAGAGGATAATTTGTAATTTAAGTAAATCTTAGGCGGTGTGTTTATAATTTATCCTAATTAATTTTTTGACTTTTTAATTTTTTTTGTTTTTGTTTTTTTATGTGTTAAAATATAATAAAATTATCTAAATTATTAATTAAAATAAAATTTTAACATTATTAAAAACTGTTAATTAATTTGATGATTTATTAATAAAAGGACCTATTTTTGATAAAATTAGAAACTGTATAGGGCATAATGTAATTTCTAAAATCACAAAGGATAATTTGTAATGTAAGTAAATCTTAGGCGGTGTGTTTATAATTTACCCTAATTAATTTTTTTGACTTTTTAAATTTTTTTTTTGTTTTTTTTATGTGTTAAAAATACGAGAAGTGATATGATCCAAAATAGATTAAAAGTTAAAAGGTAACTTTTTTTTTTTTTTTTTGCCTTCCCATATTGGCCCTTAGGCAAATATATGTGCATATAATATTCTCTCTCCCTCATAAAGGAAAATTTTAAAAATAAAATAAAAATTAATTAGTGTGTTTGGTTTTAGTTTTTTGAATTTAATTTTTTTTAAATTGATTTTTTTATTTTTTGTATTTTTTCGTTTTTAGTGAATATTTTTTAATTTTTAAGTAATTTTTTTACGTTTTTAGATTCACCTTACTTAGATATATCTAAATAGTAAAATATTTGTGAAAAAATATTTTCAAAAATTAATAAATACACAAAAATATGAAATATGTATTAAATTTTCTTCTTTTTTTTTTTGTATTTTTTTGTATTTAGTGTATTTTTTAGAAAAATTTATCGAAAAGTCCCATCGGGATAAATTATGTTCCGTTTGGTCCCTCAAATTTTTTGTTTGATTGGTAAGTCCATGTTAGGATGGATATCTTACTGTTTACTCTTTTTTTAATTTACATTGTTATGTGGAGGACGAATATGCCCTCACATAAATTGTGGGATGTGTTTGTTTTATTTTGGGTATGTATAATCTCACATTTGGGGGGAGGGGAAAGGTGGAAGTGTGAGATCTTGTGGGAATGTATGCATAATCCGTTTTAGGGTTTGTGTTTTGTGGCCAACATCATCTGTGACAATCCACCATTGCTGGGTTTAACGTCAACACCGTCGGCTTCCCACAAGTATGGTCCACATTTTGTATTCACGCACAATAGTTCACGTTCACGTTAACCCGATTCTAAAAATGTGAAAACATTTAATCAAGTGCATGTAGTCTCATCATGGTTTTAGTTTTAGATATAGGTATCAACTTTTGTTTTTTCAGTTTTCTCTTTCATCTTCACATTTTCCCATATCTTCTGCTTCTTCTTTTCTTTCCATTCTCCTTTTCTCTCTCTCTCTCTCTTCTCTGCTTTTCTCTTTCTAACCTTTTTTTTTTTTGTGAGTGATCCATTAGTGTTCTACAACATATAAGTAAAAAGTATTTGCAATAATACCTCACAATTGTTCACGTTCACAATTGTTCACGTTTATGTTAAGCCGGATTCATGCACCAGTGTTCACGTTCACGTTAACCTGATTCACATACCATTGTTCACGTTCACATTCACACACCATTTTTGAGTTCCAGGTCATCACGTCACAGACATTGTTCACGTTCACATTGCAACAACTAGTCCACTACCACTACGCTAAGTCGGATTCACAAAAGACACCTCCGACCGACCAACCAAACTAGTGTTCTTCACGCCACAGCACTCAACGCCAAGTACAACCACACCACCTTTGATATGCACAAACTCTGGGTCAATTATTCCTTCAATCTCTTCCGTCTGTTTAGGGATTATGTTAATTTGAATTTGCGAAATGTGGAGGGGTAATTCCAATGATACTAAGGTTCACGTCGCATCTAGCCACCGAATCGTCTCCCAATTTGGGGATGATTCCTATTTCCAAAACAGTTAAACATGTCTAACCAATTTAATTTTGTGGGTCATCACATTTTTGAGTTCAGGCCCTAAAAAAAAACCCAATTCACGCACCTTCATCGTGCTACCACCCAAACCCAATGTGGTCCTAGTCCCACATTAACATAGTACCACAGCCCCAAAAACCTACCAGCACACTTTTCTTGGGTATGTGAACCATAAACACCATCATTCCCATAAACACGGCCCATAAATTCAAATTAACACATTAGAAATTGTAAACAACCTGTCGTAAGAACTAAACAGTTTAACAGAAATAACTTAGGACCAAATGGGTTACAAGATGACAATTTGGGATTTACTAGTCAATTCCTCCTTTTTTTAAAAAGATTTTTTTACAAATATTATACTTTTTAAGTGTATTTATATTAGGCGTGTCTAAAAATTTTAAAAATATATATTTAAAATATTAAAAAAATTGATTGAAAATATTAAAATACGAAAAATAAAAAAGTAGAATTTTCTGAAAATTATTTTTTGAAAACCAAAACTAAACAAAGTGAGATAATTTTTAAATAATTGGAAATAAAATAGTGGGAATGGCACAATTGGTTATTTATGAAATAATTATGGGATAAAGGGGTTTTTTTTTAAGGTCCCCGGTATTATAATTTTATAGCATAAAGGACACCAAATATTTTCATAATGTCTAAGGTCCCCCAACAATATTTTCATACTGTCTAAGGTCCCTCAACCTTGATCCAGAGAAATTTCAGTCTAGAAAAATTTCAGTGCAGAGAAAATTGGTCAGAGAAATTCTGGCCCAGAGAAATTTCTCTGATCCAGAGAATATCTCTGGTTTCAGGCATGGATCTTTTGGCATGTTTAACATTAAAGAAATTTTCCTTAGGTTCCACACATCCGGTAACATTAACGAAATCTTTTGGCAAAATTGAAGAATTTGTAATTCATAATCATATAACCAGGATGTTGCTAGTGGAATTTAGCTTCCACAAACACAAAAAATAATTTATATTAAGACAGGAGTATAATCCATGCTTGACTCCAGTTTACCCACCTCATCTTGGTGAACAAAAAGCTGAAAACTACTTCGAGCACTCGGCCACATACATCCAGGCCATAGTTAATTTTCTCTGGGTTCAACTCTCTGGCTTGAATTGAAATTTCTCTGGGTTGATCCAGAGAATTTCTCTGGTTTCAACACAGAGAAAATTCAGTTCAATACCAACCTCAACACCACGCGCAACCATGGCAGCAAGCTTCTGATCAACTCTCTCTTTCTCTGTAGTGTCGGATTTGAAAAATATATACATATGCATGGACCAGCTTGAACAAGGATTGGTATCTCTACCAGTTTCTTCTCCTGATGAAGTTCCATCTTCAATGGAGAATGGTTTTTCAGCTCCTCCACCTGAAGTCCCCGATGTTGGGAATCTAGGGAGTGAGATACCACTGCAAAGCAACAAATCTAAGATACAAGACAACAAAAACCACTCCAAAGAAGATTTACCTGACATCGTGTATCATTTAGACCATACACAATTTTTAGATGCCTCTTTAGTTTCGAAAGTAGTTGTAGCGCAATAGCCGAGAGTCTCTCGATTTTCTCTGGCACACCTTCTTTAAAGTTCGTGTTTCTTCTCTCTCTCATCTGTTATTATATATATATATATGCTAGCAGGGTTTACAAATGCGGACAACGTGGATGGAGAGGGGATGGGGTGAAGGACCTTAGACTACAAAAGAACAAATTGTGGACCTAATCCATTACTAAAAGTTTTCATTAAAAAAAACCCTGATTTTGTGTTTGATTTGGCTCAAATAGTATTATGTAATAAAAAAGTAATTTTCTTAAAAAATCTCAGAACAGTGCAACGATCATTTTACTGTTAACGAAAGGTCCAATATTTTCGTAATACTATTATCAAAAAATCTCAAAACACAAAAGTTCAAAAGGGCACACAAAATTTTCTCCATAACAAAGAAAATAATTTTTTGATAATTGTTAAACGCATTAATATTTAAAAAAACTAAAAAAGTAATTTTTAAATCCAACCATCTGATAAGATATTTTGATATGTCAATATATACATATATTAATGGGGAAATTACACTGACGTGTGTCAGTGAAAAACTATTTACAACCAAATCAAAAAGGGGTTTTTTTTTAAGGTCCTTGATGTTATGATTTTATAGCATAAAAGACATTAAATATTTTTATGATGTCTAAGGTCCATCAACAATATTTTCATAATGTCTAAGGTCCCTCAACCTTGATCCAGAGAAATTTCAGTCCAAAGAAATTTTAGTCCAGAGAAAATTAGTGCAGAGAAATTTCAGTCCAGAGAAAATTGGTCCAGAGAAATTTCAGACCAAATTTCTCTGGAAAAAAAAAAATTAATCCAGAGAAATTCTCTGGTCCAAACCAAAGAAATTCAATTCTGTCTAAAATCCAGAGAAATTTTTTGCTGACTTCAAAGTGTTTTGATAGCTATGTTTCCAATTCACTACATAAATATAATATCCTTCCTAAGGACTACTTTCCTCATTTTCTTAGACAATAAAGCCACAGTCACAATAAAACATTAGAATTGCTTTAAAGCAAAGTGACCATTCATTGACCAGTGACCATGAGGTCACACATGAAGTTCAGGAGGTCACACATGAATCATGTAAATATGCTTGCTATTAGCTACAAACACAGTGCATTTTTCAATATGCCTATACTGGCCACAACCAAGAACAACACAGATACTCACTATGACCATAACACACAGCAGCCTTTCTATTACCATATTGTTCTCTGCACTGAATTGACACTTCAACTGTGTGTGATTGAGGGAATTCTAGTAATCACCTGTGTTAGAGTAGGTACTCAGTTTGAGAAATTTCTATTACCAGAGAAATTTCTCTCTTGAGAAATTCTAATTTCTCTAGATTTCAGAATTTCTCTCCAGAGAAATTCTTGATTCTCTGTGTTTTAACCAAATTTCTCTGGACTTTGGAATTTCTCTCCAGAGAAATTCTGAATTTTCTCTGGATTCTTTGTGTTTTGACCAATTTATATATATATATATATATATATATATATAAATAAACTACTAGAAAAATAAAACAGAACAGAACCAATTCGACTGAGGGACAAAACTGACTGAACTACTTGATGTTTCCGATGTTTTGTTCTAACATTTGAATCAATGGACTCAACTAACAGACTCATAGCAAAAGTATATTCCCAGGACATGACATAAAAAAGTTCCACAATGGTGCAAATGTGTTGTAAAGTGATATACGAATTATATGAAGTTCAGGAGGTCACACATGAATCATGTAAATATACGACCAGTATCCTATCACAAACTAACGCCTAAAACTTGTACAGCAGTAATAAGCTACCCATATTATATATATATATATATATCTACATCTGAAGCAGTCAGAGGCAGCTGCAGTGGAGGTGAAGTGATGAGATCGGGGAGAGAGAGAGAGGGAGGTTGCTAAAGTGCGCCATTGGAGAAGGAAAGGCAGACCGGGTCGCAGATCCGGCAGAGGCGTGACGGGGCGGAGGGAGGAGTCGGAGTAGAAGGTGTTGAGCAAGAAGCTCAAATCGTAGAGCTGTTACAGTATTTCAAAAACAGAGTGATGATGATTGCGTTTCCGATCACGCCACCGATTCAAGCTTAGGACAACGTGGATGGAGAGGGAATGGGGTGAGGGACCTTAAACTACAAAAGAACAGATTGTGGACCTAATCCATTACTAAAAGTTGGATAGGGACCTTAGACTGATTTTCCCAATCAAAAATATTAGGGTTTATTATATTTTTTGTCTTTAAATTATTATCAAATTGTCTATTTAATACCTGAATTATTGAATGAATCTATTTAATCTCTAAAGTATATAAATTAAAGTCTATTTAGTCCATGAACTATCGATTGTGTCTACTAGTTCCCTAAAATATATAAATCAAAATCTATTTAATCCCTAAAATAATTACAAAAATAAAATATATAGTCATACATATTATAAATTATTATGAAAAAATCTTTTAAATTTTTATTTTATCTTTAAAAGGTATTTTATTTCGTTGTATGTTTAAATTAATATTAGGGTTTGATTTTCAATCTTGGCAATAAATTATATGAATATTAGATATACTGAAAAAATAGAATTAGATAATTTAAATAATAACATTTCGCTACAAATAGTAATAGAACAAAAAAATATATTAATTAAGTAATAAAAAAAACTTAGCAAAAAACTTAAAATTAATCAATTATAAATTATAAACAAAATCTGACATATAATACTAGATAAAAACAAATATGTATCCATTATAAAAGATAAGTAATAAAATATTATAGATAATTACCCTAATCCTTGTAAAAGAAATTCAATATATAGATTGACGCCCACTTTTTATAAACAAAATAAAAATTTAAGATTTTTTTGAAATAAAATTTTAATTAGATATGATCCTTTACTAATTTATAATATTTATGGGTTATATTTTATTTTTGTAATCCTTTTAAGGACTAAATAAGTTTGAATTAAATACTTTAGACACCTAATGAATTCAATCGATAATTTATGGACTAAATATATTTTGATTTATATGCTTTAGGCATCAAGTATATATTTTGATTTATATACTTTTTAATTTTTTATATAAAAAATATTTAAAAAAAAAGATGATATGACCCAAATAAATATATTTATCTAAAGCCTATTTTATGAAGTGGATTAAAAGTCACTTCTCAATTTTTAACCCACTTTATTCTCTTATAAAAAAAAACTAAAAAAAATTAAAAAATAATTTTTATCCATCTGTTTAAAACACCCCTAAATGAGCGAACTTTTAATTTGTTAGTTTTTTCATGGGACACCATTATCAAGTAGTTCCTCAATATTAATGAGGGTATGTTTGGTGACCGCAAACTAGCTAGCTGGCTAGCACACCACCACAATTGAAAAGGACATTTTTTGGGGGCAAGAATAGTGAAAAGGATATTAGTTGGACCAGAGACCAAATGATTGTTCTTGCTTTGGCCCATAGGTATGGTATGGTATGCCAATCAACACTTGAATCAAACTTGTATTTTCTTCCCATGCTTTAATGTAATTGCGTCCATGCCTTTCTTTCTTTACTTGTCCTCTTCAACTATGAATATGAATCCTACCCCAAAAAAAAAAAAAAAAAAAAAAAAAAAAAAAAAAAAAAATTATGAATATGATATGGGTTGTGGTGACAGGTGATTGGTGAGGCATAGGATAGACACACAAAAAAAAAAAACAAAAAAAAAAACAAAAACAAAAGCAAAAGAAAACAAAAACAAAAACAAATCCATTTATATTATTGAGTGATAACTACCTAAACTATTATTCTTCAATTCACAGGGCATGTTATAATTAGAAAACATAAATTAAAATATTTCTTCATCAAATTTTATTACTTTTTAAATTTATTTAAATTGTTTGTCTTAAAAATTATAATTAGAAATTGCATAAAAAATATTTATAGAAATTTAATGTATATATGTAAACGATTTAATTCTATCTAGGAGGTTTTTTCTTTTTTTCATTTTCTTTTATTAGGGAAAGAGAAAGGGGATAAAGGTGGTGGCATACTATTTGTAAAGAGAGAAGGTTGGTAGAGGAGAAAGGAGCGGTGGTGATTTATTTATAGAGAAAGTGAGTGATGGATGGTGGGAGATGATGATGCAATGGTGTTGTTAGCTGTTGTAGAAAGAGAGGTTGGTGAGTGGGTCGATATATCGAGATGGAAAAATTATTAAGTATTTTTGAAATAATAACTAATTTTATTTTTCAATTCATAGATTTTATATTATTTATTAAAATTTAAATATAAAAGTGATAAATCTTATGATTTAAATCAATAGCTGTTAATTTAAAACAATATTTAGGTTAAGTTTGACATAATCTAAATAATATAAAAAGTCAAAAAGTCACTATCCTATTTAAGTCACATCATCTTATTTAAATCACATTACCTCTCTAACACATCACATCAAACCCAATCCAAACCCAACTCATATAAGCCAATAAGTCAAAAAGTACACTTTTTTAAAACATCTCAAACCAACCCTTAAACTTACTTTAAACTGAATAAAGATGGAACAATATACCTACCATGTTATAAATTTGTTAATCCCATTAATTAGGCCTCGTTTGGAGAGTGATTATTTTAGTTAAAAAGTCAAAAAATTACAAAAAATTGTCACATTACCTTTCTATTTTTTTGTATATTTTTTCATAAAAAGTCAAAAAATTACTAAAATAACATGTTCCCAAACAAGACGTTAGTATTGAGAGAGACTGACGTAAAGATGAAGGTTATACCTTGAACTTTACGCTTACACTTTGACTAAAGTGTAAGCTTTCAATTATTGCTATGTAAATTAAGATAAGTATATTAACAAATCTATAGTTTGAATATGGTCAATAGGTACGATCTTTTCTCTCTAAATTATGACTTTCGATATATAAAAATAAAAATAAATAAATTAAGATACAAAAGTGTTAGGTGTAATTTATCATAATATTCTTTTAGTTTATTTTTTTTAATGGATAAGCTAAAATACGTTGTTTACATATATGCTATATTATTAAAAAAAAGTGTAGCAATAAGAAGAGACAATCCAAGGGGGAGTAGTAGTATTATGACTATGTTTGGTATGAATTTTTTTGATTATTTTGATTATAAAAGATAAAATAAATTAAAAAATTAATAAAATAAAATATCATATTTAAATTATAATTATTTTATTTTTTTTCTCACAAAATTGAAAAACTTATTCCAAATAAAAATTTTTAATTCTAAATTAAAATAATTAAAAAATCAAAAAATCAATTAACGTCCTAAATGCAGGTATAGGCAGTGTTTGGGTTCTCACGAGGGTCTCCCTTATCTCCAAATTTGAAAATAATGTGACAGCTGGCAGGGTCTTAAACTCCGTGGCCCACACAGAGGAACATTAACTGCCACGCGTCAGTGTTCTACTCCTTTGTAGTGTTTTGAGAAATAGTAACATTTAGTTCTATGTGAATCTCACACTAATATAAAATATTAGATAGAATTTTTAAAATTTTTAATATTTTTGTTTGAGTAATGAGTAAAAAGTTGATTTTTGATTTTTTTATATAAATTTTTTAAATTTTTTAAATAAAGAAATAATGTAATTAAAAATATTAAAAAATTAATTTTTTATCAAATTTTCAAAAGAGTCCTTTGTCTCGAATGAGCTGGCTGCCTAGATAAATAATGTGGTAGTAAATTTTTATTTTTTTATTTTTAGTTAATTAGATTAGATGGATGGATAGTCATGATAATTGGTAGTGAATTGCACTACTAGTTTCCTCATACAATGCATGCAGAGTTTGTGATGAGGGTCCACAATTAATGAAGAGTTGAGACAGACCACCTTATGTGGAACTAAATAGGTACATGCACTGAGGCCGTGTATAGGATTGGGACCAAAACAAATAAATAAATAAAAATCATTTGTTTTTCCATCTCCATGGGGAAATTTAATTTTTTACAATTAGGTATGTGATTCACTGGACTAATTAATTTAGAGGATCAACCTTACCATCTACTAGTAAGAGACTCAATTAGAGTCTGGGCAAAACCTTATATGAATTGACCTAAAGAAATCAATTATACTTAGAAGATTTCGAATTTCAAACCTTAAAGGGAACACACATTGAGGTTGTATTTAGATTATGAATATCAAGATAAATTTGAAAAGACAAAAGGAAAGTGGATAAAATGTAAATAAAATATAATTATATTTCATTCATATATTTTTTTTAAAATTCATATTTAAATTTATAATGTAAATACAGTATTAGATTTGTCTACTATGCCAGTCTCTTAAGTTCCATCTCCATTGGGGAGGCCGCTTCGGTTGGCTATGTGGGTTGAGTAGTTGGGATTAAATTAGTAACTAAAAAATAAAATAAGTTAAAAAGTCAATCAAATAAAATATCAATCTAAATTATAATCATTTCACTTTTTTTCTCATAAAAATTGAAAAAAAAAATAAATAAATAAATAAAATCAATTGAAATGAACTTTTTAATCCCAAACTTAAAAAGTCTTAATTCCAAAAGTCAATTAAATTTTTTTTTGCCAAATGGCAACTGAGTATTATTATCCCTTTCAGAACTCTTTTGTTCTTTTGTTCAGTTTTATTTATAAATCTTGTTTGTATTTGTGCATAAGAAAGGGAAATATATATATATATATATGTACGAGTAAGAAATAATATTCTCGTATAATCCTGTTGATCAAGTCTGCGCTTCTCTAAATGTCATCACTTTACTTCCTGAAAACACAAACGTGAGTTAGCCAGTGGGTGTGTACCGGATACCTCTCCGATACCTAAGTCAGCAAACTAGACAAATAGACAAAAACTCTATGTATTTGGGAATCAAAGTTGTGTGTTACCTCTCCATAGGTAATGTTACGAGCTTTTATAGATTCCGCGTGGGACAATCCTAGTAGGACTCTTATTCCTCCATGTAGAATCCTCCTAGGAATCACACTCCTGAAAGATATAATACTTATCATTCTACACCTCCCTCACTGCTTAAACCAAGTGAGATGGTTTTACCTCGGTAGTATAACAAAACGACCGAGCTAATATTGCCATGCTAAAGCAGCAGAAATGACCAAGTTCCAACTAGTTTGGTTCTTCCATTCATTGCTTGTACCTCGGTTTGATCATTTGAAACCGAGCTAACCGCAGTAAGTTCTGACCGCGCTAACCATAGCAAGGTCAACCTCAAAAAGCCATAACACCTCGGCCCAAAACATTGTGGCCGAGATAATTACCACTCCAACCGAGGTGGCTGAGCTAACTGCAAGGCTACTTTTGGATCGAGCTAACTACAAGACCTTTTTACTCAGCCTTTTTTACCGTGGCCCACAGAACGGCTCATTATCCAACTTGGCCCAATTTATTTATAAATTACCCTCTCAATATATATATATATATGAGATATTGTTTATCAAATGTAAAATATTTTTACTAAATTTAATACACTATTTTTACTAAAATCAAAATACTTTATAATTATTTTTTTAAAAACTTATTTTCAAGTCACATTTCACTACAATATCTACTACAACAAATAAGAATTTTAGGGACTGTATTTTTTTTTTGTTCTAAAAAATGATAATTTTGTTACAAAAAAATATTTAGGGATCAATTTTGTTGTCACGAAGATAGTCATTATAAAGTTATCCCAAAAAGTATATAAAAAAATAAAAAAAAAATAAAAAAAGAAAGAAAGAAAGACTTCTAGTTACAAAATTTTGATAATGTTGCTAACAAAGCAAAATAATTTGGTCTAAAAAGGTTTATTTCTTGAAATAAAAAATTTGATCCAGAAAAATAATAATTCATCACTAAATGTCTAATTTTGTTGTCACAATACAATAATAACACTTTTGGTAACAAAAATATTTCATCATTGAAAAGTTATTTTATCACTAATGTTTAGAGTGCACTAAAAAAGCATACTTATTTATCTTTTTATCTTTTTTGAATCATATCATCTCTCTATTTTTTTTGCATTTCTTTTGTAAAAAGTCAAAAAATATACTTATTTAAATCATCCAAAACAACCATGTAACTAGGGGTGTGCGCGGTGCGGGTCGGTGCGGTTTGAGAGAAAAATAGAAACTGTATGGCGGGTGGCGGATTGATAAAAGTGTCACTAAAATTTGTCATTTTTCTTATCAAAAACCGGCGGTTCGGTTGGCAAATAATGGCGAATTTGCCTTGGCGGTTCGGGCAAATTGGTGATTTATAAAAAATATAATTCAAATTACAAAACTTAAATCAAAGAGTAAAAAAAAGAAGAGAGATACCGTGATGTTAAGCATCTTGCGAAACTTTCTTCTGATGTAACAAGTGTAGCAACAACATGATAATATCAACGACTATGTCATCAGTTCATTACAAGCATCTGTGGAAGCTACAATGATCAAATACAATACATAAAATTAATATCATTCAGGGTTTACGATATATTGAAAATGTTTACTGTTGAAAAGTATTTAGATTGAAAAGTGAGTTGATGCAAGTTTGCAACATGGCCAGAAAAAAAAAAAAAAAAGATTGAAAAGTAAATTGGAATCTAACTTTATTTTGGATTACTGACATCTCGAATTCCCCTCGAGCAGTAATATAATACTATATTCTAAGGTATAGAATAACAAGCAAATTTCAGTAAAAAAGAATTTTTAGAATCTTATAAAACATGATTTAATAGTGGTGCGGGTCGGTGCGGTTTGGAAGAAAAATAGAAACCGGCGGATTGATAAAAGTGTCACTAGAATTTGCCATTTTTCTTACCAAAAATCGATAGTTCGATTGGCAAATAATAACGAATTTGCCTTGGCGGTGCGGCTCGATGCAGTTTTGACGATTTCGGTAGTATTATACACACCCCTACATGTAACTATTTAGTATTTGCCTTCGTGTAGAACAGTTGAGTTATGTTGCAAATTTCTTGTACCTCAAAATCTTGTATGATTGAAGGACTACGAGTAAATTAAGACAAATCAAAAAAAATGGGGTAAATCACACAAGTAACAGTCGTGATAGAGGCCTCGAATTTGGCTCGAACAGAACCCGGAGGAGGGAGGGAGGAGGAGAGGAAGAAGAGAGAGGAAGGGAGAGAAGAAGAGGAGCCGCAGTGGAGGGGGCCATAATCACCGGGGGAGGAGGAGGAGGAGGAGGAGGAGGCGGAGGCGGGAGGCGATCAGACAGCGAGCTCGGCAATTTGGATCGAGCGACGATCGGACGGGTGAAGCTCGGCGAGTCATGACGGTGAGTCTTCCACAAATCCGAACCCCCTTCCCTCTCTTTCCTCTCTCTTCTTCCCCTCCCCTCCCTTCTGGTTCTGCAAGGAAGAAGAAGAAAAAAAAAAAAAATGATTTCGAGGCAAATTCGAGCCTCAAATTCGAGGCCTCAATCATTTTTCCACAAGTAATATCATATTTTTTTGCACAATAACATTGTTTCTTTTTAAATAAGGTTAAAGACGCAAAAATTTGATACAGAAAAGTATAAAAATATAAAGATAAACAAAAAAATATATATTAAAAATAATGTGTAAAAGTAAAAAGGATAATAACATTATTTATTTTTATCTATATAACTAATGAATTATTGATAATAAAAAAAAAGGCTACAGTGTACATGTAATGAAAATTAAGATCTTTATGAAACTCAATATAACTATATTAAAATTGTAATATATATGTTTTTAAATCTTAAAAATGATTGATACACTAAATTTAAGTTTGTTTGAATCATTTGAATTTGTACATGTCAGTCACCGTTCGGATGACTACCTGGACGACGGACACAATCTTTATCAACCCTGTAAGTTTTATTATCGAATGACTAATTGAATAACCGATAATATATACAAATTCTAACGATTTAAACAAACTAAAATTTAGTGGAGGTAACTTTGATATTTAAATATTAAGAGAAGTCGGTAAGGACATATCCAATGGACATCCAATTGAAAATTTGGAGTTTTGTGGAGAAAGCAATCGAATCTCTTTAGGAGTGGTTGGTTTTGGTGCAATAAAAAAAGATCTTGTTACATACGGAGAAATTTTTGAGAGCAATGTTTCATTTTATTGGAAAAAGGTGGAGACTCTTTTTTTTTCTGGATCCTATTATTTCTAATGTATTGAGATTAAGTTAATTTTTTATTTTTTATTTTTTTTTTCTTCCTATCAGTTACTGACATGTGCGTGTGGAGATTATGAGGGTCAAAGAAAAATGAGGTCTCTATCATTTCTACATTTTATTTATTAATTAATATCTTTTTATTGTTTTTAAAAATTTCATTGTAGATGTTATGAGTTTTATAACTTAAATAAATAATCATTAATTTGAATTTCAAAGAATAGTTGAATAATTTCTTGATGGACTGGATCATAACTCATTGAGAGCCTTTAATACAGCTCATGAATTTATATGGGTCTATACTAACTTGTTGCTGTTTGACCTTGACGTAGTTGACTTCATACTGAGCCGGAGCTTTTGTCAACTTTGACGTGAATCTAAACATTTTGAAGCATTATTTTGCTTTTGAAGCTTCATTTTCACTTGAAAATAAATTTATTCACATATTTTGTTTTTAATATAAAAAATATATGATTGATCCAAATAAGTAAATCTTATATTAAAAAGTACAATAATTTCACTCAAAATGATAGTTTCAGTATATATACATCAACAAAAAATATAAATGTACGAATAAAATTGGACTCATCGTCGCTATGGTTCAATGGGTGAATTGAACTCATCACATAATTTATTTTAATAATTAATTTAGTTCAAATTTTAAGTCCCTGTATATAAATAATCACCATGGCCACATGAACGTGATAAATAAATTTTTAGTGTTAGTAAGGCTTTGTTTGGAAAGTTGAGTTGATTTTTTGATTTTTTAATTATTTTAGCCTTGGCTAAGTTCGTGTAAGTTGATTTTTTTGACTTTTATAAGAGAAAAAATGAAATAATTATGATTCAGATATGACATTTTATTTTATTAACTTTTTAATATATTTTATCTTTTTGTGGCTAATTTAGCTATAAAACCAAATTAGCCAACATCCCAAACGACACTTAACACTTAGGTTTCGTTTGGCATAAAAAGTTCATGTCAAAATAGTCACAAAAAGACAAAATAAGCTAAAAAATTAATAAGTCAAAACATCACATTCAAGCCATAATCAATTTATTTTTTCTTTTACAAAAATCAAAAAAGACAAAAAAAATCTATTTCAAACAAGACTTTTTAGCTTTAAGTTAAAATAATGAATAAGCCAACCCACTCCCCCAACGAAGACTGAGCTGTATTCTTAAAATGGAAAAGAAAAATGGTTGGAAAAAAAACGAAGCTTGAATTGAAATACATTAAAAAATAGATACTCAGAGCGTTGGAATAAAATCTTATAGAAGTACCTATGAGTGTATAATATTTGCCAAAAAATTAAGGATGGTGTTTGACTGAACGGACTATATAAAGGAGGATTAGAATTCATTAGACTTGAGTCTTTCTTTGGACTATTTGGTTAGATTGGATATGTATCTTGTGTTTGTTTTTTCATGGGATTAGATGTCTGAAAATGACTATTTTTAGTAAATTCAACGTTTGGTTGGACGAATTGGATAAGATAAATGAATAAAGGACTATTTTATCCTTTTATAATTGTTTACTAAGTAATAGCAATATTAAACATATTTTTAATATTTTAATTTTTTAGCTAGATTAAATAAAATTTTATTTTATTTTATTTTTTACACAATTAAATAAATTTTTTTTTTTAAAATTAAATGAATAAAATATCAATAAAAATATATGTTATTTTTTTAATTAAAAATTTTAAATAAATTTATTTTTAAAAATAATAATAATTAAATAATTAAATTAAATAAATTATAAACAAAATTTGAAAATAAAACATCAATAAAATATCTATAAATCATTATTTTAAAAAATTAAATAAATAAAACATCAATAAAAAGTTAAACAAAATTATTTTATTTTTAAATTGAGACATTTAAATTTTATTGAATTTTACTAAATATAATACATAATTAAATAGTAGAGGGTCAAAATGGTCATTTCATCACCTAATCTCAACAGTGGATAGTCCTCCAAAAATTGTCCCATACCCCCCAGGATACAATTGTCCTCCGTATGGGGGATAAAGAGTCCGGTCGGACTCCATGTCCGTTGGATTAAAAAAAAAAAAAAAAACAAATGTCGGATGAAGAGTTTCTCCCGAATTACAATCCCAATAGTGAATAATCCCCCCTTATCCCCCTAATCAAACACACCTCTTATGCTTTAAGTAAAGCTATTTTAATCAAATTTGAGTATTAAATTTTAGGATAAATTATAAATGCACTTCTTGATATTTGTTTAATGTAGAGATTGCCTGTTATAGTTTGAAAAATTACAAATATCTCATTGTTAGAATTTTTTATTTAACAAAATTAATTAAAAAATGATATTTATAATTACTTTCCTATATAATAATAAAATTACCTAAATTATAAATTAAAATATATTTCTAATATCATTAAAAACTGTTAATTGAGTTGGTAATTTATTAATAAAAAAAACAATTTGTTATGAAGTTAGAAATTTCAGGGGTGAAATATAATTTTTAAAACTATAAAGAGTATTTTAATCAAATCTCAAGAGATGTATTTGTAATTTATCTTAAATTTTAAATATCACCGGATGTGTGATTGATACATTAATTTAGTAGTTTTCATCCTTGTGAGGCATCTTATGGTGACGTCAATACATTAATGATACATCCTAAATTTTATCAGTGATTAATTTAATAGTTTTCATCCTTGTGAGGCATTTATGGTGATGTCAACACATTAATGATACATATGACATATATGAAAAATTTTAGAAAAAAATACTATTCAGTCATTGTGAGGATATATTTTTTAGATAGCAATACGTGGTCAATGTGACACTAAAATGCCAGCCGAGGTGTCACGTGTCCTTAACTTAACATCGAGGTAATCTCAGCTAGTCCGAGGTTATCTGTGGAGATACCGGAATCCGAGATGAATGGATAACTTACAAGAGTCCTGGATAGGTATTGAACCAGAGTTCATTGAAGTTAGACTTCTATAGGGATCAGGTCAGTGTTGGTTATAAAAGTAAGGCGCCCTCGTGAGTCTAAGATACGTTTTTGGTATTCTGAATAGTGAGTAAAGCGCTTTTACTATTTTTAAGAGATAACTGACTTGATCGTCGGAGTGTCCTCGGGTGGACGAACCACTGCCGGAATCTTATCTTTCTGTGACAGGTTGTTCGGGCTTAATCTATTCTGCTGATACTCTCCAACTGAGTACCTATTTGGCAGTGTGGTCGGAAATTGACACACACAATCATAATCATTAAAAAATTATTACATATTAATTTTTTTTTTTTTAATTTTAATTATTAATATCCATCATTTTTTATAATTACTGTTTTTAATCACCACCAATAGGTTATTTTCTCAAAATTTTATATCCATTATTTAATCTCCATAACATTACTTTAGGTTATATTTGTTTGGAACGACTAAAAAGGTTGAATTGGACTAGAAAAAGTACAAAGCTTACATATGAGAATTTGTTTTCCAACGAACTTGTAATCTTGCATTTATTTGATAGTACTAGCAATCTGAATTGAATTGTTATTTTTTCATACGGAGATTATCGGATATAATCTTGGGATTATTAGCCTCTTTCTTTAATTTATTTTACCTTCACAATCAAATGATAAAAAATGATCTTTCAAATTTTATTTCACTCAAATCAAACAAACTATTAATATATACTTAATTTGTTGAATATACCTCCTTATTAGAATGTGAGACCCAATTAGTTTTGGAAAAAGAGTTTTAATTTGATTTGGTTTAGTATAATATATTTTTATATATTATATTTGTGGAGGCCCAATCCAATTTGGTTACAATTTTGATAAAATAAACCCTAGAATTAACAATATAGAAATATATTGTTTGGTTCTTCAAAAAAGGGTGTATTATTTTTTCCCAAGAAAAAAGTAGCGGTTGATATACTTCCTCGATAATAGTGCCCGTGTATGGACAATTGGTGAGGTTTGGTGAACAATGCTTGATTTGTTCAAGCTTTTGTTTCTTTTGTGTGGAAGTTGATTTGGTTCGTTATTTTGGGTCTTCTTCAACTTTGGTTCTGAAGATTTTGGTTCATCTATTTGGTGAGGTCTTTCTTCTTGTTTATTTGTGATTATTGGAATTCACCTAAGGGTGGTTTTGTGAGACCATTAGTGTCTCGTTTGTAATCGTTTGGAACTTATTTGGTTGATAGTGGAATTGGATTTCGATCCCGTGGACGTACCTCACATTGAGGGAACCACGTAAAAATTCTTGTGTTGCCTTTGATTTAATTTTTTCGCATTAGTTTTTATTCTCATTGATTGATTTACTTGTGGGGATTCATCGATTTTCCCTAACAACTAGTATCCGAGCTTAAGGTTTATTTGGATCTATTTATTTGTGTAAATCAATGGAGGGGAATGTGGGTCGTATATCTAGCTTCAATGGAAGCAATTGGGTAACTTGGAAAACTAAAATGGAGGACATATTATTTTGTAAAGACTTGTATAGACCCATTGAGGGTGATAGTGGCAAACCTGCTGATATGAAAGATGATGAGTGGAAGAGGCTTAATCGAAAAGCCGTTGGTGTTATCCGTCAATGGATTGATGACAGTGTGTTTCATCATGTTGCTACTGAAACTTCAGCACATGATTTATGGAAAACATTAGAGAGTCTTTATGATAGAAAATCAACCACAAATAAAGCCTTTCTGTTTCGTAAGTTGGTTAATTTAAAATATAAAGAGGGCAGCTCTATTAAAACATCTGAATGAAATAAAAGTATTATTAACCAACTTGCTTCTATGAAAATTATTTTTAATGATGAGTTGCGAGCTTTGATGCTACTTAGTTCTTTGCGAAAGTTGGGAGACTTTGGTTGTAACGATTAGTAATTCTTTTACCCGATGGAGTTATCACAATGGGCCAAGTCACCAATAGCTTGTTGAATGAAGAAACTAGAAGAAAATCAGCCGGTTCCTCTCATTCAGAAGCATTTGTTGTGAGAGGCCGAAGCAAAACAAGGGGGAGGAGTAAGACTCCTCATGGTCGTGATCAAAAGCGTGACAAGTCAAGAGATGGTTCTCTTTCAAAGAAAGGCGTTGAGTGTTATTATTGCCATGAGAAATGGCACATGAAGCGAGAATGCCGAAAGCTCAAGAACAAGGAGAAAAGGCGTGACAAAAGTGTGGATAAGAAGCAAGAAGACACAAGCGGCGATTACTCTGGAATGATCTCATGGTCGTTTGTGAAAATGATTGTATCAATTTTGTGGGCCAAGAGAAGCGGTTGGGTAATTGATTAGTGCTTCTTTTCATGTGACTTCTCGAGTTGATTTCTTCACTACCTACACTCTGAGGAGATTATGGTTACATTGAATGGGTAACAAAGGTCTGTCTAAAATTATCAGCATGGGTGATGTTTGCTTGGAAACAAATTTGGGCTGCAAATTGTTGCTTAAAGATGTGAGGCATGTTCCCGACATTCGCCTCAATTTAATCTCTACTGGGAAGCTAGATGATGAAGGCTTCAATAACAAATTTGGTGATGGAATATGGAAGCTCACAAAGGGTTCTTTGGTGGTGGCTAAGTGCAAGAAGACTCATACACTTTATTCGATCCAAGGAAAAATTTGTAAAGGTGTTGTCAATGCACTTGAAGATGATACTTCTACTGAATTGTGGCACAGGCGACTTGGGCACATGAGTAAAAAAGGGCTACAAGTTTTGTTCAAGAAAGAGCTTCTACCCGGTTTGAAAGGTACACATCTTAAAACTTGTGTTCATTGTTTGGCGGGTAAACAACATAGAGTTTCTTTTCATAAAAATGTTGCTTCTAGAAAAGAAAATGTGTTGGAGTTAATTCATTCGGATGTTTGTGGTCCTTTAAAAGTTAGAACACATGGTGGTGCACTTTATTTTGTTACTTTCATTGATGATTATTCAAGGAAAGTCTGGGCTTATTTACTAAAAACTAAAGATCAAGTTCTAGAAGTATTTAAGCATTTTAGGACCATGGTTGAAAGAAATAGGGGAGAAATTGAAGTGCATCCCAGAGACAATGGTGGTGAATACATTAGGCCATTTGATAAGTATTGTCGTAGCCAAGGTATTCGATATCAAAAACGATTAAGAAGACTCCTCAACAAAATGGCGTTCGAGAGGATGAACCGCACCATTGTAGAAAGAACAAGGTGTTTGCTTTCACAAGCTAAATTGCTAAGATCCTTTTGGGGTGAGGCAATGAGTACAATGATTGGCGTGATCAATTTGTCTCCTTGCTATCCTTTGAATGGTGATATTCTTGAAAGAGTTTGGGTGACAAAGATGTGTCTTATGAGCACTTGAGAGTGTTTGGTTCTTGAGCTTTTGTTCACATTTCAAAGGATGAGAGGTCAAGCTTGATAGTAAGTCAAGACAATGTATTTTTCTTGGCTATGGGCGTAATGAATTTGGGTATAGATTGTGGGATCAGTCGACAAGAAAGTCATTGAAGTCGTGATGTTGTGTTTCTTGAAGACCAAACAATTGAAGACTTTGGCAAAGGTGATCAAGGAGTAAAAACTAGTGATCTCATTGACATGGATCCATCTCCTTCATCTTCAGTTGATGATGAAAATGGGGGAGATGTGCAGCCACATATTGAAGATGTGAAGGATGATGCAAATCCTAATGAAGTTGAGCCAGAAATTGAGGAAGAGCATCCAACTCAAGAACCGCCACCACAACTTGAGTTGAGGAAATCTACAAGGGACCGACAACCTTCAAGAAAGTATCCTCCCAATGAATTTGTGTTGATTTCTGATCAAGAGGAGCCGGAGAGCTACCAAGAAGCAATTGAGCATGCAAAGAAAGATGATTAGAAAAAGGCCATGGAAGAGGAGATGAATTCCTTACTTGAAAACCAGACTTATGATTAGTGAAGTTGCCTAAAAGGAGGAAAATTCTGAAAAATAAGTGGGTCTTCAAATTGAAGAATGATAGGAAGAATCTGAGGTACAAAGCGCGTCTTGTTGTGAAAGGCTTTGGGCAAAAGAAAGGTATTGACTTTGACGAGATTTTCTTCCCAGTTGTGAAGATGCCTTCTATTCGGGTTGTACTTGGCATGGCTGCAAGTATGAACCTTGAAGTTGAACAACTTGATGTGAAGACCGCATTTCTTCATAGTGATCTTAAAGAAGAAATTTACATGGAGCAACCGGAAGGTTTTGTAGAAAGGAAAGAAATTTGTTTACAAATTGAAGAAAAGTTTGTATGGCCTCAAGCAAGCTTCGCGACAATGGTACAAAAAATTTGACTCTTTCATGATGAATAATGGTTTTTCTAAAACCACTTCGGACCATTGTGTGTTTGTGAAAAAATTTCCGGATGGCAAATTTATTATTCTTTTGCTTTATGTTGATGACATGTTAATGTGGGTCAAAATTCCACCATGATTAACAAGTTGAAGTTGGAGTTGAGCAAGTCCTTTGCTATGAAAGATTTGGGGCCGGCAAAGCAAATACTTGGTATGAAAATTGTTCGTGATCGCAAAGAAGGACTGATTTGGTTGTCTCAAGAAAGCTACATTGAGAAAGTTCTTGAGAGGTTCAACATGAATAAAGTAAAGCCGGTTGGTTGTCCACTTGCGGGTCACTTTAAGCTTAGTTCGAATCAATGTCCTACAAGTGAGAAAGACAAAGAAGAGATGTTGAAAGTTCCTTATGCTTCAGCAGTTGGTTCTTTGATGTACGCCATGGTTTGTACAAGGCCGGATATTGCTCACGCCGTTGGTGTGATGAGTCGTTTTCTCTCTAATCCGGGTAAAGAACATTGGGCAGCGGTAAAATGGATTCTAAGATATCTTCGAGGGACTTCAAAGGTGTGTTTGTGTTTTGGAGATGGTAAGCCGATGCTTGATGGGTTCACAAATTCTGACATGGCTGGTGATATTGATTCTAGGAAATCTATTTCAGGGTATTTGATGACTTTTGCAGGGGGAGCTGTGGCATGCCAATCTAAATTACAAAAATGTGTTGCTCTCTCAAATCGAAATTTGAATTTATTGCCATTACAGAAGCTTGCAAATAAGAGTTATGGTTGAAGAAATTTTTGCAAGAGTTGGGTTTGAAGCAAGAAAGGTATGTGCTTTATTGTGATAGTCAAAGTGCTATTCACTTAAGTAAAAATTCTACCTTTCATTCGAGATCGAAACACATTGATGTGAGATACCATTGGATTCGTGATGTGTTAGACTCGAAATTGTTACAACTCGAAAAGGTTCACACAGATGATAATATCTCGGATATGTTGACAAAGACTTTGTCGAGGGACAAACATTTAAAGTGTCGAACTTTGGCGGGTATGGTTGATGTCTCTACCTAAGTCGGTAGCTGGAGAATTGTTGGGTATACCTCCTTATTAGAGTGTGGGACCCAATTGGTTTTAGAAAAAGAGTTTTAATTTGGCTTGGTTTAGTATAATATATTTTTATATATTATATTTGTGGAGGCCCAATCCAATTTGGTTATAGTTAGGGTTTTGATAAAACAAACCCTAGAATTAATAATATAGAAATATATTGTTTGGTTCTTCAAAAAAGGGTGTATTATTTTTCTCCAAGAAAAAAAGTGGCGGCTGATATATTTCCTCGATAATAGTGCCTGTGTATGGACAATTGGTGAGGTTTGGTGAACAGTGCTTGATTTGTTCAAGCTTTTGTTTCTTTTGTGTGGAAGTTGTTTGGTTCGTTATTTTGGGTCTTCTTCAACTTTGGTTCTGAAGATTTTGGTTCATCTATTTGGTGAGGTCTTTCCTCTTGTTTATTTGTGATTATTGGAATTCACCTAAGGGTGATTTTGTGAGACTATTAGTGTCTCGTTTGTAATCGTTTGGAACTTATTTGGTTGATAGTGGAATCGGATTTCGATCCCGTGGACGTACCTCACATTGAGGGAACCACGTAAAAATTCTTGTGTTGCCTTTGATTTAATTTTTTCGCATTAGTTTTTATTCCCATTGATTGATTTACTTGTGGGGATTCATCGATTTTCCCTAACACAATTAGTATTTTTACAGCTGTTAGATGATGCACGAAAATCTACCATTAGGATTATGTGCCGTTTTGGAAAGAGTAATAAAACGCAACGTTTTTGTTGATGTGAAAAAACCGAGCCACCCAAGCATAAGAAATGCATTTGGAAAGTGATAAAAACGCTGCCTTGTCAAATTATGTAAATACCCTCTATCATTCCCAAAAAATTGTTAAAACACACACATGGGTAAAATAGTAAAATTTCAAAGTTTGACAAGGGTATTTTGGTCATTTTACTTTGATTTGACACAATAAACAAATATTAACCCAAAAAGTCAAAAATCATTTTTTTTATCAACTTCTCAAATCACTTTTCAAAAAAATCAAAAAGTTTAGTAAAAAATTAAAAGTCAACTTTTTACAAACTTTCCAATACATACATGTAACATAATAGTACCTCTATTCATGAGAAGTTATTTTGTGTTCCTGAAATAAAACATGATCGAATGTAATAAGAATGTGGTTGTTTATTGCAACTTATAGCTCCTTTTTTGTTTTCTTCTTATTCTTGAAAATATGCGTCAAATTGCTTAAAATAGTTTCTGCTTACAATTTATAAATAAAAAATAACTTCAATAATTTTTCTTAAAAAAAATTGATTATCAAGAAGTAAATGAAGGATATTTTTAATTTGTACTTTTTTAATTATTTATTTTTATCTCATAATAAACTGCATCCTATAAGGACAATAAGAGACAATTTACTTGCAATTAAACGAGTAGAAGGAAGGCCCAATTTACAATTTTATGCGACTTAACAGGTGCCATTTTCGTTTTCGTTTTCCTTTCCTATTTATTGGAAAATTTTATTGTATATCCCTTTCATAAGAGATATATTATATATATTTTTAATTATGTCATTTTTTTAATTATGATATTATTTTTATTATGAATCATAAAATTTTTAGTCATAACTTATAGTATTTAATTATATTATTTTTTCTTTTAATTATGACTCAAAATATATAAAATTATTTCTTTAAAATAGGATACCTATGATATACATTCAAATAGATGTGTATAGTCTTTCCCCTATTTGTAACCCAAGCCAGTCTCAAATTTCTAATGGACTGTTTGTTATAGTATTACGATGATTATAACTTATTTTAATTTAAGAATTTGTATTAAATTATTTGGTATAATTTCTGTGTATAACTTATTAGTTAGAAATAACTTAAATAAACAGAAAAAAATAATCATTTAAAAATTGACACAAGAATACTTTTAATTTCTACTTTTTAATTATAATAATATTATATGTATCAATTAGTGTACTAACTAGTGCATCAATTGATGATATGTCATAATTTAAAAAGTTTTTAAAATTTATAATGTGATTAATGAGTAAAGTCAACAACAATATCATGATTAATATTAGAGAAAAGATTTGTGACTCGAAAATCTTGGTCCCGAATGCCCCTAATTCGTGAAACGACGTCGTTTCACGACTTTAATTTTTTTTTTTATTTTTCTTCTTCTTCCTCGTGGCTTAACTCTAAAACCGGGGAGGGTGAGGGGGAGAGAGAGAGAAGTAGAGGAGAGGAGAAAGAGAGGCGCCGCCCGATCTGTCCGCCATGACCGATTATCATGACCGTCGTAGCCACTTGCCCGATCGTCATGACCTCAGACCACCGCCTCCGCCTCCGCCTCCTCCTCCCCCAATGAATATGCACCCTCCAGTCCCCCTCCTCCCTCCTCCTCCTCCACCCTCCTCCCTCCTGCCTCCTCCTTCCTCCTTTCTTTCTCTTCCTCTGATTTTCTTCGTCTTCTAAGAAAAAAAAAAAAAGTCGAAAACGACATCATTTCTGATTCGGGATTGATTCGGGGCAGCTCATTTGAGCTCCCAATCACAACTGTTAATATTAATACACTGATTAATACTTATAATACTACTATTTTAATTATTAATTTTTAACTTAGAAAAAACTTCACCAAACAGGGCCAATGTGCGCCGCAGGAATACAATTTATTCCTTTTTCTCTCTGTCAAGTGATCAATTAGTGTCTAATAGGCATTGACAAGATGAGTCCGGATCCCCTGCAGTGTTTTCCTGCAGTGGATCCTGTAATGTTGATTAAACCACGTCGTTTTGCTTTCTTTTTTTTTTTTGGCCCTTTTGTTTTCTCTTCCTTGAGTGTTCTTGAACTGAGCCCCAAAACTGGAAACGAAAAAAAGCAGACGAGGAATGGAGGACCCAAAACGACGAGAAGATGGACGAATTTGTAGGCTCAACGAACGAAGGACCGGCGACTGGAAAAGTGACTGTTAAAGCTTAAAACTGTTAAGAAAAAAACTTTTATTTCTATTTCTTCAAAATTAGATTCATCAAGCATTTTGTTCAATTAACCTCAAAGCATTCTACCAATTAAGAGCACAACCAATGTTCATCAGACGTAGAATTAAATGGCCTTCAATAGTCCCTGATATGTCTGAATAGTTTCAACATTTATTTGACTATCTTCCAAACAACTAGAAACAACATACAAGCAAACCCACTTGATAATTTCAAATTTGCCTCTAAATTGTCAATGAAATGACCCAAAAAAAAAAAAAAAACCTTGTGCTTGTACCCTGGGTCCCAAAACCATAAACTCCTATATGGTTGCCTGAAAATGGGAAATGGCCGAGAAGCCATTACCCAGGTAATTGACTCTCTCTCTCTCTCTCTCTCTCTCCCCCTCCTAGTAGAGTCTCTTTGCTTGTGGCTGGGATAATGGTTAAAAATTAATTCTGCATCTAATGAACATTTTGGGTCTCTCTTTCCGGTCATCTTCCCAGTTGCTGGACGCCGATCCTCCATTTGTCAAGCCTATAGATTTGTCCGTCTTCCGTCATTTTGAGTCCTCCGTTCGTCCTCCTCGCCTTTTCGTTTTTGGTTTTAGGGCTCAGTTCAAAACGCAAGAAGAGAAAATAGAGGAAGGAAAAAGACAAAAACGTAACAAAATGACGTAGTTTAAATAACACTACAGGATCCACTGCAGGAAAACACTGCAGAGGATCCGGAAACCCCCAAATAAACCTGCGGCCAATGAACCACCAGAAACTTTCATCCTCTGCTTCCATCCAATCCCCTTTAAAACCCACCATTACCACTGTCTCTCTTTCTCCATCAAATTCAAACACACACTCTCTCTATCACTATGTCACATAACCATTGACGACTTAAAGACTACTCTGTTTTCAACAACTTCTACACATCCATGGCTTCCTCTTTCTTTTTCATTTTCCTTACAGTCTTCTTACCACTTATTTCTCTATCCTCCTCCTCACAAATCCTACTTCTACCTCTAACCCACTCACTCTCCCCAACCCAGTTCAACTCCACCCCTCACCTCCTCAAATCCACCTCCACCCGCTCCTCCACCCCTTCCACCACCTCCGCCGCCACACCACCCCCACCACCGCCAAATCTCCCTCCTCTCTCCCCCAGCAGCGACTACACTCTCTCCTTCTCCCTCGGCTCCAATCCCCCCCAAACCATCTCTCTCTACATGGACACCGGCAGCCACCTCGTCTGGTTCCCCTTCCACCCCTTCAATGCATCCTCTGCGATGGCAAATACAACCCCTCCACCATTTCCAACCCCGACCCCTCAATCTCTCTGCCTCTTCCTCACCTGTTTCCTGCAAATCTCCTCCTGCTCCTCCGCCCACTCCTCCTCTTCCCTCTCCTCCTCTGACCTCTGCGCCGTCGCTCGATGCCCTCTCGAATCAATCGAGATTTCCGATTGCGCCTCCTTCTCTTGCCCACCATTTTACTATGCTTATGGTGATGGAAGCTTAATCGCTCGCCTCTATACCGATAGTTTATCGATACCCATGTCTTCGCCATCGCTGATTATTCGAAATTTCACTTTTGGGTGCGCTCACAGTGCCCTCGGTGAGCCTATTGGGGTTGCTGGCTTCGGCCCAGGACTGCTTTCATTGCCCGCACAGCTCGCTAGCTTCTCTCCCCAACTGGGTAATCAATTCTCTTACTGTTTGGTATCTCACTCGTTCAATGCGAACCGAGTTCGCCGCCCGAGTCCGCTCATTCTGGGTCGATACTCAGTTGATAATAAGCAGAAACAATTGGGGAACAGTAATGATGATGCTGAGTTTGTGTACACTCCAATGCTTGATAACCCAAAACACCCTTATTTCTACAGCGTCGGACTCGAGGCTGTGACGGTCAGAACACGGCGGATTCCGGCGCCGGAGAGCTTGAAGAGGGTTGACGGCGGCGGAGACGGCGGCATGGTGGTGGATTCGGGACTACTTTTACTTTTCTGCCACTGCAACTGTACGAATCGGTGGTGGCTGAGTTCAATCGCCGAGTTGGGAATGTTCACAAACGAGCGAGTCAAATCGAGGATAACACGGGACTCGGTCCGTGTTACTACTTCGATGACTCGGCTGGTGACGTGGCTAAAGTGCCAGCTGTGGTTTTTCATTTCGTGGGGAATTCCAGTGTGGTGCTGCCTAGGAGGAACTATTTTTACGAGTTTTTCAACGGTGGTAATGATGGGAAGGGGAAGAGGAAGGTTGGGTGTGTGATGCTAATGAACGGTGGTGATGATGCTGAGGCGAGTGGGCCCGTGGGGACGCTTGGGAACTACCAGCAACAAGGGTTTGAGGTGGTTTATGATTTGGACAAGCGTAGGGTTGGGTTTGCGAGGAGGAAGTGCGCATCTTTGTGGGATAGACTGAACCAAAGCTAAGTTGCGCCGCCTCTGTGGGTGCGTTGACTTTTCTTTTTTGGGTCGGGTCAAGGCGTGCGGGTTGGGATGGAGGCTTTGACGGGCACGGGTCAGGGGGGTAAGGAGAGTCCAAGTATTGGAATTTGGGTTTTGTACATTTCAATTTTCGCTCCTTGCAATGGTGTAAATTTCAATGTTGATAAGGGACATAAAAAATGATGGTTGTGATGTAAGATTGCAAGAAACGAAAATTGGAGTAAATAAAGCTACAACTTAAAAAAAAAAATGGAAAAAAAGTGTAAATAGGGAACATTAGGATATAAAAAAATATATACATATTTTGAATTGTATAAGAGTTATTTGTGTTTTTTATACTTTTGAGTGATTGTCTATGCCTTTTAGATTTGGAAATGAACAAGCTAGCCAAGTGTGCATAGTTCCATGTATTCCACCATGACTTATTGTAATCCTAAGATGCAATGAGCATTGAGTAATATTAATCCTTGGATTAAAAAAAAAATCATTGGATCAAATCTTAATGATTGGATCAAACTAATTTCTTTAAGAACTCTACACCCATGCGTTGGCGCTCCCTTTCTCAGAGCCAAATTGAATATGAATGGTACTTTAATACAGATGATATTTAATCTCGAGGGGTTAGCTTAGTGGCTTGGACTTGGAGTTTAGGGTTTATTTTTTTTTAGGTTTGAAGTTCGATTTCTCCAATTAATATAAAACCTTTAAGGCCACAGATAATAAGGAAACTTGTTTTTGAAGGGTTTGTGTTAACTGTAGAGATTAATGTAGTGCGTAAAAGTTGACTTAGAAATACCCTTCATAATCCCTTCTCCCCCAAAAAAAAACCATAGATGATGCTTCAAAAGGCAATCCTGGTTGGGCGAATGGAGGTAGGCTAATCAGGAACCATGAAGCATAATGGATGGTAGACTTTTGTAGGTGTATAGACATGGCAACAAGTATTGAAGTAGAACTATGAGACCTTAGCGATGGACTTCACTTGGCAGCCAAACTCAATTAGAAACACATTCAAGTAGTAGTCGATGCAAAGATGGTGGTGGATTTTGTGATGAACAAAAATAGCATGAATTTCAAAGTCAACAATATTATTCTTGATTGGAGGTTTCTATTGGACCAAGTAGGAATAGTGAAGATTATAAATTGCAATCGAGAGACTAATGCATGCACGAACTTATTAACAAACTTGAGAAGCAAGATGAATTTAGGATTTTATTGCTTTATTTATTTCTATTTTCAATCAACTAGCCATAGATGTTAGAGGATAAACTTGTAATAGATTGATTTAATTTATGCAGTACCCTTTTAACCAAAAAAACAAAAATGTTTGGTAATTTTTTTTACTATAAATTTTGTATGGGTCTAGCCAATAAGTGCCTCCAAGATATAAATAAAACACAAAAAAAAAAAAAAATAGTAATAATAAAATATTTTTTTTATTATACCCACTTTTGTATGAATAAAAATGTGTGTATTGAAGAAAGCCGGTGTCCTAATGGTTAGGGACATATCCATTCTGATGACTAGGTTTCGAGCCCTAGCATTCCCATAGCCCTTCCTCCATAGGTAGATAGTGATGATGTTCTTAGACCTTATTTGACCAACGAGATTAACAGTAAAATGATTAATAATTTCATAAATTAGTGTAAGATTAGTTATTCGATTAAATTAGTGAGACAATTATTTTTTATGTATTTATTTTTTTTTCTCATATTTGAAATTATGATCCTCTACCTCTCTTAATATTCAAAATTCATTAGTTTCATCAAATTAAATATCCAACATAAATATAATCTAATTAATAAAATTTTCAATCAAATATAAGATTGTGAGTCTATAAACTAACAATCCTAATCTTATACTATAATTTTTGTAATCAAACATGCCTTTAGCCTTCGTTTGGGAAGTGAGTTGGTTTTTTGACTTTTTTGACTATTTTAGCCTGGGCTAAAAAGTTTGGCTTGGGAAGGACTTTTTGACTTTTTTGACTTTTTTTTGTGAGAGAAGAATGTAATAATTATAGGTTAGATGTGATATTTTGTTTTTTGTGGCTAAAATAGCCTATTTTGTCTTTTGTGACTAAAATAGCCAAAAAAGTCCCGTTTAGCTCTTGCCAAACGGAGCCTTAATGCACTCAAAAAAAAAATGTGTATATTATTCGTACATTATTATTGTGTTAAAACATTTATTTTCATATTATAATTTAAAACAATAATATAAATTTTAAAAAATATATTTATGAATTAAAATTAAATATAACTCATATCTCACTAATTAAAAAAAGAAAAAGAGAAAGATGAAATTCAAAATAACTTTCTTTTCATAGTGTTCATTCAAGCCTCTAATAACTGGTAGCGTAAATCCTCTGACAAGTTATAAATGCAAGTAATTGGGGGTGACAGAGGGATTTTATGGGCTTTCCTTGAAATATCACTTCAACCACCACAGCAATTTCAGCGCCATTCATACATAAACTCTTCGAAAACTTAATTCCTGATTCAAGCAAGGCACAAGTGATTATATGTTTGACTAATTATAAGTTATTATATTTCCTATTATTGTTTAATTAATTAATATAAAATTATAAATTTTACCCGTTTTAGTAATTGCAACATACTCAAAACACTATGGTATCGTTTGGTAACACTTACGTTTTCAATTTTCAGTTTATATTTACAAAAATTTAAAAAACTCAAATAAAAACTTATTTGGTAAAATTTTTGATTTATAAATCAGTAGTCTCAGTTTATAAATTTGGCCAAAAAATAAAAACACAAAAAATGTGTTTTCATTTTGAGTTTTCAGTTTTTTTTTTTTTTTACCACCCAACACTAGCCACCACCCGCCACCATTTTCCACCACCACCACCCACCATCACCTGCCATCACCACTTACCACCTACCTGCCACCACCCACCTACTCGCTGCCGCCACCCACCCACCACCTTCCTGCTATACACCTACCACCCGCTACTACCATCCACCGCCCGCCACCACACTCGCCACCTATTTGCCATCACCACTCACTACCCACTTGACACCACCCACCACCACCACCACTGCTTGCCCGCCACCACCCACCTACCCACCACCACCCACCACCCACCACTACCCGCTACCACCACCCACCACCACCACCACCCACTGCACCACTTACCACCGCCATCGCCACCCACTCACCCACCCATCTACCACCACTACCCCGCCACCTACCCACTACCACCCACCACCACCCGCCATCTGCTATTCGCCACCACCACCACCCACCACCCGCCACCGTCACGCATCCACCCACCCACCATCACCACCCACCGCCCCCCGGCATTTGCCACCCCCTTGCCACCACCCCACTGCCACTATCCACCCACCCACCATCACCCACCCGCCATCCACCACCCACTTACCACCACCACCCACCACCTGCCGTTACCACCACTACCACCCACTCACTACTACCCATTACCCGCCACCGTTACCCACCCATACATCACCACCACCCGCCACCCGCCTAGACTTATCACCACCCGCCACCCGCCACCGTCACCCACCCACCCATCCACCCACCCACCACCACCACTTGCCGCCACCACCACCACCCAATCGCCACCACCCAATCGCCCCACCACCTACCATCTCGCCACCACCCACCGCCACCACCACCACCACCACCACTCACTTGCACCACCCACCACACCCACCACCACACCCACCCACCACCACCCCCACCACCCCCCCACCACCCACCACCACTAGCTACCAACCACCCACCGTTACCACTTTCCACCACCGTCTTCTGCCGCCACTTGCCACCACTTGCCATTTTTCACTCTTTGTTATATTTTTAAAATTTTTTAAACATTTTGTCAATTACCAAACGCGTTTGTAGTTTGTGTTTTTCTAAAAATAAACAAAAACCAGTTTATAAAATTTTTGTAAATATAAACTGAAAACGTAAACGTTACCAAACACACCCTATGGGTTTGTTTGGTTTATTTTTGGGAGAGTTATTTTTTAAAAAAATTTGGAAGAGTTGTTTTAGAAATTTTTTTGATTTGTTCGGTTGTATATTTTGAGAGAAATTTTTTTTGTAAGAGTTTGGGATGATTTGATATTTTGAAAGAATTGAGTAGATATGTGTGAGAGAAAAAGTAATTGAGAAGGAGAGAGGAGAGAGAAAAAGTAATTGATTGATATGTAAGAGAGAGAAGTGATTTTAAAAAAATTTTGAGAAAAATTTCAAACCAAACAAATTTTTGAAATTTTTTTTCTAAAACTCATCTCTCAAATTCAACCAAACAAGCCCTATACAACTATATTTTAAAACTATCAAATAATTTCTCGATCTACCCGCATTTAATTCCCTAACTTAAATTCTTGCATTCTTTTGAAATTTTAGTGACTAGTGTTCCCATTTAATATATATAGATTGTGCTTATAATTATTTGTATATATGTAAATTATAATTTTTAATTTTTTTTGCACACAAAAAGAGAAATATAACAAATATAGCATATTTTCAATCAATTATTTTATGTTTACTTTTATTCAAAATTTAAAAATAATGTACAGGCAAAATTTATTACTAAATTAAGAAAAAAATTATTCCTAACGATATTTTTTTTATTTCTATATAAATACTTAAAAAAATAAACCTAAAAAAGGTAGTCAATATAAATATTATACATTAAGTAAAAAATGTGGTTAGTAATTATGCTTACATAAATTTATTATAGTTTTAATTTCAAATTTAAAAAAAAAAAATTATTTTAAAAACATTTTATTTAGCTAGTACCAAATAAAATTTTCTTAGCAAAAAGGAAAATTATAAAATTTTGTTACAAATTTTCAAATGTCTATTGTTAAACATTCTATTCCATTGGTTTGTTTGTTTACTTGCTTGCTTTGGGAGTTTTGATCTTTGATCTTTCCTTCACATTCATCGTATTGTTTTATTTATTTTTCTTTTTCTTGTTTGATTTTCGAATGATACTTCTTTCATATACATCTCCAAGTGTATTAGTGAAAATATCATACGCTTAAAATGCATAAAATTATAATATATATATAAAAAAATAAGTAATTGTCCAAAACTAAAACTACTTTAAGAAAAAATAAAAAATAAAAACAAAAATAAAATTGTTTGAAATAGAAAATGATTAATTTATTTTTAAAAACAAACTTTTAAAGAAAACAAAGAAAACTATATATAAAAAAAAGTACAAAAACCAAACATAAAATATAATAATTAATTATAGGATTTTCAAGAAGCGAGACTCACAAACAAATTTTATAAAATCTTATCTATTCATATACTTTTTGTGTATGTTGTTTTTTTATACTTTTAATTTTAAGAATGACATTGAAATAGTTAATACTTCTTGCATTAGGTCCATTTAATAGTTTTAGCAAATACAAATGTAATAAAATTCATAACACAAACAATTGTGAGAAAAAGTATCTAAAAAAAATAAAAGCAACATTCAATGATGATGTAGAAGCACACCTAATGTTTTAATTGGAGGCATAACCAAATAAATCACCATGGAAGAGGAAAATAACCTTTATTTTTCATCACAACAATTACATAACTCAATATATAATTTTAATGTCTCTTACTCTTTCACATGTCCAATTCTATATCAATATTAAAATGTATGCATGAACCAAAAAAAATAAACATTTGAGAAGATAAAGAGATGTGATTTGAGACCTTTCAATTATTGAATTCTATTAATTAATAGTTATTAGGCTTCGATGGTCAGGCCTGTGACACCCTAAATATTTAATTAATATCATAACCAATCACGATAATAATAATAATAATAATAATAATAATAATAATAATAATAATAGTGGGCGTGATAGTAAAATAAATAATTAATTTTCTGTTAGTATGCGATAAAGTGTAATTTAATTAGGGATTAGTTTGTCTATATAATTATGTTAAAGAACTGGACCAAAGTATAATTACCGCAAATGTTAATTAGATAAGCATCAATCTTTGGAGATTTATGATCAAAATCTACGGGGATTTGGGCTATGGACACATGTTGGCCTGATGGCACTATTGCCTCCCTATAAATAGGGAGGAGTTGCGCAAGATCAGTGCGAAACAAGAGAGGAAAAAACACACAAGATCCTAGAGGTAGGAAATTAATAGTAAGAAGGTTTGTGATAGTGGAAAGTAAAGGCTAATGGTCAATATTAAGGTGAGTTATATTATACCTTGAGTCACCATACTATATTTTACGTATGTTTTGGGTTACCATAATTTATTTTATGCAATCTATGTTTTAGAAATTATATTAATATTTTGATTACGTCAACCATTTTCTAAACTCTATTTGCTTAAATTGAGACCCATGGATATGTTTGTTTAATTGTTAGAAATTATTTGACAATGATTTTATAACTAATTATGTTTTGTAAGTACTATTATGGTAGTCTCATGCCATGGGAGACTTAAATTACCATTGATCTCTGTTTGACCACTTTATAGTCCTCTATTTATCACGAATCCATTGACCTCTGTTCTAATTGTCACTCTTGTGACCTTTGTGATAATTATCCATGGTTATTTTATATACGCTATACTCTTAACATAATATTTCTCACTCTGCTGTGTGCTTATAGCTGTTACCCTTTTAGATGATGAGATGTAGGGAAAACCCGTAACCTTGTGTAGTGGAACCGGCACAAGAATTTGATGCTGATCTTTTTTTCTTTTTTTTTTTTCTTCCTTTTGTGTTTTACTGAGGGCCGGTCATTGAATAATAAAATAACAAAAGCCCCATTGATGTACTTTCTTATAAAAAAATAGTAGAATGAAGTAAATTTTCTGTTTAATTATTTTCTTACTTCCATTTTGCCTCCGCTTTCGCCATTTAATTTGTTACGATTATAATTATTTAGTAAGTTGCGATTCCAGTCCTAATCCTCTGGGGTTGGGTCCTGACAAGGTGGTATAAGAGTTATGGTTAGAAATAATAAATAAAATAAACTAAGAAATAAATATTTACCTGCGATGATAGTCATTTTCTGTAAAATCTCACGTTTATTCTGGTAATGTAAAAATGTCCGAGATTAACCTTGATGAAGCATTTTGGGAGGAACTTGGGTCTATCAATTTGGAGGATATTTTAGCAGAGCACCTCGCCTTCGCCTCATCGGAAGGATGGGGAGACTCAGAGGATATATTTAGGGGACTACACCCAGGCCTTGCCTAATTGATGGGTTGGCCAATATATATACAGACTGATCTTACTGATGTCTCATACTTATTGTGGAGGTAGAGTCGTGCCTACATGCGCGGACGATTTCTTGGACCCACCCGTGTCTTCAGCCTTGCCCCAGGATATAACTGCCCGCACTACATCATTGGCCCTTTACATCCAGATTTTGTGGCAAGAAGGAGAAATGTATACCCCAAGGACTACATTTTTACCACTGTCCCTAACCCGTTAAAAATTATTAATATTCAAAATATTGATTTTAGGAATGACCTATCATACATTGAACAACCGGAATAGATTGTCGATCGAGCATTTTGGGGCTATATACGGTCCGTCTCTGTTTACATCGTTCAGGCTGCATGGGTTTGTTTTGGTGTGGTACGGTTAAGATGGGAATTTGAGCTTTTTGTGTAATACTACTTTCTATGGTTGTTTGACCCACCACTCTAGATCTTGGAGAAGAAAATTCTTTTATGAGCTAACCATGATGAGTTCTGATCCTTTTTGTTGTTTTATAGTATTAAAAGGATGAGACACTTAACAAATTTTTTGATTTTTGGGTTATATTTGTATAAATAGTAAAGTTGGTATTTTATATATATTACGCTATGTATGCTTATATATGCTGCGTTATGACTGTAATGCCTCGTTTATTACTGTGTAGAATGGCCAATAATGGTAACAGAAGCGTATCATCAGTTAGTGGCACTGAATCGATGGAAAGAATAATGGAAAGAGCAGTTACTAGCTTTTTACAAGCCTTACAGACCAACATCAACAATGAGATGCTAGAACGGCGAGAAGAGCCGGTTATCATAAAACAATTCCAAGATTTGAAACTCACCACATTTACCAGCGGTCCACACCCAATGGTAGCAGACACTTGGGTTAAAGATATGGAAAAGATTTTTTACGCCTTACTCTACACCGAAAGACAGAAGGTAACTTTCGCCACTTTCACTTTTAAAGATAATGTGCAGGAATGGTGGCTTCTCACCCTAGAGAAGGAAGAAATCGTAACTTGGGCAAGATTCTTGGAAGTATTTTATGAAAATACTTTCCAAATTCGTTACGGGAATAAAAGGTATCAGAATTCATACATCTAAAGTAAGAAACCATGACGGTGGCCGAATACAAGAGCAAGTTTACACAACTCGCTCGATTTGCGACATATGTCATCCCTACCGAAACTTGAAAAGCAAGGAAATTCGAAACAAGATTGGATGCTGAAATCAAAGATAGGCCTGAGGTTTTGAAATTACTAACCTATGCAGAAGTAGTAGACCGAGCATACATTATAGAAAAAAAAATTGAAGCCTCACGCTCCAAGAAACTAAGCCAAAGGAAGCGATTTTAGGAAAAAGACAACAGAAGATCCGATGTTACGCCTCCCAAAAGGGTGAATACGGGCACAACCAGCTCAGGCAATCAAGGTTCTACTTAGCCCAGAGGTGGCACCATTCCAACTTGCCCTACACGTGGAAAGGCTCATTGGGAACAATGCCATCGAAATACGAGGAGCATGTTTTAAATGCGGTCAAGTTGGCCACTTGCTGATGGATTATCCAAAGCTTACCAATCCTATAGCCGGCCTCTTTGGACCAATTAAAAAACCTGCAGGACCTGGAGGGGAGAGAAAGAACCAAAAACGCTAAGGAAGGGCTGTTGCTTTGGTATTGGAAACCGAAGTTCTTGAAAACGTTGTGTCAAGTACACTTTCTGTCTGTAGTCATTTAGCTCATGTTCTCATTGACTCTAGGTCAACTCATTCTTTTGTTGCACCACACTTTACTGTTAAGCTGACATCAACACCCGAACCCTTAGGATATGTATTGTCTGTGTCTTTTCCTTCTGGTAATTCTGCCTGTAGTACTGATATGTACAAATCATGTACTGTATCCTTAAAAAGCAAAACCTTATACGTAGACTTGATTATCCTCTGCATGAGGAACTTTGATATGATCTTAGGGATAAATTGGCTGGCTGCCAACTACGTCTCTATTGATTGTAAAGCCAAAAAGGTCTCCCTCAGGTTACCAAATCAACCAAAGCTTGTCTTTGATGGGATTGGAGTTTCTAACCCCCCCTGTCTTATATCCTCCATGACAGCCCAACGACTTCTAAGAAAGGATTGTTGTAGTTATATTTGTTATGTGATCGATATACAAAAAGAGATCTCCACCGTTGATGCAATCCCCGTGGTTCGAGAATTCTCGAATGTCTTTCCCGAAGACCTACCTGGTACCCCAGTTGACCGGAAAATCGAATTCACCATTGAAACCCAACCTGATACACAACCAATATCGAAAGCTCCTTATTGTATTTCGAAGACAGAACTGAAAGAGCTGAAGACTCAATTCCAGGAACTATTGGACAAAGGCTTCATTTGACCTAGTACCTCACCCTAGAGAGCTCCAGTATTGTTTGTGAAAAAGAAGGATGACATGATGAAGTTATGCATTGATTACTGGGAGCTGAACAAAGTCACTGTCAAGAATCGGTACGCTCCGCCACGAATCGATGACTTGTTCGATCAATTTCAAGGCGCCCAAGTGTTCTTAAAGATCGACTTGCGTTTTGGCTACCACCAACTAAAGGTCAAAATGGAAAGTATCGAAAAGACTGCCTTTAGAACCCATTATGGGGTACTACAAGTTTCTCATCATGTCATCTGGCATCACAAATGCCCTAGTAGCCTTCATGGACCTCATGAACTGAGTTTTCAAACCCTATCTTGATGAATTCGTCATCATCTTCATTGATGACATTCTTATATACTCCAAGTCACCGAAAGACGTTGAACAACACTTGCGAACAGTCCTGCAGACACTACATAATGCAAACTTTATGCCAAGTTGAAGAAATGTGAATTGTGGATCACTGGTGTACACTTCCTTGGTTACGTCATTAACAAGAAAGGTATCTCAGTCGACCCCCAAAAGGTGGCAGCAATCGCGGATTGGCCATGACCCACTAACGTGTCAGAAATACGAAGCTTCTTAGATCTAGCTGGTTATTACCGACACTTCGTGCAAGATTTCTCAAAGATAGCATCACTCTTGACACAGCTAACTCAAAAGAACACTCCCTTTGAATGGACTGACAAACAGAAGTGTTGCTTCCAAGAGTTAAAAAGTAGATTGGTGTCAGCTCCTATATTAGCACTCTCCGTAGGAACAGATGGGTTCGTCATTTGTAGTGATACTTTATATAATGGTTTAGGTTGCGTTCTTATGCGAAACAGAAAAGTCATTGCTTATGCCTTGCGACAACTGAAGACTTATGAAAAGAACTACCCAATTCATGATCTAGAATTGGCGGCGGTGATTTTTGCCCTCAAGATCTGACGTCATTATCTCTACGGGAAAACTTGCGAGATTTACACTGATCATAAGAGTCTTAAATATCTGTTTATACAGAAGGAACTAAATATGAGGCAATGGCGGTGGCTAGAATTTATGAAAGACTACGATGTAGAGATCCATCACCATCCAGGCAAAGCTAATGTGGTGGCAAACGCACTAAGCTGAAAGACAACTAGAAGTTTGGCATGTGCTCTTGTTTCCCGCAAGATCAATGGACTGCTCGCCAACATAACCGTGGAACCTACCTTGACTGAAGAAATTAAAGCACGCCAATGTGAAGATAAGCTTTTAAGGAAAAACTACGAGGAGCAAAGAAGTACGCCCGATCCTGATTTCACCATATGCAATAGGGTGTTGAAATTTCGAAATTGGATTTGCGTACCCGACATTCTGGAACTCAAGAAGAAGATATTGGTAAAAGTTCATAACTCGAGATTTGCAGTCCATCTTGGCAACACAAAGATGTAACATGATCTGAAAGAACATTATTGGTGAACAGGAATGAAAAGCAACATAGCAAGCCATATCACCAAATGTCTGCATTGTTAGCATGTTAAAGCAAAACATCAGAGACTTGTGGGACTGCTGCAACCACTCTCTATACCTGAGTGGAAATGGGAACACATCATTATGGACTTCGTGGTCAGGCTGCCTCAGTCAGTCTCAAAAAATGATGCAATATGGGTTATAGTTGACCGATTGACGAAGTCGACACATTTTTTGCCAATCAAAATCATGTACTCCCTTAATAAGTTTGCCACTTTATACATCAAAGAAATTATTCGTTTACATGGCACCTCAGTTTCAATCATGTTTGACCGAGACCTCCGCTTTGTGTCTCACTTCCGGAACAAATTGCAAGAGGCTCTAGGAACCACACTGAAGTTTAGCACTGTTTATCACCCGCAAACTGATGGACAATCCGAAAGAACAATCCAAACTTTGGAAGACATGTTACGTGTTTACGTGCTAAACCTTAAGAGTAATTGGGATGAGTACCTACCTTTAGTAGAATTCGCTTATAATAATAATTACCAAGCAAGTATTGGAATGGTATCGTACGAAGCACTGTATAGAAGGAGGTGTCGATCACCTCTGTGTTGGACGGAAGTTGGGGAGAGAAAACTGTTAGGCCCCAAGATTGTGCAAATTGCAAGTGATAAAATCCAACTCATCTAGTAGTGAATTTGCACTGCCCAGAGTCGCCAGAAAAGTTATGTAGATACATGAAGATGGGGCTTGGAATTTCAAGTAGGGGATCATGTGTTCCTTATTATCTCATTAACAAGAGGAGTAATCCGATTTGTAAAGCGAGAAAGTTAAACCCACGCTATATTAGGCCATTCGAGATACTAGAAAGGATTGGTCCTGTGGCATATCAACTTGCACTACCACCTCCATTGTCCAATGTCCACAATGCATTTCACGTTTCAATGCTTCGGCGGTATCTCTGAGATCCAGATCATGTTGTCAATTATGAGAACTTAGAAGTGCAAGAATATCTTTCTTATGAAGAACAACCAGTGCAGATTCTCGATCGTCATGATCAGGTTCTCAAAAACAAGACTATACCCCTTGTAAAAGTCTTGTGGCGAAATCATTGTATCGAAGAAGTTACATGGGAAACGAAAAATCAAATGCGAGCCAAATATCCGCACCTCTTCGAAAACTAAGGTACGTCAAGTTTGAGGACAAACTTCTATTTAGAATGGGAGAAATGTGGCACCCTAAATATTTAATTAATACCATAACCAATCACGATAATAATAATAATAATAGTGGGTGTGATAGTAAAATAAATAATTAATTTTTTGTTGGTATGCGATAAAGTGTAATTTAATTAGGGATTAATTTGTTTATATAATTATGTTAAAGAACTGGGCCAAAGTATAATTACCCCAAATGTTAATTAGATGAGCATCAATCTATAGAGATTTATGATCAAAATATAAGGGAATTTGGGCTATGGACACGTGTTGGCTTGATGGCATTATTGCCTCCCTATAAATAGGGAGGAGTTGTGCAAGATCAGTGCGAAACATGAGAGGAAAAAACACGCAAGATACTGGAGGTAAGAAACTAATAGTAAGAAGGTTTGTGATAGTAAAAAGTAAAGGCTAAGGGTCAATATTAAGGTGAGTTTTAATATACTTTGAGTTACCATAATATATTTTACGTATGTTTTGAATTACCATAATTTATTTTACGCAATCTATGTTTTATAAATTATATTAATATTTTGATTACGTTAATTAATTTCTAAACTCTATTTGCTTAAATTGCGACCCATGGATATGTTTGTTTAACTTTTAGAATTTATTTGACAATGATTTTATAACTAATTATGTTTTATAAGTACCAACACGGGAGTCCTATGCCTTGGGGACTTAAATAACCATTGGACTCTGTTTGACTACTTTGTGGTCCTCTTTTTGTCATAGATCCATTGATTTCTGTTTTGATTGTTACTCCTGTGACCTCTGTTCTGTTCTGTTCTGTTATGTACCGTAGTTATGGTTATTTATTTACGTAATTTCTGTCTTTGAGTTTCTGCCACTTAAATAATTTGTTTACTTAAATTATGTTATGTAAATATTTTAACTCAACTAACTATCTATGATTATTTTGTATTCCCTATACTCTTGGCATAATATTTCTCACTCGTCAGTATACTTATAACTCAGTACCTTTTCAGTGATGAATTATAAGGAAGACTCGTAACCTCATGTAGTGGAACCCACACAAAAATTTGATATTGATACGTTATTCTTTTTTTTTTTCTTTTTTTTTCTTTTCTTTCTTTTGTGTTTTACTGAGAGCTGATCACTGAATAATAAAAAAATAAAAGCCCATAAATGTACTTTCTTATTAAAAAAAAATAGAATGAAGTAAACTTTCTATGTAATTATTTTCTTACTTCTATTTTGCCTTTGCTTGCGCCATTTAATTTGTTACGATTAGAATTATTTAGTAAGTTACGATTCCAGCCCTAATCTCTCATGGTTGGGTTGTGACAAGGCTTTTAATATTTTTTAGCCATTAAAGCTGAGTTTTTTTGGTTTCAACTATATTTACTTGATAATTTGAGAGTAGACATATATCAAACTTTTACACAAATACTTGGCACATTTTTTTAGCATTATTAATGAAATGCACAATATAATCTTCTCTCTCTCTCTCTTTTGGCAATTGCAACATGTTATTTTTTAATAAGAATTTATATTTGTTTTAGATATTTTTTTAATATACAAATTATTTTTTACAGCGTAATTTTTTCACCTTTTTTTTCCCGCAATTGCAACCTATTATTTTTAATAAGAATTTATATTTGTTTTAAATATTTTTTTAATATAATTTTTTTTTAGATTTTAATGAAATGCACAATGCAATTTTTTTTTCACAATTGCAACATGTTATTTTTTAATAAGAATTTATATTTGTTTTAGATATTTTTTTTAATATACAAATTATTTTTTTAATAAAACGCACAGTGTAATTTTTTTTTCTCTTTTTTTTCGCAATTGTAACCTGCTATCACAATAAATGAATTATAGAATTTTCAAAAAGTGAGACTCACAAACAAATTTTGTAAAATCTTATCTATTCATATATTTTTGTGTATATTTTTAGTACTTCTAATCCCCGAGAATGACATTGAAATACTTTGCACTTTTTGCATTAGGTCCATCTAATGGCTTTAGCAAACACAGATGTAATAAATTTTATAACACAAAACACAAATAATTGTGAGACAAAGTATCTAAAAAAATAAAAGTAACATTCAATGATGATACAGAAGCACACCTGACGTTTTAATTGGAGGTATAACCAGATAAATAGCCATAAAAAAAGAAGGCAACCTGTTAATTGAAGGTACAACCTGACGTTTTAATTGGAGGTATAATTAGATAATGTTTAGTGTAATTTTTTTCTATTTTTTTTCTTCACAATTGCAACCTATTATTTTTTAATAAGAATTTATAAAAATTTATATTTGTTTTAGATATTTGTTTAATATACAAATTATTTTTTACATTGTAATTTTTTTTTTTTTTTTTTTTTTCACAATTGCAACTTGTTATTTTTTTAATAAAAATTTATATTTGTTTTAGATATTTTTTAATATATAAATTATTATTTTTAGATTTTTTATGAAAATAATTTAACAATCGCATCATTAACTATAGTGTATGGGAGAAGTTGAAAATGATGTGGTAGTAGAAATTCAAGAAGTCAAAAAAGGCTTGTGGGTTAAGAGAAATCAATAAATGCTAAGATTTTTTTTTAAATCAAAAAAATAAAAAAATTAAGATTGTGATATTGGAGCTGCCACAAGGCTTGTGGGTTAGAAACCCTATTTTTCTTATATAATATACTAGCCTATCACCCGTGCTATGCACGGGATAATTATAAATATTTATATTTGTTTTAAATTTTTTTAATATATAAATTATGTTTTTTAAGATTTTTTATAAAAACAATTTAACAATCTTATCACTAACCATAGTGTATGAGAGAAGTTGAAAAGGGTACTGTAATAACTATATATGAATTGTATCTATAATTATTTGTATGAAGGGATTTTAAATACTGATCAGGAAATTTTGACCAAATCAATAAATGCAGGCATGTGAAAAGACATGTGTACATTGAAAAAAGTTAATAAATGTTAATTAAGAAATTTTGACCAAATCAATAAATGCTGAGGGTTTTTTTTTTTTTTTTAAATCAAAAAATTAAGAAATTAGGATTGAGAGATTGAAGCTCTCACAAAGCTTGGGGGTTAGAAACCCCCTTTTGCTTAATATATAGTATAGATAGATTTAATAAGAATTTATATTTGTTTTAGATATTTTTTTAATATATAAATTATTTTTTAGATTTTTTTATAGAAATAATTTAACAATCGAATCATTAACCATAGCATATGAGAGAAGTTGAAAATGGTGTGGCAGTAGGTATAATGGTGTGGAAGTAGATATAAGAGAAGTAAAAAATGCTTGTGGATTGGGAGAAATCAATAAATGCCAATTTTTTTTTTAAATTAAAAAATTAAAAAATTAAGATTAGAATATTAGAGCTCTCACAAGGCTTGTGAGTTAAAAACCCCCTTTTCCTTATATAAGAGAAGTAAAAAAACCTTGTGGATTGGAAGAAATCAATAAATACTGAGTTTTTTTTTTTTAAATCAAAAGTAAAAAATTAAAATTGAGATATTAGACCTTCCACAAGGCTTGTGGGTTAAAAAGTTCATTTTTCTTATATAATATATAGATGATGGAACTTTCGAAATGGGATGGCATCCAATCGAGTGTGTTCAAATTCGTTAGGTTTATGTAATATCGTTTTAATGATTTGAATTGTTTATTTTATAATTTTTGTATATGTATCATTTATATAAAAAAATTAAGTTAAATTAATATCATTTATAAAAATATTATATGTCTTTTATTTTATATTATTTTAAAAAATCTTAAACAAAATTCATTTTACCATCTTATGATTCAATAATAGACAAAGAGCCCCACGTGATTTTGACCATTTCGCACTTTGCCTTCATGCCGTTACTGAAAGTTGGCAATGGAAAAAAGATAAAAGTCAATATCAAGATTCAATGTTAAGACAAGCATGCCGTTCACTTCATTTTCTTCCCCAGCCATTATGAAACTCAAACCAAAACAACCCCTCTCTCTTTATTTTATTAAAAATATAATTTTAATTTAATCATATTTTCATTAATAAAATGATCTCTAAATTCTAAAATTCAATTTATTTAATTAAATCTAATTATTTGCTCATTATATATTTCTAATTATTTAACTTTATATGTATTTAACAAGAAATGGTGTTGATTATGATGTGATTTAGATAACTATAGATTTTGCAACTCTTTGTTTGTTTGTTTGTTTGTTTGTTATTGTTGTCGTAATTTATTTTATTTTATTTTATTTTCGGTGGTTTTGGTTCTTTCGGATTTATGAATTGGTTAGGAAAATTTTTGCATTACTTACTGCTTTTTTTAGGATTTTACAAAGATATGAATTGCAAATTTTTTTTATTATATATTTTTGTCAACGGGTATGAATTATACTAAAGTATTTTAAAATTTCTGTGAATTCGATCAGTTGTTGGTAGTGTATTTTCATCTTTCATTCTCAATTTGTCTTGTTAAATTTTTTTGTTACCCAAATCAACTTAGAAAGGCCTAAACATTTCAACATTTTTCTGTTTATTCAGTGAATTTGTATTTTACTAATTTATTTCTTGAGCTTAATTGATAGAAATGTACAAAAATGGGATTAATTCCCAACTTTTGTTTTCTCATTTTCTCTTAATTTCAGCTAAATTGGTTGATGCAACGGTAGCTTTTACTGGGTTCTTATAATTCTAATCATAGTGCTTGTCTGGACCTGTGTTTTGCTAGCTTTTCTTGTTTTTATATCCATCTGACAAGTGCTAAGTTAGAAATTATTTGTACAACAAGAGAGAGTGAGAAAAAAAAGTAAGGGTAAATTAGACTGACACTCTCTGATATTTATATTTATTATAGTTTTTTTTTTTGGAAATTACATTTCTCTTTTTGAGGTTTAAAGTTTCATTACAAATTTTTTTCTTCAGCAATTTAATTTTTTTAAATACCAATTTTGCCCTTACTGGGTAAATTACATTAACACCCCTCACGTTTTAAAAATTACAATCCCCTCCCTAAAGTTTAAAGTAGCATTACCAATTGCTCCCTCGGTTAGTATTGGTTGGAAAAAAAATTCATTGAAAAAAAAAATTGTTAGTAAAATTTTTAATTTTTGTTTAAAAACCAATGTAAACTCATTTTTTAAATTTATATTTTTTCTCAAATTTACACACTGAGACAACAATTTATAAACTAAAAAAATTATTAAATAATTTTTTATGACAATTTTTAAATTTTTGTAAATATAAATTAAAAACTAAAAACGAAATGGTTACCAAACAAGTCTCAGATAATAAAAATGTTGTAAAATTAACAAATAATTAAATAAGTTACTAATGTAAGAAATGACTTATTAAAGGATTATTAGGCCATACATGGTTTGATTTTTAGATTTTTTTTTAAATTAAAAATTAATTTGGTTAAGAAATAAAAAATAAAAAATATTATCATTTAAGGGTAAAAAATAATTATAATTTTAACTTTTGAGCAGGTTATATATATACGTATAGTTGTTTCAATTTAATTTATGAAAAATTATTTCTAACCACTCGAAAGATAAAAATTATATAAAAATGATAATTATTTTTATTTTTTATTTCTTAACCAAATTAATTTTTAATTTTTTTAAAAAATTTCTAAAAATCATACCATACATAGCCTAAGAATCTTTTGATAAGTCATTTCTTACTTCGGTAACTTATTTAATTATTTGTTAATTTTACGACATTTTTATCATCTAAAGCCTGTTTGGTAACCATTAAATTTTCAGTTTTCAATTTATATTTACAAAATTTTTTAAAATTGTTATAAAAACTTATTTGATAATTTTTTTGGTTTATAAATGGTTGTCTCAATTTTTAAATTTAAGAAAAATGTAAATTTAAAAAATGAGTTTACGTTGGTTTTTAAACAAAAATTTTAAAAGTTTAGTAACAAATTTTTTTTTCAATTAATTTTTTTTATTGAATTTTTTTTCCCAACTAATACTAATCGAGGGGACAATTGATAATGTTACTTTAAACCTTAAGGAAACGGATTGTAATTTCTAAAATGTGAGGGGTGACGATGTAATTTATCTAGTGAGGGCAAAATTTGTATTTAAAAAAATTAAATTGCTAAGGGAGAATCTGTAATAAAATTTTAAACCGCAGGAAGGGAGATGTAATTTTCAAAAGGTAAAGAGAGATATTGTAATAAATATAAATCTTAGAGGGTGTCAGTATAATTTATCCAAAAAGTAAAATGAGACAAAGTTTAGAAAGGTATTAAAAATCATTTTACAAATATCATTAACGGAATTAGAGTTGCAGTTTAGTCCAGAATGTGTAGGTTGTTTGCCTATATTTGAATAATAGGGGAACAAAGTGCATGAGGGCGAAATAAATTTTACCCTAAAATCTTAATATTATGGATTTTAAAAAAAAAAATCTCCTTAATTTTTTTACTCAAAGAAGTAACTTTTCAGTAACTTTCAAACTAACAAAATTAAAATAAAAAAAAAAGAGAAAATTATTTATAAGTCTTATTAGGGAGACTTATGTTACATATTGTCCTACTAAAAAACTTATGTTCCCATAAGTCCTGTGAGAAATTTATTGACACATTTACCCTAAATATTAGTTGTTAATATCATAAATAATAGTAAAACCATATATAGAAAATTGAATGTTACTATAAATCATATCTATATAAACGTAACATAACGTGACACTTATACGTAACGTGATACCTACATAAACGTAACGTGACACCTATGATGTCTGATAAATGCAATTTTCTATATAAGAAATTGCATGTTACCATAGATCATATCTACATAAACGTAACGTAACGTGACACTTACACAAACGTAACGTGACATCTATGATGATTTATGACAACATTCAATTTCCCATATAGGGAATTGAATGTAACCATATGTCATATCTACATAAACGTAACGTAACGTAACGTAACATCTACATAAACGTAACGTGGCATCTATGATCTATTGCAACATTCAATTTCTTACATAGGAAATTGAATATTACCATAGATCATATTTATATGAAACGTAACGTGACACCAACATAAAACAGCAATATTTTCACATTCAATTAAAAAAAATAAAAACTCATTAAGTTTGCGAAACGTAACGTGACACGTTACGTTACATTTATATTGGTGTCACATTACGTTTATGTAGATGTCACGTTACGTTATGTTTATGTAGGATCTTGTGAAATACATTCCTGTCTAAATAGGACTTGAGATTCTATAAGAAATTATACAGAATTTAACCTACCATAAGTGTCTGAAAAATGACTTATAAATAAGTCTCCCAAAAATAAATACAAGAAAACAAACCCAAACTTGGGCGTTTTAGCAACATATTAAAAAACTTAAACTTTATTTAAAGTTAAAAAATCATCAAATCGACTGTCATCAACTTAAAAAAAAAAAAAAAAAAAAAAAAAAAAAAAAAAATCAAACATTGCATTAATTGTTGTCACAAAAAATAAAAAGAAAATTCACATCAATGAAATTTTAAAAAAATAATTATAATTCAATGATAATTTTTTTCTATATTAATAATTAAAATTAAATTTTTTTATTATAAATATGTCAAAAATATTCAAAATTTTACTGGGTGCAATTAGCTTAAAAAATTTTTTTTAACAATTTTACGAACATATTAACTAAAAAAATACTAAAAAATTAAAAACCTATTTAAAAAAAAATCCCAAACCCACCTTCCATATCATTTGAAATTGGGAGAGCATTTGGAATGATTTAAATTTTTGATTATTTATAAAAAAAAATTATATAAAAATAAAAAAATAATATAACTTCAAAAAAATTTAAATTTTTTAAAAAATACACTTTTCTAGTTCACACTACGAATAAGAACGGAGCAGCTTTCAACCGAAATCGACGGCTACAATCGTTTTAAAAAATAGTCGGTTCCGAATCTGCGGATGCTGTTGCGTGGGGTTCACAGCAACATCCGTTGTGTAACGAAATGGGTTCATTTCGAGACTCATTTTGATAATTCGACTCGTTCATATTTTAGAATACAATAAATAGAATATATTTGTAAAAAATAAAGTTAATTGGATATCGTTTACCTATTCATCCACTCACATTTGTATTTATTTTAATACTTTAAATCATAATTATTATTTATTTTTGTAGATAGAAATGTGAGTGAATGAATGGGTAAACAATATTCGATTAACTTGATTTTTTACAGGCATGTTTTACTTGATATATTCTAAATGTGAACGGTTCGAATTATCAAAATGGACTCCGAAATGGGCCCATTTCTTTATAATGAGATGTCACAAGACCTCACACAAAGAAGATCCCCAATCCTGCTACTAAAAAAATATATATATTAAAAATCTTAAATATTTTATTAAATATCGACTCACATCATATAAATTTTACACCCATATAAGATATTTGATAAAATATTTAAAATTCTTAAGCCTTCGTTTTACAACTTGAGTTGGGTTGGATTTGGGGCTATTTTAGTCACAAAAAGACAAAGTAGACTTTTTAATTTTATAAGATAAAATGTCACATTCAATTCATACTTATTATATTCTTTCTCTAAAAAAAACATATTTTAACCCAGACTTTTTAACTCCAAACAAAAAGAATTACAAAGCCAATTTACTTTCCAAACGGACTCTAATACCTTGTTTGTTTTCATTTTTTAAAAAATACTTTTCAGGAAATTATACTTTCTTATTTTTCGTATTTTTTTGCTTTTATCAAATTTTTTAAATATTTTAAGCAATTTTTTTACCTTTTAGACACACCTAACATAAATATACCTAAAAAGTAAAAAAACCCTTTTAAAAATTTACTAAATACCAAAAATATAAAAAAAAATATAAGAATTTAGTACATTTTTTTATATTTTTATGTATTTATTAAGTTTTTAAAATATTTTTTCACATTTTTTTTATTTTTTAGATACATTTAAGTAAGGTGCATATAAAAAAATAAAAAAATATTTAAAATTTTAAAAATATTCACTAAAAACAAAAAATACGAAAATTAAAAAAATTAATTTTCAAAAAATTTAATCCAAAAAACTCAAACCAAACACACTGATATTCTCATAAAACAAGCATCGGACGGTTTGGATGAAAGCCACATTAGAAGGCGACGATGAGCTATTAAAGTGAGACAGCTCAGCAGTGAGCAGAGTCAGTCCAGCAATGAATGCCAAACGACAAGAACGCCGCCAGGATTGTGTTGCGTAAGGGTGATGTCAACGTCAACGTGTTCACAATTGACGAAGTCTGTGCATAAATGAATAAGTCGTGTTATGTATACGTCTTTGCTTGCTCATAGCTAGCTGTCTTCCAACGTAGTACTAGTAGATTCAAGTATGAATTTATGATATACGTACGTGTGTTTCTAGATACCCCCATGTTTTTGTGGTGTGGTGTCCCACTTTTTGCACGATTGTTTTTCAGTCTTCTTGTGTACTTCTCACGCAAAGTATATGTAAATGGCAAAAGGTACGGGTCGGGGCACTCAAGAAATTCTCTCCCTCTTCCATTTCTACGGAGTATTTTGTGTGGATTAGGGAGGTAATTTATATTTTATTTTAATTTAAAAATTTGTATTAGACTATTTAGTACAATTTATATTTATAATTTATTAAGAAAAAATAATTTAAATAAGTTGAAAAAAATTTATTTTTCAAAAACTAGGGAAGAGTGCTTTTAATTTTTATTTTTTAATTATTAGCTTTTCATTTAAAATAATTTCTACCAAATATCCCCTAAAGAGTTGAACCAAATTAAATTTTAGTATATATAAATCTATTTATTAAGATTTTAATGAGTTTAAATTTCAACTTTATAAAAATATAATGGATTGAGTTTGACTGAATTTGTTTAGGCTTGATTCAAGTTTAAAAAAATTATAAATTTATATTCAAGTATGATACTAAATTTATTATTACAATTATATACATATTAAAAAAGAATCAATATCTTATTAAGATAATAATATTTATAACTACTATTATATAAATGTATTATTTATAGTTAGTTATTATTTACAGTAATATTATTTAAATATATAAATAACATATTTATCCTATTTATACATAATTTCACATTTTTAATATATAATTAATATATTTATTTTTGTGGAGGAAAAAAAATATAAGTCTAGATCCAAACCCAATCACAAATCTAACTCTATCCTATTCAATCACCCCCAAACCCATCTCATTAGGGCCGAGGAGAGTCTGGGGACATGGTGGATCGGTATTTTGTCATCCTTATTAGGGACTATGAATTTTAGTTAAAAGATCAAAAAATCATTATAAATTGTAATATTATTTTTAAAAATTTTTTAAAATGTATTTTTATAAAAAAAAATCAATTAAGATATTCAATCTCTAAGCGGGACCTAAAATTATCACATATGTAATTCCAAAACAATTATTGCAAAAAATAATTAGAAAATAAAGTATATAATAATAAATGTGATTGGAGAGGATGTGAGGTGTGCAAATTGAAGCTCTCAAAGCTACCTTTACAAACATAAGGTGCAATTATCTTTTATCTTTTTACTTAAATCAAATTCCCAATTATTTGTAGCCAAAAATAAAAATATAATAATTATTTTTTAATTTCTTTTTACTTGTAGCTAAAACAAATTTATTTTTATTCCACCACCATCACCGCCACAGTTGCTATGTCATACAAATATATATATTTTGTATCCTTTTGGCGACATAATCGAGTGGTAAGGCGGGAGTAGACATTTGCACTCCACCATATAGAAAGTGTACAAGAAAAATAATAGTAATAATAATAATGGCAAGGAGTGTAATTTTTTATTTTTAATATTTAATACTTATTTTCAAAATTTTAAATTTAGAACAATACACCGAAGAGACTGAATTTGACCACGTTGCTCATGAAGACAAGAGTGATGATATGGGTGGTTTATTTTCGGGGTACCAAACTTTTTATGGAATTTTGCGGGGCCGTAACTTGATTTGCTTGTATTGAGACAAGCATGCCTGCCACTGTCATTCTAATTTCAGAAACCAACAACCCAATTGCACTTTTGTTACAAAAACAAAAGAGAATTTAGGATCATACATTGAATTTGAATCTCAAATCTTCAAAATGGGCCAATTATTATCATTATTATTATTATTTTTTTAAACTTTTTTGGTTTACAACCAAAGAGATAAGGAAGTGATTTGACTTTGACATGTTTGTTTGTTTCTTTTGGCACATTGCTTTACACAATCACAAAGACATTGTAAAAACAACTGTGTTATGTCGCTCGAAACTGAGTCGCCCCTAATCTTCTGAATCAAAAACGACGTCGTTTCGTCGTTTTTCAATTTTTTTTTTTTTTGCAGAAGAAGAACGAAACTCGGAGAAGAAAAAGAAAGAAATGAAGGAGGGAGGGAGGGAGGGAGGGAGGAGGGAGGAGGAGGAGGAGGAGGGACTGGAGGGGGCATAATATTCGAGAGAGGAGGAGGCGAGGCGGGCGACGCGGAGAAGGAGTCTGCTGCCACTGGACGAGAGGCGGGCGAGGCGGTGGGAGGAGGAGGAGGCGGTGAGACGACGACGGCGAGGGCGAGACGACGGAGCTCTCCTCTTCTCTCTCTTTTTCCTCCTCTTCTTTCTCTCTTCTCTCTCTTCCTCTCTGCAGACTAAAAATCAAGGAAAAAAAAAAAAAATAAAAAACATAATGCCCAAAACGACGTCGTTTTGGGCATTAGGGGGATTAGGGGACAGGAAATTTCGAACTCTCAAACATTATTCTAGTAAAAAAATGTAATTTTTATATAAAATGATATACTTTCTAATAGTAAAATTTTTATATCAAAAAAAGAAAATTTTAAGTTTCAAATGTTCCCAATTCAACATCACAACTACCATACTCTTGCTTTTAAACCTATCACCAACAATTAGTTAGTGACTTTTTTAATTTGGTGTGTGTTTTATAATGAAAGAATGAGATGGAAAGAGAAAACTATAGAAACTTCATTGTGTTAAATTCATGAGTTTTAAGAGAAAAAAATATCTTCACTCTACCCTATGTAAAGCAAAAATTTAGTTTATTTTGAAAATTAATAGCACATATAACCCTCTCACATACTATGCCACAAAAAAAAAAAAATAAATAAAAATGTTATCTAGCCAAGTTTGGCAAGTTCAGAATAAGTCAAAAAATTAAAAAATTATTTAAAAAGTTAAAAAGTTAACACTATTCATCAAAAGTCAACAATTACGGCTGCACAACTCCCAATTCTAATTTTTTCTTACAAACCAATTTTTACAATTTTTTATTACATATTTTTCTATAAAAAGTCAAAAAGTTTACCCAAATATCTATATTTTCTTCCTCAATTTTTTAGTTCAAAAAAACAAAAAATACACTTATTTAGGACACCCCAAACAACCCCTAATTTCCATTTCCTTGAGACCAAGATTCGCGGATGAGGCACCTTTTATTAAATATATATTTGGATTTGAGTCTCATCACTGCATGATCAACTATAAATTTGATCACATCTCGTTTAGTTTGAACTGAGTAATAAAAAATTTGCTAAACATGCACTCTTACCTCCTCCTATTTTCTTCCTACCAATTATTAAAAAATTACGTTTATCTTTTTAGTTTTCAAACTGTCAAGTTTCGGAAGACTAAATAAGTGTATTTTTTAATTTTTTATGAAATATAGATTAGATTTGAGTTGGGTTTGAAGTGATGTGTTAGAGAGGTGATGTGACTTAAATAAGATAATGTGATTTAAATAGGATAGTGACTTTTTAACTTTTTAAATTTTTTTGAGGATGCCAAATATTAAAATTATTTTATTTGTATATGCAACTACATGTATTCCATGACAAAACTATATACTCACTGTGTTTACTATATTGACAGATAGGAGAAAATCAATCCGCACCCAGCCGTCAATCCGGCGGATGTGGATTGAGCGGATTGACAGATAGATACGAATCAGTTTGGCAGTTTAAAATTTTATAAATTTTTAACATAATTTAACTTGTACACTTCCTAAAAAAAAGAAAAAAAAGAAAGTATTACAGTTAATAACTTAAAAAAGTATTACAATCACTGCATGCCTCATCTAAAGAAAGAACGTTTAAAATTTTAGAATATTACAATCATTGCATGCTTCATCCAACATATTACAATTACAGTATGTCTCATTCACATAAAGTATAACAATTTGTGGTTCTTAAAATATAAAAACAATTCAAACTACCAAAATCATGAATAGAACAATAGTAGAGATTGTATACCTCTGTATTGTTACATCTATATCTGTTTTTGAAAATAAAAACCAACTAGCATATATCATCTTTTTTATTTATTATTTATAGAGTTAGATTTAAAAATAAAAAAATATACATAAATAATACATTAATGTTTTTCAATTCAAAAAATATATTCAAATTGAAAACTTTTTTTCAACAAAATATTTACTTTTTTTCAATTAAAAATACAAACAGAATATCTAAATAAATTGAAAACACAAAGTTTTACAAATTACTTGCAGTGCTCGTGATTTGGCGGGTCAGTTGCAGTCAAAAGAACCTCAAATCTGCCATACGTCCAAAACTAGACGGATTGAAAAAAATCAATCCGCAACCGTCCCCTCGTCATCACGCATCCATCCAAAATGCGACAAATTAGTTTACAAATTACTTGCAGTGCTCGTGATTTGGCGGTTCAGTTGCAGTTAAAAGAACCTCAAATCTGCCATACGTCCAAAACTAGACGGATTGAAAAAAATTAATCCGCAACCGTCCCCTCGTCATCACGCATCCATCCAAAATGCAACAAATTAGTTCAATTTTGTCGATTTGAACGGATCAGTATATTCTCTGCTCATCCCTAATACTCACCAACCAAAAAGTAGAAACATCACTCATATATATTTTAGACCTTTCATTTTGGAAATATTTTGTTTAATATTATTTTTAAATTTTTCATTATTTGTTCACGAAGAATTTAGAAACATTATTTTTTTTTTGTGCAAAAATAATTTTAGAAAATCCTAAAAATAACTTAAAAGAGTATCCTAAAAACGGGTGCTTTGAAAATAATAATAATAATAATAATGAGTCCAACTCCTACTTTTTACTTTGATATGTCTCATGAGATCATGCTCTTGCTTCTCATTAATAAATTAAAAGATTTAAATATATATATATATATATATAAAATAAAAATAAAAAAAAGAAGAAGAAGAAGAAAAGAACAGATGATTGTTGAGCTTCAAAAAAGTGGATTAGGCATGACGATTTGAAGTCAAATAGTGAAAAGGAAGAGTGCAATGTTTTAGGCACAAAAATTAAAATATTCACATGTATTTTTTTGGGGGCTTGGCCTATATAGAACAAATTTTTGGGCCAAACAAGAGAACAAAAATTTCTGGGCTTTGTCATCTTTGCATTCAAAATTTCTTGGGCTTCTGTCCAAACAGGCTTTGTTCAATCATATATTTGGATTGGCCTAAAAATGTTATCAATTTATAATATGGCGAATTAGTCTAATTTTTTTTCTTGATCTACCATTATGTATTTCACCACCCTCTTGGAATTCGATAGACGTTCACATGCAGGGCGGAGCTATCAAAGGGATGCAGGGCGGAGCTACCAAAGGCCCGCGGGGTTTTGCAAATTTTTTTTTTTTTTTTTAAAGCAAACATAAAGAAAATATTTTAAATAAAAAAAATTATTTTAAATGTCAATGATATCTTTAAAATAATGATTATTTTGATTATAAGAATAATAATGATTATTTTGATTGAAAATAAAGTGATTACGATATTATTATTTATGAAAATTTCAATGTAATAGTGATATCTATTACTATTGACATGCAAATATAATTAATCTCAATGAAAATATATGATTTATTGAATTATTAGTTACATCTGACATGTAGCGTTCATTCTCTATGTGTTTCTTTACTATTGATTGATGATATCACATGTTAATGATAACATGGTATAACTATTATATTGAATTTTTACGCATATTTTGTATAAAAAAATTACTTTATCATTATATATTTTATTTTAAAACTTTATATCCATAACTTTTTTTAATATTGTCCATGATACACTAATTACGAATAATATTTAGCTTATTTGGTTCTAGTTTTTAGAAAATAATTTTCAAAAAATTTTATATTTTTATTTTCCATATTTTAATGTTTTCAATAAATTTTTTTAATATTTTAAGTAAATTCTTTTAATTTTTAGACACACCTAACATAAATATACCTAAAAAATATAATATTTGTGAAAAAAGAGTCTTTAAAAAATACACTAAATACCAAAAAATATAAAAAAAAATATGAAAAGTCAGTACATTTTTCATATTTTTGTGTATTTATAAATTTTTAAAATATTTTTTCACAAATATTTTACTATTTGGATACATATTTAAGTAATGTGCATCTAAAAAAATAAAAAAAAATTATTTAAAATTTTAAAAATATTCACTAAAATCAAAAAAAAATTGAAAAATAAAAAACTTAGTTTTCAGAAAATTACATTCAAAAAACTAAAACCAAACACACTGATTAATTTTTTTTTTATCTTTCTTAAAGTTAATAGTAAAAATTTAATATTGTAATTAATAAGTGTCCAATTTGATTTAATTTATTAGCTCCCCCACTGCTCACATGGGAGATATTATGTCTATATACATTATTAATCTGGATTTTAATTTTCTTAACCAAATATAACATTATGTATTTTCTTAAATTATTAATCCAAATCCAATCGCTTATCTCCTCAAACAAACATGAGGTACACAGGCTTTTCAAGGAATGAGTCACCCTGCTCAATGAATCCAAGCAAATATGAAATTTATAGTGGTCCTAGCGGATAGGCATGATCTTTACAAGTTGTACTTGGATTGGGCTCAAGTTTTTCAAGCTCGCCACCCTTTCTCCTCTCATACGCAGTGTTCCATTTTATTTTGTCACTCCTCTCCCACCCTCCCAACAAACATTGTAAACAATTTTAATATTTTAACAAGTTTGTTGGCTGTACCCTTTATCATTATTCATGTAAACACTATATATAATATATTTGGTGCAGTTTTTATAAACTAAGGTCTCCTTTGTCAATTATACATTTTACTCAAAAAATTAAAAAGTCGCTATAAGTTGTCACATCACTCTCTATACTTTTCTCTATATGTTTTCGTAAAATTTCAAAAAGTTATTAAAATAACATATTCCCAAACAAGACCTAAAAGTTGATAATCAAAAAATAGAAATTAAAGCATATCTTCTCCTATTTCTCAAGGGAGCTTTTTTAATAAATCTACTTTCTAAGAGTTTTATTCTATCCAACCCATATTCTTTTTGACTATTCTATTAGGTCCTATTTGAGATAAGAAGATCAAAATACCCTTTTCATCTACTTATGTTCCATTTAGTTCACATTATTTTTTTATGTTTCAATAAGTCCTATGGGTGACATAATTACCAAAATATCCTTAATGTGAATGTTCACACCGTCAATGTAAATGTTCATATCGTCAATGTGTAAGGGCCCGGCCCATGTCGATCCTCGTGGGTGCCCGAAAAAATTCGAGTCGGGCCAGGCGGGCCCGGCCCATTGACAATGTGAATATTCACATTGACATGTTAACATTCACATTAATAGGAGTGTAAAATTGGCCCGCCGCCTCACGCGGCACATGGGCGTACATGGGCGGCCCGGTCTGGCCCGTTGACAATGTGAATATTCACATTGATAAGAGTATAAAATTGGCCCGCAGCCAATGGGCGGCCAAAAGCCCGCCCGCGGCGGGCCTGGCCCGGCCCGGCCCGTTGACAATGTGAATATTCACATTGACATGTTAACATTCACATTGATAGGAATATAAAATTAGCCCGCGCCTCGTGGCTGCCCGAAACCCACCCACGACTTGTGGGCGGGCCCGGTCCAGCCTGTTGACAATGTGAATATTCACATTGACATGTTAACATTCACATTGATAAGAGTATAAATTTGGCTAGCGGCCCAAGGCTGGCCCAGCTCGTTGATAATGTGAATATTCACATTGACATGTTAACATTCATATTGATAGGAGTGTAAAATTAACCCGTGCCTCGTGGCTGTCCGAAACCTACCCACAGACCATTTTTTCCACAAAATTTTTTTATTATTTTCTACAAAAAATGATACTAGGCCTCGGCGCTGGTCGAGTCTCGGACCGAGCCTTAAATGGGCCTTAATCGAGTCGATAGGCCGGACCGGGCTTCAAAGTGATGACCCAAGCCCTAGCCTAGGGTCTTGGACTAGGCTCGAACCTGGGCCCAAACGAGCCTTTCTTATGTTGGCCCACGGGCCAAAAAATTTGGCCTAGGCCCTAGCCCTAGCACAAGGGTATTCGGGTTTTGGATGGGCCAATGGATCGAGCCTCGGGTCAGGCCGGTGGGCCTAGGCCTAGCCTCGAGCTTGGGCGGGCCTGGCCATTTTTTTTTTAATTCTTTTTAATTTTTTCTACCAAAATTTTATTATTTTTCACAAAAAAATACATTACACCTCTAAGGGTTGTCTCGAATCGAGCCTTGAATAGGCCTTTAAGCCGATGGATGGCCGAAGCTTCAACCGATGACCTAGGCCTAACCTAGGGTCTCGGATATGCTCGGGCGAACCCAAACAAGCTTGCCGAGTCGTGGGCGAAGCCGGCAGACTCTCTGACGCCCAATTCTACATTCCTATCAATGTGCATTTTAACATTGTCAACAGGCCGGGCCGGGCCTATCCCGGGCCGCGGGCAAATTTTACACTCCTATTAATGTTAATGTTAACATGTCAATGTGAATATTCACATTGTCACGGGTTGGGCCAAGCCCGCCTCGGGTTGCGATCGGGCTTCGGGCCGCCCACAGATTACAGGCCAATTTTATACTCTTATCAATGTGAATGTTAACATGTCAATGTGAATATTCACATTGTCAACGGGCCGGGTCGGGCCCGCCTTGGGCCGCTGGCCAATTTTATACTATTATCAATGTGAATGTTAACATGTCAATGTAAATATTCATATTGTAAACACGCCGAGCTGGGCCCGTCCCGGGCCGCCAACGAACCGTAGGCGGGTTTCGGGCAGTTACGAGGCGCGGGCTAATTTTACACTCCTATCAATGTAAATGTTAACATGTCAATGTGAATATTCACATTGCCAACAGGCCGGGCCGAGCTGGGCCCGCCATGGGCCGTGAGCGGGTTTTGCGCAGCCACGGGCGCAGGCTAATTTTACACTCCTATCAATGTGAATGTTAACATGTCAATGTGAATACTCACATTGTCAACGGGCCGGGTCGGGCCTGCCCCGGGCTGCGCGCCAATTTTATATTCTTATCAATGTGAATGTTAACATGTCAATGTGAATATTCACATTGTCAACGGGCCGGGTATGCCGCCGCAGGGTTTTATGCCGCCACGGACGCGCCAATTTACACTCCTATTAATGTAAATGTTAACATGTCAATGTGAATATTCATATTGTCAACGGGCCGAACCCGCCTCGCCTCGCTGGCGCGTTTCGGGTCGCCCACGGGTCAATATTACATTCATACAATTGTGAATTTTAAAATATGAATGTTCACATAATAAAATTGCTAACCGTTCAAAAAATATTTATAAGGGAATCAAAATTAAATATAAGGGTATAAGTATTCAAGAAAATAGTGTAAATTAAGAAAAATGATTTTATGAAATAAAACTATACATACATGGGATTAAATGGGTTAAAAATTCATTCATGGACTTTTTAGGTTAAAACACTTCTAAATGAGATTTATCAATAATTTTCCCATTTCTCAATAATCAATTTTCTCTAATTTATTTAAGTTAATTCTAAATTGCACCAAATAGTTGACACATTTTAAAATAAAAAAGTAATAAGCAGTGATATCAACTCTACCAAACAATATATTAACGTAAAAATCCTTATTACATAAAAGCATGACTTTGTTATTTTTATAAGGTAAGAGTGAAATAGTATTTCTACCTCTAATTCCGTGGAATTGAGTTAGAAATTTCAATACTTTTATGGGAATATCAATCCTATTAAGATTCATAGTACTAAATCATTTTATCACAATTAAATATAATTTTAATAAAATTCATAAATTATTAATTCAATCTCACCCTTTCAAATGCTAAACAAACTTGGCATACGAGGCACAGAGTAGCAAGGAGGCCAGTTTTTTTTTAAGCACAACATCAAGCTAATGTTTTGGTCCACATGGTTTGCACTAAATTTTTAAAATTTTTATTTTCCAGCAAAGAATTCTATGTGATGCCCTTATTCCCCTAAATATTCTTTTTTACTTGGGGATAAAGAAACTCCAAAATATTAAAACAAATCTCTTTATGATTTTCTTAAGGAGTTGGATGATAAATTGAATATGTTGTAATTATCGAATCGAATCGAATCGATTTGATTATTATTATTTTTTTGTAAATAGTATAATTGAAGTACTCAATAAAATGAACAGTTTAAACTATCAAAATAAATAAGACTTGTGATGAATTCTACAAGCCTAAACAACGCCATGCAATCCAGATTATGGACTGTATGAGAGCCAATTTATCTTCTTAATTTGTCTAATAATGCTTACCCAAAGGGAAAAAAAAAGGTAAAAACAAAAAAGGGAAAATAATTAGATTGATTTTCTGTAATTTTTTTCACAATAATAAAGATCTGTCATTTTTGAAATTATACCATTAATCAGTAACCAATGCAGATTTGCCAAATGTTCATTCCCTTTACATAGTTTCACAATATATATATATATATATATATTACTTGTAAATTAGCAGTGAATACAAATGCAATTCATGGTTGAATGAATGAAAAAAATTATTTAATAATTTAATAGGAAATTTTATTATACATACTCCTCAAAAGAGTATATTATATGTATCTTTAATTATTTCACTTCCTTTTTTAGTTCTTCTTTAATTATGAAAATATTTTAATTACTATAATTTATGAAATGTTTTGTTATACCTGATGTGGTACCATTTGATTACAGTATGATTTTTTTTTTTTTTTTAATTAATCCCTAACCTTTCCCTAATTCAATAGTTATTGATGTCACAGTTATTCTAAATGTGAAGAATGTTTTTGAATGAATAAAAAAAGTAATATAATTAAATATTTTAAAATAATATCATAATTAAAGAAAAAAATTAATCATAATTAAAAAAAATTAAGTAAAAACACAATATTTAGTTATTTTTTTAAATTTATTATTAACATTAATTTTATATTAAAAAAATCAATTTTATAGAATTAATTAATTAAGCCCATAAAACCTTCCCTCAATTTCAAATCTCTCTCTGTCTCTGCTCTATATCTCTCTGGAACCTTCTTCCCTCTGGAACTTTCTACACCACTCTCTACTCTCGCGAACCTTCTCTTTCCCCTCCACCACGTCACCTATATGAAACCCCCACTTAACCATCCAAATCAGAAACAAACAGACTCCGATCTGCTAAGCACTAAAGCTAAATTCGAAAATGGCTTCATCGCTAGCTCTCAGAAGAGCCACCGCCTCGGCTCTCTGCAACAGGCTCGTTAACCCTCTCCGCTCTGTTTCGGTCGCTCGCTCCTTCAGCACCAACGCTCAGATCGCCAAACACGACGGCGATGACCGAAGCGTCGATGTCGAACGCCGCCCCGGAAGATCCATCTTTCCAGGTAGTAGTTATCTGCTACCTTTATTTTCGTGATATCGAACTCTGTACTTTGTGATTTGTTCTGTTCTAGTAGCTTGATATTTGTGATTTCTTCGCTTGATTTTGTTATTGTTTTTGTCTTCAAATCTTCATTTTCTGATATCACAACGGGAGTGAATTTATGCCCTTGCTGTTTCAGCTTAGTTCAATTCCTATCAAAACTCAATTCTCTGTTTTATAGATTCTGTATTGTTTTGATTGTCGAGCTTTTTCGCTCTCAATCACATCAATTAATTACGTTTTTCTAATGTATCAATTCATGACAAATTTATGTGCTTAATTTTGTTAGTTGAAATTGAAATCTGGAAATTGTGAATGTTGCAGACGTGCAGGATCCATTCTCTCCAACTCGGAGCTTGAGCCAGCTGCTGAACCTAATGGACCAATTCATGGAAAATCCTTTCCTGGCAGCTTCACGAGGAATTGGAGCTGGAGCAAGGAGAGGATGGGACGTGAAGGAAGACGACAAGGCGCTGTATCTGAGAATGGACATGCCAGGTCTGGACAAGGAAGACGTGAAGATTTCAGTGGAATACAACACACTGATCATCAAAGGAGAAGGAAAGAAGGAATCAGAGGATGAGGAGGTCGTGCAGAGGTACTCAAGCCGGCTTGACCTCCCTCCGAATCTCCACAACATTGATGAGATCAAGGCTGAGATGAAGAACGGTGTCTTGAAGATTGTTGTTCCCAAAGTCAAGGAAGAAGAGAGGGAGGACGTGAGGCAGGTTAAGATCGATTAAGGAGCGTCCACATATGCTACTCTGCAAAAACTACTCTCTGTGTTCTATAGTGCTGGTGTAGTGAGAAGAGAGTGTTATATTTAGCTTACTTTTTTGTGTTTTTAGGTTGTAATCGAATCAGAATCGATGAATAAAATGGAATTCTGAATGAAAGAGACAGAGAAAGTGTTAATTTAATTTCCAAGTGCATCTACAATTTGTTTCATTTTAACTAATGAAAATTTTAAGGGAATGCAGCCTATGCAATTTTAATTATGTTATTTTTTTTATTATTATAATTTTTGTTATTTAGTTATGATTAATGAGAATTTTAATTATGTTTATGTTTAGTTATAATAAATTGTACATAAGTTTTACTTTTAATCAAAAGACCCCATTTTAATGTGTGGGTGTAATTTTAAATTTTTTTGAATGAATGGAATTTTGTGGAAAAAAATTACAAAAAAAAAAAAAAGAAGTAAGTAATTGATGGTGTAATACCATAATGCGACCAAGTCAAGTTAGATGGTGTCCGCGTCAACGGGCGACACTTTCTCGCCTTCGAACAATGGGAAAAGAGCTCAGGCTTTTCTACCCTGGGGAGTACACAAAGCTGAATTGTAAAAACGAAATTCAACAAAAACAAGACGAAGAGGTGAGGTGAGAATCCCCCTTTTTATCATCAGAAAATGGCGTCTAAGGCGGTAGCGAGCGCCCCAATCTTCATAGTCAAGCTCCTCCGCCACAGCAACCGCCAACTCAACCACTCCACTCTAACCGCTCCTTTGGCCTCCGCTACTAGAACATTCTCTTCACGTCCTCCGCCACGCAACCACAATGGTATATATATATATATATATGTTTATCTGCGTCAATCGCACTCCACATGCCTATGTTTACGTTTATGCACATACAAATGCACTAGTCTTGGTTGTTAAGGGAAATTATAAAATGTTTTTGAAAAGTACGAAAAGTTGTTTGGTTTGATTTTTTTTAAAAGATGTTTTGAAAAATTATTTTGAGATAGAATTTTGAAAAAAATGATTAATTTAATGTGTATGAGAAAGAGATTTGTTTGAAAAATTTGTAAACTAAACAAGTTTTGGGAAATTTTTTTGAAAAAATTTATTTGATTTGATTACTTTTAAAAACTTATTTGTAGAGAATTTTTTTCAAAAATTTTTTGGAAATACAAACCAAACAAGGCCGTGTTTGTATTTTTTAATTAATCTTTATTTAATATATTTTTTAATTATTCAACGTAATATGTTATTTATATTTATTTTTCACTAATCATAATATTATAAAATATTTTAAATTTATATTTCAAAATTATTGAATAATTATCCTGTTTTTAATATGTTTTTTTAGTTATTGTCACGGACAAAGTTGCGGTTGGCCAACAACTCCATGTGTCTTATAAAAAATTTAAACCACTAAACCAGCATTGATTTGGTTGGGGTATTACAATTTGAGATTATTAATTTATGAGATTCTTATCTTATTGTTTAAATGTAAATTTTATCATTCATATTGGGTTTTAACAATCATTTTATTCAATAAAATTAATAATTTTTTAAATTCTACCGCCTATGTTATTAGATTTGAGTGTCAGGTGGGGTGCGTACCTAGAAATTGAATTTATCAAATTTTAAATTTAAGGATATGTAAAATCGATAAAAAAAATAGTTATATTTTTATATTTTTAGTTTACTATGTGAGATAAAATGATATTATACCTAACATACAACATCAAAAAAATGTTTTTTAGCAATTACACAATAAATGATACATATAAGATAATGTTACATATATGAATAAATTACAAACACGCCTCCTGAGATTTACTTAAATTAAAAATTACTCTCTGTGATTCTAGAAATTACATTATGCCTCCTAAGATTTTTAATTTCATCACAAATAGGTTCTTTTATTAATAAATCATCAAATTAATTAACAGTTTTTAATAATGTTAAAATTTTGTTTCAATTAATAATAATTCAAATAATTTTATTATTGTATAGGTGAACGGTTAGAAATTAGAAATTTTACTTTTTCAATTAATTCTGTTAAATAAAATATTTTGACAAAGAGATATTTGTAATTTTTTAAACAACATGGAATAATTTATGTTTTAAACAAATCTCAAAGAATGTATTTATAATTTACTCCAAATATAAATATTTAATTTATTTTGAAGAGCATGTAGCATAGCCTACTACCAATCAAACATTTATTTTTCTTTATCATTTTATATTACAGAGTAATGCAACAATTTATTATTTTTTTTATAATTATTTTCATACAATGAACAAATCATAGTTTTTAAACATTTTTTTTTAACACTGATCTGGGCTCCCTAAATAAAATTTTCTATGTTTTGTCGCTGCAGATCCGAACCCATTTTTGAGGACAGGAGAGCTGGGAGCATGCAGAATGGACAAGTCAGAAAAGGAGTGCTATATGAGGGTGGACGTGCCCGGCATTGCCGAGGAAGAAATCAGAGTGTGGTCAGAGTCTGGCTTCATTTATTTCTACGGCAAAGATACTAAACTCCCTCACTATAACTACGATGGAAGGGCCTTCGGAGGATCCATCAGTTTCAACCCTCAAAGCTATGATTCTGACGGACTTAAGGCTGAGGTTAAAAATGGTGTTCTATGGCTTTCCATGCCAAGGATCAAGGAGGAATAGGGTGTTTGGAATTTTCTGATGTTATCAATTTTGGGGGTGATTTTTATGTTCAAGTTTTTGTTTTTGTTTTCCACTTTGTGTGTTTCGTTGTTGTTGTAGAGGTGGAAATGGAAAAAATTGTTCAATACTCCTTAAGCATATTCCGGTGGTGTTTCAAAGTAGTAATTACTAGTCTAAATTAAAGGACACACTACTTTTACGTTAGAGTTATAGGAGACAGATGATGTGTCTAACCAGTAAATACAAAGAAGCAATGCACCAGGAGTATTGAATAATTTCTCTGAAAGTAGTGTGTTTGGTTTTTTGGGGTATAATTTCCCTGTGTTTTTTGGTTTTAAACTCACTCATTATATATCATTATACAATGTGTATATATTAAAGAATATATACATAGTAAAAATAATTCTCAAAAATAAAAAAAAGATGAGGAAAAAATCTACGGGTGGATTTTTGAGCTCTATGCTTTTCAAACGAGTTACAAGAAAAACATATTAAAACTAAATCAAATGCAAAAGTTTCTTGAGGTTAATAAATAAACAAATAATGATTAAATATTAAATTATTGAAAAAAGAATATTACTTTATCGGTAATTTGGAACTCTCAGTTAAATTAGAAAGGGAACAAAACGTCACTAATTGGATACAAAAGCGCCTTACATTACACCTCTTTCATCACTTAGTTAGGGTTGTTTTCGATATATAATTTTTAAATTTTTTACTTATTATGAAAAGATATACAAAAAAAAAAAAATAGAGGGGTGATATGATAAAAATAAATCCTTAAATAACTTATTTGAGTGTTCCCAAACCATGCCTTTATACATATTGAATGCCTCTTTATCAAAATAATTTTAATTGTGAAAGTTAGAGATATTGTTATAATTTTAAATAAAATTTACAGTATTAAAAAATAAAATTAGATTATGAGTCACTATAAAGGGCCTCAACTAGATATTTCAAAGTCATTTTTTTATAAAAAAAAAAATAATAATAGTAAATAAATAAATTTACAAATAGAAAAAAAAATTTATACTTATATCCTAAATGATATAGCAGTGACCTTTTATAATTACAAGCTATAATAGTGTTTTACCTTAAAATGAAAGAATTACAATTTTTTTCTTTATTGTGTATAGAATTTTGTCATAAATTCTATTTGTATATCATTAGTCTGTTTATAATTATAAATCTTAATATTGAGTGTTTTTGTTTAATATAAGATCATCACAAAATACTACATTTGAACTTTTTATATAAAAAGTTTGGTTTTAAAAAATAATAATAATAACGTGTACATACAAAAATAGGAGAAATTATTAGTTAGTCATGGGGCAATGCCAAAGGGTGTCGTAATAATTGTTATGATTAGTAAATGGGATAGGATTGATGAATTTTTGTTAAATAATTGAAAAAATATAAGAAGACATGTTAAATTGTGATTGGTGAGAGATATAGTCACGTTGATGGATCAACTAATAATTTTTTCACAAATTGACATGGCGGGATCTCTGTGGTTGTGGGACCCTAATTTGATCTTTGTCCAAACAAATGTGGATTGGATTGGAGAGTAAGAAAAACCCTAGCTTAGCAATACAGAGAGTTAAAGAAAAAGAAAAGAAATCATACCAAGGAAAGGAGGTGAGCTCAAACTCAATGGGTTATTTGGCATGATTAATATAAATGTACTTATTTGGGTCATATCACATCTCTATTTATTTTTTTGTATATCTTTTCGTAAAAAATTAAAAAATATATTTATTTAAATCTCAGCAGTAGTAATAATGGCGGCATTGCTAATAATGTCTATGAGGAGAACCACCTCTTCACCTCTCTTCACCAAGCTCATCAATCCCAACTGCAACCGCTCTACCACCGTCACCGCTTCTCTCTCTCTGGCCGTCCCATCATCGAAGCAAATTGCACTATCAACGCCCATGGCAGCTCTTTTACCCGAATTCCCCATTCATCGCAGTACTCATCTCTATTTCCACAAATCAAACTTGTTTTTTGTGGAATTGATTTGGTTCAATTTTTGAATCCATTGTGTTTTAAAGGTACTTGCGATCAATAATCCATGAAAAATCCATTTCAAGTATCGGCGAAGAGAGTGGAGGAAGGTTTGTTCGTGAGAATGAAGATGCTGGGGGATAGAGAAGGAAGGAAAACGTGAAGCTTTTGGTGGAGTATGACAGTGTGTTGATAAAGGGGGAGGGAAGGAAGGAAGCATCGAAATATGAGGACACTGGGAGGACTGACAATGCTAGCATTGAGTTTTCTTCGAATTCGTTGTAGCCAGAGAAGATCAAGGCTGAGTTCAAGAATGGTGTTTTGAGGATGCTGATTCCCAAGCCCAACAAACTTTGAAGTTACGAGCGGATTGTATGAAATCAAGATCAAGTGATCACGGTAGGTAGGTAGGTCTGTCTTTGACAATGGTTCATTTTGGTAGGTTTGTTAGTCTTAGAAGTGAAGTGAAATTTTGTGTGACAAATAATGGCACTTGAATTAGTGACAATATTATCAATTAAAAAGAAATTTTGACATTGTGATCATCTAAATTAGTGAAAGATAAATAACTTTGCATAAAAATAAAATGATATTAGTGTTACACTTGTTGAAAGCGTTTGTACCTCACAAGCTCTGGGCTTCTGGCCTCAGGTTTCCACACACGTGGCACTTCCTCTAAACCCATGTTTGTATTTATTTATTTACTAGAGTGGAGATAGATAATATCATATGAGTAAAGTAAGGATTAATAATATAGTGGCCTTATCCACTTATATGATTATTACATTCTATTCTAAGAAAAATGACACTCCTAAAAATATCCTATAATTTAACCCACAGTGATCTAATTTGATTAGTATCAATTTTTGATTGGTTTACATGATTTTGTTGGTAACATATTATTTTAGTAATTTTTTGACTTTTTACGAAAAGATGTGTAGAAAAATAAAAAGAGTGTTGTGACAATTTATAGTGACTTTTTAACTTTTCGACTTTTTAACTAAATATATAGTTGACAGACGAGACCGCCACCTTTATCACATTATTGTGGATGCATTTATAAGTGTAAAATGTGAATCTGTAACATTTTTGAAATATCTTTTCCTTTGCATGGAGCATGGAATGGAAAAGAGAACCTACAACATCACTCTCACTACGTTAATGGCCATTTTTATTCTACTTTTAGTTACATGAAGAAATGAAACAATTATTTATATTCTCATATTTCACTTTTTAAATGATTGTAATACAATAAGTCTTTTAAACCAAATTGACACAACAAATTACTGAGCCAATCTTAACTGCTCATAAATGTGTCCACCTCTGTGATTTCAATTGGTACAAGTGGTAGATCCAAATTTTCACAATCCGAGGAGTACATAAATTCTTTATAATCACTTTTGAATGGAAGTTACCATAGCGAAGAGCTCTTGCTAAGTTTTACAATGAACTTTTGTCTAGTTCATGGAAGAGAGGGCAATCCACACAACAGAGGGAACTAATCCAAGTTATGGAGGTTTTATCTAGTACATCTCGACTCCTTTTCTTAAACACTATCAAAGAATCTAATTTGAAAGGTTCCAAGTACCAAATTCTAACTGTATATGAACTTCAGCTGAACGTGTCTAGTTTGCAGGCACCACTTCCCTTGAATGCAGTAGCCGGTGAACTCATGAGATTCTTTCATCAATATAACCCAATCACTATGCAAGTGCATATGTCGGCAACACTCTTGAGATTCTTAGGTAGGTTGCTTACCTCCATGTTCCCATATCAGAAAATGAAGTCACTCAACTGACCATGCTTTTCATTCCGGGCATAAGCATTCTTGCTGACAACATATGCCTTGTCTTCTACACCAGCATTCAAACAATTCATCCTGTGCCTGTAGCATTGACAGCCAATGCATATGTGTTGGTAATTGGTATACTAAGACACAAGAACGTGGTCGTTGATGAAGTTTCAGAACATACCATTCAAAATGATCTTCACAGCAAACAGAACCCCAGATAATTGAAAGTCCAGCACCTTTCCTGTAAACGAGATTAAAATTATTCGAGAAATCAGAAGAATAAAGGATTATGAGCCAGTGTCATGTATGAATTCAATTAACGCAAGGTAGTGCCCAATCACATGTAAAAGATTTTAATATTTTGAAATCAAAAACCATTTCAGGCTTCACCATTAAATTCTTTTTATGAAGCTTATGAAGTCTACAGATATTATGTTTAAATCAATCACTTCAAAAGATTACAGCAATTCAAATCCATGCAAAATAATGTATCAATATATAATAAACCACTCTCTCTCTTTTTCTCTTTTTCTCTCATTTTTTTTTTCCTGGGTCCACTCTCTCTTAAACTGGGACAAAAATTTGTGAAAAAGGGCATTTAGTTTATGTAATTAGACCAGCATAACAGTTCGGCAATACCCTAGTACGTATTTTTAATCTGGAGATGTGATCAATAGCAAAAAGGAAAATGAGAGCAATTGGAAGTGATATAGGTGCATACCAAGCTGCAGTGTACATGTCATAGAACTTTTCAAAAGCTTTATCAAAACAGTAGTGACAAGCTAAAAGATCCTTGATATCTGTCACCTTGCATGTTGATTTACAGCACTTGACCTATGTCATACAAGTTGCATCATTAAGCATGAAAAACAACCATTTGTTTCATGTATGGATACATAATATCATGACTTTGAAGCAATGGAAGGGACATACTGCATACATAAGTATAAAAGTATATGAGAAATAACAAAACAAATCACATGCTTCACAGTTTAGCACGTAAAACACCCACAGAGAGCCAGCAGCACTATTAAAAAAAAAAATGAGTGTCACACCAAAATTAAGCCAGATGAAAAAAAGGAGAAAAGGGAAGAGTTCATCAATCCTGAATTTCATAAAGCAGCAGTGGGACCTGGGGAATCTTTCCATCATTGTGTACCATACCCTTATCCCTGAACTTGTTCAGTCCATTTAGTATGGAACAGAATGTATCACTATAGCTTCTTAAAAAAGAATGCAATTAAAATAGGACCAAAAGAAAGGAGAGGCAACAATGACAAGCTACCACCAAACAACTAGAAAGGCTAGCAAGAAATGACAGAATATAAGAAAAAAGCATAATAATCCAAGTGCCAATAAGCTTGTGTAGACTGAATTTCCTTCTCAGATAAATATCTAGAATTAATCTTTGTTGAAAAGCTAAAGAAAGAAATATCTGATGGTGAGAAACTCTGTTATTAGAATCTTACGATTCGCGATTCGATTCACGATTTTTGCAAAATTGATAAGAACCTATGGGTGAATCTATTTTGGAAGTGAATCTCTAGTGAATCGTACAATTCACGATTTGATTTACTTTTTATGATTCATGCAATTTTGGAAATTAGTGTCCAAAATATTTTCGACTTTTTTTTTTCTCTCCATCTTTTTAGTGAAAATGACATAATACAACTTCTAATAACGTTTAATACCAAAATAACCAACATATATACATGATTTGTTGTTATTTTAGTGATCATGAAGTTTTTAATAGAATCCAATCCAATTCAGTCAGACTCAACATATTTTTAACATTTCTTCTCATTTTTTTCCCTTTAAAAAATCATAACATATCTTCTAAAGACGTTTTAAGATTAAAGTTACACTATAGCCTCGTTTGGGAAGTGGCTATTTTAGTAGGCTATTTGGTTTTTTGGCTATTTTAGTTTTGTATTTGGGAAGATGAGACGAATTTTTAGTTGAGTTCTTGTATTGGAAAGTGTGTTGAAATGATGTTTAAATTTAAAATGACAAATTTATCCCTAACTTTTTATTTTTTAAATTGATATGAAGGGGCAAAATGGTAATTTTGCCGTTGATGTACCAATTTCCAAGTGTGATGTAGGCCTGACCTACAACATCGCAAGCAGAGCCTATTTTTTTTTTTTTGAAAAATTGTGAACAGTGCCGCTTTTTTGCTTATTTCTCATTTTTTAGGCTATATTAGCCTCACACACCTCTTCCCAAACAGCGCCTATGAATTATCTATTGCTATTTTATTAAATTGAATATTACATGTGTGAGGTCAATTATACCTTTTAAAATGTTTTAGAGTTTAAAATAAAATATTCTAAATAATTATTTCCTATTATTTGCTCATTGTTACTCAGAAAAGTATGCATGTTTATTGTCCAAATATCAATATCGTTGTTAATTATTGTTACTTTGAAAATTGATAGTTTCTCTATTTGGTTATTATTTTTATTAAGAATGGTTGATAAGAAATATTTAAAAAATAAAAAGATAAGATGGTGATCTTACATAAGAACTTTATTAACTTCTTACCTATTAAACTACATGATTATCATTCAAAATAATATTTTCATTGATTTAAGTCTAAATATTTTATATTCGTAATATATATTTGACATCTAAATATATAGATATATGTTTTAAGTAATTTAGAAAAAGTGACCGAATTTTTACGATTCATGATTCGATTCGATTCGATTCGATTCGTGATTTGATATGAGGCCATTTCAATTCATTATACGAATTCCAATTTGACAACTATGATGAGAATGAAATTATTTAGTTCGTTGGACTACAAAATCGAAAAATTGGTTCAAAGATGATTAACCATAGCAATTGTCTCTTCAAAACCAAAATAGAAACTTCATTGCCAACAAACATCCTCCAATTTCTTTCGCCCATTCAATCCACTTTAACACCAGTGGGACCAAATACCAAGCCTTCCTCCTTCCCACAGGAGCTCTCCCTCCATGAAAAAAGAATCTTTCCCACCTCCCTACAGAAAACCCTCACTAACTCAAACATAACAAGGATCAAAGATCACGACTCCAATGCTCCTTAATAGATGCCATAGAAGAGACTTAAATGTGCTAAAAACTATAGTTTCATTTAGAACAGACCAGACCCCACCAGCCAATATCGTAATGCAAGTTCAAGTAATAGAGCAGCATATGCAATTGTATGTCTAAAGGCAGATTACAGAAGTCTCACCAAACGCTTGAGCTTATAGGAGTAATATTGTCCGTGGGAGGGGTGTGCCCTGATGTGCTCACTCAAATGACCTGCACTGAAATTATCATATATTCACTCCATGATCATCTATTAGAATCTTCAACATGATAAAGGTCACAAAAAAGAATATCACAGAAACAGTTGAACAGCATTATAAAAAAACACTAACGAGAAGGAACAAGATGCTCACAAGTCATAAATAATGCCTCCCTCCCTAAGTAATTTTAGCAGTTTCATACGTTTTCTTGTGCAATTGCAATAATCCTCCAAACTGCCTTAAGACTAATGGTGGAACACTCTCCACCATGTTTTTTTAAATAACAGTATCAGGATATGTATCAGTATCAGTGATATGGTCATATATCGGCCAATATCGCACTGTTGGACATTATTGGCCAATATGTCAATGAATAATGGTATCAGAAGGCCAAAATCCCATTACGTAACAGCCGATACAATACATAACGGCAGATATTTAAAACCTTGCTCTCCACCCTATGTTTGTCTGCAACATATTTAAAACAATAACAATGCACTCTCATCTCACTTGGAAGCGTTTTTTTTTTTTGATAAATAAATCACTTGGAAACTTATAGATAATAATAACATTTAGCCTTCACAAGCCTCAACTCCGCCGATCCCAACCTCAAGTAAAGGAGTGTGTTAGGTAGCCGACATCCAACCTATATTACCAGAAAACGTTAACACCCTAGCGAATTACGTATTGGTATACACGTTCCGAAACATGGTACACTTCCGTTCCAAAACGGTAAATTTAGGAATCCAAAGCGATCCCAAAAGTTTTTTTGCAATATATTTCCTTAAATGTTATCTTAGGAGAAAAAAAATCAAATATATGAACTAAAATCTAAGGTGAATTAAGTTTTGACAAGAGAAAAAAAATCAAAAATGAGTCATAATTTTTATAGAAATGATTTGTTACATGAAAATATAAATATTATTGGATACCTAATAGTTAAGAGAAAACTACTCTACAAGTATCCTAAATTCTCATTTGTAATATATATATATAAATATAAGCCTACAACTATCGTACCACATTTTAGAGCATGTGACGTACCACGTTCCTGTTCCCGTTTCCGTTCCATATACTGGAACGATCCACGTTTTAAGTAACATAGCATCCAACACGTAAAAAAACCGCTCGGATCCCTTATAAAAATGAATCCTACTTTGAATCGATTAAATGCTAGGTCATTCCCCTTAAGTGACGCATTGTGCCTGCCTCCGAGTATTTCGAAAAGTGAGTAAGGGGTGCCGCATCGACGCCTGGGTGCGGTGAAAAATGGGCAAAAGTTTCCGCGTTTTTCTGGACGAGCGTGGATAAAGAAGCTAGTCCAAAACTATAGGTGTAGGGTAGCCACATGGAATATAGGAACTTTAACTGATAAGATTATGTAATTGGTAGATGTCATGATTAGGAGGAGAGTTAGTATAACTTGCGTACAAGAAACTAAGTGGATGGGTGAGAAAACTCGGGAAATAGACGATACTGGTTTTAAACTATATTATAGTGGCAAGGATAGACATAGAAATGGAGTAGGAATAATAATTGCCATGGGTCTTGTAGAAAATGTAATTGCGGTCATTAGGAAAGGTGATAAGATTATATTAGTTAAACTAGTTATTGGTGAGAATATAGTGAATATTATTAGTGCATACGGCCCCCAAATAGATTTAGATTATTAAACTAAGAGAGATTTTTTAGATCAAATGGATGAGGTATTACAAGAGATACCCGTAGGAAAGAACCTAGTTATAGATGGTGAATTCAATAGCTATGTAGGAATAGATAAACTAGGTTATGAGAGGGTGCATGGTCGGTATGGTTTTGATAATAGAAATGAGGCTGGAGAGAGAATTTTAGATTTTACATTGGCTTCCGATCTGGTGGTAGCCAATACTATGTGTAAGAAGAGAGGAGCATTTGATAACCTTAAGAGAGGGTCAATTAAGAGTCAAATAGATTATTTTCTAGTAAGAAAAATGGACCACTAAAATGTAACGACTGTAAGGTGATTCCTGGAGAGAGCCTGACGTCTCAACATAAGATTTTGGAACTAGATTTATGATTCAAGGGGCAATACCAAGCTAGGAAAGCTAGTGGGCATCGCAAGACAAGATGGTGGGACCTAAAAAGAGATAAATTAGAAATATTTAAGAATATAATGGATAAAGAAGGTATTTGGGACTTGGAAGATGATGCTAACACTATGTGGAACTCGATGGCCAATTGTATGAAGGGAATCTCAAGGGAAATTCTTAGAGAATCAAAAGGAAAGGGACCCAACCTTAGGGAAACTTTGTGGTGGAGGGAGGAGGTTCAAGCGGTAATAAAGACAAAAAAAATAGTGCTTTAAAAAGTGGCAAAATGATAGAACTGAGAAAAACCTTAAGAGTTATAGATTAGCTAATAAGAAGGTCAAAAAAGTAGTGAGGGAGACTAAGTTGAAAGCTTATGATGACTTATACAATAGACTAGATAGTAAAAAGGGAGAGAAGAGGATAAACAAACTGGCTAAGATAAGATAGAGGAAAACAAGAGATTTTAATCAGATTAAGTGTATCAAGAGTGAGGACTTTAAGGTGTTGGTGAAGGATGAAGAGATTAAGGAGAGGTGGAATAACTATTTTGAGAAGTTGTTAAATAAGAAACAAGGAGGTAAGTCAAGAGGAAAGGAAGTAGGCAGTAATAAGGAAAACCAGGACTAGGTTCTATCGTAGAATTGAAAACTTTGAAGTGGAGATTGCACTTAAGAAGATGAAATTGAATAAGGCTTTAGGACCCGATGATATGCCTATTGAAGCCTGAAAATGTTTAGGTAAGAAAGGCGTTGTTTGGTTAATTAAGTTGTTTAGCAAGATTTTGTTCACTAAGAAAATGCCAGAGTGAATGAAGAGTATTTTAGTATCAATATATAAAAATAGAAGAGATGTCCAGAACTGCAATAACTATAGAGGAATCAAGCTAATGTGTCATATAATGAAAATGTGGGAAAGAGTAATGGAACGTTGATTGCACGATATAATAAAGGTGTCGGAGAATCAATTTGGATTTATGCCTGGTAGGTCAATAATGGAAGTGATCTATCTTTTGAGGAGAGTAATAGAAAAGTATAGAGAAAAGAAAAGAGTCATTCATATGATTTTTATTGATCTTGAGAAAGCATATGATAGAGTGTCTCAGGATATAATCTGGTGGGTGTTAAAGAAGAAAGGGATAACAAAAGGTTACATTGATGTGATTAAGGATATGTATCAAGATGTGGTGACCACTATTAAATCGCCTGCTGGAAAGACGAATGCATTTCCAATTACTATAGAGTTACACCAAGGATTATCCTTAAGTCCTTATCTTTTTGCTTTAATTATGGATGAGTTAATGCGAAATATTCAGGATGATGTGCCTATACTTTTTGCAACTGATATCGTGTTAGTGGATGAGATTAAAGAATGAGTTAACACTAAATTGGAGACTTAGAGAAAAACACTTGAATCTAAAGTATTTAAGATAAAAAGAACTAAAATAGAGTACATTGAGTGTAATTTTAGTAACAGTAACAATGCAAGCAGAAGAGGAGTGAAAATTGAGATCCAAAAACTACCTAAGAGTGAACATTTTCGTTATTTAGGATCGATTATCACAACGATTGGGGAGATTGAAGCAGACATGGTCCATAAAATTAAGGCAGGGTGGCTTAAGTGGAGGAGTGCATCTGGGGTACTTTGCGATAAACGAGTACCCACTAGACTAAAAAAGAAGTTCTATAGAACGGCTATTAGACTAACGATGTTGTATAGGACGGAATGTTGGGCAATTAATAAACATGTAGATAAGATGCGTGTTGCTGAGATGATAATGCTAAGGTAGATGTGTGGCAAGACTAGAAAAGACAGAGTTAAAAATGAATATATTTGAGAATGGGTAGGAGTAGAACCAATAAAAGATAAATTGATAGAGAATAGATTGAGATGGTATGGTTATATACAACGGAGACCAATAGAGCCGGTAGTGAAGAGATGCGATACAGTGATGATAGATGGTAGTGTTAGGGGAAGGGATAAATCTAGATTAACGTGGGCTAGTACAGTGTATAGAGATATGAATCTCTTTAATTTGACTAACGAAATGGATAGAGTCGAGTGGAGAAGAAGGATTCATGCAACCGACCTCATTTGATTGGACTTCAGGCTTGGCTTGGTTAGCCTTCAAAAGCCTTAAACATCTATGCACCCCCATCCCCAAAACCATTCTAAGACGAACAGTCTCTCTGGAATATTTTCCTATACAGATTAGTTCATCTATTTGATGTCATGATAACCACCTTCCACACTATCAGACAACCAAAAGCCAAATCAAGCTGAATGATAATGACACTAACAAGTGGCACCACCACATGTCTGTAGCATGAACCAATAAGGACGGAATTGTCCATCACAAAATTATTTTACCTGCAGGCAGGAATTAAATTATATTGTTCTGACTTACCTGTCACAAAAGGTAGCACTGCAACCAAGGCATGTGGCCAAAGTTGATGTCCTAGAGCATGTGTTACACTTTGCAGCTGACAAGTTTCTGCCTATTTGGTGGCATCTGCAGGTAAGGATAGACCAAATAAATAAATACAACTGCGTTAAGTTCCTCTGTTATGCTCCTCAAGAGGACTTTAGCATTGAACAGACAAATATAAATCAACTATTTCAGTTTTTGTACCTTTACTCAATAAGCTTTTAAACTTTGTGCAAAAAAGGAAGTTTAAACAAAAAGAACAAGGTCACTGGTTGATCACGTGATGATTGAATATTAATATTTTATGGTGGGCATCAGTTCTTAATTACTCTTCCATGCAGGAAGCACAAGCAAACACCCAAAAATGCCTTTATATTATGAAGGTGATAACCCAAACCATGCTGTGCATATAAATAGTTCAATGGCCTGCTTAGCGCTTATATTCATCCATTCTACATGATTATGTTTTTTTGGACAGTAGATAGGAATGAAGTTGCCTGAATTAAAATCAACTTCTTCATTGATTGGATCAATGAAAACATCTTTCAATCTCAGTTCCCCAAGGATGTCATACAGGCAAAAAACATTTTTTTCTTTCCCTATTCTCTTGTATCATTCCCCAATGCAAAAAATACAGGAACCTAGAATGTCCAAAGTACAATATAAAACACAATATAATAAGTGCCCACATATGTTAGTTGAAAGAGAATCGATTGAGATGGTTTGGTCACATTTAACAGAGACCAACAGAGGCAGTAGTGAAGAGATGCGATGCTGTAATGGTAGAGGAGAGTGTTAGGGGATGGGAGAGGCCTAGATTAACGTTGACTAACGTTGTAAATAGAGATATGGATCTACTTAATTTGACTAACGAAATGGCCTTTGATAGAGCTGCGTGGAGAAGAAGGATTCATGTAGCCAACCCCATTTGATGGGACTCAAGGCTTGGTTTGGTTTGGTTATATGTTGGTTCATGAAACCACTAATAAACAGATATCCATGATGTAGCTGTCACAGGAGCATTCCCCATTTCTGTGAGGAATTAGGACAACAACTCTATTAAAAATAAATAAATAAATAAGTAAATAAAAAGAAAAGTTGCCAACCATCCTAAAATAAGTCGAAAACCAACAGTAATAATAGTGAAATTTTGTTTCATATGGCAAGAAGTCATTTAACACATCGATTTATAACATATTCATTTAAGCAGTAGATTTATAATGAAATTTCATTACACAAAATGATCAAAACAATGACACCTGAATAAATTATAAAGGCCCAGAAGACCAGCAAATGAGTAAGAAAGAAACCTTTTGTATAGTTCTTGAAGGTCTCTGGAAATGGAAGTGGACTTTTTTTGACCTATTGCCACCTATATGAAAGGAAAGCTTTAATAAGCTCAATCAAACTATGATCAAAGGAGTACACAATAGCAGGTCATTTAAAAGATCTTAATTGACAATCAGAGAGACAGGATACCTGGTTACATGGTTCAACTGAACAAAGAGAATTGGATGTCATCACCAAACAATCTTCAGCAAGATGCCCAGGTCTCTGACATTTCCAACTACAATGGAAAGATAGCAATCATGATAGACAATTGTAAAAACAATTAAACAGCATGATGGTAAGTATCTTTGTGGTTACAAGAATATGAATATAAAAGCTCTCACATTAATATCTCACTGAAAGCATTAAGTTGCTAAGTCTAACAGAAGTTTAATAGCAAAGATTATCGAGGACAGAATCGATGATTCTTTCCTCCTTGCATGGATTGAACCGTAACAGCACATTTTTGCTCAAAAACTAGTCCAAAAAATGGAAAAATACTAAAAAATAGACATTGAAATGTACCATTTGTAAGTACAGAGGCTAGATCTCTTCTTGGACCAACGCAGACGGTTATTATCCCAGGTGTCTCCTCCAAATTCAATCAACTGTGAAGAATTAGGTCGAATTAAGTATTCATCTTGCCTTTGGTAGCTTACATGCCCCTGAAAACATTATCAATGAAAGGGTTTCACAGTTCAGAAGGCAGACAAAAATTCAGAGGTTTTCTATTTTGAAGAAAAATTATAAGCAAACAAACACCTCAGAAAGTTTGAGGTTCTCCAAAAGCTCAGCTTTGCAATCCATGCTGCAGATATCATCATCAGTCTATCAAAACAGACATACAGACATAAAATTCAAGGTCACTATGGACAGATATGTATATATAAAGGAAGAAAAAAAGTTTAGGTGTGATAATATTTTGTTAAGTTGACATATCCCACCTCATCACAAATATATTCTCCATATTTCCCACATATCACACAAACAGGTTCTCCTGGAACAGCAAAACGCTGCTCACTTCTGTTCTTCACACGATCAACTTCATCCAAATTACCTAAAACAGAAGTAAACCAAGCTATTGTGTGAAGGACATATCTGAGAATGGCTGCAAGGTCCAATTGCACTAATTAAAGGAATGAAGAGATCCCAAAATACATGAGTTTACACCAGAATTAACTTCTATTCACAGAGTTTTAGATAGGATCCTAGTCATTGCAATCTCTGGTCCAAGCAATAAACCCACATGCAATTGCTTGCCAGGGTCAACCACTGTACACAGAGACTGTGCTGGGTTTGTTATAGGACTTCAAATTGGTCAATGAATGGGATGATTTAAGTTAATTTTACTCAACCAAGTAATTAGATAAAACTAGGTGACAAAAAAGGACTATTACTTAGAGAAGATGGCTAAAAGATCCTTCCCAGAAAATGAAGTGGTTAAGTTTAAGCTGTGCCCTTTAGGATCACAACCGAGCATTGAACTTAGCAATTTATCATGTGCAAAAATGGATTTGTTTGAAACTGAATGCAAAAGTTGACATAGATATCTAAATGATGACAGTGGCTTGGCTAGTCACAAGACAGCTAATGGATAGGCATAAAGAAACAAACCAGAATTAGGAGGATCCAGCTTCTCTTCACATTCTGAGGAACTACTGTCACCTGAATTTTCATGAACATAGTTTTAGATTAAGATTAGTAGAAGTCAAGTGTTACAAAACAACATCCAGATCCATAACTTGCATAATATAAGCAATTATGCCACTAGTTCAATAGAAGAAGAAAGCAAAGACACACAGGCTAACAAAAATTCACAATTAATACCAAAACTTGCTTTTAAGTAAGAAAAAAATCCCAAAACAAAGGCGAATGGGAAGAACAAACAAAGAAAGGAACTGCAGAGAATTGAGAAACGTCATAATGTTACCCTTAAAAAAAAAAACCTCTTTTTAAAATAGATGACTCACCTTGTGAGCTGGTCTAAAAACAAAATACTTCAAGAAGACAGTACATTGAAACCAAAGACCCAATGCAACCTAACTTGTAACCTGATAAACTGCCATTGTATAAAATTATCATTGTTATAACATAACTTAGAACCTGAAAAAATTACCGTTGTATACTAGTATATCAGGATAAGTTTCTTGTAAGAAGATAACCCGTTGGAGGGGTTTCTTATTTCTTTTTAATGTTTAATTAATTATAATTAAAGAAAAAATTAGTCAGTGTGCTTGAGGAAGCTGGGAGAGGTAAGACTCGAGATGGACCAAAGCTTTCGTATTGGTTGGTGCAAAAGTGGCAGCTGTCAAACTTGAACTCATGTACTCATGTTTGAAAACCTGTTCTTTTAGAGCAGTAATATAAATAAAATATGTATTTTACCTCCTGTTTAAATTTCAGTATCTCATTGAATTGCAAGTAAAAATACAAAAATAATCACATCTTACAGCAACACAAGCTCAAATTCAAACAAAGATCAATATCAAACACTTTTTCTTAAAGATAAGTAATAAATAGCAAACAAGAACTTACTATCATACTTCACCAAACTTATGCTTGGACAAGAATTTTCCTGTAACATAGGAACAAAATATCAGAGGATAAAAATAAATAAAAACTAACTAAATAATGAACTACATAGCAAACCAAAAGAATTGTCATTACCAACACATCTGCAGTTAGTTCCTGATAAACCTGAGAAGAATTGACTTCCTTCCTGTAAATACAAATAGCAAACATTTTTTTTTTTTTTTTTAAATGGTTTTGATTTTTTAACATTCAAATCATATATATATATATACATTTTACATCCACTTAATATAGATACACTTAAAAAATACAAAAATTTATGCAAATTTTTTTTTTAAAAAAAAATTATTGAATACAACAAAATATGAAAATGTACTCAATTTTTGTATTTTTTTGTATTCAATAAATTTTTGAAATATTTCTACACAAATTTTGTATTTTTAAAGTGTATCTAGATTAAGTAAATGTAAAAAATATAAAAATAATAATAATTAAAATATTAAAAAAAAATACCAATTGAAGACTCAGAAAACTATTTCTGAAAAATCAAAACCAAACAGAGTGAATGTTTTCCATGAACTAAACAAAACTATGAACTTGAATAAAATTTCAAGCTCAATCTATGCCATACAATATACATGAAAAAAATAATAATAAAAATTGAAATTTTAAAATTCACCTTCTCTTTAGAATGTAATCCTGGTGAGACATTGATTCATCGCTCTCGTTGATTTCATTGTTTCGATCCGACGGAGGCCTCTTTTCGCGGCGGCGCTTGCGGGGCACGATTTTGTCGTCGCCGGCGACTGGTTCTTCGGTCGTAGGAGGGTTTCCGGTTGCGACATTATAAGCTGAAAATTGGGGGAGGGGGAATTGAATGAGAAAACAAAAATCCTAGATTAGCAATTTTAAGAGAGATTGAATCGACGATACCTCGGAGATTCTGAAGAACAGAATTGAGACTGAAGTCTTTGTTGTATGTGAAAGAAGGGTTCTTGTAGAAGTTCGTCCTCGTCCCCATTTTCTGTTTCTTTCTCTCTGCGTTATTGATCCCAAATTATACAATAATATGCAAAGTTTGTTGGAAAATTTGGTGCGAAACTTATTGGCAATTCTAAGAGCATAGGCAATGATTCACTTTTTTTTTTTTCATTAAATTTGAGTTAAAAAAAGGTTGATATCAAAAGGCAGGCGACGACTGGGTCGACCGGTAAAGCTAAAAAAATCATTTTTTTTTTTACTGTTTTGAACTAATTTGATTCTATTTATTTAAATTGTGTAAACCTTTTTCGGTTGACCGGTGGGTCGACTAGTCGGACCTACTTGCAACATTACAGCAGTGAATTAGTGAAGGCTAACGCAGATTCTTAATTTGGTGAAAAATTTGTTCTGTTTTTAGTTTGATATCAGTTTGGTGAAACTATTGAAGCAGAAAAAATGTCTTTTTTCATTAAATTCAAATTTGATACTGAATCTGATGCAACGTTGGAGATGATTTATTATTATTATTAGAATTATTATTATTATTATTTTATTTTATTTTTATATTAAATTTGAGTAAAAATTTTATTTGATGTGGCTTTTTAACAAAGAATTTTAATCTTTCATCAAATTACTAGTAGACTAAGAGGATGATCGGGCGAATATTCGGCCGATCAATTGGGCAGTGTAAATTTTCTAGCAATTTTGTAAGAAAGTGGATATCTGAAGAGACAACTGTCCGGTCATCTAGTGCTTCTACAATCTCCAACGTGTACCTACAAAGCTAATGGTTATTTATAATAATTTGATGAAAGGTTTGAGCATCCTCAATTTGATGAAAATTTGAGAAAAAAATACTATAGACCCCAAATGAATTATCAAATATTCTATCAAACCTCTCACATGAGTATGTGACCCACACACATGTGATTTGTGTGGGTCTCATACCCATATGAGAGGTTTAGTAGAATATTTGATAATTTATGTGTGTGGGTCCCACACTAATATGAAAGGTTTGGTAGAATATTTGGTAATTCATTTGGAGTCTCTAGCATAACTCAAATTTCAGATATCCTGAATTTGATATTGGTTTGATGTTAATGTTGAGCATCGTTTTTATCAGTTTTTCATCAAATTTAAATTTGATGAAAAATCTAATGAAGAATTGAAGATGGTCTTAGTTATACCATTTTATCACATTATTCTAACTATAAATCGTGTAGTTATAATATATATATTTTTAATTATAACTCAAAAAATATATAATTATATCATTTTTTTATTTATAAGTTACATATGTATTGATAAAAATTTGATTTAAATCTAATCAATAGTGACTAACTTAAATTAATTTTCACACACAAAAAAAATTAGATTTTGTGATTGAGTTTTATGTCTTAAATAGATTAAGGATTTATTTGCAAGTAATTAAATGAAGAAGAGACAAAATAGGACATAATATGTATTATTGAAATAAATTGTCACTTGTTACAAGTTGCATGAACTTAATCAAAAATAAAGAACTAAAAAATACAATATTCGACCGAAGAAAAGAATGGAGGTTGGAAAAAACTATTATTAATCTACTCTTAAAATTGCTAATTTAACTACTCCTAATCAGATATCACGATTTGTGAGTTGTTTAAATTGTTCTCTTTTTTAGTATTTCTCTTGACATATTTATAGGCTCAGCTACGAGATAAAGAAAGATAATCAAATCAAATATTTCTTAAACATCATCCATATCTCATGTTCATAATAATCACTTTATAAATTTGGTACTTGACTTGGTCTTGACTTCTTGATCTCAACAACTAAGTTTCAAATGGCTGCAATGACTAACTTTTTGACCTTTCATTTAACATATCATCATGCCATGTTTTAACATATTTATTATGCCACGTCAACATGTTTGTCGGCAATAATAATAATAATAATAATAATAATAATAGCAAATGTGGCTAATGTTATTTCTTTAAAAATAGTTTATGATTTCAATTGATAGACCATAATCAAATTTGAACATAATTAATAGGCCACAATTAACAGAAAAATAAAATATGATGCCAGCAATGCCTCCTCATTTAAATGGATTGAAGAATGAAATCCAATTAAATGATTTATAAAGCACTTTACCACAATCGATAAAAAATATTTTATGATGCAAAAAATTCGAATTCTTGAAGAGTTATATTACACCCATAATAATTTTTTATCTAGCACTGTCGATTAGCAATCATCTTGTCTTTGACTCTATCAAGTGACATAGCAAAGAGCTGCACTTCTTATTTTTAAAATAAAACAATTCTCTGTTAGTCACATTTTGGCTAATTAAAAAGAATTCAATACATATAGCATTCTTCAAATATTGTTGTTTTTCAAATCATGTCATGAAAATAATTTTTGGTGTGATTCACAAATCCAAACTGGGTATTGGATTCCAAAACTCACATAATTAAATGTCATAAAAAAAAAACCATAAATTTTGATACTTTGAACAATGTCAAAAAATTCTCTCAATAAATGTGGATTGTTCATAATTTTTAGTCATTTTTAGCTTAAAATCATATCTCCCAAGTGAATTTTCACCATAATTTTGTGATGAATTTTTAACATTTTTTTTGTGGGAATGGGTTGTTCTTATTTTTTAGTCATTAATGGTTTGTCACTTTTTACCACGTTTGGCAAAACATCATGCCCCCAAGTATATTTTCACAATCATTTTGTGATGAATTTTTAACATATTTTGAGAGAATTGACTATTTTTTAATTCTAGTCATTAATGGCTTATGAAAATGCTCCAAAATCATATTAACTTCATGACTTGGTGTTTTAATCCCCTAAGCCAGATACTTTGGTTCTTTATGAATAATTGGCACTTTAGAAATAGGTTTATCAACCTCCCGAGCCACATACCTTGACTCTTCACAAATAATTGATTCTCTAAAAATAGGCTTATTAATCTTATGAGTCACATTATTTTCATACCTTATTTTTTTATTGGTTATTATGCCTTCTAATTTTTCTTTCTAATCTCGATTCTCTTCATCAATTAGGTAAATTTGGTCTTCAAGTTGATGATTTTTTTCATCAAAATAATTTAAATCTCTTTGCATCAAATAATACGGAGATGATGAAATTATTTGAAATCTTTGCCGATAAAGAGAATTAATTTTTCTTCGTATGGCTAAAATTTCACTCTTGCACCAATAAATTTCATCATTACAATGCCAAATAATTTTTTTTATATCATTTGTCATGCCATTAAGTTGGCAATTAGTGATAAAACTACCGCCATAACATTGACAATTTTTAGATATGGAATATGATCCATTCCATTGATAATTTATATCCATTGAAACACTGCCACTCCATTGGTCGTTCATATTCATAGGTACACAAGATGTAAACATACCTGTTGAAAGCATGATTCCATATGGATAAGTTTGCTTCATCATCATTACTCCAAATTAGAAATGTCCCACTAGGTTTGCCAATTTATGATAGTAAAAATTTGATCTAAGCCTAGTCGACAGTGATAAACGTAAATTAATTTCCCCACACACACAAAAAAGATCAACTTTTGTGATTGAGTTTCATGCCTTAAACAGATTAAGAATTTTCTTGGAGGTGATTAAATGAAGAAATACAGAATAGAACAAAATATGTATTATTCAAATAAATTATCACTTGCTACAAGTTGCATGAACTTAAACAAGAACAAAGAATTGAAAAATACAACAATCAACAGAAGAAAAATAATGGGGGTCGAAAAAAGCTATCACTAATCTACTCTTAAAATTGCTAACTTAATTGCTCCTAATTAGATATCACCATTTCTGAGTTGTTTGAAGTGTTCATTTCCTCTGTATCTCTTTTGGCCTATTTATAGGCTCAGGCACGTGAGAGAAAAAAGATAATCAAATCCCATGATTTCCTCAACTAATCATGATTTATACATCATCCATATCTCATGTTCATAGTAACCACTTTGTAGATTTTATGCTTGACTTGATCTTGGCTTCTTGATCTCAGCAACTAACTTGCTGCAATGGCTAACTTTCTTGTCCTCCATTTAACATGCCATCACACCACGTCATTAACATATCTGTTATACCATGTCAACATGCTTGTCGACAGAAGTAATAATAACAAATGTGGCTAAGGTTAAAAGTAGTCTAGGATTTCAATCGACAAACCATAATCGAATTTGACCATAATTAATAAATTACAATTGAAAAAAATATGTCATACCAACAGTATGGTCCACACCTTTGAAGGGTGTCCACCATAGTCTTTCCCTCACTGATAGCTATGATGAGAACAAGAACAACTCAACTCACATAAAAGTTAAAAATGGTTTTTTTTAAGTTATTTTTAATTTGGATAAATTACAAATATACCTATAAAGTATACTTAATATATGGATTACTTCCTATAATTTAAAAAATTACAAATATTCCCTTCTAAGAATTTTTTATTTAACAAAATTAATTTAGAAATATAAAATCCCTAACTGCTCTCTTATATAATAACAAAATTACCTGAATTATTAATTAAAATATATTTTTGATATCATTAAAAACTGTTAATTGATTTAATAATTTATTGATAAAATATGACATTTATTATGAAATTAGAAACTTTAGAGGGCGAGATGTAATTTCTAAAATCACAAGAAACAATTTGAAACAAATCTCATGAGGTGTATTTGTGATTTATACTTTTAATTTATTATAGTGTGTAAAAAATTATATTTTGGTTATATCATTTTAATAATGACTTATCATTTTAGCACAATTAAATTTTATATCACTATTATCTTAAGTAATTTGTGCATACTTCACTTTAGATCAATCCTTTCTTTCACTGCTCCAAATGAATATTAACTTTTGAATTTTTGAATTTCTTATTTTTTGAAAATGAATGAATTGTTATTATTGGTGCAATTTAGCACATACAATTATAATTTATTTAGTATTATTATGTTTTTGTAATTTGTAAAATTTCTGGTTATGAATTTTGATTTGTGCAAGTTGTGAATTTTGATAATAAAAAAAATGGATTTTTTTTATTATAGAATATCTATTGTGATAAAAAGTGACTTTGTGAATTAAATTTAGCATAAGATTAGACATTATTATTTTTCGACAATAAATTTAGCCCACAACGAGTTTTTGTAAGGTCTATCTATTTTTTAACTTTGACAAGTCTTTTGGCGTGATCGTTGGAATTGTTCTAACATTATCTTCTTTTTTTTATCTTAAAAAATGAGGCTGTGAGGTGTTATCACTGCCTCTGTGAGCCTAGGCCTTGGGATAACTGATTGACAGCCTGACTTGACCCAACTCATAGGAAGGGACCCACCATTGAGGCACCAAGGGAGCTCAACTATACGTCACAGGCCCGTCGAGGGTTCAAACCGGAGTACAGAGCGGGGCCTCAACGAGAGCACTTCTACCCCTCCCCAGGATTCGACCCTGGGTCAAGCCTATGGAGATGAGTTGCTTTCTCTATCAGGCCACCACCCTTGGTGAGTTGCACTTCCGCCACCCCCAAGGGTTCTAACATTATCTTTTGATAAAAATTTATTGACCATCCATTAGGCATTTGTTAATATTTTAGTAATGTCAAAAAGATTAAAATTGTAATGCACATTTTATATATTTTTAAACATTTATTTGTATATTTATAAGTTGCATTTTAGTGGAGTAAGGTCTCGTTTGGTAAGTAGTGATTTTAATCAAAAAATTAAAAAGTCACTAAAAAAATCAAAAAGTCCACAATTTATGCAAAAAAGTTAAAGATTTCATTTTCTATCTACTTTTTGCACATCTTTTCGTAAAAAAATTAAAAAATATCCTAAATATACTAATTTTTTTTATATCATATTTTAACCAAAAATAAAAAAATTACTAAAAACTTATTTCCAAACCAGGCCTAATTGAGAAATAACTTCATTTTTATGATAGTACAACTCTACTACATGTATGATGCAATTCATGGTGGTGTAAGTCCATTAGGTGTATGGTGCAAGTCCTTTCATGTGTTTGATGTAAGTCAATTCACGGTGATACAATACAAGTCTATTGCATGTATGGGGCAAGTTCATTCATGCCTTTGGTATAACTCTTTTCTATGTCTGTGTTACATCAAAAAATATTTTTATATTATTTTGTGGCTATTCTATCTATTTGTAATTTGTTCTTTGATGTCGGTGGCTAGCATTTCCTTACGTAAAATAAGTCTATACAGTGTTGTTGGGCCTGTGAGACTCACTATGAGTCTTGTTTCAATAATTCGAACCGTTCAATGTGTAGAGCTCGTCGAGTATTTTATCTCTGTAAAAAATCATCTTGATCGAATATCGATAGTTATCGGATCATATTTTTGTCAATAATTTATTTTAAAATTATGTTTATTATTGATAGAAATTTGATTCGATTATCGATATCTGATTAATGTAATTTTTTACAGAGATAAAGTATTCGACAAATTCTACATATTGAATTGTTCGAATTATTAAAATAGAACTAGTGATAAACCCCCGCAAATCCAATAATACACTCCAGTTCGATATTGGACCGAAAAGAAGCCTGGCCCGTAAAATAAATATGGGGGATTTGATCAAAATTCCCTTATAATCTATATAATAAAGCAGAACGGATTTTGATAATATGTTGACAATTGTCCTACTAGAACATTTCAATGGTTATGATTCATTTGTCTATTTAGATAGATGGCTAAGATGACCCCTTAATTTGTTTCTAATTTATTTCCTGCCTAAACACACTTTACTCTCTCTCTCTCTTTCTCTCCCACGTCTCCTCCCCCTTCCATCTTTATCTCTCTCTACCTTTCTGTTGCACGTCTCCTCCCATTTCATCCTTATCTGTATCTCCCTCTTTGTTCCTCTTCTTTATCTCTCCCTTCTCTCCGACTGCAGAAAAATATTTCAGTTTCAGATTTTGCCTTCAAAGGCTTGCGAAGAAAGCAGAAAAGTATTTCAGGTGAGATTCTCATTTCTGTTTATCATCATCTCCCTTCTCTCCGACTGTATCTCCCTCTTTGTTCCTCTTCAGTTTCAGATTTCAATTCGCAACCCTTTGCTTTGAATTGCGATTTCAGATTTTCTTCTTCTCTTCGACTGCAGAAAAATATTTCAGTTTCAGATTTCAATTCTCAACCCTTTGCTTTGAATTACGATTTCAGATTTTGCCTTCAAAGGCTTGCGAAGAAAGCAGAAAAATATTTCAGGTGAGATTCTCATTTCTGTTTATCATCATCTCTCTACTTTGAATCTTCAATCCCTCTTTGTTCCTCTTCTTTATCTCTCCCTTCTCTCTGACTGGCTTTAATTCGCAACCTTTTGCTTTGAAATTTTTGAATCATTTTTGTCATGGAAATCTTATAAACCTCCTCGAGTTCTTGAGTAGTTATTTTGGATTCACCAAATTAGTTCCTATATAATAAATATATTTTGGATTCAATTTTCCATTTTCCATTTTATATTTTCATAGTTTGGTATTATACAACATAGTTTGGATTCACAGGTATTAACTCCTTTCTCATTTTATTCTCATTAGCCTCATTTCAAAAGCTACAACGGTGGTCTCAACAGGGCTCACCACCACCGCCGCCGCTGCTCATCATCACCGTTGCCATTGATCGACACCCACTGTCTCTCAACTCCCACCCTCCCAACATTAGAGGTATTTTACATTTATTCAGTTCTTTGAGGCTTTGGTTTAGGACTAACTTTTGTATCAATCATCCTCCACAATTTCAAAAGCATAGTTGGGGTGATAAATTCTTTGACCCCCCTTGGTTTAGCCAGAATATGAGCTTTTTTAGATCTGATCCTGTTTTCCTGACAGAGGGAAATTTGGGCTTTTCAGTGCACTTGATGAAGATGTCATTAACATTCTTAGCTAGGAAAATTGCAAATGAACCTTTGATTAAATTAGTCTTCTATTTGATATCAGTAGCCTCATTGCCATAATAACTACTTCATAAATTATTTGTTCCTTAAATTTGATGCTGCAGTCAATTTTGCATTATTTAATAAATTATTTTGTATAAGCATTATTTGACAAATTTTCATTATTTTGCAGTCAATTTTCCATTTTTATAAGCATTATTTGAATTTTCCTGTTTAAGTCATTTTATATTTGAATTTTACATTTTATATTTTCATAGTTTGGATTCAATTTTCCATTTTACATTTTATATTTTCATAGTTTGGTATTATACAACATAGTTTGGATTCACAAGCATTAACTCTTTTCTCATTTTATTCTCATTAGCCTCATTTCAAAAGCAACAGTCAATGTGTCTTGGAAAGCTAATCTTTATTCTCAAAATTTAATCAATAAGTAAATTTCTGGTTACAAAATTCTTGATGGTTTATATTTTTCAATTATAAAATCCAAGTAACATCTAACATACTCTCAAAATTGTTGATTAGTTGAGAAGAAAATTTTATAGTACATCATATACCAAATTATGATTTTGTGGTCTTTTGGTTACTTCCTATGTTATGACTTGGTCAAGGCTGGTGTTTATGACCTATTGTGATTAGGAAAATGATATAGAAGCTTATTTTTTAGACTTACTTTTTAGATGCAATGATGTGTGGAAGAGATGATTGGTGATGATTAGACACTACTATCAGGATTATTATTTTGTTGGTTATGACCTATGGTGATCTTGGTTATAATCGAAAATGACTTTGGATATATTTTCGTGGTGTTTGGTCGTGACACTTTTTTTGAAGTTATGATTGAAAATGATTTAGTTATGACATTTATGTAATTAATATAAAAAATGTACATATGGTAAGGCTCTGTATTCTAGAATGACCCCATTGTAAGTACACTAATATTGTAGATGGTTCAAATGTCAAAGATTGTTGGTGCAGATATTGTGTAATTGTGCACATAATGTAATTTTAGAGAGGTTTAGTTGTACTGTGATGATGTGCGTGGGCTGGTTTATATGTGTTTTTGGTTAGGGTTTGTTTAGGTTAGAATGTGTGGTGGTTTGGAGGGTTGGTCCCTTGTGGGTAATTGTAATTTAGTCAAATTGTCAATTGTAAACCAATATAAATCTCAAGGGTTGGTGGTGGCTGCATGTTGTGGCTTTAAATCTCAGATGTGGGTTCATGGATTTTGTTTCAGTTTTGCAGCAGAGTAAAGATTCTTGATTCCTCTGTGCTAGCTGGAGATGATGAATTTTAGTGGCCTGATCATTTGAAGGAATAAATTCATGCATTGCAAAAAAGAATTTTTTCCCCGTTATGTTGATGCAGAAGAGAGGAGACAGTACTTTCTTATGTGGTGAACTCATAATTTTTTTTTGCTATTTCTTTGATGCTGCGTATTTTTTTAGCTAATGTGACAGATTTTGAATTGCATTGGTTCTAACTTTGAGGTTGAGCATGTCTAATTTAAATCTTGATTCTTCATGTGTAGATTTTGTGGTGTGAACATTATTTTTTTGGCAGAGATGTAGAGTCCTTCATATTGGTTTGGTTTGTAAACATGCTGATGTAATTCTTTATCTTTGTGTGGAAGTTATGTTATTTTCTTGAGTAGAGTAATTCATGGTCTTCTTTGTTTTATTTTTTTTAATTTTTTTGTTAAAAGTAAATAAAATAAATAAAATTGACTGACTCAACAGGATTGAGCTTAGGTGTTAATATTATATCGTATGGAGTCGAGACACTCTTTCCATTGATGTAGCAAAACTAGGATTTATTGAATTGTTAAGCTCTTTCGACCTTCATATTTGTTGTTTTGAAATTCTTTCCATGTCCTTTATATATTGCTTTTTAGGATGTTAGTTTTGATACTCATTTTCTTTCGAAAAATTCAAATTGATTGAAGTCTGTAATTTTTTTATTTACCAGTGTGAACTCTTCCAGATTGAGGCATGAGTTATAGTTATAAAGGTAAATTCATGATTTAATTATTGAGCTTCGTTGGAGGTTTTATTTAATATGATTTGAATTTTCTAGTTAGGGGATCATGTATATTTTTGGATCTGAATTAAAATATTATATATATATATATATATTTTTGTCTATCATTTATATTTATTGTGCATATCAGCTCCAATTTTGTCATTTTTGTTGCATTTGTGTTTTTGTTCATAAAAATTAATTCAAAAACTTGGCAGAAAGTTTGTAATCTCTAGGTTTGTGTTTATTTGTGTGTGAGAATATGTATTTTATCTTTCAAGTTCTATTTTTCCCTTTTTTGATAAATTTCTTGACCCACAACAATGGTGGAAACAGCGTAGAGAATACCCTAAAAGTTTCATGGTCATCTTCTCCATTTATTCATCAGATCCAATGCTCATAGACCTGTGGGACTAAAGGAGGGGTGGATTCTGCGAATGTACTCTCAATTTTTTAAATTATTTTATTTTATTTTTTATTTTTACATAGTCTTATTGTTTTTTTTTTTTTTTTAGACAGAGGATATTCACTCTCTTCAGCTACATTGCTGGATGGATGTTGTTGTGGTCCTTGTTTTATTGTTCCAGTCCCTTGATCCAATTTCATGGTGTGTTCATCTGAGCAAACCAAATGGATAGTTTTATTTGATTTTTTTTAAAAAAATTTTTATCCGTTGTTCATAGCATTCTAGTGCACAACATTAACTCATTAATATTCTTTAATATGATGCTTGGGTTCTATTGGGAATTAAAATTGTTTAATCTATTTTTAGTTTACAATTATTTTTTAAAAAAATTTAATATTATCATCTATAACTTAAGGAAACAGAGAGTCTTCGTTTGAGAAGAGAGAGAAACGGAGGGATATCACTCGGTGAGAGAGAGAGACAGTTGAGAAGATTAATGTTTTACAGTCTTTGGGGGAGAGAGACTGAGGTAATAGAGAAGAGGAGAGAGAGTGGGTGAGAAAATTGAGAGATTGCAATTTGGGGGAAGTGCAATTTATCTTGGGAAGATTTTTTTTTTATTAAAAATATAAAAAATGATACATATTCTTAAAAAAATATAACTCTTTAACTCTTACTCACCTATGATTGGTCCATATGATTGGTTTACATCATTTTGGGAGTCATGGAGATTTCTAATTTTGGGGGTTCTTGAAATTTATTTGGGTTACTAATAAATTGGTATTTCATTTGAGTTTCATGTCTTCATTTAGGAATTTTTCTCCTTCCTGTGAATTCATTACCTACTCTTTGAAAAGAAAAGAAAAAAAAAACAAAAAACAAAAAACAATAAATTTGAATACATTCCTCTCTAATTTTGATTTATATTTTAATCTCATCATTAATTGTACCGTGCCTTCAGGCACGGACATATGCTAGTAAAACTTTAATGCATTAAGGACAAGTATAAAAAAGTTTTCCTTGAAAATTCTAACATATATCAAAATATTAAATTTTAAAATAATATAATTTTTGATGTAAATATTGATTTTTAATAAAATTAGTATTTTTAAAATTCTCTCATCAAGATCTATCAAATAATATCAATGTTGACTATGAAATTTTTAAAAAAATATATATTACTGTCGAAATTGATGTAAATAGTAACAGTAACATCTTACTCTGTTTGACAGTTATTTTGTTTGACACTAACATATTACCTTGTCTTATAGTAACATTTTACTCTGATAATATTGTTCAAGAAAAAAAAGATATTTTACTTTATCCTTACTTAATTATATATCTTTTCTTTAAACAATTTATGAAACAAAATAAATAAAACTGTTATTTTTACCAAATAATAATTTAATTGAGAGATTTTGACTAACCTTCTCCAATAAATATAAGTAATATCTAATGGCATCACATGCGTCAGCCCTCGCAACTCTGATGAATAAAATAATAATTGGGAAATCATAGGATGTTGCTGCAGAAATGTCAATCTTCCTATAGTGACAACATATAGCAAGGGCCGCACCACAACCACCACTAGTATTAAAGGGTTAAAAAAAAAAAACAAAAAAACAAAAAATTCAGAAGAGATGGAACCCACTGTTGAAGTTATGTTTCACAATAGATTTTTGGTTAAAAAATCACAACAAAAAAAAAAAAATTATATAAGTTAATAAGATAAAATATTACATCAAAAGTCAAAAACAAAAATAAAAAACTAAACAAAACTAAAAAAATCGGACTAAAATAATTAAAAAATCAGACTATTTTAACTCTTTCCACGCGAAAACTCACCCACACACCGGAATTATTTCATATTGCGAGTGTTCTGCGCATTGTAAAATTAATACTACAAACCTATTTTCATTAATTTAAAATTTATTCAGTAAAAGAATTATTAATTTAAACTTATTTTATTTATGAATACTACAATTTATCAATTTAATTTTTGTTACATAAATACATTCGGGTAAATTATGAGTAAGTAATGGTAAATTCATTATCAATTTAATTTTTGTTACATAAATACATTCGGGTAAATTATGAGTAATGGTAAATTCATAACATTTTTTATAATATTATTAGGACACAACATATTTGGAAAGTAGAAAAAAAAAAAAAATCAAATTTCTGATTTTTTTTGAATTTTTGAAAAAACATAAAAAAATAAAAAAGCGATTTGATTTAAAAAAATCAGTAAGTTTTTTTTTTTTTTTTTTTGTCTAATTGTAAAAATAGGGCAAAATTTCAATACCCCATGGCTGATGAACTACCCCGACAAGTCCACAACCTCCTTCCTGCTAAAGATTACTTTGAAAACAGATAAAGAAGAAGATAGAAGACGTTGGTTGGGCTCGGCTGCACCCTCGATGGCAACCTGAATAACTCAAAATTCAGCCAGCCAATGCCATTGATCGGCATCTACATAGCTACAACAGCTGCCACTTCTGCGTGTATGGTACAAGTCGATTTATGCGTTTGGTATAATACTTTTCTATGTCAAAATTGTACCAAAAAATATTCTTATATTATTTGATGACTATTCTATATATTTATAATTTATCATATGCTGCCAGTGGCTTACCTTAGGTAAAATAAATATAAGTAGGTTAAATCAATGTTTTCAGACCCGGACCGGACCGGCCGGTCAACCCCCTAAACTCGGAGTGGGAGCAAAACTGGCTGGGTTTTTTTTTTTTGTATCCTTTTTTTTTTTTTTAAATTCTTTCTTTCTTTTCTCTTTCTTTTATATATATATATATATAAATATATATTTCAAAATTTTGACTAAAAATTATTATTTCAAAAGTCTCATCTCATTAGGAGGAGTCTCATTGGAAGCTTGAGAAGATTATGAAAGTCTATTCCTATTTATAGGAAAAGATTTTTCAAAGAGAATCTACAAAATTCTATGTGGGATTCAATCAAATTATTTGAAACATATTGATTGGAAGGAGGGTTGAAAATTTCATTTCTCTCTAAAATTAAATCTAGCATTCAATCAATTTGTTTGGAGGGAATGCCTAAAAAATTTAATTTCTCTAAAATAAGTGACTTTTTTATTTTATTTTATCAATTATGACTTTATTAAATATTATTAATAAATACTATGCAACAATTTTTATTTTTATTTGATTATTTATATATATTTTTATTTATTTATAATTTATAGTTATATTTTTTAATTATATAATATTAATTATGACGTCACGATTCGACCGCTTTGACCCGACGGTTGAACCAGTGACCCGTCCACTCGGTTCCTTTTCCGGTTCGCTCACCAATTCGGTTTTCAAAACATTGGGTTAAATTACAAATATACCTCATGAAATTTATTTAAAATACAAATTATTCCTATAATTTAAAAAATTACAAATATCTCATTGTTAAAAAATTTTATTTAACAAGATTAATTAAAAAAATAAAATTTATAATTATTCTCCTGTACAATAATAAAATTACTTAAATTATTAATTAAAATATATTTCTAATATTATTAAAAATTGTTAATTGACTTTATGACAATTTGTTATAAAATTAAAAATTATAAAAATAAAATGTAATTTTTAAAATCATAAAAAATAATTCGTATTTTAATCGAATATGAGGAGATATATTTATAATTTGCTTATGAAAAATGCTTGGGAGCACTTTAGTGCTCCCACTAATTAGGTGACAGTGGGTCCCGCCAGAAATGATGTGATGTTTTAGTCTTGGAGTTGTATTTTTTTTGTTTTTTTTCTATTTTTTTAATACATTAATGTTATTAGTGGTGATGTTTTTAGTAGGATGAATCATTGTTGTTTACTTATTTAACTCATATCTGATGGCATCACAACATGCGTCAGCCCTAGCAACTCTGATGAATAAAATAATAGTTGGGAAATCATGGGATGTTGCTGCGCAAATGTCACTCTTCCTATAGTGGCAACATATAGCAAGGGCGACACCACAACCACCACAACTAGTACATTTAAGTTAATTAAGGCCAAGTTTGACATGTTTAAAAAAATTTAAAAAGTTAAAAAATTATTATTTTATTTAAGTCAAAAAATTATTATTCTATTTAAGTCACATTATCTTATTTAAGTCACATTACTTCTCTAACACATCACTCCAAATCCAACCTAAATCCAATCCATATTTCATAAAAAATCAAAAAACACACTTATTTAATCTTTTTAAACTTTCCCTAAAAAAAAAAAAAAACATAATACTCAGAAGAGGTGGAACCCACTGTTGGACTCACTCACACACTGGGATACACATTATTTTATATTGCGAGTGTTCAGCGCATGTGAAATTACAACACTACAGATCTATCTTTATTAACTCAAAATTTATTTAAAAAATTATAAATTTATTTTTATTAAAATAAATTAAATTTATTTTATTTATATTTCTCATATTTTATTAATTTAATTTTTATTACACAAATATATTCAGATAAATTATGAATTAATAAGAATGAGGTCATAACAACCTCCTTCCTGCTAAAGATCACTTTGAAAACAGATAGAGAAAAAGAAAGAAGAAGATGGCTGGGGTCGGCTGTACCGTCGATGGCAACCTGAATAACTCAAAATTCAGCCAGCCGATGCCATCGATCGGCATCTACATAGCTACAGCATCTGCCACCTGTGCAATTGCCATGGCCGTCGATGCCTTCTACGGTTTCCGCCACCAGAAGTTATGGTTTCCATCAAAATACTTCTCTCTCAACGCCACCACTCTGACCCTCATAGCCATAGCTATCAAACTCTCAGTTGACCTCAACACCTCCATGCCCCGCCGCCAGGACCAGCTTGCCAAACTCAGTAGCTCCGCCTTGATCTGTACTGTAATGGGTAATTCAATTCCTTCTCTTGGAAACATGAAGAACAAAGAAATCCTCATGAACATCGTTGCTTTGGGAATCCTAGTCATCACTGCAATTGTCAACATCTGCATCCAATTGGATACTGGGGTAATCTATGTTTTTTGGAAAGAACATGCTCTGATTATGTTTCTCATGCTTGTTTTGCTTGCAACTATGAGTTCTACAGCTTTGACAGTTCCAACTACTAAGAAATATTTTGATCTGAAATATAATAAGAAACACAAAATAGCTCTGAAAGAATGTTCAGAAAATGATTTGAAATGTAGTGCTAAGAAACTGAGAAATGATCTTACGAGATTTTGGATGATGGCACATACCTGCAGCCCACAGTTTGTGATAGGGCGATCTGCGACGTGCACTGCCTCAGGGGCGTTATGTCTTTTAGCTGCCATGACTTTAGCAGAAGCCACGCTTCGATCTTATTTCATGCCTTGGTCTATCAAATTTTGCAGTGGTGAGTCTGACTATATGTGGTCGACTACTTTGGTTCTTGTAACCCAAATTGTTGCAGTGATTGCAGGAACGATTGCCCCTGCTTTTAGATGGTTCACTGCTATCATTTTCAGGTGCCCTAAGAAAGCAAACAAGGCGTGTAAACCCACATTTCAAGTGGAAAAGTACTGGATTCAGATATTGGTAGAGTGGAAAGAGTGCCCATTAGCTTTACAAATCTGTGGCCAGTATGGAAGAAAACTTACCCATGATGTGAAAAATCTGATTTTGGACTTGTGTATTGGAATGCAGACCGGAATAGTGTTGGCGAGCAAATTGGTCAGTCTCGTTTCCATTTACTTTGTGAGTTGGTTTCTGATAAGCTATCGTAGCTGCAAGAAACTGACGTGGTTTCTGCAACACAGCAATAATGTTGAAAACAATGACTCGGGATCTGAGTCACAGCCTGGTTCAGAGCTAGACCTCAGCCGTTTTGTTTTGTACCTTGAAGGAGAGGAAGAATTGGTGGATCTGATGATGGAAAACAATTGTGATGTTAGCCATTGGATTTTGATGGGGCAAAAGAGGCATCCAAAATTTCTCATACAACTTCTGGCGAAATCAACCTCTTCGCAAGAATTGAAGGGAGTGAGTGAGTTTGACAATGACCGAGTTGCTTCTCTGGATGCCGAAGAACCTCCCAATTGTTGGGCTCTTCCAGTGGTGACACTAACGAGTATTGCAATTGCACTCCCCAATATTGACCATCATTCGATTAAACAGTTGATAAGGAGTGTCAACGAAGGCCTCATTTATGCCAGATTTGTAGAGAATAACTTGAATGCTGAAGGAGAATTTATAAACACTAGGAAGGCAGCGGAAATTGTGTGGTTAGGAATCGATCTTTATCACAAATGGCTAGATGTCGATCTCCACAAGATCGCTCTCCAAGAAAAAAACCCAGAAAAGGTACTTGAAGAGCTTGCTGATATTGCAAAGAACAGGTTCTTGGAATTCAGAAAGAAAGATGTTTATGGATGTCTAAGGGAAAACCCTTCCCATTGGCCCATCAAGGTGCTGGCTGCGAATTCCATGTACAGAATATGTCAAACAATTCTGTTGGATTATGAAATGGGAGACTACAACGACAGTAGCGAGAGATTATTTGAGAGGTTGTCTAACATGATAGCTGACATATTAGGTGCTTGTCTCACCAACTTGCCAAGAGTTATACCCATGGATTGCCATCGCAGCACCATTGAAGAAAGGGAAGAAAGTGTTCGCCACGGAATTGTTCTTCTCGGTAAAGCACACAAGATTTTGGAAATGCTTGATCAACAACCACTTCCAAGTGCAGATCCAGAGCAATTGGCAAGTATTGATGCCTGGCGTTCATTAAGCAAGCAGAAGACCTCCCCAGAACCCATTTGTTCTTCAACAGTTAGTGATACAACTGCTTTTCGTTCATCCGATGTGTACCTATCCATTGACTAGAAATCAAATGACTGGCATGAGTAAAGGCAGGTAACAGATTATGTAGTATAGATATTGAATGTTATTGAATACTTTCAGCTTCTTTTTTTTTGGTTATTTGTTTACAAAATGTATGCTTTTGGAATTAAATACTCACAGCTAGTGTGCATGTGTAGGAGTCAGAAAAGTAGAGATAATATTTACTAGATGTGAGAAACACACTGTGCAAACTTAGTAGAACTGAAAACTCAGTATTATGCCTCATACCAAGTGGAAAGCAACTGAGCATATAATATGGAAAGTGTTGTGCACATCATTCTTACTCAAGAAATTATCCACACTCTGAAACAAAAAAGGAAAGTAAGGGTGTATGAAAACGAAAACTAACCTAAAAAAGTTGTATGCTGTGTTTAGCTGGAATTTCCTGAAAAGAACCTGGAGAAATTACAAATTTCCACGAGAACTGGGATAAATAAATAGTGGATTGTGTGACCAGTGTCAACTATTCTGTGCTCTGGAACAATGAGGCATTGCCTCCCCTCATCCTCGGTAGAGGTCTTTGCCAAGGAGGTCCCTTGTCACCCTATTTTGTTTGTTCTTCTAATGAAAAGATTCTCCCACATGATTCAACAAAAAGCGGTTGAGAAACGATGGATTAGTTCAGAAGCCTTCTAACCTAATATGGTATCACCTTCGTTCATCTCTTTCACAATGATCTTATCCCATTTTCTGAGGCTGAGGAAGGTTAACCGGGACTGAGATGTTATATAGAAATCGTGCAGGACTAATATGACCTCTCTGTTCAAAAGATAAATTTAAATAAATCAAAAAATTATGGTTCACTGAATACCTCTAGAAGTAAGGCCTTAGCTCTCATTTTTAAGAGTGTTGTGATCTTGATTGATGACCAAGGGAAGTACTTGGGTGCCCCTTGTTTCACACAATGAGAACATTTAACAAAGATTGGCTACTTTTAATTCACCATGTTTTACAAACAAAAAGTTACTTTGTATTCTTTGTCCTTGTTTAAGTCTCTTGTTATAACACTAAGAACTTTAACTCCAAAAATTTTCTAGAAGGTTCCCCTTCATCTAATTGCACCCCTCTTATTAAGTGGAGAACTCTTTGTTATCCCAAACAATTTTGGGGGGGGGGTGGGGTGGGCGGGGGCGCTTGGGTTTCTAGACATCCATCTTATGAGCATATTGGCTAGGATTAAGTTAGGTTGGAGACTTCTATCACAACCTAATACACTTTGAGCCAAAATAATTAAAACTAAATACTTTTCTACTGTCTCTGTGCTCCAAGCCCAACACATTGGGGTTGGCGTGGTATCAGTGAGGTGACTAAAGTACTTAAATAAGGGCTTTGTATGGAGGATTGGTAACGATCCTAGTCTTTCAGTCTAGGAGGATCATTGGGTTGGCCCCTATAAGCTCAACAATCAGGTTCTTCAGCCTATCGCTAGGGATTTACTTTCTCTTTGAGTCAAGGACCCGATTGTTACTAGTAATATTAGTTGGGACCTTCATCGGATTTGTTCTATTTTACTCCTGCATATTTGCTAAACTATTTCAGCCATTTGTATTCCGTTCCCCATGTAATCAGAAATATTTACACAAAAATGAATCCCAAGCTACATTTTGTTCTTATTACATGCACACAGCATGCTTTTACTCTATAACTTTATCTGCAAAATAACTTCAACTCAATATATCAACCATCTTGAACCTGGAGATTATTTTGACATGTTACTTTGAAAACTGTGTTCTTAACACTTGTATCGTTCCTTATAGGCTCATACCATTGGCTTCAAAATTTGCACTTTGCAGTGACCCTTTCTTTTCTCTATAAAGTATTTGCACTCACATTTAGCAAAATGTGTTCTAAATTCTAATTTTTCAGCTGAAAGTTGTGCTGTTGTATCTTCTAACACGGAACTAAACTGCCCTTAGTGGAAATATCTTCCCTTGCACCCCAGCATCTTAAAATTATAAACTGCAGAATCAATAATTCAAAATTTTACCAGGATCAAACACAAAGCATGATGTAAACCTTTCTGAAATCACTCTGAAGACTTACTAGGATAAGAACACAAGGTTTGCCAATTGATTTCCAATTGGAATCGATTTATTTGATAAATAGTTATTTGTTCATAGTATTTTGTGCACATTACGTAAAGTACACCCATCATACGAGCTTGAAAATTATACATCCCATTATTGCACAAGCCTTAAAACTAAACCTTTCCTGTGTAATTTGGCACATGACGGAGCAATTAATTTCTCATAGAATGCTCAAACCAACCCACCTAAGTGAAAATGTTGATTGAATCAAATGCAAAGTATTTTCATATGGTTAACCAACAATACTATTTGTTCACAGCGTTGTATGGGCTCTTCTTTTTTTTTTTGATAAATAAAAATACATGTAGGCACTAGGGGTGCAATCCATATATGAAGAAAATATATCTCAAGTATACATCAAAAACCTATTCAAAGTCCAAAAATTGGTTCAAGGATGAATTGACCACTCCTTAAACCAACTATTGAATAAAGACAAAAATCTACTTTTTAATCTAAAAATGGGCTTTTCCGTTGTGTTGGCTCTTTTCCCTGACAAAAAAATGATTTTTAATCTTGAAATTTGATATTTGTAATTGTTAAGTGTGTTTGAGGGCTTAAACAAAGCAAAATAGATGTAGAACAAACACTGTTCTAATGGTCTTCAAGTGGTGAAAGTCCAGAGAGCAGAACAAGCACGGCCTGAAGCATCACTCCAACTGTTCAAGGGTGTACAAGCGGTGAGTCAAATTCGAACTGCCATATCTCCCTGATTTGAACTTTGATTTGAGCCCACTATCATTGGAAAGTTGCGGAAGTATAGTGTTGCATGACATCGGCTTCATCAAGAAATTCCAAGTATTTTTTGAGTTATGATTAAAAGAGTGAAGAGTTGTCTATTTGCCAACTCAGCAATTTGTTGTATAAGTTTGTCCAGCACATTTTGGCTCCAATTCTTCCCACTTTTTTCCCAGCTGGACTTACACATGTTTTTTGAGTTTCAAGGGTATCCATGCTTCACATTGGAGTATTGTTTACAAGGAAAAAAGTGAAAGGTATCCATCGTGGGAAAATAGCATTCGCATTTTCTTTGCACCATTTGAATCTGTCAGCATATGGATGCAAGGCTGATTGCAGCTCATGAGGGTTTTCAGTTCTCAATTGCTTTAATACTCATTGATTGAAATCTTGGGTCGAGGGAGGAGAGACCATTGCATTTGTAATGAGAGTTTTCTTTGTATTTGAGAGTTGTGCAGAGGCTCTGTTATTGCTCTGCACTTTGAGGACTACCACTTTCTTTGTATTGTGAATTAGTGTAACCTATATTACATTTTGGAGCTGAAAGAGTGACACTGGCAAGTCCATCCACCATCATCATTTCCACTCATCAGCCAATTATGGTTAGAGGGGCAAGGAAAACCGAGCTTCTGTGAAGTCCAGTGGTCAAGAAGATCTTTATACATTCAAAAGAATGGCTGACGGTGCACATAACCACTTATGAAGTGAAGATTGAATGCGAGTTCGTGGAAACAAAAGGCCAAGTTGAAAGTGCACCAGGGTACAAGGTTGTAACTTGCAAGTCACTTTGCATTTCCACATAAAAATACTTTTCTCATTGTGGATGCCTTTATGGTTATAACACGCCGAAACTGATGAGTTTATTTATACTTTGTGTCATTGAGCTTCACTTTCAGTTGGTTAGTCGAGACTAAAAAATCGTGTTTGGATTAGATTTTTTGACTTTTTTTTTTTTGTTGAGAAAAATAGAAATTATTGTCTTATAGACTTTTTAAGCTATTTTCGTGGCTACTTTTGTCAAAAAAAAACCTCATTTTAGCTTATGCCTAATTGCATTTAGTTGTTGGGAAAATTATTTATAAGTCCTATTAGGGAGACTTATAGTACATATGGTCCTACTAAAAAATTTATGTTCCCATAAGTCCGGTGGAAAGTTTGTTGACACATTTATCCTCAATATTAATTGTTAATATCATAAATAATAGTAAAAACATATATAGGAAATTAAATGTTATCATAGATCATATCTATATAAACTATATAAACGTAACGTAACGTGACATCTACATAAACGTAACGTGACATTTATGATCTATGATAACATGCAATTTCTTATATAGGAAATTGCATGTTACCATAGATCATATCTACATAAACGTAACTTTAACGTGACACCTATGATCTATTACCTACATAAACGTAACGTGACACAAATGATCTATGACAACATTCAATAGATCATATTTATATGAAACGTAACGTGGCACCAACATAAACTAGCAACATTTTCACATTTAATTTTAAAAAATAAAAACTCATTAATTTTGCGTAACGTAACGTGACACGTTACGTTACGTTTATGTAGGTGTTACGTTACATTTATATAGGTGTCACTTTACGTTTATATAGGTGTCATGTCACGTTACGTTTATGTAAAATCTTATAAAATACATTTTTATTTAAATAGAACTTGAGACTCTATAAAAAAAGGATTGTGCTACATTCCTTAATTTTTGACCCCCTAATCTCGCTAAATTTCAAACCAAGGCCAAAACAAAAAAAAAAAAAAGAAAAGAAAAGAAAAGAAAAATGTCCAAAACGATGTTATTTTGGACATTAAGAGTATTAGGAAGGACTTTTTTAAGGAAACAAATCATTTTCCATAAAAAAAATTACACAGGACGCGCAAGTGTCTGAAAAAGAGTACTTATAATTATAAATAAGTCTCCCTTGATTGTTAAGGTGCTCCGTATAAATACAAACAGCATATGTACATTGAAAGATATTATAAACTCAAATTGAAATTGAGACATTTCTGCAAATCTTCTGCCTTTTTTTTCTTTGCTTTTCCAATACTTTCTTGGCAACCAAACAAGACGAGAAACCGGGAACACAATAATAAATCATCAAATTCTTCGACTTTGAATTATAATAATAAATAAATAAGCAAAAATTTCTCATTCCCAATTCCAGTCTCTAATAAAAACCCCTCATTTGTTAGGGTTTAAAAAAAAAAAAAAGAAGATGGAATCCAATGACGCCATGATAATAACTTTGTGAATCAATCAATTGCCTTCATCTTTCTTCTTGGGCTTGCGATAATTCTCTTCGAAGTGCTTGGCGATTGCAACCCCCGAGTTGACAAGCTTGTGAATGTTTGGAACGCTGTAGTTCTGCGCAACGTACACTCCGAACACAGTCCCCACCACGAATTGAAAACTGCTTCTGATTAAACCCATCGAAGATACAGAGAGATTTGTAATGTAATTACGAGATTTGTTTTCTAGGGTTTTACACTTCGGAGTTGCAGAGTTTGATTTCAGGGGAATTACTATAAAAAGGTTTGTATGACCCCTTGCCCAAGGCTTGAGAATTAAGCGGGGGTATGGAATTCTCTGCTTGCGGCGATTTGTGACGATCAGATGGACTCCACAATCAAATGCACGGTGACGGTCCCAATAAATAGTAATACTCTTGGGCCCAAGGCAAAATTTCAAATGGGGCTTTTTATTTTTTATTTTTAAATTTTAATAAATAATACTAATTATGTTTTGGAAAACTCTAGGGATGAGACTCATCTATTCAGAATTTTTTGAGTGGACGGTTATATAGTGTGGATTAAATTTGTGTGGTGTTAAGATTTATATGTAAAATAAATTTGAAATATAAAATAAAAATTTTGAATAATTTCTGGATTAATAAGAGTGCGTTTGTATTATTATTCTTATGTTTTACATTATATAATTTTTTATTTAAAATATATATTTACCACTATATGAGATTTTACTTAAATTTGTCCTTAAATCTGAGTTTTCCATTGAAGTGTTTAAATATAACCTTCCGACTCCAAAAAAACTCAAATGTGACCTTGATTCTAACAATAAGAAATTATTTTGTTTTTAAGACAAAATAATTATAAATTATTTACTATTAGATAAACATAAGGCCACATAACAAATTGAATATATTATATAACTTTTCTAAGATAGGAAAAATTATTATACAAGTCCACTTCATATCTTACGTGCTATATCCTTGTAATTCTATTAGTTATGTATCTATTATTTTTTTTTCTCTTATATATTACATAAAATAACTAATAAAAATAGAAAAATATACAACCTAATTGAAATTTTTAAAAGACTGGATAATTCTCCGGGGTTTTCATTTCACATAACCACAATGGCAACATAAGCAAATGGCACACCAAGTGTTAGAATTATGTTTGGGCCTCCAACATGCTTTTGGGCTTCCAAGCGTTTGTTCCCAAATGGGCCTTAAAAGATTGGATCTTCTTAATCCGTATCGAGAGCGGCCTGCGTTCGAGCTCCTTCATCATTTTCATGGTCATTTTACTTTTTGTTTTCAATCCTTTATTTAATTTGGCATATCATGTTCTATTTGACCAGACTTTTCTCGAGGTTATATTTGTTTGGGTGGATATGATTCTCGGAATTGGATTAATAATTCAACAAATATACAATTTGATGTTTGATTAAGAAAATTAGGGTTTGGACTAATAGTTCATCCAAGCATAATATCTCTCATGTGGGTGAGGTTGATTATTGAATCTCAAGAAGGAAGTGAGATACAAAATGGAGGAAATGAGACTTCAGACTAATTAATTTAATTGCAAAATCGATAGAATTTTGTCAATCCCTCTTCATAATTCTAAATCAATTCAAACATGGAATATAATACATATAATCTAATTCCTAATTCCAAGACTAACAGTCTAATCCAGTCCACCCAAAACAAATATGACTAACTGGACTTACAAAACAAAAAAATAATAGTCTTGTTAAATACATAATTTAATTTTTAATAATTAATCAATTGATAAGTGGACTTACAAAACGGAAAAATAATAGTCTTGTTAAATAAATAATTTAATTTTTAATAATCAATCAATTCATAGTAAATCGGTTATATAATTTTATTTTTTTAACTTTTTGCAAGGAATAAATTGATGTGGCTCTCTCTATCTAGATTTACTTGGGTTCTTTGATTGATGTTTGTGGTTTGTGCTTCTCAGTGTTTTCTTGAAACATGTGGAGTAGACCATGCAGTGCACTCATGCACACCCAGCTGCATCACTTTGACAGAGAGATGGAGATGCATTATAGTGTCCAAGAATTGATTATCTTCAACCGAAAGTAGTTTTGATGATCAAATGTCACATTGTATATCTTTGTTTCTTGCTCTTTGAACATAGAGACTAAAGCCACATCTTTTAAATGAAAAGAAGAGTGGTACCAAAAAGGCCCTAGTTTCTTTGACTGTTTATATAGAAAAACTTGTTAGTTTTTTTAAGTTGTATCTAAAATAAGAATTTTAATAGAGAATTTTTTTATTAAAAAAAAGGGAGAGAAATGTGACTAAAATATTTTTGCATTTGCATTTGCATTTGCCTTGCCTTGTTTTTTTTTTTAATTTTTATTATTTCTCTTTTCAAATTATTATGTAAATTCATAATCTAACTACAGCTTTAAGGATGGGATGTCGTTAAGTGGTGGGAAGAGGTGGGGCTTGTGGAGAAAGGGTGGGGTGGTGATTTGTGGTGAAGAGCAATGGGGGTGGTGGTGCGAAAGAGGTGAGCAATGGCTATAAATAGTGGGAAAAGAGTGAGCTCGGTGAGAAAAAGATGGAGGGTAGCCAGTGAAGCTAGGATTTTGGTCGAGAGATGGCAATGACAAATTAGTAGATTAAGTTAAAATATCATTACGATTAAATCATATTAATATTTAAGTTTATAGCACCCTCAACTAACAAAATGAAAAATTCCAATAAAATACAAAAAAAATAAAAGAAAATTTTCCCCTATATTTATTTGTGAATTAAATAAGAAGTCAATCTATGCCGATGTCTTAATTAATGATGTGTCCAATGTGTTTTGGGAAGATGGTTAAAAGTTATTTTTTGACTTTTTTGTAAGAGAGAAAAGTGAGTTAAAGCTGGGAAGTGACTTTTAACTCAGTTCCCAAAATAGTGGCTCTGCTAGTGATGGTTGTTGATTTAAAAAAACATGATAGAGAAAATAAGATAGATAGATAGAAGAGTCACATTATATAATAGATGGAAGAAAATTACACTTTGCATTAGGCACTTTAATACCAATTAATGAAAGAGTCACATTACAATTTTAACAAAACTGTAAGGAATTAATTTTTATAATTAAAAAATGATAAATTATATTGACCTCCTGTGAGGTTTGGAGAAAATACAATAAAGCTCACATTTTTTACATAATTTCACTAACATCCTTTTTAGTAAAATTAAAGAGATTAAAACTGATGCAGATGGTATGAAGCACAAAAAAAAATAAAAATAAATAAACTATACATTTCAATGTAAAAATTATGATAACATCATTTTTTCATTCATACAATTAATTACGAATTTTTTTTATGAAAAAGAGACCAACTATTATATGAATTAAAATTCTAAACAAATTCAATGTAATTATGTTAAACTCATTAGATTTATATATATATATATATATATATTTTGAATATTACGAGAGATCAATTTAATTCATCCTTAAAAAAATAAAAGATTAGTGTAATTTACTCATTACTTAATTATGTGGCAACAACTTCTTGTCTGCTTTTGTTCTTCTGATCTGCAAGGGCCTCCAAATGAGTGGATATAATTTGTTTGTTTGTTATCATTTGTGAATTGTGAGGGTGACTCATCAGGATGTTGACAGTGGGAAAGGAAACATGGTCAGGGAACAAAACCTGCCCAAATTCAAGTAAAATTATGGAGTACTTTCATCATATCATATTAGCAATGAGGCAGAAAAAATATATATATATATATATATATATGAATAAGGTGGATTTTTCTCACTCAACCAATATCAGAAAAAGTTAAATTTATTTATCTCAAAACTTTTATTAATCTCAAATTAATTAGTCAAGCCAGTTTCATCTATTTCATCTACTTTCCTCATTTCTATTTGTCTGAAAATACCAATATATTAATTTGTTGAATTGGTACCCCATTAAAAGTTTGAGAACAAAACATTAGAAATCTTGAAAGATATGCCCCATAATTGCTTGGTTGACCTTTAGTTAATGAGACAACATATAATTGGAAACATGATATAGGAAATTTAGAAAATAAAATTTGTACACATAATATTTAACAAAAATGATGTATCAGTAATAAATGTTTTTTTTATTTTATTTTAATTATAAGCTGTAATGGTAGATATTTCGATTTAAAATGAAACCATAAAAAAAAAAAAAAAGATTACATCATTTTGTAAATAAATTTTATATTTTATTTATATATTATTACTCAAAAAAAAAAAAATTCTTTGTTATTTATTTTAAGAGAAGAGAGAGAAGGAAGAAATTAAAGTTCTCCATTTATTGGTATGGTCCAAGCAAAAAAGAAAATTGGACATGTTTGGGACCCAAGTGAGAAAACGATTTAACAAGAAAAAGAGTTATAATTTGGTTAATTGTGTTGGGGGCTACAGCATTTCAATGGCTTTTGACATGAATTATTTTCTTTTTGGCATTTTTTGTATTGAGAAGGAAATTCATAGGATGCGTTTTTCCTACGCTGACTAGTTGGTGAAAAAGATAAAATAATTGTACCCCAAAAAAAAAATAAAAAGGGTTGAAACTGAGGATATGGTGGAAAAAGCAAGCTAGCATCTATCAAAAGACGGAACAGAAAGTTTTGGGTGACAACAACTTCAACTTTTTATGCACACGCACACCCATAGGAATAATGTTAAAGCTCATGAAATAAATATCATAAAAATAATTATAATTTTTTTAAAATTATATATATATATATATAATAAAATATTATATATTAATTAAAAAGTAAAAAAAATTTATGATATATTTTATGATATTTTTTTCATGATCTCTAATATTATTCCACCTATAATCTATCTTTTTATATTTTTTGAAAACATGAGAATTATTATATTAATAAATAATATCATTACATAAATAAGATTTTAAAAGGTTATTCCAATCAAAAAATAAAAAATAAAAAATAACAACAAAAAAATAGATAAATAAATAAATCCGTCAAAAAAATAGGTATAAGTTAGGAAAAATCACCGATCTTTTCAGAGATGTGATATGAAAAGTAAGATCTACTTGAAAGCCCTCTGTTCCTGTCAACATTGTCCTCATTGCTGTTGCCCAACTTCGCTGCCACCAGACATCAAATACTGCCAGAAGTTAGGGTTGAGAAGAAAGTACATTTAAAATGGTATGGGTGAAGGCTAGAGGAGGGAATTATTGCGGATGTAGAATAATGTTGGAATTAAGAAGGAAGAACTACAATAGAATGGGAAATGGTTTGAAAGACGAAAGAACTATTTTAGCTTAATTACTATGAGGCTCTTTTAATTATTCATATAAATATTACTTTACTTCCTTAATTTATGAATGGGCCAATTGTACTAACGATTCTTATTGTTTGGAGTTTGTGTCATTTTGGTCGTTGATTTTTTAATGGTGATACATTTGATCTTAAATTTTGAATATTATTTTAAATAAGGATAACTGAAGATACCATTGCTCAATTTTAAAGGTAAAGTCGTCAATTTGATAAAATATAAACTAATTTGACAAAAATAAATGTCAAAAAAATATTTTTGAATTTTTAAAAATTATTTCTACCCACAAAGATAAAATTATGTAAAATTAATAATTTTTTTTACACATTTATTTATTTATTTATTTTACTAAATTAATTTTTATTATGTGTTTAGATGATGATCATGTAATGGGTGTTTGTTTTTATTTTCATTAAATTAGTTTATATTTTTCAAAAGTCAAATATAGCGATAACTTTGATATTATTATTAAACCAATCTATTAAATCAAAAAATTCAAAACTAAAAATATTTTATATATTAAATATATCGATTACACATTAAAAATCTAGCAACTTCTCATTACATAATATCATCCAAATACATAATAAAAATTAATTTGATAAAATAAATAAATGTGTAAAAGATTTATCAATTTTACATAATTTTATCTTTGGTGAGTAGAAATAATTTTTTAAAATTTAAAAATATTTTTTTGACATATTTTTTTGTCAAATTAGTTTATATTTTATTAAATTGACGATTTTGCCCTTAAAATTGGACAATGATATCTTCAATTGTCCTTCTTTAAAACAAGATACAAAATTTGGGATTAAATGTAGGGGTACTTACCAATTAGTCCTATTAACTAGACTTATTTATCTACAGGTCCTAACTAATAAATTTAACACCATAAAAATAAGAGAGTGATAAATTTATCACTAAAAATTTATTCATAAAAACAAAGAGACTGATAAATTTATCACTATAAATTTATTCATAAAAATAAAAGACTGATAAATTTATCTTTATCACTTAATAAATTTATCAATAGGACTTAATGGGTAATAAGTCTCCAAAGTAGGATCTATTGAGTAATAAGTGTCCAAAGTAGGACCTATTGGTAGTTTACCCTAAAATTTATATGTCAATTTAAAAGTTAGGAAGTAAAGTGACACGAATTCCAAATTATAGGAACGGTTAGTGTAATTCATTCTTTATGAATCAATATATTTTGACTCACTTAATTATAAAAATATATTACTTTTATCCCTTCTAGATTATCTTCAAAAGGGATATGCTTATACTATTTCCATAATTGAAGAATCAATATGTAAAATTTATAAATGAAAGGTAAAATGATTTTGATGGGATTTTGATATAATTAACCTTTTTTAACTTTTCTAGCGTTTGCTAATTTGAAGTGAGTGTTCACATGCTTAATCTTTTCAGTTATTACTTGGATCTTTCTTTTCTTTTATTTACTTTTTTTTTTTTTTTCATTCACATTTGAGTATAGAGCAGTAGTCTTGACCTCTTAGGATACACGAATTCTAATTAATCAATTAACGTAATTCGTTTAAATGTTTTAATAGTTTCTCGTAAAAAATGATTTATAAACATGATTTTTATATATAAAATTCATACAGAATGATATAATTGTGACATTTATGTAATTACAAGCCATAGTGATGGGTGCTTCGCTCCAAAATGAATGAATTATACGTGTCATTCCATATAATTTTTTTTTGTATAAAAATTCTGTTGGGATAATATTACTCATAATTATTGTTAATTTTGGTCATAACCAAGAATTAATATGGTTCATAACCAAAACACTACAAAATATTTATAACTTAGTTCACAATAAAATACTGTACTCTCATAATCAAGGTCATTTTAGTTCTTAACCAAATATTATAAAACCTCATAACCAAGATTAATATGATTCATAATATAAAATAAAATAAAAAAACAAAACATCATAATGTAGGTCACTATCATACACATCATTTCACATAAATTTCTTGTTTATATAACATTACTCATAATTATTGCTAATTTTGGTCATAACCAAGATTAATATGGTTCATAACCAAAATACTACAAAATATTAATAACTTAGTTCACAATAAAATATCGTAATCTCGTAATCAAGGTCGTTTTAGTCCTTAACCAGATATTATAAAACTTCATAAGCAAGATTAACATGATTCATAATAACAAAAAAAAAAAAAAAAAACTCGACAAAACGTCATAATGTAGGTCACTTTAGCTGATCAATCACTACAAAAGATCTTAACTAAGTTCATCACAAATTTAATTACCAAGATTAATATGGTTTTCCTATCTAAATAAAAAAAAATTAAAAAAAAAAGATTAATATGGTTTAGAGTTTGACTTTTTTTTAGTGACTTTTGATTTTTTTTATAAGATGAAAAAAGTTAATGTATTTGAGAACAAAAATGCTAGAGACCCAAAAAATTCTACCAAAAGTTTTACCAAATGTCTCACCTGGTAAGGGACTCACATGAGACCCACACTGTATGGTCCCACACCATGTGAGATATTTGGTAGAATTTTTGGTATAATTTTTAGGATCTCTAGCATTACTCATTTGAGAATGTTTCAAGTTGCATGGAAAAGTGAAATACTGACTTGTTATTTTAGTAACTTTTTGGCTTCTTTATTTTTTTAATAAAGTTTTTAGCAAAAAAACTTCCCAAATAATTGTGTTTAATAACAAAGAGATTTTTTTTATTTTTTATTTTTATAACTAGAGCATATGCTATACATCCTTTAATATAATTTTTCATGCAATATAAATAAAAAAATTGTATAAATTTTACGTACATAATAATATGTCTGAATTACTACATTTCATTTTAAAAATTCAAAATTATTTTAAATTAAGATGATAACATCACCACACCATTCCAGTGGAAATTTCACTATTAACTTTTGCGTAACATATAGGTAACGTTTGGTAGACCTTTCTAAATATGATTTGAGAATAGAAGTTATATTTTGAATTTGTAAGATTTGAGTGTGAAAAATTTGTTTGGTGAATGAGTTTTGAATTGAGTAGGAAATTTTTGATGTGACATATAATATTTGATACAAAAATTTACAACTCATAACTAAACACACAACTCAAAATTCTATTAAAGCTCATAAAAAAATTTAAAAAATTTGGAAAATAGGAAAATATTTTTTGTTGAATATATAAAAATTAACGTGTATCAATTGCAAAAAAAAAAAAAAAAAAAAAAAAAATTTACTGTTCTGGTCAATTGGTTGGACAACCGGAGAGACGTTCGGTAGGATAACCGGTGGGACGACCGATTAGTCCAAATTTTTCCGCTTCAACTAAGTTTTCAAAAGCAAACGTGAAATTAATTTTTAAAAACTGCAAACAAATACCACGTGAAAACATCTTTTTGGAAGTAAAATTCCAAAACCTATTAAACAAATAGAGTAGAGCCATAATTTTGCAAGTTAGGGTTGGTTTGGAATGTTCTAAAAAAGTGTATTTTTTAACTTATTGACTTATTTGAGTTGAGTTTGATGTGATGTGTTAGAGAGGTGATGTGATTTAAATAAGATAATGTGACTTAAATAGGATAGTGACTTTTTAACTTTTTATATTATTTAATTTATGCCAAACCAATCCTTAATTTTGACTTAGACCAAGTGAGATTGCTTGTTAAAATGAGCTTCGGATACTTTGGTTGCTTTGAACGTACATTTCGTGTTTGACGATGAACCTAATAATGCCCAAGTTGGACTAGGAACTGGTAGTACAGTAGTACAGAAATTGAATGAAAATATGTGGAAGAGATGGTAGTAGAGAAATTGAATGAATTACCTCTAGTAACTAATGTTATTTTTGGATAGTAAATTTATTTATAAACAGTCTTGTTTTATGTGCATTGAATTTGATTATAAAATTAAATATAACTAGTAATTAATGTTATTTTTGCATATTTAAATTTATTTATAAACAGTCTTGTTTTATGTGTATTGAATTTGATTATAGAATTAAATATAACTATCTCACGAAAGATGAGACCTAGAACTCCAAGTAGACTCGTGTGTATTTTTTCAGTTTTGTCCCCTTGAATCCTTAATTTCCTTATCCCTTTAGTTGAAATATTGGTAGTGGATTCAATCTATCTTGATAAATTTTTCCTTCTGCCACTACAACATAATAAGATTTTAGGGAGCAAACATATTGTTTCTAAAAGTAAAAGTTTTATTCCACAATATATTCGAATAACAATTCTTGTCATCATAAAAAGACTATCCCGAAATGTTAAAAAAATAAGAATTTTTAGCGACAAATTTAAAAATGTCATTAATAAATATGGACAAACCAATTTATTGCCAAAAAGCTTACGCTTTGAGATGAAAATTTTGATCCCAAAATGATAGTAATTCATTATTAAATATCAAATCATGTTGTTAAAAATATAATTAATAATGACACTTTTTACAATTAAGATATTTTGCTCCTAAATTTTTGTTTTTAAAACTTAAATTGTTATGGTGCGTTTAGTGGCATAGAAGGAATTTGGTGGCACTCACCCATGTAAGAGGATAGAATTCGATTTTGTCCAGTTATTAGAATATTTCATCTATAAATTTGTGAAGTTTAATGAAAAGATGAAAAAAAAAATGTAATTATTAGTAAATAAATAGAATAATGTATTTAGCTTGATCCTCCCTTTTCAATGTATAAACTAAAAATAAATTAAAAATTAAAAATTAAAAAATAAAAATGGTATAAGTGAAATAAAAGATTTATTTTATTTTATTTTAAAGACTTTTACAAATTCCTTTTCTTTTCCCATCACAAATCATTTTGTTTAGTGATTATGTTTTGCCTAAGTGGGGTTAATAATATTATTATCTTCTCAACAATAGTACATGTATATCATAATGAACACAAGAGGAATTATTAAGGAGATAATCGGTTTAGTACGATCGGTATTTAGGTAAAAAATCTCACTAAATTGATAATGTTAGTTTTATTATTTTGGATACCGATACAGATTGCTTCTCTCATCAAATCGCATCAAATTGATTGAAACGGTTCAGTGTGGTGTGGTGCGGTTTAATTGGTGTAGAACCTTTCAAATTTAAGTTATTTTTAAATATAGTCACTAATCCATATAAAAAAATTAAATTAGTTATTTGTCCACCATTTCAAACATATCCAATCCATTTATTTAATAAGTACTTTTTAATTTAGATTAACAAAAATAAATAAATAAAAAGATAAAAAATACTAATGTTTCAAGAATAATAAGTTAGAATTAAGATTATATATAATAAGAGTTTATAAACTTAGGTTATAAAGATGATAAAGTTAATTAATTAAGGCTAATAATTTATTATACTTATTAATATCATATATTATTAGAGATTATATATATATATTATAAATATAATATAGATTGAAGCGGTTGGTTTCGGTTTAGTTTAGTACACAATGTGCTTGAATTGACACCAAATCGGAAATAATAAAAAAAAATCAAATTTAAAAACCGTACAGACCAATTCTTGTTAAAAAATAGACCAAATATAATTGATTCGGTCCGATTCAATCAATTTAATCGATTTTTTTTTTTAAATTTTTCTTAGAATTACATGAATGATGGTTTTTATGTGCAAACCAAAGCCATGAATGCCAAACAAATGCTAGTAGTTTGAAAGGGACCGAATATAGATGCATTGCACGTTTGGTTTGCTCCTTAAAAATGTTATACAAACAATTTAAAAAATAAAAATAAAAATACTTACAGTGACACATAATAATAAAATATTGATATTTGAAATGAAACTTACTAAAATCAAATAATATAAACAACTCACTGATATTAAGAGATGCATGCATAAGTGTTATAAGAAATTATATCACATAAATCTGATGCATTATATATCGTGTGTCTGTTTGATGAAATTTTGTGAATCGTCGATCAATTTTCTTTATTTTTCAAATCATATAAGTATCAATTTGCCTATTACAAGGGCGATACACAACTAGTAAGATATTTCCAAAATACAAAATAATCATTCATTTTGCATATACCTTAATCCTTGTAACAATTTAATTTATTTTTGATATACCGCGAGTCATAGTTCAACAATTAAAAAAAAAAAAAGAAATCTCAGACTGGACTTGAACTTTGTACAAAAGTTGGTTCATAGGTCTGAGGAGAGCATCTAATTCCCCAACTCTCAAGAGAGGCTTCTTGATGACAAAAATAACCATATAAATATGCTCTCAGTAACAATGAAAAGTGTTTTATCATTAATTATTCTTTCCAAGAGATCGAATGTGTTTTTTTAGAGCTTGAAAAGAAATCTTTACCTTTAATAACTTCTTATATTATTCTTTATCTAGAAGAGAATTATGTGTCCTCTCTTTCTCTCTCAAAATCAAACTTGAGCAAGTTTTGCATGAAATTGAATTAATTGATTCCTCACCCTAGTGAGTTTCACAAGTGCTAAATACATATAAATCCCATGGGATTTGATTATATTTTCTTAAAATTTTCTTGTTTAGCAGAAGTTGAAGAACATAAATGATAGGGCAGTTCTACACATATCATATACAATTTAATATTTTAAAATTTTATGCTGAAGATCTTCTTTTGTCCTGATTTATTTATTTATTTATTTATTTATTTATGTTTTCTTGTTACAATGCACTCTGAATTATTAGATTATTTAAAAATTAATTTGAAAATAAAATTTAATGATTAAAATTACATCAAAACAAGAGAATATGAAATTTAGAACTAATACAATCATACGCAAACTACAACGTGTGCCAAAAGTAACAAGGTTGTTTGAGCAGCTTGTGTTTGTTTGACATTTAATTAACAATGGCGTCTAGTAATAGAATTCGGACCTTAGAATGTCAATATGGTTCCATTAAATGTTGGGGCAATTACAAAGAAAATCCTAAGATTTGAGATTTGTAATAGAGTCTTAATTTTTTTTAATTTGTTTTCAATTTAAATCATTTGTCTGTTTTTGTTAAGTAAAATCAATAGAAAAAGAGTATTTTTAATTATTAAATTTAATGTAAATATACATAAAATATTTAAAATACAATTTTTCATTGAGTTTAATGACTAAAATATATATATATTTTTTTCCGTTGTTTTTACTTAACAAAAATAACTATACGGTTTAGATTGAAAACAAATTAAAAGTTTAGAATTTAAATTAACAAAATAAAAAATTCAGGATTTAATTTGTTAATAGGGTTATACCCTAGGGTTTTTTCTTGCAATTTTCCCTTTAATGTTTAATGTCAGCAATGCTTTCAAAAATTTGTGTATGTTATTTGTTATCAATTTTATTTCATTGTTTGATTTCAATTCTTAGTTACTAATGTAATAAAAGTTAGACCCACTTTCTTAACTTAATGATGTGTCAAGAAGATGATTGATTAATATCAATTAATGATCTTCTTGATACATCACTGAATCTATAAAGTGGGCTTAAAAGAAAAATTCTTGGGACTCCAAATGTTTTACCAAATATCTTACATGAGTGTAGGACCCACACCATATGGGTCCCATATGAATCCCACACCCATGTAAAATATTTAATAAAATATTTGGAGTTCCTAGCACTACTCGGATCTAAAAAATGGATTTATATATCATTTTTTATTTAATAAATAATGAGACTTACCATACTTTATAATAATCTTACTATTTTGATGCCAGCGTACACGGTTTTTATTTTTATTTTTTCAGGTGAATTTCAGTGATCGCTCATCAAGTTTAGAAAAAATATAATAAATCTTCAAAAATTGAGCATAATCTTATTGGCCTTTCGCTTAGTAAGCTTAAAACGATGGAAAATAATATACATGATGTGTAAATGTGCATTTCATAGTAAGAATGATGATAATATTATTTTTCATCAATATAGCTAATGAATTACTAATAAATTACTAATAAAATAGGAGCCATATGTGTACATGAATTAAAATTTGAAGAGAGTTTAATGTAATTATGCCTTTGTTTGGTATGAAGAAGTTTGAGACTCTTTGGCTAAAAGAGTCAAAAAAAAAAAAAAAAAAAAAAAAAAAAAAAACCTACAAAGTCAATAAGACAAAATGTCACATCAAAACTATAATCATTTTATTTTTTCTCACAAAAATCATAAAAACTAAAAAATCAATTTCAGATGAGACCTTTTAAGCTCAGACTAAAAAAACTAAAAAATTAAAAAGTTAAAAGGTTAATACACATTCCAAACGAAACTATATATTAAACTTGTGAAGTTATAATATTTTCTCTTTAGGAGAAGCCAATATAATTCATTCTTTAAATAAATATAAAGAAATAAGTTGGTAGCTATAGCAAATTTTGTTTCGTAGCCATCAGAATAATTATATTTATAACAATAAAATATTTTACAGTGAAAAAAGGAAAAGAGCAATTAGTTTAGGGTTGTATAAAATATTGCTTAATTCGTTAAAATTGTATCGATCTGTATCACTCAACTGTTAATTGCGGTTAAAATTTTAAAATTTATAATCCGTCAATCGAACCACTCCACTCCGTTATAGTTAATACATATATATTTTTTAACCTCCAAATGTAAAAATGACATGAGAGAGATTTAATATATGAAATTTATTATAAATTAATGGTTATATATATGAAACATATTATGTAAAATTATTTTGTGTTATATATCTAAAAAATATTATACAAATTAATATTATATATTATGCAAATGTATAATAATTACTTAGAATATTTTTCAATCTGTCAATCCGTCAAAAATTGGCAAAATTGCAATTTTTCAATCCGTTAATCCGCCAAATCGCTATTTAATTTATAATTTTATTCTCAAACCTTCTGACCCGCACCGCGCACACACGCACACCCCTAAGCTTAGCAACAAGGCTTGAAATCAAATATAATAACTATTTATTTTAAACTGTTATAATTGCTGTTTGTGACTTCCTCTTCTTCTTCTTATTATTTTACTAACAAAATTTAAAATAATTATACACTTTTATAAAAATATATATTATTTATGTGATACAATATATTTTTCAAATTTATTAATAATTATTTTGACAATATATTTTTCAAATTTATTAATAATTATTTTGAGGACACTTGTCAAAAAATGTTCAACTATTTCGAGTGTACGTTTCTTTTAATAAGAAATTTCCCTCTAATTGGACACCTGTGTTATTTTGAGTATGGTTTATAAATTATATATTTTTTATTATAAAAAATATGCAAAAAAATATAAAAAGCGATGTGACTTAAATAAGTAAGTTAATAAGTCAGTATTCCAAAAGAGATGACTTGTAAAATAGGTGTACTAAGACAAACATATCCAACATCCGAGTTGAACAAATCTCTGCGAGGCAAATTCTAATTATTTATAGTCAATATCAAATCATATATGTTAATTAAGACTAGTACATACATCATAAGGAATAAACCTAAAATGTTCTGAGTTTAAGAAAAACTCTTTAACAAAAAGAATCAGTCTCTTTATTTTATTTTACTTATTATTTTATTTATTTTTAATTTTTTTGGGGTAGTGAAGCACAGAACCAGGTCAAAATCAACAAAAGTATGTGACAATCAAAAGTGGTGCTGTCAATTGGCTGTGTTGGGCTGGACCACTTGGGCACCCAATGCTTTGTAGATGGATCACGACCTTGAATTGGGCTAGGACCCTGGGCTTAAAAAAATAAAATAAAAATTAACAACACAATTAATTAATGGTAATTCCAATAAAGAAAACAAATCCACACAAACACAATATTTCCAAGCAGAAATGTCAATTATGCTCTACTCTTTCACAAGTTATCCCAAGCTCAAGGCAGAGGGGACCATAGTGGCTTTTGAGGTGGGCTCACTTGACAACGATTGGGCCACTATTGGGTGTACTAACAACAATACACTACAGAGGATTCGAATTCATGAACCATTTACACAGAAGTGTGCGCAAAAAACCGCATGTGTGGTCAAAATTTATTTAAGTTGTCAATGTGCACGATATGTACATTATCTGTGAATAGTCTTATGCTTTGAATCTACGCATCTAATATTTCAACGATCTTGGTTTACTATTTAAATTACAAATTTCACTTTTGTTACTCTACTGTATAAGAAAATAAGAATTTCGGGTGTGTTTGGTTTGTGTTTGTAAAGTAATTTTTGAGATAAAAAGTACGAAAACTTGTTTAGTTTGCCTTTTTTCAGAAATGATTTTGAAAAATTGTTTTAGAAAGAGAGTTTTAAAAAAAGTGATTGATTTGATGTGTATAAGAGAGAGAGTGATTTTGGAAAGTAGGTAACTATTTTGAAATTTTTTTTGAAAAAATTTGTTTGGTTTGATTACTCTTGAAAATTTGTTTGTAAAGAATTTTTCCAAAAATTTTTCTGAGGAACAAACCAAGCAAGATTTTTTTTTTTCCACTTTATACATGAATGTGCACAACAAATATCATGTGTATATAAATGATTTATCCTATCTAAAAAAAAAAAAAAAAGAATTGATTATTATTTTTTAAATATAGATAATCGTACATGTGTATATGGTGTTTGATATATGAATTCATGCATGAAATGGAAAAAATAAATAAATGCTACACAACAACCCTCTTGAAAATTAAATGTATAAGAACAATTGTCATATGATCAATTATCTATTAATTTACTCCAAATCTCCAACCATTATCAAGTTTGTTGAAGGGATTTATATATATATATATATTGGGAGTTCATTTTCAACGAAAGCGACAATTAATTTAGTTTAGATTTTTATTTTATTTTATTGCATATTCTTAAATGAAGAATGGGGCAAACAAAATAAACTGCGATTAATCTTTGTCGTGGTCCATGGTCGTCATGTTCTAATGAATTTTTGTAAGTTTTAAGCTTTAATTGTTCATAAAATAATCTCATATAAATATCATTGCCATAACTTGAATGACAAAGTCAAATTGAATTTTGTAAGGGGGTTTAAGGTTAGAGAGGCGATTAGAGAGGTAAAACTATGCTAATAGTCCAATAATGGCGGAAGTGGTTGGAGAATGAGTAGCAACAACTATTTGAGAGTTGAAGAGTGTGTAGCTGGGTTAGGGTGAAGCAAATGGCTCAAGAAGAAGACAATGACAGTGCCAAAATGGACAGCATCTCCCCCAAATCTCCAAATTTCCTCTTGTTGAACCTTGGGAAATGGGTCTTATTTATAGGCTTTTCCTTGGCACCAAGAGGACACCAAGTGGCCAAATAGAGAGAAGACATGTGTCTCAGAGGATCACATAGAATATTTTCCCTTGAGCCACCAGGCTGACGATGCCATATGTCCTTTTACATGTACTATGTCCTATCTGTTTGCCTCTACAACTACCTTTTTTTGAGCCTCAGCAAGTGTAGTTACGATAGGAGTGTTTACGCCAGAACTCCCTTTGAGCCTCGAATGCAACGATTCTTGTGAGTGCTTACCTCTGCACCTGCTTTCTCAGCTTGAATCTCTGTAAGTACACTTGCAGCGGTGAACACCGCATTTGCCTTCTCGGTTCTATTTGGCCAGTACATGCATTCTCAGGACTCCATAGCCTGTTATCAGCCATATTCGTGTTCACCTCAGTGAAACCTCCACCCTTAACCACCTAACCACAAACTCCCCAGCTTCCCAAGGCGAAGGCCACAACCAAGCCTGCTATCAGCCATACTATGCCTTAGTACCAAGCCCAAGGGGGCTTCCTTCGTCCTGCCTATGTGATTAAGGCAGGTCCTGACTTGGGTAATGGAAAGGGAGTCCCTTATGTTCAAGCTACCCTGCTCCCATCTTCGCGGGATCGCTGCAGTAAACTGGTATCTTTGGGCTTGCTATCAGCTCCAACTAGTAAGTCTGGGGGCCTGCTAGCAGCGCCAAGTTAGATGAGTTTTGGGCTCGCTATCACTCTAGGCTAGTAATGCCTTGAGGCCTGCTATCAGCGCCAGGCATTAGCCTCTACTTGCAGAGGGAGGCTTCTCTTAAAGGCTGCTATCACCTTGGCAGGGTATTCCCTTTGTAACTTAGTCGCTGCAGTCATAGTTGCTGCGGTAGTAATTTCCCGCAGCAAGTTCAGATGGTAGGACCAAAGATATTAGAGATGGTGGTGCCAACAGAATGCCTCTACAACTCGGGCGGTGCAAATATTGCCTCTGCAATTTAGTTGCTTCGATTTTCTCTTTTCCTCAGTTACTTCAAATGGTTGTGGTACCGATATTACCTAGAATGACGGCGGCATCGAAGATACTTGGAATGGCGGCGCTGAGACAAAGTGCCTCCGTAACTTGACCGTCGCAAGTGTTGCCTCTGCAACTTAGTTGCGTTGGCTTTCTCTTTCCCTCGACAACTTTAGATGTTGGCGGGACCAAAGATATTAGGAATGACAACGCTGAGGCAAAGTGCCTCAACAACTTTCCCGTTGTACATGTTCCCTCCGCAACTTCACCGTTGCAGGTGTTCCCTTTGTAACTTGACTTGGGCATTTTTCTTCGTGGAGTCCATTTGGAGCCCTAACGGGTTGGACTTTGCTTCGGCCCATTATTGGCTCACTTCCATTGGGCTTTGGCCCATGCTCCTTTTTTATTTCCAATCACCTCTTTGAGGCAATTTCAGTGCTTAGGCCCATACTTAGTTTGGGGTTTAATTTCTGACCCTCTACAAATTTGAATTCAAGCTTTCACTCTATAACATAATATATATACTTTGTTTTGTCATAGAATATTTTCTTACATTTGGTTGATCTTAAAATTGATGTACGGTGGTTGTGATGGTAACAACAGTGGTAATGGTGATGGTAGCGGGTTCATCGATAGTAGCATTGATAAAATTTTAATTCAAAGAAATTATTTTTTCTTTTAAAAGTAGAAAATATTTTCTTGCAACTAGTTCATTTTTTATTGACTACAATAAATATTTTTCATTGTATTAAATATTAGAAAACACAAAAAAAAAAAAAAAAGAAGAAAAGAAACAGAAGTATATATGGCTTTAACAAATTCTTATCTTTTTCTCTTATTTTCACAAATTTCTTCATAAATCTAATATCCAAGATAATAGGCTTTAGTACAAAAAAATCAAAAAAAAAAAAAAAAAATATTTAGTAATTCTAAAATACTATATATGTAATATTATATATGTGATACTTCATTTTTGGATACTCCAAAAAAAGGTATAAGTGATACTTCTAACTAATAATATAAGAAACAATTTTACTGATGAAATAATACTGACATCTATGCTGTTTTCCAGTTCCTTGTCTATGGTAAACACATTAATAATTAATAAATCTTTTTCATAGAAACATTATAAATAAAGTTTTGAAAGGGGGAGGTTCAACCAAACAAGACCCATGTGGTCGGATTAGTAGATGTCCAAAAAACAAATGAAAGAATGATAACAAATTCAGTGGACAATAAGACAATCACTTACACACAAATAATAATCCAAAGAACCGTACCCTTGGCATCATTCAATTCAAAATAAGTTCAATCTTTAAATTCCTACATTAAATACACGAAGGGCAAGAAGATATCTAGAAACATCCAAAATTTAGCATAACCATGTTTCAGCAAGTGACAATTATAAGATTTTTTTATTCTTAAAAGTAGTAAAAATTTACTTATTTAGTTATTTTTTTAATTTCTTTATAAAAATTATATAAAAAAATAAAGAGATGATACGATAATATATAATAAATAAAAAAAGGGCAATGCTAGGGACCCCCAGTGGAGGCGACCCCAGCACCCCTAGTGCCAGGTGGGGCACTGCCAATGGCCAAAAATCCCAAAAAAAATAAAAATAAAAAAATCAATTTTTAGACCAATCAGAGAGGAGGACCCCCAGTACCCCACTGGGAGTCTCAACCATTTTCCATAAACAAATAAATACACTTATTTTCTGCGTTGCCAAACAACCCTTTTTTAGGCATTGATTGATCATGTTCTAGACTCATTGCATTCCAAGAATTGTTTTTATTTTTTATTTTTTATGAAAGGTCATCTCCAAGAATAGTTTCATTTCATTTGCTTAAAAACATGAGGCCGGCCTTGTAATAAAGTACATAAAATGCATTCTCGAAAGTGATATTTGTTATGAAGTATTTCTAAATGTATTCACATAATATATTGTGATGATTTAATTGGTGTTGATTAAGAATTATCGTGATGTTCAGTTATGGAACATTGTAGTGCTAAAACTCCCATCAAAACAAAATTAATCGAATCCAAAATGTTCAGAATTAGAGTTGATTATGGTTCATGGTGACTTCGATTAAGACCAAAGTAATTTTCTTATAAATTGGTATTAGTTAAGACAATGTAACTATGACAATTCATTCATATAATCTCTAAATATGAAAAACTCCATTCATTCCAACATATAAATGTCCAAATTTTACTGCTTCACAGAAAACATCCAAACAGCTTCTGGACAACAGCTACCGCTCAAGACTTCGATTTGGATTCAAGCTAAACTTCCTCTGAAACAGAATAAGAATTTACCCCACATACGATTTAACCTATTCATGCAGTTGTTAACTATATTCCAAGGTGTTAGGACCAACGATGAGTATATCCTACTCCTACGTGTCGATCCCACAGCTCAAGTTAGGGCACCGAGCAAGGCTGACTTGTAGGGATCTGATGCTTTCCACTGCACCGGTGGCCCTTACTCTTCTAAGTACCGATTCAAATGGGGGGAAAGTTTGCAAACAGCAAACAGCTTCAAAGAATCACAATGCAATAAAAACTACCTCAACACAAGCAAAATTTCAACTTTTCAAATCATATTAGCAATGCATAAAAAAGATTCAACCAGACACATGGAAAGATATGAAATTCTAGCAAGTTCTTTCTCCATTGTAAAAGCTCATCTGTTGTCCAGCAAAGAACAAACTATCACTCCCCTAACCACAAAGTGCATCTTCTTACTTACTGATGAAACATCAAGATAATTAACATAGCGACAACAAGAAGATTTGAAACTACCAAATTTTGCACTTAAAGCACATTCTTTTCTTCTTCAAAACTAATATGTCTAGAGCCTAGACTAGATAGATAATAAGCAAAGGAGACTCAACAAGCAAGAAAATTTACAAGCACAAAAGGCGTCACACCACCATAGTTCATGATTTATTTAACTTAATTTCAAAGAGTATGGCAAGTTAAAAGCTCTTGAGATAAAAGTTTGCATGACCATAGTACCAATCTTCTTGCTTGCCAAATGCAGTTCCTCAGCACCTCCACACTGATCCCGTCATGAGCTGGCGGCGCTGCCAACACAGCGTGAGCGACGCCTGGCGCTTCTCGACATGAAATCCCCTAACTTGGCTTCTCCTTAACACACATTCAGCCTGAGTTTCAGCGAAATTGCTGAACGCAACCAGTGCGAATCCCGCAGCAGCAAAAAGGTCTCTCCAATGGGGCATGTGGTCTGGGCCATGGAGTCGCCCCGACACAATGCTTTCGATCCTTGGCTGCACGAGGAATTTCTCGATCTTGTTCATGGTTTCAGAATTTGCATTGACAGCATCAATGGAGTCCAAGAGAATTTCATAGTATTGGATTGCTAAAAGGAGGTGGTGTGAAATTGAGAGGTCGCCTCGTTCAAACCCGCATTCCAGCGATACAATTACCTTGGGCGAAAGCTGTTTTATAAAGCGAAGCAGCGAAGGAAGCACAGACAGGCGATTCGAACAAGCCCAGATAGGGAAATTCACAACAATGGCCTCATCAGATGATCGGAAAATGGGAACTGAATAAGAGTTAGGATCAAACCCATCAAAATTCACAACTTCAAGCTCGAAATTGACACCGATTTCGTTCGCGAATTGGGTTAAATTTTCGTGCATAAGACCCAGCTCGAGAGGATGGTGAGTCGAAGGCGAAGCAAAGGCAGTGATTTTCAAAGAAGGAGTACCTCTGCTACACTTCCCCGGAAGCTCCTGCATAAAAGAAGCCCACTGAGCTCCGAATCCGATATCGAAATCAATCACGTGGACGCGACGAGTGTCGTCGTCGAGAGCGTCGAGCAAGGCCTGGTTGGAAGTGAAATTCATGAATTGGATCAAGGGAGAGACTTCAGAGAGCAATTTGTAAGCACCCATTTTGAAGATACCATCGAAAGGAGTAGGAGTCCGAGGAGTGACTACTGGGTTGGGAATGAGAGACAACTGAACAGCCTCCTTGAAGTAGAAAGTAGCCCTTTGAAAAGGCTTTGACACAGGGGAGAGCTGGTGATTGAGCCGCGCCAATATCCCTTGCGCGTGTGAGAAATTCCCAGCCAGTATCAGCTCCGCAGCCTTGCACAGCTGGTGGTGCGGGGGGGGGGGCGGAGGGGGAGGGGTGGGACCGCCCCCCCCCGCCGCCGCCTCCTGCTTGGGCACTGTCAGTGGCGGCAGTGGTGGTAGTTGTTGCCGGAGTAAAAACTCCAGGCCTGGATCGAAAACGCCCAAATTCTGGCGCTTTGGGTGAGGCTGAAGGAGGCGAAGTGGGTCTTGTTGTTGAGCATAAAGTGGTGGTGTAAACAAGTTTTGACTCTGATTTATCTGGTTGTTGTTGTTGTTGATGAATAGTTGGGGATTGAAAATCTGAAGCTTCTCATCTGGGTTTTGAAGCTGTTGTTGTTGCTGATAAATCACGCCATTAGGCAATAGATTGCTGAGAGAAGGACCCAAATTGGGGATTTGAAGATTAACATTGTTTGGACCCAAAATCTTTACACTGTTGTCGTCGTTTTTGAAGCCGGAGCTCTGATCGATGACTGCCGGAATAACATTGCCGTCGAACTCATTGGGATTCGAGCTCTGCAACAGTTGCTTGAGGCTGAAAGAGCCATCATCGACTTCGCTCGCAATCCACCGGAGAAGAGACTGGTCTTGACCCGATTCAGACAACAAGCTCTCCCAATCCTCCAACCCAAGCCCAAATCTTTCACCTCCAGACACCTCGAGTCCCACAGGAATAGGTTGCAGCTCCGACGCCCATTCGTCCTTCCGGCCACCGCATGCGGCAGATAAATCTGCCGGCCCTCTCTCCGGCGGCCAGAGGTTGTTGCCGGAAACAGCCGCCAGACTGGCTGTGTTAGCGGTGGAACCAGAGGCGGAGCCCACTCCGCCGCCGCCGAGAGATGAAGAGAGGGTTGATGTTGATGTGGAAGGGCTCGGACTCCTTGTGTCCAGCACAGAGATGGGTTCATTGCTTGCAAAACTCCCTTCTTTCTTCTTCCACTTTGCTTCAGAATCAAAACCCCCAACTTCCAACACACTCTTTCCCTTCAAGTTGTATTGCATTCTTATCATCTAACAAAACCAAGATCTTGAATAACCAAGCAAAAATTGTGTTTCCTTTTTCCAGATTTGTAATGGGTATTGAGATTTCTATAATGGGTTTTCAAAGATTCAAGCTTGAAACGAAACTCAAGGCCATGAATCTGTCAAGAGACCCAAAGAAAAAATCCAGACAGCTTAAACTGTCATCCCTTCCCTCCAGCCTTCCTTTCTCTTCCTTTTTTGAGTTCCATTCCTCTATCATATCATACGCCTCTGTTTTTCCCTCTTCTTCTCTCTAAATACCACTCTATCTGTCCTCTCTATCTAAACTTGTTGGTTCTTTTCTTTTCCTTCTTGTTTCTTCCTTCTACTCTCTAAGCAGTACTCTCTGTCCGTACTCTTCTCTGTTCTGCCATGGATGCGTGCATCTCAAAAAAAGGTAATAAAGTAGAGCCCCCCCCTTTCTCCCTCAAAATATATTTTCCCTTTTATTTGAATGAAAAAATATTTACCAGTTTCCCTATTCCCAATTGCAAGAATTTTTTTAGATATTGGCTCATTTTGCAACTTTTGACTTTTTTGGTTTTTAATTTTTTTTTCATATTTTTTATATATTTTTTAAATAAAATAAAAAATTAATTTTTTATTTTCCGAAACAAACGTGATATTATTTTTTATTATGACTGAATTTGATAATAGATAATAAAAATTTATTATATTTATATTAAATATTTAAAAAATAATAAAAGACATAATATATATTTATAATTGATAAAAAAATATTACTCTACAGTGTGACATCACAGTCTATCAGCCTATAAAAAAAATTTATAAGTAGAGTTAAGGATACAAATTTTTTTATCCAATAATTAATTAAATATTTGATATGAATATCAGATTTATATTTTTTTTTATAGAATTTACATTTATATTTCACCATTTTTTTTTTTGTTACAGGAAAATCCTCCCACTCTTCCGCAGGTCCAAGGCAGCGCCCCCTTGAGGAGATCATTAGGGTGTCCTGTTGGCCGTTCCGAGCAAGAGACTATAACCTCAAAGCTTGTCCCGACCTCACAAGGCAGTTCTCCAAGAGTCGTGATCGACAATGAGAAAGATTGAACCCACACCAAGTGCTGACTAGAAAACTTGAGGTCCAACCTCCTAACCAACAATGCTTTCGCTTAGGAGATTGGCCCAAGAGGGAAGGGAATTGAACTTGTGACCTTAAGACTTAAACCTCCAAAACTTTACCACAATGCCACAATCTCTTAGATTATATTTCACCATTCATTTGCTGAAAAATTTAAAATTTATATCATTTTTTAATTTTCTATCTTTTCCTACTGGGGCGGTTCTGTCACTCCCTACAGTAATGTGTACCATTGTACAGTGAATACTGGCAATGTCTTTCCCTTGTTTTAAAATGATCTGGACACTCCACTTTTTTTATATGGACTGCCACTTTTGTCCGGTCCTTAAGGCATTTTCAATGATGTGTTATTTATTTATTTATTTGTTGAGGATTGTTCTCAGAAATAAGTTAAAAATTAATTTTTTAAATTTTTATTTAAGAAAATAAATGAGAGCACTAATTAGTATTATCACTAATGATGTAATAGTAGATCTCACTATAAATAATTTGATATTTTGGTCTTAGTGTTGTATTTTTTTTCTTTTTTTATTGAGTGTCATGTCATTAGTGATCTTTTTAGAGTTTCAAAATTAATGGTCTCTATCATTATTGTTTTACTTAAGATAAAAAATATAAAAATGTAAAAAGACGATATAAGTTAAAATAGATTAAAAATAAAAAAGCGACTTTTAACTTGTTATTGAAAAGAGGCCCAAATTTGAATAAAAATTTTATTTGATATCAAGTACTCCAACGGAAGATTTTGAACTTTCATCAGAATATCGGACAATCGAGCAGATGTTCAGCTGGTCGATCGGCCAATGTATTTTTTTTTACAATTTTTTTTTTTTTTTTTTTTTTTTTTTTTTTTTTTTTTTTTTTTTTTACGGGTGGTCCTCTAAGGGACATTTGAGGGTGAAAATTCAACAGTTATGAATAGTGATTTGATGAAAATTGCCAAACATTTTTTGATATCCTCAATTTGATTGATACTAATATGATGAAGCCATTAGTTCAAGAAAATGGTTGTTTTTTTTTTTTTTTTTTTATCAAATTCAAATTTGATAAAAGAATTGATAAATCATTGGAATTGGTTTTAGCCTTCGTTTGGCTGTTAATTTGGGGTTAAAAAAGTACAAAAACAAAATAGGTTAAATAAGTTAATAAGACAAAATATCACATTCAATCCATAATCATTATATTTTTTTTCTCACAAAAGTCAAAAAATTCAAAAAAAAATCAAAACCAAACGTGGTTAAAAAAGTCAGGCTAAAAAAGTTTTAACACAAAAAAAATTAGCTATATTAGTCAATGCCAAATGAAGCTTTAAGATTGGAAATGTATTGTTCAATTCAACGAATTTATTTTTGGGTTTCGTTTCAATAATATGAACTATTCATATTTTAAGATTCGTCAAGTAATTCATCTCTATAAAAAATCAAATTGATCAAATAACGAAAATCATGTGTCCAGATCAATTTTATATAAATTATTTATTTTCTTACCATTCATTTTTTCATATAAAATTAATCCAAACACATTTTTTTCGTTATCCGATCAACTTAATTTTTTTTTATAAAAATAATATATTGAATGAATTTTAAAATATGAGTAATTCAAATCATCTAAACAGAGTAAAAAAAAAAAACTCATCAAACCAAACAATATATCTCCAATCCCGATTACATAAAAGAAGTCCAGTGCTTTTGACATAACAATCCATATAATCAAAAATCACATTTGAGAAAATAAAAGAAAAGATATAATTATCATCATTGATCAAGGTGTTAAAAAAAAAAAAAAAAAAAAAAAAACAGTTCTACAATTCAAGATAAACAAATTTCGAAATTGTTTAAAATTTATAATTAATGTGGTCCCACTTAGGTCAAGTTTGAGAAGATTAAATAAGTGTACTTTTTGACTTTTCTTGTATTATGTGTAAAAAAAGTAGAGAGGAGATGTTGATTGATGTGATTTAAAAAAGATAAAAAGATGAAATAAGTGTACTTTTTTAGTTTAGCCAAACTTGATATAAGAAGATTAAAGATACATTTAAAGATTTGGGTAATTTTTTTGTTTTTATTTTTGTTTTTGTTTTTTGTTTTGTTTTGGTGCTTAAAGTATCCCCACCAATTTACCTAATTTTATCTTAAAATATTATTAAAAAATTCATTTTCTATTTTAGGAATCAGTTTTTTATTTACTTCTCCAAACAGACTTTTTATTCTTTTTCTATTCTATTAACAAATTTTCTATTTTTTTCTTTGTTTTATTAAAATATAATTTTTAATTATAAATTTTAAAAAATAAAAATCATAAATGTGTACTGCAGTCCCTAAGCAAAGCAAAGTATAATATATATATATATATAAGGGAGCTAAATGACTCCCTACAAATAGAGAGCTATTGTTACAAAAATTAATTTAGGAAATTATTTAAGAGAATCAATGCAAGTGTATAGGGAGCCATTTACCCCTTAAAAGAGATAAGGAAGAGGTTTAAAGATTCTGGTAGAGTTGCTCTTAGACATTAAAAAAAAAAAAAAAAAAAAAAGAGTAATGGCCGTTTCTCAATTTGAGAATAAATAAATAAATAAAATATGTAATATAAGGATATGAGTAAAAAAAATATTATCTTTGTATTTTAATAGACCATCTTCTGTATTGTAGAAGGTTTGTAATTAGTCAATTTATTTTTTTTTATCAAATTTTATCACTTTTGATAAAAAGTTAAAATTTATAAAATAAAAAAATTGTTTTTCTTACGATTTCTTATAATTTTTGTTTAACTTACTGTAACAATCCCCATACCGTTATCGATAAATTACTGAATTACATACTGATTGCCGCTTAAACCGATCTTATGACCGATAATTGAACTAATCGAATATCGAATTGATCGATTGAAAATTTAAACTGAACTGACTAAGCATGTTTATTGCATTGCATTTTATCTTTTCAATTGTTTGATTATCTGTTCGTGATTTTATGTTTAAACTACTAATTGAAGGCCTTATCGGCGGCCGAATTGGAAACTGATTAGCGTTTTACGGTTGTCATAATTTATATGATTTTATAGTCTAATTATCTGAAAACTGATTAGGTATGATTAAATTAAATTAAAATAAGCTAGTCAAAGAGTTTGACTTAATTACAATCTTGCTATGGTGAGTGGCCACTACCTAATCATCTTTGAGCTCATTACACTTGCACACAAACATTCATCAGCCTCATTTCCTTGCTTCCACCGAAATTAGAGTGAGAAGGAGAGAATTGAGGGAGACTTTGGGTTCAACTTGTAGAATTGCTTGGAAATTGAAGATTTAATTCAAAATTGTGCTTCCATTCTTGAAATACAAGACTTAGGTATGAATTTCAACCCCTCATTGATGTTCTTAAGGTTGATTCTTGCTAGATTCTTGGCAAATTATAGAGTTAAGACATAAATTGTAACAACCCTCGTATTGATTACCGACATTCTTCGATTATTACCGAATTAACCATCGACATCGTTAATCGAGACCGATAATGGGCGATAATCGGATCAATAAAATGCGAATCGATCGATCAAATTGAACTCAAATGATTGTGTATATACATGGTATTGCATATTTTATCTGTCTGATTGATTGTTTATCTGTTCAGGTTTATGTTTAAACTGCTAATTAGAGGCCTTATCGGCGACCAAATCCGAAATTGACTGATGTTTTATAACCATCATAATTCATGTGATTTTATGGTGTAATTATCTGAAAACCGATTCTGTATGATTAAACTAGATTAAATAAAGCCAATTAAAGAGTTTGACGTAATTACCATTTTGCCATTGTGAGTGGGGCCTTTGTTTATTCATCTTTGAGCCTTATACACTTAATCAAAAACATTTCTTCTCCCATTTCTTGCATACAACCGAATTTAGAGAGAGAGGGAGAGAATTGAGGGAGATTTTGACTCCAACCTTGTGAATTGCTTGAGAACTTAGGGGAAATTGAAGATTGATGTATTTTTGAGCTCCTAAACCTTGAGTACAAGACTTAGGTAAGGAATTCATCTTCTTATTGTTGACATTGAACAAGTTCTTGCATGATTTGTGCTTCATTGTAGAACAAAGTCATGATTTAGTTCAAATATGTGGGATTCTAGCATATATCATGCATGCATGCTTGAATTGATGAGTTTTGAGTTGATTCCATGGTCAAATGCCACATGCATGTTCATAATCATGTTTAAATCCATGTCTTCCTCTCGTTTTGAAAAGATTGAGCTCTTTGGAGCAAGAGTTGAAGCTTTGAAATGGTTTTAACCCATGCATGTCATGTTTGAAGATTGTTCTTGAAAATGGGTTTGAAAATTTGGCTTTAATTGACTCACCCTTGGACTTTGAATTCACAAATTGGCTTTTGAAACTTGTTGTATATTGAGTTCAAATGTGTTTTCCAGAATTTGGGTCCAAGAGGTCGAGTATGGAGGGAGAGTGCTTGGTTTGAGTTGGGAGGCAACTGAAATCCCAGATTTGGCTTCTTCGCCGAAGGATTACTCGCCGAGCGACCAACGCTACTCTCGAGCCACGCCGAAGGATTGGTGGCTCGAGCGTAAAATTCGAAAGCATCCAAGATTTTTTCTTTAACGCATCGCTCGAGCGAAGGATTATTCGCTCGAACGAAGCCTTTGATTTTGGAAGCTCGCTCGAGCGAGGCTCCTATTTTCAGCATATTTTGCAAAATGTTTTCTAAGTGCATCTTTGCATCCTCATTCCATTCTAGGCATTCTTAGGCCTAGTTTAAGGCATCTTAATGAGGATATAGATGTAGAACACACCGAGGCAAATTAGGGATTAAGTATTGATCTTTCCCAACTGTATAGCTTAGTGTGTGTTCATCCTGTATACTGTGTAGGATTGGCATTCCGAGGAGACGCTCTAGCTACTGATAAGCCCAAACTCTGTGAGTAACGATTGTGTAAAGATATGTTCAACATGGTTATCTTTTGAATCTTGGAATCGAATCATTATTGACTAATATTGTTTCTTGAATGAATGTATGTCTGTGATTCAACTGCATCAGGCATCCTTAGCACTTATCATTCTGAGCTCTGTCGCTTCCTTGTGGAACCATACCGCCATCGATTGATGGCCATCATTATCATGTTGGTTCATAAGACCGGTCCTTCTGGACTCATCGTTTATAGGCTAACGGTGTACCACATATGACCGATTGATCGAATATCGAAGATCAAATATCATTAATGAATCGATTTCATTATCAGAAGGACATTCATTCATAACCTCTTTACGCATTATGTTATTCATCGGGCTTTAGCTCACCGCTTATATATATATATATATATGTAGGTGTCGTGCACCGCATCATGACTAGGAGCGTCCAGCAAGCTTTAGTTTTGTCAAGCCAACCACAGTGCCTCACCGCGAGGTTCCGAGTATAATCAAGCTTAGATCGGGTGTCCTAGCCTCACCCAACTGCTATTGTATCAGAGTAGATCACATCAGATCAGACGGATCGATACCATCAGATCGCATCACATCAGAATGTTAATAGGATTAGGTCCTCAGATCAATGTTTGTAAATGTTCTGCATACGGTCCTGTCCCGAAAGTACAAATGTATGAAAAATCCTTTGCATACAGACTGTCACAGCTCATTGGACATTGTTTATTTATCAGATATTTCCGCCATGCCCTGCAGATCAGACATCGTTCTCATATGTGCCTTGGTAATCTCGGATTCTTGGCGATTCTGATGCTAAACCCATAGGGGCGGTTTTGGGTCATGACATAAATTGGTTCTATAGAGTTGAATTAGAGCTCATCTTATGCATGCATGCTCATATAGTCAAGTTGGAGGTTTAATTTTATGGAATTGGTACATGCATGCCCATATTGTTGTTATAGTGCATACTTTCATCTTGTTTTCAAAATATTGAGCTCATTAGAGCAAGCTTTGCAGTTGGAATTTGGTTCTAAATTCATGCATGGCATGTTTGAAGTTTCTTCTTGAAAATGGGTTTGAAAATTGGTTTTAATTGACTGACTCTTGGGCTTTGAATTCACAAATTGAGCTTTGAAACTTGTTATACATTGAATTTAGATGTGTTTTCCAGAATTTGGGCCCAAGAGGTCGAGTTTTGAGTGAAGGAATGCTTGGTTCGAGCTTAGGAGACAAATCTGGAAATTCCAGATTTTGGCTTCTTCGCCGAGCGAAGATTCTCGCCGAGCGACCAACGCTTACTCGAGCCACGCTCGAGCGAAGGATTGGTGGCTCTTTCGTAAAATTCGAGCATCCAGTACTTTTACTGTTTCATCAAACCGCTCGAGCGAAGGATTCCTCGCTCGAGCGAAGCCTTTGATTTTGGAAGCTCGCTCGAGCGAAGGAAGTCTCGCTCGAGCGAGGGTCTTATTTTCAGCAAACTTTGCAAAATGATTTCTAAGTGTATTTTTGCATCCTCATCCCATTCTAGGCATTCTTAGGCCTAGTTTAAGGCATCTTAATGAGGATATAGATGTAGAACACACCGAGGCAAATTAGGGATTACATTATGATATTTCCTAACTGTGTAGCTTAGTGTGTGTTCAACCTGTGAACTGTGTAGGGTTGGCGACTGGGGAGACACGCTCTAGCATAGTGTAGCCCGAACTCTGTGAGTAACAATTGTGTAAAGATATGTTCAAATGATTATCTTCTCAATCGAATCGCTATCAACTGCTTTTCAACCGGTATTATTTACTGAATGAATGCATGTCCTTTATTTCAACTGCATCAGGCATCCTTAGTACATACTGCTATCAAGAGAGATCTCTGTCGCTTGCCTCGTGGAACCGCTATCGCATCGATCGATGGCCATCATTATTGTTCGTCTTTAAGACTCATCGCTCATCGCTATGCTAATAGATGTACCATATATGACTGAATAACTATTCTGACTGAAAGACTGAAATATTGTTTAATGAACTGTTTTCATTACTGTAAGGACATTTCATTCTCAACCCCTTTACGCATTATGTTATTCACTGGGCTTTAGCTCACTGTTTATATATATATGTAGGTGCTCAGCCACCAGACTGGAGCTAGGAGCGTGGGTTAGACTCCAGTTTTGTCAAGCCAGCCTATGTGCCTCATTGCGAGGTTCCGAGTTGTCATGTTATGGCTTAAGGGTGTTTTAGCATTTCCCCTTCTGTACTGTCTCACGATTTTGTATAAACTGAATGCTTATCAGATCAAGTATCAAGGGATTAGGTCCTGACCGCTTGATCAGTAAATGTTGTATAGACTGTACTGTTTTAATGTATAAATGCATGAAAAATCTTTTTGGCATACAGATTGTCACAGCTCAATGGACATTAATTATTTACTGTATTGGCTTCCGCCAGGCCCTCAACTTTGTTTTCTTGTTTCATCATATGTGCCTTCGGTAATCTCTTGACATCGGGTTACGATCTTGAACCCATAGTAGGGTTTGGGTCGTGACACTTACAAATCAAACATAGTAAAAGATAATTTTTTAATTTTTTTTTATATCATTTCTTATCAAATCAGTGTGGTTGAAATAAGTGTAAGACCATCTCTAACGCTTCCTCAAATTTGGTATCAGATTTGAATTTTAGTGAAAAAGTCATTTTTTGGTGCTCCAATGGTTTTAGCAAACAAGTATCAAAATGAGAATTCAGCAAATAATTTATCAAAGTGAGAACAGATCGCTCCTTTCACCAATACACTGTACATAGCCGTTAAAGCAGAAATTTGTCAAAATTTTACACATGGTGGTCGACCACCTGGTTGTACACCTGGTCGACTCCCTGGTTGACTACCCGGTTGACCAACCGGTCGACCAGCTTCAGCAAATGGTTCAAAAATTGGTAGGTTCAAACAGTTCAGAAAGGTCAAAAAAAAAATAAAAAAAATTACTTTACCGATCGACCACCCAGTTAACCCACGGGATGATTCTTCTTTTTGATGTACCGTTGGAGCAACTGATATTAGATTAAAAAAATGAGCCATTTTTTACTCAAATTTGGTAAAAAAATACTGAACCTTTAGAGATGCTCCAAGCGATCCAATTTATTGAAAATACAAAATTGCCCTCAGTTCTTTTAATAAACTGCCACGCCTCTCCATCATTCACATAATTGGAAAATAAAAGTACTAAAGCTTTTGGCTATATTTGGTCTAATTTTTAAATTTTCTTTCAGAATTTTTTTATGATAAAAATTAGTTTGGCAAAAAAAAATAAAAAAATACATTATTTTTATGTATATATTTTTTTGAAGGGCATAAATATATATTTTAAAAATTTATGTTTATTTTTATCAAATTAATTTATATATATATTTTAAAAAAAACTCAAACCAAACATTGCCATTTCTTTACTTTTCTATAAACTGTTGGAGTCTAATTTAAATGAAAAACAAGTCTAATTATTCAGAACGAATTATCTCTAAATGAGTTGAGTATGATTTATTTTTTAATATTTTATAATAAAAAAATTGTAATAAAAACAAGTTACTAATAAATTAACAAACAACTCATTTGACATTGTACGCACGCAGTTGGATGGATAAGGAATGATGTTAAATTGGGCTGCGTTAAAAATTAAAATATTGGAGGGAAAAAGTGTGTGCCCCAATCAGTATTAAAATTTAAACCTTTTGCTTCCGGAGAGACGAGACCGACTCCGCTGGGCTGTACTGAGGGAAAAAAAAAAACGAACAAACAAATAAACAAACAAAATTCAGTTTAGGTTTGGTTTATCTGTCTCAGTTAAAATAAAATAAAATAAAAACATAAAAGGTAATATAGGTTAATAAATTAATAAGATAAAATATTATATTTAAATTATAATTATTTTATTTGTTCTTTTATAAAAGTTAAAAAAGTTATTGCTAAACAAACTTTTTAATTTCAAGTTAAAAAACTATCAGCTCTAAAAAGTCAACTTAAGGCTTCGTTTGGCTAAGTTTGTTGGGATTAAAAAATATGCTATATAAGTTAATAAAATAAAATGTCACATTTAAATTATAATCATTTCATTTTTTTTTTTCACAAAAATTAAAAAATCAAAAAAAAAAATTGCTAAACATACTGTGGAGTGATTTGAGAAATTGGTGAAAAGTCAACTTTTTGACTTATTTTTTATTTTTTATGTGAGAGATAATGTGATACAAAATGAGTTAAAAACTAACTTTTGACTTTTTTAGCTTGTTCCCAAATGACCCCCAAACTAAAAAAGTCTCTACTCTAAAAAGCTAATTAAATTTTTTTTTTTGCCGAAAGGCAATTAGAAAAGTTTTTGTCAAACCACGACATAGTGACTTAGAGCATCCGCATCAATCTCAGTAAATTTTGAGTTAAATTATAACTCAAAATTTACTTTTTTATTTTAGTTAGTCTTTTTTTTATGTACACACTTCATCAAATTCTCTATTATAAAATTATATTTCATTAAAATATTATTTTTTATTCTTTAGAGTGCAAAATGATGTTAATATAGGTATAAAATAAGGCCCAAGGCAACAACAGGTCAACACAAGAACAATAGCAGAGCAGCAGCAACATAGGAGGGCTGAACTTATTGAGGGGCGGTCGACCGGTCAAGCCAAATTTGAGCATTTTTCTTATTTTGTTACAGGGCACTCACGGGATATCCGAGAGGACATTCGAGTAAATGACCGGCCATGACTTTTTGGCTAGCTTTACTCTTAAAAAATATAATAAAAAATAGATTAATCTATGAACAGTGTCTTACTTTATCAGGTGAGGCACTGTAACAAAGTCAAAATAAATTAAGACTTTAGAGAGTCTGATGGAGCATGGTTTTACAACTTTTGCTGTCTACAATAGCTTCAAAGCCATTGCAAAGAACCTGATGTGGATGCTCTTATTGGATTATTTATGTTATATCATCTTTCTATTTTATTTATTTATTTATATTTTATATTATAATAAGTTAATAAGTCAAAAAAATCTACCTCTTAAAATAGGCCTAAAAGTCAGGGTTTTGTCCTCATCATTTTGCGTGCGGATCCTCTAGAGTCCCTTCTCTAGAGTGATCTCTTAGAGTGAATAATCGGAGGGCTGATATTGTTCCACGCCAAAACGACGTCGTTTTGGCGTGAAATTTGAAAAAAAAAAAAACAAAAAAAAAAACCCTCAGATTTCAAAACAGAGAAGAGCTGAGAGAAGAGAAAGAGAGAGAGAAGGGCTGAGAGGAGAGAAGAGGAGCTGAACAATCTGAACAATCTCCTTCGCCGATCTCCATGTCTGCCGACGTTGCCTTCGTCTTCGATCCGATCTCCATCTCCATGTCTGCCGATGTTGCCTTCGTCTTCGATGCTTGTGTTGATTTAATCTTCTTTTTTAATTATTCAAATCTCACGGATCAAAATCCATTTTCATTTGATTCAATCTGTAAATATACATATAGATATACATATATACATGGGGTCTGTTGTTGATCAAAAAAAAATATACATGGGGTCTGTAAATATATATATATATATATGCATATAGAGATACATATTCGTAGTTTGATACGGAAGAGCACTTGAAGATGGATTTTGATTCAATTTACTGAATATTGCTTTGGAGAATGTTAATCTGAGTTTGAGAATGAAACTCAGATTGATTAAAAAAAAAAAACTCACATCACATATGGATTTTGATTAATATTCTTAAACATTCTCAGCCCTTCTCTCTCTCTTTCTCTTCTCTCAGCCCTTCTCCCTTTCTTTCTCTTCTCTCAGCCCTTCTCTGTTTGAAATCTGAGTTTTTTTTTTTTTGTTTTTTTTTTTTCAAATTTCACGCCAAAACGACGTCGTTTTGGCGTGGAACAATCTTAGCCCTCCGATTATTCACTCTAGGAGATCACTTTAGAGAAGGGACTCTAGAGGATCCGCATGCCATCATTTTAAGATGTCCACAAACTTTTTTTTTCCTACTTCTTTTCTTTCTTCTTATTTATTTATTTATTATTATTTTTTTAACATTATACATAGAAAAGAGGTTTCCAATCTTCTAAAAACCACATCTCAAACTAAAATTTTTAATTTTTATTTTAAATAATTAAAAAAATTCTATTGGTTAGCTTTCATTCAAGAAAAAACAATTAATATCCCTTGATTTATGACTTTTAAATGAAAAGTATATCAAATATATAAAATAAAAAAATAAAAACTATACTAATTTATTTCAAAATTCAAATTTGAGGGGCACTAAATATGAAAAATAATCTATTAATTTAAATTTAAAACTATAATGATATATCCCATGATTTATCTATATATACTATTATAATTGGAAAACGTATTCATTTTTATAAGGCTGAAATTTGTAATTCTTTTTTCTTATTTTTTTAAAATTTTGTTTAATTTTTATTAATATATGTCATAATATGATTGGTTTATAAATTAATTTTATATTGTTAAAATAAAAGCTTAAATTTAGATTCTTTCTTAAATTATGTTACTATAATGAAACCAATATTCATTCCTTAAATTATCCATCTTTTATTGAATTACAAGATAAAAATAAAATTTTAAATTCTTTTTAAAATTATGTTATTATAATTAGAATGAGATCAATATTCACATGTGTCATACTAATGTATCATAATATTATTGGTGTAAATATAATATGTTATTAAGGTTTGTTTTGGAAAGTTGGTTAAAAGTTAAATTTTTTTGACTTTTTTTGAAAAATGTGTAAAAAAAATAGAGATGTGATGTGACTCAAAATCGGTTAAAGTTTCCAAAATAGCCCTAAATTTTATAGTATCATGTGTTCAAATTATTATTCGCTATTAAAAATTTATATTTATATTTTTGTGTATTTTTTGGTTTTAAATTTTATATAAATTTTTTTTATATCATTCTAAACTATAAGGACTTGAATAATACATTTTTTTAATACAAATATACACATTTAAAAATATTAAGAAAATAAATGACTTTTTTAGCACTTACCAAACATGGTAGTGTTACAACTCAAACCTGTCCTTATAGGTTTAGTATTGTAACTGGCTAGTAATCCTAAGATTACCAAAGGCTTTTGAGACATATTAATGAAACAAGGGGCTAGCATAAGCAAATATGTCACGACCCGAACCTTGCCTTGTAAGGGTTGGTGAAGTGATCGGTCAGTAATCCGCGATTACCAAAAGCCTTCTTGTATCAATCAAAATAATCGGGCTAGCGGAAACTTATAATATAAAGACAACAAATAGTCCATTGAGCTGTGTATCTATATGCACAAATTCAGACGTATATAAACGTTAATTTACCCACTATACAATACATACATACAAAAACATCATTCATGGACATACATACATATATATATATATATAAACAAAAGCCCGACAATAAGATCACAAACTATACAATAGTCTTTTCGACTTAACCTCAACTCGAAGGCACCAAAACTCATAGGGCTTTAAAGGATGGCTCGACTCTCTTCCTAAGCTGGTTCTCCATGACACTTACCTATACACCTATACATATATATAAAATAGTGACCTAAAGCCTAGTGAATAAACTTAACATAAAGAGGTTAGTGAATGAATTCCAAGCCATATGATATAGAAAACAAATCATACATATTGGTCATATCAATATCATATCAGAACATAATAATGGTACATCTTACAGAACATATCATATTGTCTTATGACTAGAGTAATTGGTTCCGGATACCGATTAAATATATATCATCACAATGAAGTGACTAACGAGATCTTGTAATCACATATATGTCATGGACCCGCATTTACATGCCATCCCCCATGACTTGGGACTATCTGTGGATGCCATAGTAGATCCGCAAATAGGACATTTGTTCACATAGCAAAATAACAGTTCAGCAAATCATATCTTATCATATAACGGTTTGAACATAATTTATACAAACATATCTTTACAAGAATGTTACTCACAGTAGGCTTCCAGGTCGGTCGGTCGGTCGGTCCTCGACTCGTGACTTACAATCACAAATAGAGAGAGAGAGAGAGAGAGAGAGAGAGAGAGAGAGCTTTGAAGAGATGGAATTAAGGGATATGAAAGGCACAATTTATTGGGCAAGGATACTTGGAAAATAGAAAGAAAATAAAATAAAATAATAAAATAAAGTTTACTTTATGGGCAAGAAAGGGGTGTACTTGGAGAAAAAGAAAAAAAACTTTACTTGAAGAGAAAGTAACTTGGAGAGAAAGGAAAATAAAAAATGATTTTGCTTACTAAGAAAGAAAAGTAAATCTATTTCACAAGAAGATGAATACTAATGAGATGGAGATAAAAAGAGATAAGATAAGAAAATAAGTTAGGTTCTGATCTAAAAATCTCATCACCAAACTGCAATCAATATCTCTTATTAAAATATTAATACCTCAAAAATTCGAGATCTTACCAAATATCAAAATACAATGTCCATAGAACTCTGTAGACTTATATGGAACAAAAAAGTTAAAGCTTATCTTCGCATATATCGTGACGTCAACACATGCACAGATATAACAAAAGGGATTTAGCTCTATACACAGAAAAGAAACAAAAGTTTGTCTAGATTAACAAAAATGAATAAAGCTTAAGAATTCATTTCAAAAACTTGACCAAACTATTTCCAAGAATCTTTATGTGAGGCACGGTGGTTGGCTTGATAAAACATATCTAGACTTGAAGTCCTAAGCCTGGTCGCCCGCCTGATCACCTACATAATAATGAGCTGGAGCCCAATGAATAATAACAGAGTAAAAGGTTTATGAATGATGCAGATTCAAAAAAATAGATTCCATATCAGAAACAGATTCAGATTCACATGCTTTTATAAATTTCATAAAGAATCATACGTGGTACATCCATTAGCTACAGATCAGATTGGTCATAAAGACCCACGTGCACGTAAGGTGGTCATAAAGACCCATATTCACTTGAGAGATGGTCATAAAAACCCTTATTCACATGAGATTTGGTCATAAAAGACCCACGTGCATATTAGATAAGCGATTATACATAACCAGTCCCATAAATGGAAGAATTGCATGATACTAAGGATGCCACGATTATATTTCAAAAAAATGGACAATCATTCATAATTCACAAAATAGCATTTCAGGAAACAGATCATATCATATTGTTTAGAAAATACTTATAGTCAAACATAGTTTTACAAGTTGTTACTCACAGATAGCTCTAGTAGCAGAACAGATCACTTGGACAGAACAGACTGATCAGGCGGGTGATAACACGTGACTTACACAAACACGTGACAGATACACATTGAACACATGCCCCAAAGTGCTTAACTTATCATTCTTCTTTCTTAACGTGTGTTTCTAACTCTTATCTTCATCATTGTAGTTTAAACGTGGCTTAGAAATGCCTTAGATGCAATGAGGATACAAAAATGCACTTTAGAACACTTAGCCAAAATTTTGAAAACAGGGCAATTTGCTTGAGCACAACTTTGTTCGCTCGAGTAGTCTGCAAAGTCTGTAAAAGTATGGATGCTCAATTTTTACGTTCGACAGTCGCTCGTGCCAAGTATTGAGGAAAAGAATGCTCGCTTGAGTGCACAATCGGTCACTTGAGCCACCATGCAATTGTCTGCAAAATTACTGGGAGCTTGAAATGTACGCTCGAGCGACACTTCCATCGCTCGAGCGAACTGCTCGAATTCTAGGATTTCCAGATTGCTCTCTAAGTTCAAAATTTGATTTTAAAGCATCAAAACACATCCTTTTGGGCCCAAAACTTAAGAAACATGTGTAAACTCATAATATATCATGAATTGAAAACCATTTCACAAAATCAAAGCTCAAAAGCAAGTCAATCGTACAAAACAAATCTTAAAACTTTGTATATGCGTATATGCATGTATTCATTCACAATATTTGGTTCCAAAATATGTCCAAATGAAGTAAGAAAAGAAGAATCATGTTGAATTTTTATAATCATGCAAGTATATGTCCATGCATGTGAGAATTCTTGGAAATCAAACTCAAAATGCCATGAGATATGCATACAATGCATGAATCATGCTCAATTACACATTCTTAACTTAATTCTCATGTTAATTCTTCTAATCCCCTTGAATTCTTAAACTAAGTGACTCAAATTCACAAGTAAAGGGTTGAATTTCCTACCTTAAACCTTGATTTTAGAGGTGTTGATCCTAAATCTGACAAATTCTTCCAATTTATCTTCAATCTTCATAAATCTCCCTTGAATTCTCTTCCTTCTCTCACTCTCTCTCTCTCTCACTCATGTTGGTCTCAAGGAAACGAAGATGGAATGTTGTATAGTGGCCTTATATAGGTCCAATTAGCTTAGGTTAATTAATTATGATTAGAACTAAATGAATTCAACTTAATAATTAATTTATTCTAACTATTTGGTTCTGAATTGAATTCTAATTAAACTTACCATAGGGTTCTAGAAATTCCAAATAACATATAAACATAGTCAATTTCATGTTCGGATGCTGATAAGGCTTTCAGTTCACAAATTCAAGCAAAATTACCGACAAATATTCCTACAACAGACAGATATAAACACAATTAATACGTGGCACTTGTAATTTATTTAGGATTTCATCTTAATTACTTGTTAAACATTCCTAATCAAGGATTATAGGCTAATCACAGGTCGGGATTGTTACATGTAAATTCTTTTTTTTTTTTTACATCACTTGTCGATTAAACAAAATGATGATTACACGTGATAATTTATTATTCATCTAGAGTTTTTAGCACTTGCCAAATATGGCGAATTCTATTAAGTGTGTTTGGTTTGAGTTTTTTTAATTAAGTTTTTTGTTTTTCTTTTTGTTTTTAGTGGATATTTTTAAAATTTTAAGCAATTTTTTTTAAATACTTTTTTAGATACATCTTACTTAGATGTGTCTAAAAAGTAAGATATTTGTGAAAAAATACGGTAAAAAATTAATAAATACACAAAAATACGAAAAATGTACTAAATTTTAGGTTTTTTTTTTTTTGGATTTTTGGTATTTAGTTAATTTTTTAAAGATTTTCTTTCACAAAAATTATACTTTTTAAGTGTATTTATGTTAAGTGTGTCTAAAAATTAAAAAAATTGCTTAAAATATAAAAAAAAATCATTAAAAATAAAAAAAAATACTGAAAACAAGAAAGTAAAATTTTTGAAAAGTGTTTTTAAAAAACTTAAACCAAGTAAAGTGATTAATTTTGTGTCTAATCTCAATTGTCAATTAAATAAATTAAAATAAAAAATTAAAACAAATTTGCAAAATTTACCTATAAATCCCATTTTGAGAAATGGTGATCCATTTAATCCTAATGATTTTTTTATAGACCAATCAGTCCCATTGATTTTGGAAATGTGGATTTAATATATTATTTGAAACTTAGATTTACGATTATACCCTTATGCTATCATGTGTTCTCTTTTTTTTCTTTTGTGAGAAAAAGGTAAGGTACACAATGTATGAGAATCAAATTTAGGATGAATTTTTACATGACAATCTTTTTTAGTTGGTAAATATTTCAAAATGAGTACAAAAATGACTTGAAATATGAAATTCTTCAAACATTCCAAATTGATATGAGATTCTTCAAACATTTCAATAGAAGTATAAAAACTCCTTAGTAAGTTTTGAATAAATGTATAATTTCAAATTGTAATATTTCAATGTAACACTCAAACGTAACACTCCAATGTAACACTCTAAAAAAAATTCTTAATGTACTTTTCCCAAGCATAACCCTAAAAAAAAAAAAAACTCCTTAGTATAACATTCTAATGTAACATATAAAAAAAACTCCTTACTATACTTTTTCAAAACGTAACACTCCAATATAATACTCTAAAAAAACTTCTTAATGTAATATTCTAATGTAACATACAAAAAAACTCCTTAGTGTAGCACTCTAATGTAACACACTAAAAAAACTTTTTAGTGTAGTTTTCCCAAACATAACACTCTAAAAAAACTCCTTACTGTAACACTTTAATGTAATACACAAAAAAATTCATTAGTGTACTTTTCTCAAACGTAACACTCCAATGTAACACTTCAAAAAAAAGATGTTAGATTCTTCAAACCATTCCAAAAGGAGTACAAAAATTCATTAGTAAGTTTTGGACAAATGTATAATTTCAAACCGTGAGTGTTACGTTAAGAAAAAGTACACTAAAAAGTATTTAGTATTTTTGTGTGTTACATTGGAGTGTTATGTTTAGGATTACATTGATTGGAGTTTACATTGATTGGAGTACGTTACATTGAAGTGTTACATTTGTGTTATATTGGAGTGTTACATTTGAAAAAAAAGTACATTAAGAAAATTTTTTTAAGTGTTACGTTTGAAAAAAATACACAATTTTTTTTTTAGTGTGTTACATTGGAGTGTTATAGTATTAGAGTGTTACGTTTTTGTTCGTAGTGTGGGATTTGTTCTAGAAGGAGGGAAAATCCAAAACTTCTATAGTGTGTAATTTTATATTTGGAGAAATCTATTTTTATCCCTAAAAAATTAATCCCAAATATGTAAGTGACTATTCTTTTGTGTAATTTATACTTTAATGGGATTTTTAGGTTCATAAGAAAAAAGAAATGATTAAACAGTTCTCAAGATCATATTTTGAGATTTATTGGTATTTCACCCAATATTTTTTTGACTCAAATTGCTAAAAAGTAGCTTTTGCTAAAACAAAATAGAAAGAAATGTTATTTTTCTATTCAAAATTATGGTTCACGAAACTTCTTTTTTTTATTAAAAAAACAAGGATTATAGGTGATAATTTATTATTTATTTAGAATTTTCAGATCAAATGAGAATATCATTCTAAACCTTCTTCTTACCTTTTTATTTTTTATTTTTTTATTTATTCAGATACCTTTATTTTGTAAGAAAATTATTTTTATTCTATTTAAATATTTTATTATAATTTTTAAATTAAAAATAATTTCTGAAAAATCATATTTAAATTATTTTATGCCATTATAAAATATAATTTTTTTAATATCAACTTATTTGATGATTCATTTCTAAAAGTTTTACTTTTAAACATTTATTGGAAAAACTTAAGCATATTGCTATTGCTTTTGCTTTTGTTCATTAATATTAAAATTTTAATTAATTTTATTTATTATGTTGAAAAATAAAGTAGCAATAATTTATATATTTATATATACAATTTTGTTTCAGTTGCTTAGGTTATTTGATGTCTTTGCCCAAGTCCACTCAAATTTAATTCTAATTTTTAAATTTCTACATAGGTTCTCACCGAATTAAAACTATATTACCCAATCTTTATAAAATTTCAGGCTTGACTCTAGTTGTTTGAATTGAGCTTGCCAAAGTTTGCAACTCTGTTAAAAGTTACATAATTGAAGTTATGACAAATTAAAAATTGATATATATATATATATATATCTATAGTTTTAGGTACATCGGAAACAAGAAAAACAGAGGAATAAGCCCTTTCCCTACGAGTGCTAATAATGTCTGCAACATGCGGACTTGTAATTTCAGTTGGTGGCTCGTTTACCATCAGAATATCCTTGAGTTGCTCAGCTCCAAACTTTGGCAAGGGCATCAGCACAAAGATTACCCTCCTTGAACACATGTTGCACTGTGCACTTACATCCTCGCATAATGATATTGGCATCTTCTTTGAGGCCCTTGAAAGGAGAATTTGCCTCAATCTCCTCCTGCAGAAGCTTCACAGCTTGCATAGCATCTGTTTCAATGATAACTTTCTTCTATCCTCTTTGTAGAAGCGCTGTAAGACCTTTATAAATGGCCCATAATTCAGCTTCAAGGCTTGTCTCATTGGATAATCTTCCATAATACCCACATGGCCATGCTCCAGCTTCATCTATAAATAAACCTCCAAATCCTCCATTTCCTCTTAGCTTCTTGTAGCCATCTGTGTTAAGTTTAATTCGACCTGCAAGGGGAAGGCACCACATAATTAGTTTAAAAGCTGGTCTAGCACTTACAATGTTCATATTAAAAGCCTGGCTAGTTTCCTTAGTATAACACAAGATATACTTCACATTGTCTTGGCTGCTAATTGATAGTTGGTCAAAAATTTTTGAATTTCTATTTTTCCAAATTTTCCAAAGGCAAATAACAAACATAGTGTACTTCATTTCTGGAATTAAGGATGAGCCAATCCAGCCAAGGGTTTGAAGCATATCCAGATACAATTTCCTACCAAATAGGGCAAGCCAAACAACTTTGGCTTTGTAACAAGTTTGAAAAATATGGTTCATATCTTCCACTTCGCTGCAGTTAGGGCATCTGGGATCAAAAGTAAAGCCCCTTTTTTTTCTCACATTTGGTTAGTTAAAAGCTTGCCATGAAGAGTAGTCCACAAAAAACTTTTTAGCTTCTGTGGAAGTCTTAATTTAGCCAGTTCCAGTCCTCCTCTAGGCCCATATTCCCAGACAGGATGTTATAGGCACTTAAGGTAGAAAATTTACAATCAATCGAACCCTTCCAAGTAGGTAAATCATTAGAAGAGAGTTGAGGTAAAGGTAAATTAAGGATAAGTGTTGAAACACAAGAAAGGGTTTCATTTAACTTCACCACATCCCAATCATTGATAAAGTCGTGGACTTTAACACCATTTGTCTCAGTCACTTGAGATTGAAGTATGTTGGGAACAAGCTCCACAAGAGGCTTGTTTCCACACCACCAATCTTTCTAGAAATCCACATTGCTGCCATTACCAATCTCTAATTTCACACATTTTCTCAAGATGTTTCTGGTTTTCAAAATGCCCCTCCACACATGAGAAGTAGATTTATATCTAGTCCCCTCATACAAGTTAGATAACTCAAGATATTTACTCTTAAGAACATCTTTCCACAAGGCTTCCTCCTCACAAATCAATTTCGAACTCAATTTCGCAAGAAGAGCTAGATTTTGATTCCTAGCTTTCCTAATCCCAAGACCTCCAATTTTCTTTAGTTTGCAAACATCATCCCACTTTACTAAGTGAATTTCTTTCTTTTCCAGGGTGTCACCCCACAGAAAATTCATGTTCAGTCTATCAATCTCATTACACACTTTGATAGGCATTTCCATAGTCTGCATTGTGTATGTAGGCAATGCAAAGCTAATAGACTGAAAAAATTATGGGATGAATTGTAGGTTTCAATATTTTTTACAAAAATTTACATACAAAAATTTAACTATTTATATTATTTTATATAAAAATATGTTATTAATTTTTTCATATCCAGTGCATAGCAGATTTACCCCTAGTATATATGTATATATATATTTAAAAAAATCCTTATAAATAAATGAGAAGAATCAATAAAAACAAACTCTACAGCTTAATTTCAATTTGATAGAAGCTGAACAATAATATCAATAGAGATAGATTTGGCATAAATAGTATCAAAAACATTTTGGCAAAATAAATTTGCATGCTATCCCTCCCCTATTTCTTTTTCAGGCCCTAACCACCATTATTACCACCACCAAGCATCCCACAATCACTTTTACCATTGCCACTGCACCACGCACCCATATCAACATCGTCCCACAATCACTTTTACCATTGCCACTGCACCACGCACCCATATCAACATCGTGACTACCCCTAATCACAACTAATGCTAGCCACCTGAGAGGGAGTCTTTATGTGCACTAAGGCCGAGCTAGGCCAAGGCGTGGTAATAGGCCATTTTGTGGGCCATGGTAAAAAGGGCTGAGTGAAAGGACATTGTAATTAGCTCAGTCCAAGAAGGATTGAGGTCACTACGGTCGGAGTGGTGATTAGTTCGGTCCTAGAAGTCGGAGCCGTGGTATCATGGCTTCTTTTGGTGGACCTCACTCTGGTTAGCACAGTCAAAGCCTACTGTAAGTTAGCTCGGTTTCAACAGACAAAACCAAGGTACAAGTGAAAGGGGGAGCCGAGCTATGTGTTACACATGAAGGCATTGGATTAAGTATGACAAAGGGTAGTGTTAGCTCGGTCGTACTGTCATCCAACCGTGGTAAAACCATCTCACTTGGTTTATGCAGTGAGGGGGGTGTTGAAGGATAAGCATTATCTTTCAAGAGTGTGATTCCTATGAGGACTCTACATGGAGGAATAAGAGTCCTACTAGGATTGTGCCACACGGAACTTATAAAAGCTCATAACAGAACCTATGGAAGAGGTAACACAACTTTGATTCCCGAATACACAGAGCTTTTGTCTATTTGTCTATTTTGCTGACTTAGGCATCAAAGAGGTATCCGGCACACACCTGCCGACTAGCTCACGTTTGTGTTTTTAGGGAGTAAAGCGACGACGTTTGGAGGAGCGCAAACTTGATCAACAAGATTATACGAGAACATTATTTCGTGCTTGTACAATCGGCGCCGTCTGTGGGAAGTACAGAAAGAACAAAACCTCTTGATTAAGTTTTTTCTCTCTAATTGGAAGTAATGGCGCACAATGAAGATTTACCACAGTCCGCTATCGACAGACAAACCCCAGAGAGGGGTGGGAGGCGCGAAGGTTTGCCTTCTGTCCTTCCCATGGCGGATTTAGAACCCGATGTGAGAACTCTGGAGGATGCAAGGGAAAGGCAGACTACTTGACCCGTCGCTCTCAAAGTCCTGAAAGACAGAGGCGAATGATGGACCCTCAAGTCCTGGAGGATTGCGTGAAGGAATATGACGAGTTGATAGGGAAGATGGCGGCAGACATGGAGTCAATGAAGCACCAAATAAAAGGAAAATGGGTGGCGACAGGAAAAGGGCGCAAAAGCAACACGCCCCCTCGCCACTCGGAAGATCGTGGCAAGCATACCACACCATCGCAAGTAGAGATTAGGAGCCTGAGAACAAGCGACACTCAATCAAGGACTTCCAGGACTCGTTACTCCAGGTCTGAAAGAACGAGAACAGAGAGGTCATATACTAAGAGAAGCACCTATCGGCCCTCGCACATGCACCAGACGTCATCTAGGCACACGGAGTTGCCCAGATCATCTGATTTACGAACTGTGCTTAAAGAAAGGGCACGATGGAAGGAGGATACCAGGGCACACGACCCGCGCAGAGTTTCAGCCCTTCAGCGGTAGGCTCCTCGGATGCATGGAAACGTCGAGGTATGAATGCCAATACCGCGCCTTGCTTATGAACCAACAAACAAAGCATTAGCAGGGTTACAAAGTTCGCCGTTCATTTCGGCAATTGAGAACGCACCACTACTTTCAGGCTTTCACTAGCCCAAATTCACTACTTATGAAGGCAAAACAGACCCCTACATGCACTTAAGCCACTTTCGCTAGGTTATGGCAGTATACCGGCGGAATGAGGCTTTAATGTGCATCATTTTCCCATCAAGCCTTGGCAATCTAGGTTTAACCTAGTTTGAAAGGCTACCAGAAGGCAGCATCGCCTCCTGGGTGTAATTGGCAGAGGCGTTCGTGACTAGGTTCAGAACGAATACCAAAACGCTAGTGGAGATCGATCAGCTGCTCTCCATTGACATGGGCGATAAGGAGATGTTGAGATCCTACAATAGTCGTTACTGGAAAACCTTCAACCAGATTGGGGATTGCCCCACAAATCTTGCCATCGTGCAATACAAAAAGGGTCTACCAGTTGGAAACAAGTTGAGGGACTCAATTACTATGACGCCACCCCTTACGATGGAGGCCTTGATAGAGAGAGTGCACCAGTATATTCGGGTGGAGGAGGATGGCACCCGTGCTAAAGCAAAATCTGGCACAACAACAATGCTAGATAAAAAGACTACGGCAAAGGTCAACACGGTAGAGCTGGGCGAGGCAGGTGGTCCAACAGAGAAGACCTAGACAAAATGTGGTTAAGAGTTCGCACTGTCATTACCACGGTGTTCAAAAAACCGATCTACCGAATTCTCAGTGAAATACGCAATGAACCTTTCGTCAAATGGCCAGCAAAATTGGGAGAGGCACAAAAAGACTATGACGAGAGGTCACGATGCACCTTCCATGATGAAAAGGGGCACCGCATTGAAAATTGCACGCCGTTGAGGCATGTGGGGGCCGAATAATGGGGGCCGTAAATAGGCCGAGTATATGAACTTGGGGAACTGGAATGTATGTATAGTATTTGGCTTCATCCCACATCCAAATCCTACCCTATTCAGTCAAATAGCCGAATAGGGCAAGGGCTAAGTAAAAAGCAATTTGCTACAAAGGAAGCCGAATGACGAACAGAAAGTGGGCCTAATCCAGAGGCCCAAGAGAGAAATGATATAAATAGAAGAATATTAGCCAGTAAGAGGCAGGTGAGAACTATTACACTTTACTTAAAATATAAGCAATTCAGAGATTAAAGACTGACTTGTCCGTCGGAGTGCTAATTCCGGCACCCCCGACCAGAGAGTTTATTCATTTTCAAGTGACTAGAAGAGGATCACTAGCGTCTCCCAAGATCAGAAAAGTATTTCCTAAACCACTTCTCCACAATTGGCGCCGTCTGTGGGAATACTCAAACACATCCAAGGCGGACGTAACGGAAGACCCTTCGATAGTCACTGATGAAACCACGTAGAGAGACAACCTCACTCCATCAAACATGCTTGGACTGGAGACCATCCCTGTAAGACGTGCTCTGAACTTCGCCTCATCCTCGACTCCAGAGCATGAAGCAATGCAAGAAATCATGGAACAAGCAAAGCAAAACGAACAAAGGTTGGAGAACATGATCGCAGAGAACGAACGTCTCCGTCAGGATTTGGCCTTGGAGGTGGTGAAGTCCAAACAAGCTGCACACCAAGGCCCGGAATGACCTGTGAGGGCAGGTGGTCGACGATCTCGAGCCTGACAACAAGATACTGATAGTAACTCCGACTCATTATCCCCAGAGCCCAAGAAAAAAGGACAATCTGAAACTTCCAGTTCTTCTGAAGAGAGTCCCCATATAAGGCATAAGCGAAGAAGAAATAGTTCAGATGAAGATCAACATGATCCTTTCGTACGAAAGATTGCAAAGGCAGTGCTACCCAAGAAATCCAAAGCACCGTCATTGACCTTGTATAATGGTAAATCAGACCCCACCGATCACATCCGCCATTACAAGCAAGCTATGACACTGCATGTAGATGATGAGGCTTTGATGTGTAGAATATTTCCGAGTAGTCTGGGACCACCCGACAGGAGAAGATGGGATAAACGGTGTGAGTACCACAAGGACCATGGTCGTGATACTGATAGTTGTCATGCACTGAAGGACCTCCTGAAGGAATTGGTACAAGATGGCCGGCTACAACAGTACGTCCGAAAAGGAAACCCAACCAAAGCAATAGCCTTGAGACAGGATTCACCCTCGCTCAATGTGATCCACATGATATACAGCCTGCCAATGTCATCGGCAGTGCATGCGATTCAGTCGAAGTCTAACCCTCAAGACCAACTCATTTCGACTAAACGTCCCCATGAAGCCAAGGTTATTACTTTTGATGATTCGGATTTGGCCGGAGTAACACTGCCCCACATTGATCCCTTGATAATTGAGTTACGCGTAAACCGATTCACAGTTGAGCGTGTACTCATTGATCCGAGGAGCACATCGGATATTATGTACTATAAGACATTTACCAAACTCAGTTTCTCCGAATCGGATCTCTCTTCGGCCCCTTATCCACTATTCGGCTTCAATGCCAATCCAGAGTACCCGTTGGGGAAAATCAGACTACCCGTTCAAGCAGGTTCCCGAACAGTGGATATGGAATTCTTGGTCGTCAAGCTACCGTCGCCGTATAATCTCATCATGGGGTGATCCTGGTTGCATACTATGCGGGCCGTGCCAAGCACCTATCATCAGCTGCTACGCTTCCCGACGGAATGCGATATTGAGCAAATCCGTGGCTCCCAGAAATCGGCACAAGCATGTTATCTCCTTGCTGAAAAAATGCCAAAGGAACTACAGGTGAATTCCATTGAGGTGTCGGATCGAGAGAGCCTCAACGATGTTAGGCAGCTCCCAAATGAAAAGGCCACGGAAGGCTTAGACTGAGTTGAAGCCTAGACAAGTTTTTCATGGTCGGCGCCTCCCTGAATCAGGCTAACAGACAGCAGCTAATCTCTTTCCTGCTCAGCAACCTCGATGTCTTTGCATGGACTCCGTATGAGATGTCGGGTATAGATCCGTCAGTTTCACAGCACCATTTGAATGTCAATCCTAAGTGCAAGCCGATCATTCAGAAAAGCTAGCAGTCAGCTGCAGAGCACACTACCGCCGTTGTTGAGGAGGTTGACAGGCTGCTTGACGCCGGGGCACTTAGGGAAGTGACCTACCCTATATGGCTTTCTAATACAATGGTAGTGAAGAAGAAAAATGGGACTTGGCGAGTGTGCGTCGATTTCACGGACCTAAACAAAGCCTGCCCCAAGGATTGTTTTCCCCTATCCAGAATCAACCAACTTGTAGATGCGATGGCACGCCATCAACGTATGAGCTTCCTCGATGCTTACAGAGGCTACCATCAAATCGCTATGCATCCAGAGGACCAGGACAAAACTGCATTTCTCACCCTAAGAGGAACCTACTACTACAAAGTTATGCCTTTTGGGCTGAAGAATGCAGGGGCAACCTACCAAAGACTGGTCATCGCCATGTTCAAGGAGCAACTCGGCCACACTATGGAAGTATACATTAACAATATGGTGGTCAAATCCAAGGAAGAACGAAATCATATAGCCGATCTAGAAAAGACATTCAGCATTCTACGCTAATATAGAATGAAGCTGAACGTTTCTAAATGTGCGTTTGGGATCGGCTCTGGCAAGTTCTTAGGTTACATTGTCAACCACTGAGGAATCGAGGCCAACCCGAGGCAAATCATAGCAATCTTGGAAATTGGCTCCCCTCGTTCAGTAAAAGAGGTTCACAAGTTGATGGGGATGGCCGCTGCACTCAACAGGTTCATCAGTCGGTCTACAGATCGCTGCCGACAATTCTTTCATACACTACAGCAGGGTAAGGCTTTTGAATGGTCCGCCGAATGCGAAGCCACTTTCAATGGACTCAAGACCTACCTCCGCTCAGTACTACTCTTGACAACACCCGCTGCTGGTGACCCGCTCATTTTGTGTCTGGTAGTTTCCGACAGGGCCATCAGCGCCGTACTGATAAAGGAAGAACTGGGGGACCAGCGGCCAGTGTATTATGTGAGCAAGGCAATGGTTGACGCCGAGACACGGTACCTTCCACTGGAAAAACTCATCCTAGCCCTAGTCATGGCGGCAAGAAAACTGATGCATTACTTCTAGGGACATAGCATTAGGGTGTTACCAGATTATCCCCTCCGATCAGTACTACGAAGTGCAGAAGCATCAGGACGTGTTTCAAAGTGGGCTCTTGAACTCGGCCAATACGACATTCAGTTTCTACCCAGAACTTCAATCAAGGGACATGTACTCACTGACTTTGTTGCCGAATTCACTGGGGGTCTTGCCGATTTCAAGTCCGATGAGATTCGTCGGGAGCTCAACTAGAGAATTTATGTTGGGGACATTTGGCAGTTGTACTGTGATGGATCATCCAATCAGCGGGGCCAGCGAAGCCGGAGTTGTAATCATGGCTCCCGACGGCGCAATAATTGAGCAGGCCGTCAAGCTCAGCTTCGAAGCGTCAAACAACGAAGCCGAATACGAAGCCCTTCTAGCCAGTTTACGGAATGCACATCTTCTGGGTGCTCGGCGTTTGCTTGTATTTTGCGATTCAAAACTGGTGATCAATCAGCTAAAGGGGGAGCACGCGGCAAGAAACGACCGTATGGCAGCTTACATGAAAACGGCCAACTCCTTACTGGCAAAATTTAACCATCATGAATTGAACCAGATAACACGTGATCAGAACACACATGCAGATGCCCTTGCCTACCTAGCCTCCACCATCAACTCAGAGATTAAACGAACCATCGAAGTAGGTCTCATCCCAGAGCCGAGCTTTGGCCCTTCGGAGGAAGTCTAGGTCAACGTTATAGAATCTGGACCGAGTTGGATGGATCCCATTGCCACATTCCTGTCTTCCGAACAACTCCCAGAGGACAAGAAAGAAGCACACAAGCTGCGAAACAAAGCCTTGCGATACTACTTGGATCCACAAGGAAGGCTTTATAAAAAATCCCTCTCTGGTCCATATTTGGAATGTGTACACCCGGACAAAGTCGAAGAGCTTATGACTGAAATACATGAAGGCAGTTGTGGCGCCTATTCTGGAGGGCGATCCTTGGCCAATTGAGCCATGACACAGGGGTATTACTGGCCGACAATGAGAGCAGATGCCGAAGGCTATGTGAAAAGTGTGAATAGTGCCAGAAGTTCTCTCCTTTGACCCGCCTGCCTGCTGAAGAGCTGAGCTCCATAACCAGTCCTTGGCCATTCGCCCAATGGGGACTTGATATCATCGGACCACTACCTCGTGCCCTAGGTAACAAGCGATTTTTGATTGTCGCGACAGATTATTTTACAAAATGGGTAGAAGTGGAGGCACTAACCCACATCCGAGATACTGACGTGAAGCGTTTTGTTTGGAGAAACATCATAACACGATTCGGCATTCCGAGAGCACTTATCTTAGACAACGACACCCAGTTCGATTGTGGCGTCTACCGAGAACTGTGCAGCAAGTATGGTATACGGCCTTACTTTTCCACGCCGACTTATCCACAAAGCAATGGTTAGGCTAAAGCCTCTAACAAATCCATCTTGGACGGCATCAAAAAGAGGCTGGAGAAAGCTAAAGGCAAATGGGTTGAAGAATTACCGAGTGTGTTGTGGGCTCATTGAACTACGCCAAGGCGGTCTACTAGGGAAACGCCATTTGCGCTATGCTTTGGAACCCAGGCAATCATACCCCTGGAGATCGGCCTCCCAACCTTGAAATCGACAGTTTTTGATGTGGGCCAAAACGACATGATGCTGGCCTTGGATTTGGTTCTGATTGAAGAACGAAGAGACCGTGCCCTCGCATCCATGGTGCGGTATCAACAGCAGCTTGCTAAGTCGTATAATCAACGAGTTCAGCTGTGCTGCTAGTTAGTCCTGAAGAAGGTACTTCCAGCTGCCAAGAAACCAGCTAATGGAAAATTGGGTCCTAACTGGGATGGCCCCTATCAGATTGATTCGATCGCAGGAGTAAGGGCATATCGGCTCAAAGATATGTCAGGAAGGAGTCTGCTACGGCCTTGGAATTCTACGCATTTATGCAAATTTTATCATTAACCCGACTTGTGAGACATGATGCTTGTTCTGAACGGTTCGCCATGTACATCTCTTTTTCTGTAATACAAAGATCTCTGCTTGCTTACTACAGATTGCAGTTCAACGGCATTTCGAAAAAGCCTCTAGATTCGGAGCGCCTTTCGGGGATATCAAGATTGGCCAAACAAAGTCTCCGAATTCGGAGCCCCATTGGCGCAAGACATCTTTGGGCCGAAAAATCCTTCGGATTCGGAGTGCCCTTTGTAGATATCACGATTGGCCAAACAAAGTCTCCGGATTCGGAGCCCCATCGGCGCAAGACGTCTTTGGGCCGAAAAGGCCTCCGGATTCGGAGCACCCTTCGTGGATATCACGATTGGCCAAACAAAGTCTCCAGATTCAGAGCCCCATTGGTGCAAGACGTCTTTGGGCCCAAAAAGCCTCCAGATTTGGAGTGCCCTTCGTGGATATCACGATTGGCCAAACAAAGTCTCCGGATTCGGAGCCCCATCGGTGCATGATGTCTTGGGCCAAAAAAGCCTCCGGTTTCAGAGCGCCCTTCGTGGATATCACGATTGGCCAAATAGTCTCTGGATTTAGAGCCTCATTGGCGCATAATGCCCTTGGGCCGATAAAGCCTCCGGATTCGGAGCGCCCTTCGTGGATATCACGATTGGCCAAACAAAGTCTTTGGATTTGGAGCCCCATCGGCGCAAGACGTCTTTGGGCCGAGTAAGCCTCCGGATTCGGAGCGCCATCGTGGATATCACGATTGGTCAGGTAGTCTCCGGATTCGGAGCCCCATTGGCGCATGATGCCCTTGGGCCGATAAAGCCTCCAGATTCGGAGCGCCATTCGTGGATATCACGATTGGCCAAAGTCTCCGGATTCGGAGCCCAATCGGCACTAGACGTCTTTGGGCCGAGTAAGCCTCCGGATTCGGAGCGCCATCGTGGATATCATGATTGGCCAGATAAAGACTCTGGATTCAGAGTGCCCTTCGTAGATATCACGATTGGCCAAACAGTCTTCGGATTCGGAGCCTCATCGGCGCAAGACGTCTTTGGGTCGAGTAAGCCTCCGGATTCGGAGCGCCATCGTGGATATCACGATTGGCCAAATAAAGACTCCGGATTCAAAGCGCCCTTCGTGGATATCACGATTGGCCAAACAATCTCCGGATTCGGAGCCCCATCGGCGTAAGACGTCTTTGGGCCAAGTAAGCCTCCGGATTCGGAGCGCCATCGTGGATATCACGATTGACTAGATAGACTCCGGATTCGGAGCCCTATCGACGTATGATATCTTCGGGCCGATTAAGAATCTGGATTCGGAGCGCCCTTCGTAGATGTTCGGGCTGTGCGTAACATAATGACGTCGATTAAATACTTAATAAATCAGGCCGATCAATGTCCATTCAATCATCTGAAATACGTTTATTCAAACATTTATACAATAAAACACATACAAGCACGTGTGTGCCTAACAAAAATTATAACGAAACATTGAAAATAAAATCTTTTTATTCGACCAAGCAATAATTACATAATTTTAGACACAATCCGCGTTTAAAAATTACAACGAATGTTTTTATGCGGCGTCTCCCTCATCGTCGCTCTTTTCAACTTCATAGGCAGAAAAGGGCAAATGATCACAATGGTACAGTGGCAACGCCGAATCGACACCCTTTGCTCGGAGAGCCTCCACGGCATGAAGTGTTGCGATCCAACCATGCTTAAAGCCCCGATTCTCACATCGGCAGACCTCCTCTGCAAGTTTCTCTTTCATTTTGTCGATTCCAACCTTCCGGCCAGCATGGAAGCCTTGCTCATAACTCTTGGCCCTCGCATTTTCTACGGCAAACATGCTTGCCGTATCTCGGTCGGCGATGGCATGACTCAATAGCCGTTGGGTCACCCTTTCCTTCACAATCGGGTTAGATTGACCCGCCGTATGCGGCTCGATGGCTTTAGCCTTCCTAAGCTCCCTAAGCTCACACTCGGCTTTCTCCGCACGAGCCTCCAAATAGCGGATCCGTTCGTCCATTTTCTCTATCTCCCGTTACACGATGCGTAGGCGCATGCCGACTTCGTAGGCGGTGTACAGCCTCTTCACCGCCCCATGGATACATTCTCGAAACACTTCGAAATCTTGTCGTCCAACCATCGATTGTTGGACTTCTGCTGGAAAGATCTGCCGAGCGAACTCAACCGCTACACCCGGATCATTAACGATGGAATTTGCCTCAGTCATCGATTTATTCCCCACGAACACCGCAAAACTCAATGGTCGTGGCGTCGCGTTTGGCTCATTCCTCGGTCGTGGTCGCGGGGAGTTTCCCCATTGCTGCTTCTCTTTTCGAGGTGATCTGCTTCGACGGCTTGAAGGTTGACGTTTTTCCTTTTCCTTGGACGTTCTTCCTCCCATGCGCATAGACTCGTTGCTGCGATTCATCGCAGTATCTAGCTCAGCCAGCATTCGTCCTTCTCCTTTACTGTTGAAAAACAGTCTGTTTGACATTCGCCCTGGCCCCAAGCTAGCTCAAATCGAGTCTAAATAAAAATAAGTGGACTCACTGGCGCGAACTCACCCCATTTATTCATATGTATGCAGTGCCCCCGAAGCAACGTCATTAATGCTAAACGCCATAAGCCCGATGCCGATAGATTTATACCGCAGCCATTCCATAAACTAGGCCTATTCGGCTAATGAAGCTCGTGCACTAGTTGGGGCAAGGGCAGATTGATTAATCTGATCGGCCAAATATTTAAGCCCGATGCCGATGGATTTATACCGCAGCCATTCCACGAACTAGGCCTATTCGGCTAATGAAGCTCGTACACTGGCTAGGGCAAAGACAGATTTACTAATCTGATTGGCCAAATATTTAAGCCCGATGCTGATGGATTTATGCCGCAGCCATTCCACAAACTAGGCCTATTCGGCTAATGAAGCTCGTGCACTGGCTGGGGCAAGGGCCGATTTATTAATCTAATCGGCCAAGTGTTTATGCCTAATGCCGATTGATACTTGGTATTAAAAACAAAAGCTAGCACAGATAACAGCAAGGCAAAAAAGGAAATTTTCATTAGGAAATTGGGCACAAATTGTAGCCATTTTACACATGAAAATCACCAAACAAAAAGCTGTAAAAATACATTTGGAAACTCCTAAAACAGTAAGCAAAAAACAAAACAGCAAGCAAAAAAGGTGTTGCCCAAATTAATCCCCAGAGTCAGACTCCAGCGGCTTAATATCCACTTGCTCATATGGAATTGGCATAGCCAATGTCACATCAGTAGCAGCAAGGGCATTGAGCCAGCCGTGTTTGAATCCCTGATTTTCAAATTTGGAGACTTTGTCTATATATTCGGCAAGGGCAGCACTTTTCCCGGCCTCTAATGCCTTAGAAGCCTCCGAGTCGGCCGCTTCCTTCGCCTTCTTTACTACCTCCAACTTAGGTTCCAATTTGGAGACCGCCTCCTGGGCCAATTTCAGCGCCCCTTCGCTCGCATTCGCCCTCCTCTCGGCGGCTAATCTCAGTTCCTCCGCATTCCGTGCCCTCTCCATCTCGGCTTTGGTCCCCGCGCCTTCCATCTTCGCCCTTAAAGCCTCAAACTCGGCCCTGCTCCTTTGGTCCTCAACTTCCGTTTGAAGACGGCCGAGCTATTCGATGGCATCATGATGTCGACGACCCATCTTCGTTATCCTTCCGACGGTCTGCAAAACAGGAAGTTAAAACCAAGATAGTATTTGCCTAAAGTGAAAAAACAAAGTCAAGATTTATACCAAAAGTGCCGATTGCGCGGCTAATGCTATTGAAACCAGATCCGGCTCCGCCCGGAAAGCCGCCTTGTCAGCCGGCAGTGAAACGAATGTAGCCATGCTAAACGCGACTGCTAGATCTTTAATTACCGAAGCATCAGAAGGGATCGGCGTGTTTTTTTTTTTATCTTCGGTTGAATAAGGAATGGCACGATCACATCTAATTCCTCTTAAAGAGGTCGTTTGTCGGCGCGGTTATCTTCTAAGCCAGCCTCAACCTCGGTAAAGCGCTTTCCGGTCCTTAGTTCAGCCTCTCGATTGGCCTGCACAACCAACTTGGCCTCGGCACTTTGGTTTTCTGCCGTCCCCTCCTCAATAACAGGCAAGGAGGGCTGAGATTCGCTAACAGGAAGGGAGAGCTAAGTTTCGGCAGCAGGAGGCACTCTGGTTTAAATAGCCTTTGCCCTTCGTCGTGCTGCCATCCTTTCTGCGTTCGCCTTTTTGGCAAGTTGTGTGAGGCTTAACCTAGCCATATCTTCGAGGTAAGCGCCGAGAAGGTCCTTCAGACCATGAAAAATGTCGTCGGGTGGAAGGTCTTCTCGGCCCGAAGTGGACGGAGGGTCGGCTGAGTTAAGGCTGGCTTCCTCAAAGGCTAACTGCAAAGTGTCGTCTTCGGTTTTGGACTGATCGGACTCGGCAACCTCAACTACTGATCATTCCGAATCGGACCCCTCAAGACCAACTTGCCTCAAATTCTTGAAACCGGTCAAGATAAGGGCGGTAAGAAACTCCTCACCTTTCGGAACTAGGATGTTCTCTGCCACCGAGAAGGTCGTATAGGTCGGCTCGTAGCGGAGAAGAACGTGGGCCGCCCTCCCCTATTTTTGAAGACTCGACCAACCGAAATATTTGAGCGCAACCTTGATTTCCGAAAGAACGACGTCGTTGGTTGAAGTCAGGACTTTCTTCATATCGTTCCCTACACAAGCAAAGCCATGAGGTCTCGAAAATAAAGCTTTATGAATATAACAATAAATAAATAAAAGAAGCTACACGGCCACTTGGTTCATCCCTCCGTCTAGGAATAGGATTGAGGCGATCCTTGCCTTCGCCGAATTCCCAATTACCTTGGACAACGACCATAACATCATCGACTCGCTTCCCAGAGCTGGAAGGCATAGTGACTAGTTGATGGTCGGTGTCCTTGGCCCTAAGGAAGTAATGCCCATACCAACCAGAAGACTTGGCCAAGGCATAGCAATGCCGAATAGTAGGAATGCCGAGGTTAATCCTAAGGTGACGGTTTAGTGTGATAATCCCCATTACGATTCTAAAAAAATTAACATTGGGTTGGGAAGAGATTAAACCCCAATGGCAGAGCACAACCCTAAGGAGTGGATGAAGTGGGAATCAGACTCCACCCTCTGCGATTGATAGGAGAGGGAAAACGATCATGGATTCATCAGCCCTCACCATATCGAGGGTGCCGTCTGTCACGAATGACAGACGGACGTCCTCAGGAATGGAAAAATGACCTCGGAAGCCAGAAATTCGATCCGAAGAGAGGAGATCTTTCAGGTGTTTTGCCATTTCCTACAGTTTACACGAATGCTCGAAACCAAAAACAAACTAGGCAAAGAGAACTTACGAGGGACGAAGAGGATAGTGAAGGAAAGGAAGTTGCAGAGACAATGCGGAAGACAGTCTAGCGGCAAGTATCTAAAAGTGTGTGTATTTGAAAAGACGTCAAAATTTTAAATCATAATAAGTAGGAGAGTATGAAGGGGCGGGAAGTTGAAATGATGGCCAAGAAGTGTGTGTTCAGACATCTCCCTTGGAATGGGGTTAGCCGCCGAATTTCGGCTTTGACTTTTTGAGTTCGAAACCAAACACTCCAACCAACTGTCATTAGTGGAATGTTTGGGGGCAATTATGGGGGCCGAATAATGGGGGTCGTAAATAGGCCGAGTATATGAACTTGGGGAACTGGGATGTATGTATAGTATTCGGCTTCATCCCACATCCAAATCCTACCCTATTCAGTCAAATAGCCAAATAGGGCAAAGGCTGAGTAAAAAGGAATTTGCTACAAAGGAAGCCGAATGACGAACAGAAAGTGGGCCTAATCCCGAGGCCCAAGAGAGAAAGGATATAAATAGAAGAATATCATCCAGTAAGAGGCAGGTGAGAACTATTACACTTTACTTAAAATATAAGCAATTCAAAGATTAAAGACTGACTTGCCCGTCGGAGTGCTAATTCCGGCACCCCCGACCGGAGAGTTTATTCCTTTTCAGGTGACTAGAAGAGGATCACTAGCGTCTCCCAAGATCAGAAGAGTATTTCCTAAACCACTTCTCCATAAGGCAGCATTTGGAGAAGTTAGTGGCAGCTGGGCACCTGGACCAGTACATAGAAGGAGGAACACAGCCAGCATCCCAGAACCACAACAACCCAAATGGAATGCCGATCGATGCCCCACCTCAAGGCATAATTAACGTAATGCATGGGGTATTCGAACCTAAGTGGGTTTGTGAGCTCAGGGGAATGATCAAAAGGCTGAGCACTTGAGGGAGGTATTAAGTGTGCAGCCTGCCATCAAAAAGGAAAAAACAGAGGCCACAAATGTCATATCTTTTTTAGACAGAGACTTGGCAATGATATATTGCCCTCACAATGATGCGCTGGTTGTTACTCTCCGTGTCAAGAATTTTGACGTCAAACGGATTTTGATTGACCAAGGAAGCTCATGTAAGATAATGTATTATGAAACCTTCAAACAATTGAAATTGGAAGATAAAGACTTGGCACCCGCAACATCTCCCCTAAGCATATTCAACTCAATACCAGAGTGGCCAGTGGGCAAGATAATCCTCTCAGTCAAAGCAGGAACCATGACAAAGCAGGTGGAATTCTGGATATTGAAAGTCCCTTCCACTTACAACATAATCTTGGGGAGGACATGGTTGCACGCCATGCGATCGGTAGCGTCAACCTACCATCAAGTATTACGGTTCCCCAATGAAGCCGGAGTAATTGAAGAGGTCATTGTAGACCAAATTATGTCCAAACAATGCTTTGTCACAGTAAATGGCAGCCGGGCTGCCAAAGGGTATGTACAAATGGTGGAAGAACCTGAAAGCAATGAACTGTTTGCGGATGTTGGCAAAGCCGCTGAACAGAAGGCAATAGAAGACTTGGTATAGGTAAGGATAGATGAAAAGAACCCAGAAAAGTTCTTTTTGCTCGGCTCATCTATGTCCAGCACTGAGAGAATAGAGGTCATGGAATTCTTAACCTCTAACATCGAAGTGTTCGCCTGGACACCGTATGACATGCCTGGCATTGACCCAAACTTCATCTGTCACCAATTAAAAGTCCACCCAACTGCCAGACCAATTATACAACACACTCGCAAATCAGCACTCCACCACGCCGAGATAGTGGAGAAAGAGGTGGGAAACCTTCTAGAGACAGGAGCTATCAGAGAAGTGCACTATCCCAAGTGGATATCCAATACAGTGGTGGTGCCAAAGAAGAATGGAAAATGGCGTGTTTGCGTGGAGTACAAAACAATCAACAAGGCATGCCCAAAAGATAGCTTTCCCTTACCCAAGATAGACCAACTGGTAGACTTGACGGCAGGCCATAATCGACTTAGCTTCCTTGATGCGTATAAAGGTTACCATCAGATTGCTATGTATGAGCCTGACCAGGAGGTCACATCTTTCACAACGCCCAGAGGGTTGTATTGTTATAAGGTCATGCCCTTTGGCCTAAAAAACGCTGGGGCAACATTCCAACAGATGGTCACCAAGATGTTTAAACCACTGTTAGGCAGAACAATAGAGGCTTACATAGATGACATGGTGGTCAAAAGCAAGGATGAGAAGGACCATCTCAGGGACCTAGGTGAAATGTTCCAAATCCTGAAGAAAAACAAGTTACGCCTTAACGCATCCAAGTGTTCATTCGGCGTAAGATCAGGCAAATTCCTAGGCTTTCTGGTGACCAACCGAGGTATAGAAGCAGACCCCTCTCAGATTAAAGCAATTCAGGATCTAGAGAGGCCCAATTCACTAAAAGAAGTGCAGCATCTCCCTGGCATGGTAGCTGCGCTCAACCGGTTCATAAGTCAGTCGTCAGACAGATGTCGACCATTCTTCCAAGCACTAAAGGCCAAGTTTGAGTGGGATAAAGAATGTGACCGCGCCCTAGAAAGCCTAAAAGAATACATGTCTTCTCCACCGTTGCTAGCAACCCAATACCTGGAGAAGAGCTCTTTTTGTACCTGGTAGTTTCACAGCACGCAGTCAGCGCGGTGTTGGTCAGAGCGGAAGGAATCCAACACCTGCCCATCTTTTTATGTCAGCAAGACCTTGCTGGGCATAGAGACCAGGTACTTACCATTGGAAAAACAGGCCTTAGCCCTGATGATGGCCTCTAGGAAACTGTCGCATTACTTCCACGCCCACACTATAATCGTCCTAACAGCTTTTCCATTAAAAGCTTTGTTTGAGAGAGTGAACTTTTCTGGGCGAATCTTGAAGTGGGCGGTAGAGTTGGGACAATTTGATATCAAATTTCAACCCAGAACCGCAATAAAAGCTTAAGCCTTAGCAGACTTTGTGGCAGAGTTCACACCAGGAAGCCATCATATCTCACTTGATTGACTTGGTAGCCTGTGAAAAGGATGGAAAGTGCGAGAAAGCTGCATAACCCCAAAACAAGATGCCTAGACACATCGAATTGAAGAAAGGGAGGAAGAGGCAGACTGCGCTATGCCTAGCAAAGACTCATCAACAAGTAAAAACTCGGTCCAAACAGATAGTGAGGGGCAAACAGTAGGTATGGATTTGGAAGAAGACATTAGCAATACTCATGACCCCAAGTCATCATCTGACCCCTCCACTTGCTGGAAGCTATTCGTTGGAGAAATGTGGAAGCTCTTTGTGGACGAAGCATCCAACAGGCACGGTGCAGGACTTGGTATAGTCCTTATCTCACTAGATGACCTGATAGTGGAACAAGTAGTCAACCTTGGCTTCCCAGCATCAAACAATGAAGCGAAATATGAAGCACTTTTAGCAGGCCTGAAATCAGCACTCTACATGAAGGCAACCAAGCTAATGGTTTACAGTGGCTTGGGGCTAGTTGTAAACCAAATTTCAGGTGACTATGAGGCAAAGGATGAAAGGATGGCTAAAGTACCAAGAGTTAGTCAGAAAGGAGATCATGAAGTTCGAAGTAGTACGGATAGAGCAGATTGGCCGAGAAAAAAATAGCAGAGCAGACGAACTAGCATGCTTCGTTTCAATAGCAGATACATCCATCCCACATCCATTACTGATCGACTTCTTACCAAGACCAAGCATTGAAGAACTCGAAGTAGCAGAGGTATGTTGTGCCGGACTAGGCCCCTCATGGATGGATCCCATTATAGTGTTCTTAAAAGACGACATTTTACCCGAAGAGAAGAAATAGGCTAACAAAATAAGAGCAAAGTCACAGCGATTTTGGCTCTCTCCATCAATGGCCTTGTATAAGAAATCCTTCACAGGACCCTATCTAAAATGTGTCCATCCTAGTAAGGTCAAAGCATTCTTCTTCGAGATACACGAAGACGTATGTGGAAGCCACCAAGGAGGAAGATCATTGGCCTACAGAGCAATTTCACAAGGATATTGGTGGCTATACATGCAAGCAGATTCAGAGAAGTATATCAAGAAATGCGAGAAATGTCAGAAGTTTGCACACCAAATACATCAGCCAGCCAGAGAACTCCTACCATTAACTAGCCCATGGCCCTTTGCGATGTGGGGCTTGGACATAGTAGGACCATTTCCAACGGCGCCTGACAACAGAAAGTTCTTTCTTGCAGCAGCAGGCTACTTTACAAAATGGGTGGAAGCAGAAGCACTTGCCTCAATAAAAGAGAAAGATGTGAAGAAGTTCGTCTTGCAGAATATCATCACTCGGTTCGGCATACCCAAGGCTCTAATATCAGACAACGGCACTCAGTTCAACGTAAAATTTTTAGAGGCTTTTGTGAAGAGTACAAGACAGAATTCTATAATTCTACATCAGCATACCCCCAAGCAAATGGCCAGGCGGAAGCATCAAACAAAGTCATCTTAGATGGATTGAAGAAAAGGCTGGAGAAAGCAAAATGCAAGTGGGCTGAGGAGCTCCCTTATGTTTTATGGGCTTACCGTACCACACCTCGGTGATCAACCGGAGAAACACCATTCTCCTTAGCCTACGGCATGGAGGCAGTAATCCCACTGGAAGTCGGCCTCCCTACAATTAGAAGTGAAAATTTTGACCCAGACTTGAATGGAGAAGCCATAACCTTGGAACTTGACCTAGCTGAAGAAAGAAGAAAAAGAGCACTGGTCCACATCGCTTCATATCAGCAAGAGTTATCCAGAAAATATAACAAGACAGTACATCTGAGGCAATTCAAGATTGGAGATTGGGTACTACGCAAAGTAATGGGAAATACTCAAGTACCCGGAGATGGCAAGTTAGGGCCCAATTGAAAAGGACCATACAAAGTGGTTGGATTAGCAGGCAAAGGGGCATATCACTTGGACGATGGAGACAGCAAGGCTATTCCCAAGTCGTGGAACACTGCCAATCTCAAACTATTTTATTTTTACCTTTTCTTTAAAGTATTTGTAATTTTTCCTTTTCAATAAAACAAGTAGTTTCTTTTCAGTATAATTGTTTTCTGCTGTAAAAGTTGTTTTAGTAAGCTAGGGGCATTAAAAGCAGAGTTGGCCGGAATAACCAACTTTGCACTCTGTTTAGCCGAGATCAGGATTTAGGCTGAAGAGATTGGCTGGAAAAACCAACATTTACTTCTCCTAAGCCAAGATAAGGATCTAGGCTGCAGGACGTTTGGCAGGAATAACCAAACATTTCGCTCTAGGTTGGCAGGAATAACCAACTTTGAGCTCTTTTCAGCCAAGATCAAGATCTAGGCTAAAGAGTGGTTGGTTGGAAAAACCAATATTTACTTCTCCTAAGCTAAGATAAGGATCTAGGTTGCAGGACGTTTGGCAGGAATAACCAAACACTTAGCTCTAGGTTGGCAGGAATAACCAACTTTGAGCTCTCTTTAGCCAAGATCAAGATCTAGGCTGAAGAGGTTGGCTGGAAAAACCAACACTTCTCCTAAGCCGAAGATAAGGATCTAGGCTGCAGGAAGTTGGCTGAAAAAATCAACATTTATTGCTCTTAAGCCGAGATAAGGATCAAGGCTGAAGAGGTTGGCTGGAAAAACTAACACTTCTCCTAAGCCGAAGATAAGGATCTAGGCTGCAGGAAGTTGGCTGGAAAAATCAACATTTATTGTTCTTCAGCTGAGATAAGGATCTAGGCTAAAGTGGTTAGCTGGAACAACCAACTTTTAGTACTCTTCAGCCGAGATAAGGATCTAGGCTGAAGAGTGGTTGGCTAGAAAAACCGACACTTAGGCCTCGTTTGGGAACCCTCATTTTTAGCCAAAAAGTCAAAAGGTTACCAAAAAGCCAACAACCCATACCAAAAAGTCAAAGATTCTCTTTTCTCTCTACTTTTTGCACATCTTTTCGTAAAAAGCCAAAAAGTCATCCCAAACATACTAGTTTTTTTTAGCTCATATTTTAGCCAAATAGCCAAAAAGTTACTAAATTAGCCTGTTCCCAAACGAGGCCTTAGTGCTCTTCAACCGAAATAAGGATCAAGGCTGAAGTGGTTGGCTGGAATAACCAACTTTTAGTACTTTTCAGCCGAGATAAGAATCTAGGTTGAAGAGTGGTTGGCTAGAATAACCAACTTTTAGTACTCTTCAGTCGAGATAAGGATTTAGGCTGAAGAGTGGTTGGCCGGAATAACAAAAATTAAGCACTCTTCAGCCGAGATAAGGATCTAGGTTGGAGAGGTTGGCAGGTATGGCCAAACAGATTACAAGGTTAAAACTGAGATAGGTATCTCGGCCAGAAAGTATTATACTTCACACAAAACATAGTAGAAAATAAATGCAAGCATGAAGTAAACCGAACAAACAGTGGAGAAAAACAAAAGAAGATTTCATTCGAAGTTCAAGTCGGTTACAAGAAGTACAAAAGGTGGGGCCTCAGCCCGGTTACAAACTTCATTAGCAAAAAAAAAAGAAAAATCAGGGGAAAATGTCTTCCAAGTCGGCGTCCCAATCAACCCGGGCTTCACCCAAAGGTAGCTCGGTTGAGACAAGCACACCTTGGTTGAGCTTGGTCGAAGGCATTGCGGTAGTCACAACAGTTGAAGGTGGGATAGAGACCACCGGAGTGGGAGAGATAGATTGGCGACCGAGCTGGGTGTTGGCTTCAAGAGCAGGATCCTCGTCATCCTCCCCTTCTTGAAGAAATTTTTGTTGAATAGCATTGGCATACTCTACCATGTAGCTTGGAATAAAGTGGGGAGGAGGGCTTTGAAAAACCTCGGTTTCCTGACCATAACCGAGATGCGCCACCGCTGCTTTCCACCCACATTTAAAAAATATATCCTTAGCAGCCTCACACTGCTGGATATAGGTGGCTTCGCCTTCCTTGTAACCGCGGTCTTCAGCGTCTTCCACACTCTTCTCCAATCGGGCGATCTCAGCATTCTTCTTTCCCTCGAGCTTGGCTAGCTCGCGCAGATATTTATCTTTCATCACGGCCGAAGCCTTCTGCTTATCTGCTTCGGCCGAGTTGACTAGTCCGGTGAGTCGAGCTATTTTGGTCTGTAGCTCGGTTATCTTCTGCTTGGACTCTTCTAGCTCGGCCGATTTAGCATCGGCCTCTGCCATGGCCTTCCTTGTGGTCTTTCGAAGTTCCAACACGCACTTGTGAGTGATGTGGTTCTTCTATAGGGCCTGCAAAAGAAGAGATAACCAATTTTAAGTAAAACCAAGTAAACATATGCGCAAAATGAGAAAGCAAAAAGAAAAGTACTCACCAACACCATCGATTTTGTGGCCGAACGGATGGCTTTTAGCTCGGTAAGGTGGTCGTGATGTTCCATGTCAGGTGGCAGACACACACTTTTTGCAAGGTTAAAGGCAAGTAAGTGGTCTTTGTCTGCCATGACTGAATCAGTGGTAGTAACAGCGCAGTTCTTGTAAGTGATTTTTGGCACTCACTCAGAGGAACTAGCTCGGTCAGAGCGCTCCGGTTGTGGGCTCGGTAGAGTGGTTTGGGGAAGTACAATTTCTTCTTCGTTGACAAGGCGTGGCTCGGTTGTGGAGGTCCAAGCGCGCTTGCTTGGCCGTGATGATGAAGGCTGGGCGGTTGGAAGTGCTACCACGACCTCTTGTGTCTGGCCGGCCTGATTTGTTTCGGTGATGAGGGCTCTTACTGCTCTCTTTTTGGCCATTTCTTGTTCTGCAATCAATGGGATAAGGTTGATTTGTGGAAGGGTTGGATCGGGTTCAGGAGAGGGTTCCAGAAGAAAATCTGTTACCCTAGTCTTTCTTCTACTACTATATTTGTATGTTGGCTGAAAGTTGAGTAGCTCGGCCCAACCTCGATCGCGATATCTTAGTGCGGCGCGGAGTGCGTCTAGGTTGGGATAACTATACTGCGACTTTAGATGGTCCAAATCTGCATGAGGAAAAAAGCTAACGGTTAGCACGGTGCCAAACTCTTAGATAAAATAAAGGAAGCAGAAAATCAATCCGAGGTAATTATACTGGCTACTCCTTTGTTCCAGTTGATGCGGTCTCCTGGTATTTGGACTTCTTGGTCCTCAAAGTTACTAGAAATCCAGAAAAAATCGTCGTCATTTACATCTTTGTCTAGGGTGTTCTTTATTATTTTTTCTCGGCGGTGTCTTATTTTTAAATAATATACCCAGCCGTCTTCGTTCTGGCCGAGAGAGTATTGGTGGAATAGCTCGGCTAAACTGAGGTTAAGGCCAAGCCTCGGCGATGCCGTTTATTATCCTATATGAATTGGTGCTAAGCTGGGTAGGGCAAAGTCTGGTTTGTCTGAGAAATTCACAAAGAAGAGGCTGTACAGGGAATTGGAGTCCGATTTCTACAATGGAAAGGAGGGTGAAGGGAACGAAGCCCGGTTTTCCCCAGGAAGTGGTGTCTAGTTTGGCTAAACTAAGATAAACATCATCAGGGATATTGTAGTCCCTTTGGAACTCGGCCATAGCCCCTGGGGAGTTTACTAAAAACCTATATTTACCCATGTGGATTTAAATTATATATAAGTTAGCCTGAGGTGCTAGCTCGGTGCTGAGATGATGTTGGGTATCTCGGTCGAACGTGCAAGGGAGTGCCTGGCCAACCTAGTCAGAGTCTGGAAAGTGAAAAGGAAAAGTGTTAAGCACAGATCATTGGACCGTGCTAAAAGAAACAAAGGCAAAATAAATGGAGTCCTAGCTCGGCTATGTGCTATACAGTCTGTTCTTAGCTCGGTTGAGACGGAGGACTTCAGCTCGGTTAAGTGGAACGAGTGGTTCCTATCCCAGTTGAAGCTTAGGGTATGGCATTCGTGGTTCGGTCTTCGACTAAATCAGTGAGTTGGTTTGGTCCCAAGTGTTAGCCCGGTCGTTGGTTTATGCTTTTTAGTTTGGTAGTACGCACACCTAATACAGTTCTTTAGTACGGCTAAGTGAAACAGAAGGGAAGGCCTATTGGAACTCAATCTAGTTCGGCTGGGTGCACACCTTAAGTACAAACAGGTTCCTAGCTCGATTGGAATTCAATTTTGGATTAAACACGTCGTTCTTCAAATTATTCGTGAATACAGTGGTTCTATTACATTATCCTTTTCCAGAAAAATGGAAGCAAAAATGGTTTATGTGTTTTGAAAAGCATACGAGTATTATGCTACATACTTCAGAAACTATACAAACAAAAAGGAAGTGGGATTGAGTTACTTACAGTTTGAAGGCGAGAGGATGAAAATCGAAATCGCAAGGAAGAGCTTCGCAGTCATTGGGTTTGGAAAAATGGAGGCTCAGAGAGAGAGAGAAGATGATGAATAGTAGAAATTGTGGGTTCAAAACGTATGGTTTTTGTGTAAAGAGAGTGAAAAAGGCGGGACTGTTCAAAATTCGCGAGATATGAAGTCGATGTTGACAGTTATACTCAACCAGTAGGGGCTTGCCACATGTCTAAAGAATAGCAAGCGATTCAGATGACTGCGTGACTGAAGAGACGTTTTTTGACCGAACCAATTGGTGGCCCGGCGGCATTTTATCTCGGTTGAAAGGCTAAAGTTTTTAGCTCGGCTGGTAACAGGTAATCCCAATCATGCTACGCAGACGGAATTAAGGCGCAATTGAGAGGGAGTTTTTATGTGCACTAGGGCCGAGCTAGGCCAAGGCGTGGTAATGGGCCATTCTGTGGGCCACGGTAAAAAGGGCTGAGTGAAAGGACATTGTAATTAGCTCAGTCCAAGAAGGATTGAGGTCACTACAGTCGGAGTGGTGATTTGTTCGGTCCTAGAAGTTGGAGCCGTGGTATCATGGCTTCTTTTGGTGGACCTCGCTCTGGTTAGCACGGTCAAAGCCTGCTGTAAGTTAGCTCGGTTTTAATAGACAAAACCGAGGTACAAGTGAAAGAGGGAGCCGAGCTATGTGTTACACATGAAGGCATTGGATTAAGTATGACAAAGGATAGTGTTAGCTCGGTCGTACTGTCATCCAACCGTGGTAAAACCATCTCACTTGGTTTATGCAGTGAGGAAGGTGTTGAAGGATAATGTCACGACCCAAACCCGCCCCTATGGGTTTAGCTCCATAACAAGTCTGGAACCTCGAAGTGAGGCACAAAGGTTGGCTTTGACAAAACGGGAGCTTAGCTTGACACTCCTAGCAATGGTCCAGTGCCTGAACACCTACATATATATATGAGCAGTGAGCTAAAGCCCAGTGAATAACATATGCGTAAAGAGGTTGAGAATGAATGTCCTTTCAATATTGAAAACAATTATTTATCAGTATATTAGTCATTCAGTTTGTGGCTCATATTTCATGCCATAACAGTCATTCAGAAACTATAATAGTCATATATGGTACATCCAATAGCAAAAGCGATAAGAGGGTCTTATGAGACCGAATACGATCGATTGATGGCTATCATATCGATGTGATAGTGGTTCCAAACATGGGAACTGACAGAGATCTCTGTGATGAGCAAAGATCTGATGTGATGAATTGCTATGGATGCCACGAATACAGTTCACAAATAGGACAAACATTCATTCAGTAAGAAATATCATTTCAGAAAGCAGTACAATTGTTCATTCAGAAAATATTCATGATTGAACATATCTTTAACATTGTTACTCACAGAGCACTGGGCTACAGATAGGCTAGAGCGTCCCCGAATGCCAACCCTACAGTTACAGAATGAACACACACTAAGTTATACACTTGGGTTTAATAACTTAACCCCTAACTTGACTCGGTGTGAATCTACATCAATATCCTCATTAAAATGGCTTAAACTAGGCCTATGAATGCCTAGGATGAAATGATGATGCAAAGATGTACTTTAAAACACTTTTCAAATTTTTCAGAAAACAGGGGTCTCGCTCGAGTGTAGATTTCTACGCTTGAGCGGACATACTGACAAAGGAGCGCCGCTCGAGCGTGACTTTCCTCGCTCGAGCGAACTGCAAAAGTACTAGATGTATGAAATTCACGCTCGACGGGCGCTCAATCCCCGCTCAAGCGTGAGACACAAGTCCTTGCTCGAGCGTGTATTCCCTCGCTCAAGCGGGTCAGAACACATGCAGTAATCTTTGGATACACGCATTTCACGCCGAAGGCGTTACTTTCCCTTCGGCGGATCGCATGAACCCAGAGTGTACGCTCGAGCGTGAAGTCCTACGCTCGAGCGTGGGTCCAAAATCTGGAATTTCCATATTTGAACCTCAAGCTCAAAACTCAACTTTAAAGCATCAAATTCGATCCTTTTGGGCTAATTTTCTGGAAAACACTTGTAAACTCATAATATGACATGTTTCAAAGATCAATTTGAGAAATCAAAGCCCAAAGGTAGTTTAATTAAACACAATTTCAAAGAAGTTTTCATGAACATGATGAACATATGACATGCATGAATTCTAGTGAATTCTAATGCCTCAAAACATGATCCAAAGTAAGATTAAACTCAAAACCATGATGAACTCATGGACTAGAACAAGAATGTAAACTTGCATGCAAGATTTCATGAAAATCAACTTCAAAATGCAAGAATATGTACATGCATGCATGATTTCCTACTCAATTCAACATATTAAGCTAATTCTTAACTTAGATCACTAATTAACCATGGACCATGCAAGAACTAACTTGAATTCACAAACAAGAAGGTAAATTCTCTATCTTAAGTCTCCAATTTCAAATGTAGGAGCTCAATATGCAAGGAATCCTTCAATCTCCTAAGCCCCCAAGCCAATTTTTTGGTTGAAATCAATCTATCTCCTATCTCTCTCTCTCTAGTCGGTTTGGTATAAGGAAAGGGGCTGAGAATAAAGTGTCAAAAGCTCCTAATCAAGTCCCAAATATTGCTGTAGAGAAAGGCCACTCAATGGAAACTAAGTAAATAAAGCCAACTTATGTAATTTAACATTATTAAATCTAATTTAATCATACCAAATCACATTTTAGTTAAATATGCCATAAAATCACATAAATTTTAATTAGCATAAAACATTACTTGATTTTAGATTCGGCCGCCGATAAGGCCTTCAATTTACAGTTTAAAGTGCAAAACATGAACAAATCATTCAACTGTCAGCAGATAGAAATGCACTTAAGCTCCACACTCAATCAATCAGTTCAGGATTTCGGTCAATCAGTCATTTAACATGTTTAATCATAGATTAGCACTAATCAGTGGTGAGGGTTGTCACAGATAAGCATTATCATTCAAGAGTGTGATTCCTAGGAGGACTCTACATGGAGGAATAAGAGTCCTGCTAAGATTGTGCCACACAGAACCTATAAAAGCTCATAACAGAACCTATGGAAGAGGTAACACAACTTTGATTCCCGAATACACAGAGCTTTTGTCTATTTGTCTATTTTGCTGACTTAGGCATTGGAGAGGTATCCGGCACACACGTACCGGCTAGCTCACGTTTGTATTTTCAGGGAGTAAAGCGATGACGTTTGGAGGAGCGTAAACTTCATCAACAGGATTATACGAGAACATTATTTCGTACTCGTACACCACCAACCCTAAACATTGTTACCACCTCAGACCACCACCGTCATCACCATCCTAGCTTCTCAACCTTTACTTGTGTCTAAACCCATAACCACTGTTGTCTCTCCTTGTTCATCAAACCCATTCAGCTTGTTTGGTTCTACTTTCTAGAAAACAGTTTTTAGAAAATCTACTTTTTTATTTTTCGTATTTTAATGTTTTCAATTATTTTTTTTAATATTTTAAACATTTTTTTTATAAAATTTTTTAGACGCACCTAACATAAATACTCTTAAAAAGTATAATATTTGTGAAAAAATCCTTTAAAAAATATACTAAATACCAAAAAATACAAAAAAATATATGAAAATTCAGTACGTTTTTCGTATTTTTATGTATTTATTAATTTTTTTAAATATTTTTTCACAAATATTTTATTATTTAAATACATCTAAGTAAGGTACATCTAAAAAAGTAAAAAATTATTTAAAATTTAAAAAATATTCACTAAAAATAAAAAAATATGAAAAATAAAAAATTCAAATTTTAAAAAATTGAAACCAAACATACTAATTACTAACCTAATCTTCTTTTCCTCTCTTTACCATCATCATCACTGCAGCCTCTCTCCCTTCCATTGTAACTTCGACACGATTATGGATGGCAATTTGAACTCGGCTCGACGGGGACCCGACCCCTCGTCCTGGATAAGAGTGGTTTTTTCCCGAAAAATACCCCTGACAGGCCGTGGATGGTATTTAAAAATAAATCCTCGATGACATTCGGGCCGAAGACGGTGATACATATTTCATCCTCGGTTATGGCCCTGTCCCGATTAGCCCCAATTTATATATATATATATATGTTTAGGGTTTGGTTGGCTAAGGAAGCTCCTCTCTCTGATCTGTCTCTCTCTTACACATACACGCACACACACACACACACACACACACACACACACACACACACACACACACACACACACTCTCTCTCTCTCTCTCTATTCTCTCTACAGACGCAGTCGGCTCCTCTAGGCCATCACCACCGCCTCCTCCTCCTCCTCCAGGCCACTGTCACCTCCTCCTTCGTTACCTCTCGCGGTCTTGTCCTCCGTCGGCTCCTCCTCCGCCAGGCCACCGTCAAACCTTCATACTCCGTCACCTTTCGCCTCCTCATTCCTCTGCTACGACAGATCTGAGAAGATCCCACCACTGCCACCATCGATTTCCTTTATCCTGCCAGATCTGTCTCTATTTTTTTTTTTTATTATGATGTTGCTGTTGCTGATGTTTTTGTTGATGAAAATGATGTTGATGATCGATGATGTTGTTGATAATGATTTTTTATTGAGAGAGAAAGCGAAATAAAGAGAGAGAGAGAGAGAGAGAGAGAGAGAGTTACGGGGATTTTTCGGGGTCGGGAAAACCCAATCCCGTTAGGGAAGTGGGCCAAGCGAGGAGGTTCTGTCGGGATCGAGGCCGGGACGAAAGTTTGTAAGCCGAGGATCGAGGACGGGGAGGGTGATCCCCGGCCCCGCCCCGACTTGTTGCCATTCCTAGACATGATTGACAGAATAAATCTATGAAACCATCATTATGCAATGAAAACAAGGCCAAATATAATCTACACACTTAGGTTTCATTTAGAAAGTTAATTGGTTTTCTAATTTTTTGGTTTTTTGATTATATTTTATTAATTTTTTAATTTATTTTATCTTTTGTGATTATTTTAATAAAAAAAACCCCAATCTAATATGCCAAACGAGGGTTTAAAAACCCCACTAAAACATAAAAACTGTCCAATAAATATTTACCATGTCATTGGGGATCTAAAATTAAGAGTCCAAAATGAAAATGTATCATTACTGTTTCTCTTTCCCTTTAACTCTAGAATAGTGTAAGTTCTAATGAGTGAGAAAAAAAACATGGGAGATGAAGAAAAAAGAGTGGAGATCAAAAGAAATTGGATTTTTGGTGGGCCACAATATATTATTCCATAAATTTTACACACATTTTAATTATATTATTGGACCACACATTCACTCTTTACGTTAACAAAAATAATTAAACATAAAATTTGAGTTTAGCTTTTAATACTTCTTACTACTTACTATAATACACAATTTTTTGTTATCTAGCTTTGGACGCTCTAACAATGTGCCTGTTTGGCACAGCTTATAATCAGCTTATTCCAGCTTTCAGCTTAATTTAAGCTATTTTGATGTGTTTGGTTTAGTTTATAGCTTATAATTTATAGCTTTTTGGAAGTCAGAAATCAGCTTATTCTTTGAGTGGGGCAGGAGATGCTTTAAGAATAAGCTGGAAATCAGCTTAAGCTGAAAGTTATAAGCTATAAACTGTTTAGGCATAAGCTATAAGCAGTTTCCCACAGCTCTACCAAACAGCACTAATATTTCAAACCATATCAGTTTACCTCCATAGGTTATGGGATTAGATAAGTAATGTAGTAAACCTCACATAAATCAGGTCTATTTGTAAAAAAAGTTGACATGGATATTATTATGAATTCACAAAAGATGGAATTATTCTATTCCCATGGAGGTCGAATTTCATTCCCATGGTTGTGAAAGATGACACATATTTAAAAATTTCATAATATTCTCCAAATCAATTTTATAAAATGTGTAAAGACACATCATATTCTCTATATTATACATCAAATGCTATATAAATGTAATTTTTAGTAATATAAAAAGTATAGAAATCTTTTGATTAGGAAAGGATTAGTATGATTATGTTTAGACAAGTGTAAACGATTTACTAATTTCACCGATATTTTTAATCACCTGTATGTTTTGTTAACTAATTATTAAATAATTGTACATTTTACTTACATTTTTGTGAAAAATGAATCACAATTTTAAGTTTGTTCACATATATATCAATGACAATAGTTGACAAGTTTCTTGTTTTTGTAGAAGAATATAAATAAAGTTTGATGTGCAGAATTATCTTGTATTGTCTAATTAATTAAAATTAATGATATTCACTAAAATCATATTTTTTAAAAACATATTTCTTAAATACATTTACTTTTAATTTGTTCCATAAAACATGTTTTCCAAAACACCATTTAACAACAACAACCCAAATATGTTAAATAAATTCAAAAAATAAAACTTATAAGGCACAATTAATGAACGCTTAAATAAGGATCATCATTGGGCCGATGGCCCGACCCAAGCCTGATGAGTTTTTACTCGGTTCAAATCCATATTTTGGGCAAATTGGCCTTACTTGAATGATGTTTGGGTTAAGACTAAGATCTCATTTGACATGTAATTGTTTTAATTTAAAAGTTAAAAAATTATTAAAAAAATCAAAAAATTTATAACCTATACAAAAAAATCAAAAATTATACATCAAAATTAATTAAAAAACTACTTTCTTTCTACTTTAACCTATACAAAATGTTTGGGTTAAAATTATTTTCTTTTTACTTTTTACTTGTCTTTTTATAAAAATTTAAAAAATTATTTTAAATATACTAATTTTTTTATTTCATATTTTAATTAAAAAACTAAAAAATTACTTAAAAAAATATATTCACAGGCCAGACTTAAGCGTAGCATTTAAAACTTGGCCCGTTCGTCATTCATGAAAAGTGGCATGTCAACTCGTTTGTTGATTTATCGGCACAACAAAAAATATAAAAACAAAAATAAGAGAAAAAATGAAAAGAAAATCTCCAAAAATATGCTTCAATCTCGACTCATTCGGTTAAACGCGAGCCACTTGCGGGGCCCGCCCATTAGTCTGTAAGAGTCAGTTATATATTCAATAATGACTTAGATCCTCTTTTTTTTCTATCCTCTGGATCTTCTTTTTACTTAATTGATTCCTTTTATTTTTATTTTTTTTAATTTTTCATTCTTCTCCAATCACTACCCACTACGTGTGTGTGAGGTTATGAGTGAAAGAAGTCTCAATCATTATCATACAGATAAGTATTATAAAACAAAATTCTATCATTTCTTTTTTGTCACTGATAAATAATAAAGCGGTGAATCAATTACTCGATTTTCATCTATTTTTTATCCGTCTCTCATCATATAAATTATTTATTTTGATATTAGTAATAATTTTACTAAAAAAATGTTAATATAGCTGCCTAACTTTAACAAATTAATCAACCTCAATGGGGATAGGAAAAAAAAAAACTAAAATTTGTAAGAAATTTTGTCCTAACTTGAGTTCAATTTTTTTGTTCGAGTACATCTTGAGACAAACAAGTTTGGACAAGTCAAATTTAGACAGACTTCAATAACTCCTAACGGGTAATGTTATAGTGTGCAACTTACACCTTACACCTTTTTGTGTTCACTTACACCTTACACTTACACCTTTTTTACCTTGCACTTACACCTTTTGTGTAAGTGGCACATGGTGTGCAACTTATACATTTCATTTATACCTTCCACTTACACTTACACCTTACACTTACACTTTTTGTGTTAGTGGCAAATGGTGTGCAACTCACTTACACCTTTTGTGGGTTGCACACCTAAAACTCCTCACTCTTAATACAATTAAAATGCACCTAAACAAATCCCTCAACTTATTTAAACTCACCCAAGTTATATTCCAAACAACAACCAGGCCGATATTATAGTTGATTTTGATTTAAATTTACCATTTACCATTTTCCTTGTTCTCTTTCTAATTTGGATAAATTATATTAAACTCCCTTAAATTATTGACTATTTACACTTTACTCCCTTAATATTTTAACTTAACAATTATTCCTCTCAAATTATTTGAATTTGAATAGTAAGTCCTTATGTTAGTCATCTGTTAAATATTGGATGAAAAATTGTCAAGTAGTGTGTACATGATGATTATATTAATGTACACAACACTTGACAATTTTTCATTTAAATATCAATGTTCAAAGTCAAATAATTTGAAGGAGTAATTATCAAATTTAAAACTTTAAAGAGATAAATGAGTATTTTGAGAAGTGGGTTGAAAGTTAAGAAGTGACTTTTAACTCACTTCTATCTCTTACAAAAAAAGTTAAAAAAAGTTAAAAAAATAATTTTAACCATCTTTTCAAAATATCCAAAATATAAATGGTCGAGAGTTTAAGGAGATTTAGGCCTACTTTGATATGTCTTAAAAAAGACAAAAAGTCAAAAAATTACTCAAAAAGTTAAAAAATTATCACTATTCATCAAAAAAAATATTAAAAAATTAATTTTACACATAATTAAATTTTAGACGACTCTGATGTCCCACAGGCGAAGCTGATGTTTTGGAAATGATTTCCTGCTTTTCAGGCATTGAATTAGAGGTGTTATTCGGCCCGTGGAGGCCATCACGGGTCCCGTTTTAATAATCTAAATTGTTTAATGTATAGAACTCTTTGAGTACTATATGTCTGTAAAAAATCACGTTGATCAGATATCGGTAACTATATGATGAAATCAGTTAAAATTTATAAAATAGATGTTGTCATAGTTAAGGTTAAAAAAAAACTAATTCAATCAGATAGCTATCGATATCCAATTAACATAATTTTTTATAAACATGTAGTACTCGACGAGTTCTACACATTTAACAGCTTTGATTAGCAAAACAGGACCCGTGGTGGGTCCTTACGGGCCGAACAACACCTCTAATTCAATACCCGAAAAGTAAGGAATCATATCCTAGCCTACACTCCCCGTCCTGAATTCATCTCACCGTACCACCTATTTTATCCCAATCTTCTCTTATATACTAATTTATACAATTTTTTAATACACATTTTTTTCATAAAAAGTCAAAAAAATATTTCAAAAAACCATCATTTTTTTCTCAACTTTTTAGTTCAAAAATTCAAAAAATACACTTATTTAGGACACTCCAGACAACCTATTTGCTTTCGTTTGAGATGTGGGTTGATTTTTTGACTATTTTAGCTTAAGGCTAAAAAATTTTATTTGTGATAGATTTTTTTTATCTTTTTGATTTTTATAAAAAAATAATAATTATAATTATAATTTAAATATAATATTTTATTTTATTAAAATTTTAATTAATTTTATTTTTTTATGATTAAAATAATCAAAATAGGTTATGTTTAATTTGCCCATCTAATTTTTTACTTTTTTTGACCTGACGCCGGAAAGTATGGTAATAAAAGCAGTAAAAGAAGTACACGGTCTGTGTCTGTGATTTGATTCATTCAGTGGCAACTTTGTCATTTTTGGATGCACTTGCTGGAAAGTATGTAATAAAAGCAGTAAAAGAAGTACACGGTCTGTGTCTGTGATTTGATTCATTCAGTAGCAACTTTGTCATTTTGGATCGACGTAGACGGTCTCCTATAGTTATTCAAATCTTTTAGGACAAATTACAGTGATAGGCCACACAGTTTGAGACTTGTGTTAGTTTGATTTTTGATTTTTTAATTATGATATATTTAATCTTAAATTTTGAATTTTATTTTAAATAAAGACGATAGAACATACCATTACTTAATTTCAAAGGCAAAATCGTCAATTTGATAAAATATAAACTAATTTGACAAAAATAAATGTCAAAAAAATATTTTAAAAATTATTTCTACCTACCAAAAATAAAATTATGTAAAATTAACAAAAATTAATAAAAATTACATGATTAATTTTTAAAAATCAATTTTACATGATGTTCATCCAAATACATAATAAAAATTAATTAAGTAAAAAAATAAATAAATATCTAAAAGATTTATCAATCTTATATAAAATTTTATCTTTAGTAGCTAGAAATAATTTTTAAAAATTCAAAAAAAAATTGACATTTATTTTTGTCAAATTAATATATATTTTATCAAATTGACAATTTTGCCCTTGAAAAATCTAATAGTATCTACAATTGTCCTTATTTGGAACTGTGGGAGCCGAATATGTAGAAGAGTCGGCAGGGATGTATCCCAGAAGTCAGAGACCTGCTCGCTCGTGCTAATCAACTAAGATACCGAATATATAGAAATTGCCGAATAGATGGGGAGATGTATGATGGAATAAACAAAAGGATAATAAGTATAAAGTGGGCTCTGGACCCGAGGTCCAGAGAATAAGTATAAATACAAAAGCTTCAGATCTAGAAAGGTATGTAAAAAAAAAATCACTTCACTAAACTTAGTAAAACAAGCTTTCTTGAGTATAAGAACTGACTTGCCCGTCGGAGTGCTAACCCCAGTACCCCCGATCGGAGTGTTTGTCTTTGCAGGTGACTAAGTTGAGGATCAGGAGCGTCTCTCAGGATCTGAAGAGTATTTCCAAAACCACTTCCTTACAATTGGCGCCGTCTGTGAGAATACTCAAGTATATCCATGGAAGGCATGGCGCAAGATCCCCCGATTGCCACCGACGCGATCACATAGAGAGTCGACCTCACTCCGACAAGTATGCTCGAGAAGAAATCATCGTTGCAAGACGCGCCTTGAATGTCGATTCACAAACGACTTCAACGCAAGAGACGATGCTAGCCATCATGGAACGAGCCAAAAAGACCAAACACAGTTTAGACAACACCATCGCTGAGAACGAGCACTTTTGCCGCGATCTGGCCTTGGAAATAGTAAAGTCCAAACAAAGCGATGCGCAAGGTTTCGAAGCGACCCCAAAGCGAGCGATCTACGGTTTGCCCGACAAAAAACGCCGACGCCCTTGGCCTTCATTTTATTACTTTGAGGCGTTGACAAAAGACGAACATCTCCTGCGAAGTGTTCCGCATGATAACATCCATATGATATACAGCCTGCCGAAAGCCCCGGCCGTACATGCAATCCAGTCCCTCCCCGGCCCTCAGCAGCAACTCACGCCAGCAAAGCGACCCCGAGAATCGCCAAGCATCACCTTCGACGACTCTAACTTGATCAGCGTAACACTCCCTCATGTCGATCCATTAGTTGTCGCACTACGCGTAAACCAGTTTACCGTCGAACGCGTTCTTATAGACCAAGGCAGCACTTTGGAGGTCATGTATTATAAAACCTTCATCAAACTCGGGTTCACCGAATCGGACCTGACTCCGGCCCCTTATCTACTATTCGGCTTCAATGCCAACCCCGAATACCCACTGGAAAAGATCAACCTAGCCGTTCGAGCGGGTTCTAGAACGGTAGATGTAGAATTCCTGGTCGTCCGGCTGCCCTCGCCATATAATGCCATCATAGGAAGAACCTGACTACATATCATGAAGGCCGTCCCAAGCACCTATCATCAGATCGCCATGCATCCGGATGACCAGGACAAAACTGCATTCCTCACCCCAAGAGGAACCTACTGCTACAAAGTTATGCCTTTTAGGCTGAAGAATGCAGGGGCAACTTACCAAAGGCTGGTCACTGCTATGTTCAAAGAACAACTCGGCCACACTATGGAAGTCTATATCGACGATATGGTGGTAAAGTCCAAAGAAGAACAGGAACACATAGCCAATCTAGAGAAAACATTCGGCATCTTGCGCAAATACAGAATGAAACTGAACGCCTCCAAATGCACGTTTGGAATCGGCTCCAGTAAATTCCTGGGTTATATTGTCAACCACCGTGGAATCGAAGCCAACCCGAGGCAAGTCATAGCAATCTTGGAACTCGGTTCCCCTTGATCAGTGAAAGAAGTCCAAAAGTTGATGGGGATGGCCACTGCACTCAATAGATTCATCAGTCGGTCAACAGACCGCTGTAGACAATTCTTCCAGACGCTACGTCAAGGCAAAGCTTTTGAATGGTCCGCCGAGTGCAAAGCAGCCTTCACCGGGCTCAAGACTTACCTCCGGTCAGTACCTCTCTTGACGGCACCAGCTGCCGGCGATCCCCTCATTCTCAGATTCTGGCGGGTCTCCGATAGAGGCGTCGTGGACTATTAAAAAAAGAGGAAGCGGCGAACGGTGTATTATGTGAGCAAGGCAATGGTCAATGCCGAGACACGTTATCTTCCGCTGAAAAAACTCATCCTAGCCTTGGTCATGCCAGCAAGAAAACTGATGCATTACTTCTAGGGGCATAGCATTAAGGTGATATGATTATCCTCCGATCGATTACTCTGGTCTGAAGCATCGGGGCGTGTTTGAAATGGGCTCTTGAACTCGGCCAATATGACATTCGGTTTTACCCAAAAGCGCAATCAAGGGCAGTCTTGGCCGACTTTGTTGCGAATTCACAGCGGGCTTCGACCTTAAACCGACGTTCTTCCAAAGGCTGCAGTTCGATCAAAGCCGAACTGGAGAATTTATGTCGGGGATATTTGGCAGCTATACTGTGATAGATCGTCTAACCAACGGGGCTGCGGCGCCGGCGTAGTAATCATGTCTCCCGACGGCGCAGTAATAGAGCAGGCCGTCAAGCTTGGCTTCGAAGCATCAAATAATGAGGCCGAGTATGAAGCCCTCCTAGCCGGTCTACGGAATGCACATATTCTCGGCGCTCGGCGTTTGCTAGTGTTTTGTGACTCAAAATTGGTCATCAACCAGCTAAAGGGGAAGTACGCTGCAAAAGACGACCGTATAGCGGCCTATATGAAAACGGCAAACTCTTTGCTAACGAAGTTTGACCATCACGAATTGAACCAAATAACACGTGATCAGAACACACACGCAGATGCCCTGGCATGCCTAGCCTCCGCCATCAATTCTGAGCTCAAACGGACCATTGAAGTAGGTTTCATCCCGGAGCCGAGTATTGGCCCCTCGGAGAAAACCCACGTCAACGTTATAGAACCCGCATCAAGCTGGATGGACCCCATTGCTGGATTCCTCTCTTCTAAACAACTCGCAGAAGACAGAAAAGAAGCACACAAGCTACGCAATAAGGCTCTGCGATACTATCTGGATCTACAATGAGGGCTCTATGAAAAGCCCATCTCCGGTCCCTATTTGGAATGCGTACACCCGGATAAAGTAGAAGAGCTTCTAACTGAGATACATGAGGGCAGCTGTGGTTGTCACGACCCAAACCCGGCCCTATGGGTTTAATCAGAATGCGACGATGTCCGAGATTAGAAGGCCCTCTGAAGCAGTTAAAGGCAGTCAAAGCAGTCTGAGCTGGCGGAAATATCTGATAAATAACTAGTGTCCATTGAAATGTAAATCATATGCCAAAAACATTTTATGCATTCATACGGTTCAACACGACATTCTATACAATCATATCTGATCGGTCGATCGATGCGAGATTGAATCCCTCGATATGATGCAATAAGCAGTCTATACAAAAGTACAATACAAGAAGGAGACCGATGGGGACACAAAACACCCCAAGCCATAACATGGCAACTCGGAACCTCGCATGAAGTAGCGTGGTGGCTTGACAAAGCGGGGACCAATCCCATGCTCCTAGCTCGGTTTGGTTCTTTGAGAACCTACATATATATATAAACATGAGCTAAAGCCCGATGAATAACATACTGATGTAAAGATGTTATGAATGAATGTCCCTTCTGATAATGAAATCAATTCATTATCTGATTTCAATCTTTCAAGATTTCATCAATTAGTATTTCAATCAATCACCATATGTGGTACATCCATTAGCCTATAAGCATGAGGTCGAGAAGGACCGCCTTAACAGACCAACAATAATGATGGCCATCAATCGGTAAACAAGATGGTTCCACAAGGAAACCGACAGAGCTCTGTAACGATCAATAACGAGGTGCTAAGGATGCCACAATACTGATTAATCAGGACATACATTCATTCACTAAACAATATCATTCAATAAGCAGTTCGATTCGATTATTCAAAATATAACCATTTGAACATATCTTTACACAATGTTACTCACAGAGATTGGGCTAATAGCGACTAAGCGGCGTCCCGAGAGCCAACCTAAGCGATCAACAAATAGAACACACACTAAGTTCACGATCGAAAGGATGCTAATTAAATCCTAAACTTCCTCGGTGTGGTTCTATGTAAATCCTCATTAAGATGCCTTAAACTAGGCCTAAGAATGCCTAGGATGGGATGAGGATGCAAAATGTGCCGCAATCAATTTGAATTTTGAAAATAGGGCCTCGCTCGGCGTCAACTTCCGCCGGCGGACAAATAACAAAGGTCCCCACTCGAGCGTCAACTTCCGCTCGGCGGTGATCTGATGCAAAATCTTTGGATCATAATTTCCTTCGGCGTGAAACTCTCCGCTCGGCGGATCGAAACAATCGAAGAAATCTTTGGGAGCATGAATTCCTGCCGGCGGTGCTTCGCTCGGCGGACCTCAAAATCTGGAAAACCCAGAACTGTGTTCTGAGTTCGAAACTCAAGTTTGGGATACCAAAATCGATCCTCTTGGGCCCATTTCCTGGAAAACTCTTTTAAACACATAGGATAATAAGTTTTAAAGCTCAATTTAAGAAATCAAGGCCTAAGGGTGTTCCAATTAAACCCAATTTTAAACTAGTTTTCAAGAACAACATGCAAACATGACATGCATGAGTTTTAGACCAAAATCAACTTCAAACCTTGCTCTAATGAGCTCAATAGTTTGGAAGACAAAATGGAAACATGGACTTTAGCTCAAACATGAACATGCATGTATAATTCTCCAAGAATTCAACTTCAAAATATGCCAAATGGCCATGCATGCAACATTCAAGCTTCAATTCACTATTTATGAGCAAATTCGTGACTTAGCTCTACAATGATGTATGAAACATGCAAGATTTAGCTCAATGATACAATTAGGGAGATGAATGATCTACCTTAGTCTTGTAGTTTAAGCCTAGAAGCTCAATTAGACAATCAACACTTCAATTCTTCAAGATTCAAGCAAAAATGCACAAGATGAACCACTCTCTCTCTTACTCTCTTCTTTGGTCGGTTGGAAGGAGAAGAAATGGCTGAGCAAATGTTTTGATCAAGTCTCTAAGGCTCAAGTGATGGAAGTAGACAAAGTCCACTCAAAATGGCATTTCGGTAATTATGACAAACTCTTTAATTGACTTAATTTAATCTGATTTAATCATTCCTAATCAATTTTCAGATAAATATACCATAAAATCAGAAATATTCTACTGAGTCTAAAACATCAAACGGTTCCTAATTCGGCCGCCGATAAGGCCTTCAATTAGCAGTTTAAACACATAAGCTCAAACAGATAATCATTCAAGCAAACAGATACAATATGCAATTCAATAGATAAACTTATTCAATTTTAGGTTTGGTTCCATTGATGCATTCATAGTTCATCCAGTTCACTTATCGGTCATTATCGATTCGGTTTAGCGATGTCGGCCAGATAATTGATGGTTTAACGGTAATCATTACGAGGTTATTCTGATGGTGCCCTCTGGCGGGCGTTCTGGCCCATCAAGCTATAACACAGGGTATTATTGGCCGACAATGAGCAACCGCCTTGAAAACTATGTTAAAAGATGCGAACAATGCCAAAAGTTTTCCCCACTAATCCATTTGCCCGCCGAAGGCTTGAACTCTATCACCAGTCCCTGGCCGTTTGCTCAATGGGGGCTTGATATCGTAGGACCGTTCTTAGGGCCGCGAGGAAAAGCGATTCTTAATCGTAGCAGCAGTTACTTTACAAAATGGGTGAGCGCGAGCTCTAACACATATACGAGATCTGCGACATAAGCGATTTGTATAGAGAAACATCATTACTGATTAGGCATCCCAAGAGCTCTCATCTCGGAACAATGGCACCGATTCGATTGTGGCGTGTCACAGAGTTGTGCAACAAATACGGTATCATGCCTTACTTCTCTACGCGCGTACCCCTAAATGTGTCAAGTGAAGCCTCTAACAAAACCATCTTGGACGGCATCAAAAAGAGGCTGGAAAAAGCTAAAGGCAAATAGGTCGAGGAATTGCCGAGTGTATTGTGGGCGCATCGCACAACGCTGAGGAGGTCCACCGGAGAAACGCCGTTCGCTCTGTGCTTCGGAACCCAAGCAATCTTACCTCTGGAAATCGGCCTCCCGACTTTGAAATCTCAACCCTTTGATACGGGCCGAAATGACATGATGCTCACCCTGGATCTGGATCTAATCGAGGAACGAAGAGACCGCGCCCTGGCCTCCATGGCAGTGTCGGCGGACTTCGCTAAGTCGTACAATCAACGAGTTCGATTCTTGCCGTTCGCCCGAAAGATTTGGTCCTAAAAAGTACTTCGGTAGGCCAGGAGACCGGCCGACGGAAAGCTGGGTCCGAATTGGGATGGCCCCTATCAAGTAGACTCCATTGCAAGAACAAGAGCATATCGACTCTCGGACATGTCAAGAAGAAGCCTGCCACGGCCTTGGAATTCAACGCATCTACAAAAATTTTACCAATGACCCGATATGTGGGCTTGGTACCTGTACATACTCTGTTGTAATGCAAAAGTTTCTCGTTTTTATTCCCCAGCTCATACGGTTCTTGTTGACCAAATAAGTCTCCGGATTCTGAGCGCCCTTCGTGGATACCCCGATTGGCCAAACAAGTCTCCGGATTCGGAGCCCCTTTGGGTGCATGACATCTGAGGGCCGAATAAGTCTCCGGATTCGGAGCGCCCTTCGTGGATACCACGATTGGCTAAATAAGTCTCCGGATTCAGAGCGCCCTTCGTGGATACCACGATTGGCCAAACAAGTCTCCGGATTCGGAGCCCCTTTGGGTGCATGACATCTGAGGGCCGAATAAGTCTCCGAATTCGGAGCGCCCTTCGTGGATACCATAACTGGCCAAACAAGTCTCCAGATTCGGAGCGCCCTTCGTGGATACCACGATTGGCCAAACAAGTCTCCGAATTTGGAGCCTCTTTGGGTGCATGACATCTGAGGGCCGAATAAGTCTCCGGATTCGGAGCGCCCTTCGTGGATACCATGATTGGCTAAACAAGTCTCCTGATTCGGAGCGCCCTTCGTGGATACCACGATTGGCCAAACAAGTCTTCGGATTCGGAGCCCCGTTGGGTGCATGACATCTGAGGGCCGAATAAGTCTCCGGATTCGGAGCGCCCTTCGTGGATTCCACGATTGGCCAAATAAGTCTCCGGATTCGGAGCGCCCTTCGTGGATACCACGATTGGCCAAACAAATCTTCGGATTCGGAGCCCGTTTGGGTGCATGACATTTGAGGGCCGAATAAGTCTCCGGATTCGGAGCGCCCTTCGTGGATACCACAATTGGCCAAACAAATCTCCGGCTTTGGAGCCCCTTTGGGTGCATGACATCCGAGGGCCGAATAGGTCTCCGGATTGGGCGCCTTTAAATGGATACGATTGGCCAAACAAGTCTCCGGTTGAGGCCTTTAGTGCATGACATGACATCTGAGGGCCAAATAAGTCTCCGAATTCGGAGCGCCCTTCGTGGATACCACGATTGGCCAATAAGTCTCCGAATTCGGAGCGCTCTTCGTGGATACCACGATTGGCCAAACAAGTCTTCGGATTCGAAGCCCCTTTGGGTGCATGACATCTGAGGGCCGAATAAATTTCCGGATTCGAAGCGCCCTTCGTGGATACCACGATTGGCCAAACAAGTCTTCGGCTTCGGAGCCCCTTTGGGTGCATGACATCCGAGAGCCGAATAAGTCTCCGGATTTGGAGCGCCCTTCATGGCTACCACGATTGGCCAAATAAGTCTTCGGATTCGGAGCGCACTTCGTGAATACCACGATTGGCCAAACAAGTCTCCGGATTCGGAGCACCCTTCGTGGGGGTCACGATTTAACTAACCGACTACATGGTTCTTAATTGGAGCCGATCGATGCATGTTCGAACGTTTACATTACGCAACACAAAAGCTGACAATAAATTGAGATAGGGCGTTTAACTACGTGCAAAACATTTCAAAAGCTGCTAATAAAGAAATTCTATTTATTAATAAGCCGCCAAACATTTCAAGCATTTGGTAAAGAAATTTTATTTATTTAACATTATGGCCCACTAAGTCGGCGTCTTCGTCGTCGCTTTTCTCAATCTCGAACTCGGGATACGGAAGGTAATGCCGATGATATAGGGATGAAGTCGAATTTATGCCCACGGACCCAAGAGCTTCCACGGTTTGAAAGGCCTTGATCCAGCCATGCTTGAAACCATGATTTTCACATCGGCAGACTTTCTCAGCTAGGCCTGTTTTGGTCTTCTTGATCTCGGCCTTCAAGCCGTCCCGATACCCTCTCTCATAACCCGAAGCCTCTCGGTTCGCCCTCTCCTCGATGCTCTTCGCTTGACTGTCCACCACCGACTCGGCCACTCAAACACCCGTCAGTTCCAGAAGCTCGCTCTTAGCCTTTTTTGCGCGGGCCTCCAGACTACGATTCCTTTCGTTGTTTTTCTCACTCTCATGTCGGGCTTCGCGCAGACGCATCCCGACTTCATAAGCGCTATACAGTCCCTTGACAGCCCCATGTATACCATCCCGAAATACTTCGAAATCTCCACGTCCGACCATCGACTGTTGGACCTCCGGTGGAAAAATCTGCCGAGCGAACTCGACTGCCACATCTGGGTCTTTAATTATAGAATCCGCCTCCGTCATTGGTCTATTCTTCACGAGAACCGCAAAAATCAACGGTCGTGGCGCCGCATCAGGCTCAACTTGCGGTCGTGGGCGCGAGGAACCTCCCCGTTGTCGGTCCTTTCGGGGTGATCTGCTTCAACGACTAGGGGGCCTCTTTTTTTCCTGATCCATGGATGCTCTTCTTCTCGTGTGAATAGGCTCGCTTCTGCGATTCATTTTGATCGCTAAACCCAGCCAATGTTGGCCCATGGCGAGTTTGGATCGAGCCTGAATAGAAATGAGTCAAGTTGTTGGCATGAACTCACCCATTTATTTTGGGGTACATGTAGCTCCCCTGAGACAACGTCAGAAAAATGGCGTAAGCGTCGTATATCTTAGCGACCCATGATTGAGCCATCGGCTCATTCTTCCTCGAGCTCGCATCCTGGCTAAGGCAAGGGCAGATTCATTAATCTAGTCGGCTATATTTCAAGTGCTGTCGCCGGTTAGCCTAAGATCGCTGGGGCAAGATCGGATTCACTGATCTAGCCGGCTGTATTTTCAAATGATAACGCCAAGTAATTTATGCCTCAGCCAGTCCACGATTCGGAGCCATCGGCTCATTCGGTTCCTCAGGCTCGCGCCCTGGCTAAGGCAAGGGCAGATTCATTAACGTAGTCGGCTATCTTTCAAGTCTTTGTCGGTTAGCCTAAGATAAGCGGGGCAAGATCGGACTCATTGATCTAGCTAATTTGTATTTTCAAATGATAATGCCGAGTAATTTATGCCTCGGCCAGCCCTTGATTTAGGGCCTTATAGCTCATTTGGTTCCTTACGCATACAGCTAAGGCAAGGGCAGGTTCCTTAGTTCGATCGTCCGAGCTCAAAATTAAGCAATATCATTCTTCATTAGCAAAATTGAGCACAACTCATGACATTTTATATATGCAAAATAAATAAGCTATAAGCCCGCACAAAAATGTCTGACAAAACGATTGTAACAATACATCAGTAAAATCCTAATACATTATTGTAACAATGCATAAGTAAAATCCTAATACATTTGTGAAATCCTAACAGTCAATTGCCTGGCTCAGCCCTCGAAATCAATCTCCAACGGCTCGACATCCACTTGCTCATACGGCACTGACGTAGTCAGTGAAACTCCAGCTGCAGTAAGGGCTTTGTGCCAGCCATGCTTGAACCCCCTGTTTTCGAACCACGGGACTTGGTCCACATATTCGGTGAGCCCAGCATCTTTCCCGGCTTCGAATACTTTGGAAGCAGCCGCCTTCATGTCAGCCAACTCGGCTGTGAGGCAGCAACCTTCTTTGGGACAATTTCAGCGCCGCTTCGCTCGCATCCGCCTTCTTCTCGGCGTTCGCTCGGGATTGATCTGCAATGTGAGCCTTTTCTACTTCGGCCTTGGCCCGAGAAGCTTCCTTGTTCGCTCTCAAAACTGCATCTTTGGCCCTCTTCCTCTGGCCCTCCACTTGTTTTCGTAAGCGGTCAATCTGTTTGACGGCGTCGAGATGCCGACGTCCCATGTCAGCTATCCTTCCGACGGTCTGCAATGGAAGATCCCACAAACATAACCTCAACGGTACTTAGATAAAGTGAATAAAGGTCAGAATACGTACCAGAAGTGCCAATTGCGCGGTTAGTGCTGTCGCATTCAGATCTGATTCCACCCGGAAAGCCTCCATATCGAGGCAGCGACACGGATGTAGCCACACGAATCGACCACGGATCTTTAAGCCAAGCATTAGAGGAACCGACATGTCTTTTACCATTGGACGAATGACAAAAGGAACAACCTCATTAGATCCCTCAATCGAGGGCGCTTACCTCATTGTTAAATGCGAACCGCCTTGAGGTCGAGAAGCGTTTCCGCTTTTTCTCAAATTTTTGGCCGACTTCCCGACCAACGGAGATTCGGCGTTCTGACCTTTTTCCGTCTCCTCTACAACCCTCAAGGACGCTGATTCGGCATCAGGGAGGGGAAGTCGAGATTCGGTGGCGGGCGGCATTTCAGACGAAAGGCCCTCCGCTCTTCGCCGTGCGGCTAACCTCTCCGCGTTCGCCTTTTTAGCAAGCTTTGTCAGACTCAATCCGGCCATATCCGCGGAGTCTATAACGAGAAGATCCTCTAAGCGTTGAAAAACGTCGGCAGAAGGAAGATCCCCTGGTCCCGATGTAAATGGAGGATCGGCGGAATCCAATACCTCCTCAGACTCAATCTCGAATTGATCTGAGTCGGCGATATTAGCTACCTCATTTCGCTCCGAATCGGACCCTTCAAAGCCTATCTGCCTCAAGTTTTTGAAGTCAGACAGAATAAGAGCAGTAAGTGAATCTTCACCCTTAGGAATAGGTATGTTTTCCGCCGCCGAGAAGGTTGTTTATGTCGGCTCGTAACAAAGCAGAATGTGAGCCGCCCTCCCCTGTTTCTGAAGACTTCGATGGCCGAAATACCTGAGAGCAACCCTAATATCTAAAAGAACGGCGTCGTGGGTTGAAGATAGTACCTTTTTCAAACCCCTCCCTGCACGAGACGATGCCGTAAGATTTCAACGGAATAGGTTTTACAATAAAAATGAACACATGACAAAAACAAGGAGATACTCGACTGACTCGCCCTCCGCTCTAGAAATAGGGTCAACCACGATCCTCCCTTGCCAAATTCGGTTACTCGGACAACGACCATAACATCATCAACTCGTTTCCGAAGTTGGAAAGTATAGTGATTAGTTGATGGTCGATATCCTTAGCTCGAGGAAATAACGCCTTCTTACAGGAGGACTTAGCCAAGGGATAGCGGTCTTGGGATAGCGAAATGCCAAGGTTAATTCCAAGGCGACGATTCACCGCTACAATCCCCATTATAATTCTAAAGAAATTCACGTTAGGTTGAGAAGGGATTAAATCCCAATAGCGAAACCTGACCCTCGAAATTGGGTGTAGAGGGAAGCGGACTCCACCCTCAGCGATTGACAAGAGAGGAAAGACGATTGTGGTTTCGTTCTCCCTCTCCATGTCAAGGGTGCTGTCTGCCAAAAGTGACAGACGGACGTCATCAAGAACAGAGAAATAGCGTCTAAAACCAGCAATTCGATCTGATGAGATGAGATCTTTCAAATGCTTCGCCATACTCTACAGTTGGCATAGATATGCCAAAGAATAAAATGGGAGTAGTTCTCGAAGCAAAGAAGTGGAAAACTTACGGAGGGTGAAGATATTGGAGGAGACAAAATTGCAAGAACGATCCAAAGGGCAACCCAGCGACCAGTATCATGGAATGCGAATCCGAAAGGATGCCAATCTTTAAAAACGCAATGAATAGATATGTACGAAGAGGCGCGAAGTCGGTACGACAACCAAAAGGTGGTGTACTTAGACGTATGCTTTGTGGGCCTGATCCCCAAAATTTTGGTTGGGTATTCAAAATTCGGAACCAAGCACTCCAGCCAACAAACGTTGGGAGAATGCTTGGGGGGCAATTGTGGGAGCCGAATATGTAGAAGAGTTGGCAGGGATGTATCCCAGAAGTCAGAGACTGTTCGGCTCCGTACTAATCAACTAAGATACCGAATGTATAGAAATTGCCGAATAGATGGAGAGATGTATGATGGAATAAAAAAAAGGATAATAAGTAGAAAGTGGGCTCGGACCGAGGTCCAGAATGAGTATAAATACAAGAGCTTCAGATCTAGAAAGGTATGTAAAAAAAAATCACTTCACTAAACTTAGTAAAACAAGCTTTCTTGAGTATAAGAACTGACTTGCCCGTCGGAGTGCTAACCCCGACACCCCCGACCGGAGTGTTTGTCTTTGCAGGTGACTAAGCTGAGGATCAGGAGCGTCTCTCAGGATCTAAAGAGTATTTCCAAAACCACTTCCCTACAGGAACAAGATTTAAAGTTCAGGGTTAAATGTGTCACAATTGAAAAGTCGGGGACTAAAATGACACAAACCTCAAACTATAAGGACCATTAGTGTAATTCACTCAATCTTTTATTAATGCGGTTGAGGATGTTTGAAAAAAAATTAAAAAGTCAAAAAGTTACAAAAAAAAAAAAAAAATAATAATAATAAATAAGTTATCATTATTTACAAATTAAAAATGTAAAAAAATTAATATACATAATATTTTAATACAAGCCAACTTTATATTGTCAAAGGTGCTGAATTGATGGGAAAGTACCGTGAAAGGAACCAAAAAAAATTTACATATATATTTATTAAGTTGGACGGTAATGTTGGGTCCGTGGAGGCCCACCGCGGGTCCCCGTTTTGATAATCCGAACCGTTCAATGTGTAGAAAATACTATATGCCTGTAAAAAATCACATTGATTGAATATCGCTAATTACATAATCAAATCAGTTTTCTATAAAAAAAAAAAAAAATAGATGGTGCTATAGTTAACAGTTGACAAAAAAACTAATCCGATCAGATAGCTATAGATATCCGATTAACGTGATTTTTTTATAAACATATAATACTCGACGAATTGTACACATTGAACGGTTTCGATTAATAAAACGGGTCCTGTGGTGGGCCCTCACTGGCCAAATAGCACCGTCCTAATGGTTGCCCAAAAAGGAGGCAATCATTTCCTATTACACCACTCTGCAACCCCTTGTTGCGACCATATAGCCTACACTGCCAAAACTTTTACTACACACTAATTTATACAATTTTTTAATACATATTTTTTTTCGTAAAAAGTTAAAAAATTAACTCAAACATTTATATTTTTTTCCTCAACTTTTTAGTCCAAAAAAAACAAAAAATGCACTTATTTAGGACATCCTAAACAACCTCTAAATTTAAATTTGATAAAAAATAAATGTTTTTGTTACTTTATCGATTGTATTAAATAGATATTAAGATTAGGTTTAGCATCTCCCCAAAAAATCAAAAAATCACTATCTTATTTAAATCACATCATCTTATTTAAGTCACATTATCTCTCTACCACATCACTTCAAACTCAGAACAACCCGAAAATTTAAATTGTTTCTTAAATTTTATACTAATATTATGGTTATATGTGATAATATATTATTAAATAAATAATAATAATAGGTATGGTAGTAAAATAAATAATTAATTTTACATTAGTATACGATAGAGTGTAATTTAATTAGGAATTAATTTATTTATATAATTATATTAAAAATTGGGCCAAAATATATTTATCTTAAATATTTATATAAGATAAATATAAATTTATGAATTTATTACCAAATTTGTGGGATGATATGGGTTGGTCACTTGTTAGTCAGAGAATGGTTTTACCTTCTTATATATGGAGGAGGTGATTCAACTGGGTAAAGAAAGGAAAGAAAGAAAGGAAAGAAGAAAAGAAAGGAAGAAAATGAAGGAAAAATAATGGAAGTTGAGAAGGTTTTAGATAGTAGAAAGAAAGAGTAAGCTATTAAAGTTGAATCCGGATCATCTGCCGTGGTTTTCCTGCCATGGCTCCTGCGGCGGTCCAAAACGGCGTCGTTTTGGCCCTTTTTTTTTTTTTTTTTTTTTTGGGTTCCTCTGCCTTTTCTCTCTCAAACGTTTGAGACCCAAACCTAACAAAACACAGAGGTGAGAGAGAGAGAGGAAAAAATGAAGAAGATGATGGATGATGAAGATGAGTAAGAGATGGAGGTCAGATGCAAGTTGTGGCCTCCAACGTCAGGTGAGAAAGCGCAATCCTTTCAAGAATATGAACAAATCGAAGCTCGAGGTCCTCTATTTCTCTTCCCATCGACCACCTCTCACATTTCCTAATCAAAAACTACAAATCTTTTACCAAAATTGCCATACAGAACAAATAACGGTGAAACGGCTCAACAATGGCGGATCAGTTACATTGATTTGTAATATATATATATATATATGTATTGTAGATTTGTATGGATATAAAGATATATATACATATATATATAGGGATGGTTTCATATATATAGTATAATTTTTGATTTTTAACAGTTGAGCAGCTTCAACAATGGCGGATTAATGGCGGATCTGGTACAAACATCTATCTATAATGCGTATAAATGTATGGAGTTCTGACCATTTCACATTTTTTTTTTTTATAATTCAAAATCAAACACATAATATTATCCATTTAAGTAAAAAAAGCTTGAAAGAAAAAAATCATTATGTTGTTGATTCTAATTCTCATTTGGGCTTGTTAAAGATGAGTTTGATTATGGGTTTGAATCAATTATTTTGGGTATTGTTGTGATTGCTGGAGTCAATGTTGTTGAGTGAGAAAGTGACATTGGGTCTCTTTTCTGCTTGCTCTCTCCATGCCGTCGTCCTCTTCGTCTCCATCTCCTCTGTGTTTTGTTAGGTTTGGGTCTCAAACGTTTGAGAGAGAAAAGGCAGAGGAACCCTAAAAAAAAAAAAAAAAAAAAAAAGAAGAAGTCCAAAACGACGCCGTTTTGGACCGCCGCAGGAGCCATGGCAGGAAAACCACGGCAGATGATCCGGATTCATTAAAGTTAAGATGAGTTATATTATACCTTAACTTACCATAATATATTTTACGTATATTTTGACTTACCATAATTTATTATATACAAGTTGTGTTTTATTAGTTATATTAATATAAGTTATGTTTTATAAATATTTCAGTTACATGGATTAATTTCTGAACTCTATTTGTTAAAATGAAACCCATTGATATATTTATTTATATTTTACAGAATATTTGATAATGACCTTATAAACAATTATGTTTTGTAAGTACCACCACAGGAGTCCCACGTCTTGGGGGACTTAAATAACCATTGGCCTATGTTTGACCACTTTGTGGCTCTTTATTATCATGGATTCATTGACCTCTGTTCTGTGCGGAGATAAGTGCTACACTATTGTGAGATGCACCTTTGTAATCCCATCGAGCCACCTCTGGAATCTGCCTCTGTATTGTTATGAATCTATTGACTCTCTGATTTCTGGTGTGGAGCAAAGTGCTGTATGGAGCTAAGTGCTGCACTATTGTATGAGCCACCTCTTGAGTCCATACATCTGTTCTATGCTGTGCGGAGATAAGTGCTACACTATTGTGGGAGCCACGTCTATAATCCGTACAAGCCACCTCTTGAATCCGTACCTCTGTTCCGACTGTTACTCATGTGACATCTGTTCTGTTTTGTATTGTGGTTATGGTTATATATTTACATAATCTCAGTTTTGCTACTTAAATGATCATTTGTTTAGACTAAGTTATCTTAAATATTTTAGTGACATGACTATCCATGGTTATTTTATATCCCTTATACTTTTGGTATAATATTTCTCACTCTACCATGTGTTTATAGCTGTTTACCAATTTTCAGAAAACAATGCAACAAAAATAGCTTTTGGAAAGTCTTAGATGCGGGGCTGTGAAATAGACACACACAACACTTTTATGATGTTTTTATATGTAAATATCGGCCTTCTTGGTTAATAAATTTTGTAATAAAAATAAAAGATCTAATGATTATTTTAATACCCTCACTTGAATATTATTTTCGCTCGCGCTTATTAATTTGTTTAAAAATTGGTCGGAGTTAATCTCAGTTACTAGCCATCACGATGCTTAATTCTTGGGTACGGAGAGTGGGTCGTGACAAAACCTAACCTATTTTTCATAAAAAGTCAAAAAGTGCACTTATTTAGAACATCCCAAACAACCCCTAAATTAAAAATTTTATTTTTCTGTCATCAAATTAAGAATTGCTGTGCCTTTTATCAAAATACTATTCATTGCTATTACCAGATGTCCACCCAGATGACCAACTCAAGACAAAAATTTGTGAAAAAATTGCACTGGCCGGTCAATCGCCTAGTTATCCACCCAGTCGACCACCTCAAGGCAAAAAAAAAAAAAAAACAAAAACAAAAATATTTACATTGACTAGTCGATCGGCAAGACATCCGCCCAGTCAACTAGTGTTCTGATGAAATTCAAAAATCCTCCATTGGAGAATTTAATATCAAAGGAAGTTTTTAATCAAATTTGATGAAAAAATTAATACCTTTATTGGATATGCTTTTAGTTATGTTATGTTATGTTATTTTTTTTTATGATTAATTTTTTTTAAAATTATGATATTATTATAATTATGATTCATGAGTTTTTTTTAATTATATCTCATAGTATATTTGATTATAACATTTTTTTTAATTATCACTAAAAAATATAAAATTATATAAATATATTTTTAATTATAAGATATATATGATATATATCTCTGAAGGATTTGTACATAAATTTTCTTCATTTTGGGATACTGCTTCGTCATCCTTTTCTTTCCATTGGTTCAGGGCAGATTTTTTAGGCTTCATGTGGAAAGAAGGGTTGAGTTGGGTTTGGAATTATTTTAGTTACAAAAAAAAAAAAAAGAAAAGATTTTTTAGTCTAATAAGATAAAACATCACATTCAATCCATAATCATTATATTATTTCTCTCACAAAAAGTCAAAAAAGTCAAAAAATCTTTCCCAAACGAGATTTTTTAGCCCAGGCTAAAATAACCAAAAAATCAAAAAACCAAAAAAGTCAACCCACTCCCCAAATGAATCCTAACCCATGGTACTTCTGAAATATCTCTCTCTCTCTCTCTCTCTCTCTACATTATTTTAAAAAAAATATATGTGCAAATTGATAATTACTAATAATTTTTCATTATTTGTTATTTGACAGGGTCCCGATAAAGTTTATTTATATATATAACCACTAAAATTATATATTAAAAAGAAAAATAAGGCGAATTACACTGAGAGTTCCTGTAATTTGAGACTTATATCACTTTAGTCCATGATTTTTTAATTGTGACACATTTGATCTTAAATTTTAAATCTTATTCCAAATAAGGACAATTGAAGATACCATTACTCAATTTCAAGGGCAAAGTCATCAATTTGATAAAATATAAACTAATTTGACAAAAGTAAATGTCAAAAAATATTTTTAAATTTTTAAAAATTATTTCTACCTACCAAAGATAAAATTATGTAAAATTGATAAATCTTTTTCATATTTATTTATTTAATTTTTTACCAAACTAATTTTTATTATGTGTTTGGATGATGATCATGTAATGGGTGATTGTTTTTATTTTCAATAAATTAGTTTCTTTTTTTTTTTCAGAAGTCAAATCTGGTGACAACTTTCATATCGGCTCCATTTGGTAGAGCTGTGGGAAAGTAATTATAGATTATGATTTAAAAGATTATATATTATAACTTTAAACGTAAACTGTTAACCTATTTGGTATAACTGTGGGATTATAAATTTAATTAGTAGAGCAGTGTTTGGTTGAATAAGCTGTAAAATAATTTTTTGCTGTCTTGCTCTTTTTTTCATTTCATTTTTATATTCATTTTAATTATTTATTTCTATATTTCTTTTCTTTATTATTATTAATTGTTTTTTTTTCTTTTTTTTTCATTAATATCAATTAGCAACAATTGTTATTTTTTCATTTTCTTCAATTTTAATTTTTTTTAAAAAAATTGTGATTCTTTTTATTAACTTTTTTCAATTCAATTAATAATATAAAAATTGTTATTTTTTTAATTTATTAATTCATTACAAAATATACCAATTAATATTTATTTATTAATTTTTTTCCATTACAAACCCTAGCTACCACCGCCGGTGGCTAGGGTTTCACATCACAGATCATGATCACGACAGTGAGCTCTTGTGGATCGATCATCACGGTGAGCTCTAGTTTGAGATCGTTACGTTGTCGATGGCGGTGGTTAGGGTTAGGGTTGTCGACGCCGAAAATCATCGGAAATTGCCTGGGCACGCTGGAAATCGCCTCCGTCTCTCTCTCTTTTGTGAACAATGTTGAGATGTGATTTATATATTTAGGTTTTTGGTAATAATTGAAATTGATGAGGGGCATTTAAGTAATCTTGCCTCTCTAATACGGCTTTCCGCTTAAGATGTAATTGCTTAAGCACCTCCTGTGTCACTTCTCAAAATTCATGGTTTTGGCTTAAATTAAGCTATCAAAAGCTAAGTTAAGCTAAACCAAACACCTAGAAACAACTTAACTTAAGCCAAAAGTTGAGTTAAGATGTTTTTAAGCAATACAAAACACCCACATCATTATTAAATCAATCCATTAAATTAAAAAAATATAAAACTAAAATATTTCATGTATTAAATATATCGATTGCACATTAAAAGCCTAACAACCACCCATTACATGATCATCATCCAAATACATAATAAAAAGTAATTTGGTAAAATAAATAAATGTGTAAAAGATTTATCAATTTTACATAATTTTATCCTTGGTGGGTAGAAATAAGTTTTTAAAATTCAAAAAAAATTTGACATTAATTTTTGTCAAATTAGTTTATATTTTATCAAATTTATGACTTTGCTCTTTAAATTGAGCAATGGTATCTTCAATTGTCCATATTTGGAACAAGATTCAAAATTCAAGGTCAAATGTGTCACAATTGAAAAGTTAGGGACCAAAGTGACACGAGCCCTAAACTATAGGAATTTGTTAGTGTAATTCGCCTTAAAAATATAAAGGAAATGTTAACAAATGTCCTTAATACATTATTTACTATGAAGATTAATGTAAAAAGTGTTTTGAAACTAGAGTGTTAAGAAAACGTATGGTTGTTGCAAGGAATGGGTCAAGAATATGTTTCGATGATTTTTGGGTTGGTAAAGCTTGAAATCTAGTTCCCAAGACTTTGATCACTATTAGTTGAGAAGAAGGTCTTATTACGTCTTGTTGTAAAGAAAGGTCCTTCGGAAGAGTAGGGTTTATTTTTAGAAGAGCTTTTAGAGCTTGGAAGGCAGTAGAGCTTGGTAGGTGAACCTTGTTATACTCAGTCAGCTTGACATTGTCCGAAGTGGTTGAGAGCTTAAGTTGGGCAATATCTCTTTTAGGAGAGTTTATTGTTGCTTCCCTTTATAATAGAAATGTAGTGGGTTCCTCATCTGTGGTGGTCTCCTTGATTTGAATAATCTTTCCCCCACCTAAAGTGCAATTCTTTTGGGTGGTTGGCATGGAAGGGCAGGGTCAAGACAATGGACTATCTTCAGTCAGCTTGACTATCTTCAATAGTAGCATTTCAACTTTGTGGAAATTCTACAATTTTGAAATTGAGCCTATTAACCATGTTTATATAGGCCGAAAGGTATCACATTTAGGCCGCTTAAGTTACATTTATAGTCTTTGAATTTTGTTTATATGGTGGAAATGATGTGTTTTGTGCACTTGTGCAGTTGGCAAGTAACACGCAAATTCAAGTAAAAAGTGGCTAAAAGTAAATTTTCCGTAGTAGTGAAAAGTCTCGACTGCCACCTCACGTCGTCGTCAAGATCCACTTGCATATCGCCCACATAGGCATTCGAGCAGCCCACCTAGGGTTGCGTACATGAAAATTTAAGGCTTTTCTGTTGGGAATAAAAGGGAAAAAAAGGCTGTAACCAGGGTCGAAAATATTTCAAAGAAAAGGAAGAGAGAGGCTAGGGTTTGGAAGAAAAACAACTTGAAGCTTGAAGAATGTCTCCCTCTGGCTCGACTTTCCACACTCCTTTCGGAAGGCAAATAGCCCTACAGTTCGGACTCAACTTGTGGTTCTAAATCTGATTTCACAAGTGCAATGTGAAATGGTGAAAACACAAAAAGAGTCCAAATCCGGCAATTCTTTTTGGAAAATCAAAGTTTAAATCAATTGCCAAAAATGGACTGCTTTGCCAGATTACAGTGTTGCCACCTAAATATTTTTGGAAAATTTAGGAAACCCGAGACTCATGCCAAAGACTATTAGTCCGTCATAACCAAAGTGTCTCGGCTTGGGAACTTAGGTACGAGAGGGGAAGGTCATGAATTGAGCACCCCACTCGCCCGATCAAAAATCAACCTCTACTAATTATGATGTGTTTCTTATTTACATTATATGCTCTTGTTCTGATTTATTAGGCTAACTTATTATGTGATACATACACAAGGTATAGACCAATTTGCAAGAATTGGAACACTTGATCTCATGTTTTGTTTCGAAATTGTTTTGTGATTTTGCCACTTGAAGAAGTGTGCTAAAATGGACATTTGATCAAACCATCCCAGTTCAAGCAACTAGCCTTCATCCACAGGCATTCAATCAGTTATATCATTTAAACAAGTAGCCTCATGAGAGTATGTTTTGACATGGTAACACAAACATTTATGCAATATGCTAAAGCTCAAAATTACTCACCTAGTACTCCGAGCCAAAACAAAGCAAAGTGATTAGAAAAATATGCATGTTCCTAATTAATGTAATATGACTAATGCAACGCATGTATTATGTATTTTATAGGCTCGGCTATGAGCATGGCATATGATTTCATTCAAGACATGCGATAGAGTACGTATTCAAGCAATGAATTCGAATTTTGACATTGGGTTAGTATGATGAGCCGAACCCTAATGCGTGCAAGATAATGAATGCAAAGCATAGAAATGCTAATTTGAAAAAAATGATGACCTATACTAACCATCGTAAGCAAGTAAGTAAAAGGGAGAAAGACGTGAGGTTGGAAGACATACAACTTATTACATAGTTGCCCTCGTATAAGAGGGTGCGAATCAAAGTCGAAAGTACAATTAATCTAATTATTACAAAACCGAGTGAATAAATGAAGAATTATCTAGCTAACTATGCTATCACAACAAGGATAACCAAGATAAGTAAACTAATTTATCTAAGTTAATTGACTATAATAATTACAAATTAATTATAATAACAAATTAATTAATTACAATAATGATCAAAATGCAAGCAAGGAGGTGCAAGGGTTGCATGCACAATGTCCAAGAACAGCTCTGTCTGTCCCAGGTTTTGCTCTGTTTCACCTTCAACCACGCCTTTTCGCAAAATACCGCTGACCCAACATTCATGACTGGCCGACCATCAATGAAGCCTGGCTGGGCCTACAGAAGGCTGGTCGTGCCTCAATGTCATGCAAAATTCTGTTTTGTGCTCTGAAGTGAAAACAGTGCAGATAGAGTGTTTTGGACTCTGTTTGTCCTTCTTACCCTTTTCTGTCATAGAAAGCCTCAAGCGAAGGAGAAAGTCATTTCCGAAATCATCAATGAGCAAATTGATTGCTGGATGAGTTAGAGCATGATTTTGGACAAAAATTAATGAATTCAATGAATCAATAACCACCTCTTCTTTCTATCATGGGGTAAGCTCAAAGAGGGAGATAGAGACACTTCAAGGGTCATCAAAACATCATGAATTGACGATGATGACCCTTGACATGATGGACTCGCATAACGTCTGGCGAATCCAAGCAATATAACCATTTTCTTAATGTGGATCGGTTCACTTTAGCAATTTTTCTTAAGTCTTTTCCATTTTTAGTCCATTAAGTCCAAGATGATGATTAAGTCCTCTAAATGAGAATAAACATCAAATGAGAGGTGTTTCTAAACATAAAAGAGAGACTATGCCGTTGACGATGAATCCCCATAGAGATTAAGCTATTAAGCATAGATCTCTTTTCCATGTTTCGAATAACCTTAATCGGTTGAAATAACTCTCAAACAAAAGAAGAAAGGAATAAAAAAGGGAGGTTGCATAAATGAATGCTAGATTGCTTATTAAAATGGAACTCTTAACATGGAAGTTTAAACAACGAAAAGCCAAGAGCAACATACAACGATCTATATGTAAGGACTTATGATACAACAAGCAAACTAATCAAATCATGAACTAATTAAATAAATTAAAATAGCCCCTAAATAGCCCCTAAAGTGTAAAAAACAGCAGCTAAAACTATGGCGTTTCTGGCTTTGACCCGTTATCTATTGTATTCCGGACTCGGGTTGGTATGGTTTAGAATGGTTATTCATATCTTGTTCCCCTTGTCTCCTCTTTATTTTGGTTATCGGGTTGTAGTTGTGCGTTTGGAACAGGTTGGTCGCTTGTTTTTCCAAACCTTTGTTGCCCAGATTTTGGCTTTTCCGCTCAAGCGGGCATTCTTGCGCTTGAGCGGGCTTCACAAATTTTGCTCCTTCGCTCGAGCGGCCATTCTTGCGCTTGAGCGGGATTCGTAAAGTCTCAGTATTTCTTTTGCAGGTTTGAAAATACTGGAAGTGTGCATTGGACGCTTGAGCGTCTAGTCTCACTCTTGAGTGGGGCCCTTCGTCTGCAAAACTTTTGGAAGTATGTATCTACGGCAGAGCACCACTTTTCACGTTCGAGCGGAACTTTGTGTCGACGCTCAAGCGGGCTTTTCACGCCGAGTGGATCAGATGTATAATAGTCCGAGAAGATGACATTTTGAATCACTTTTTCTCTCTCTCTCTCAAACTTTCCAAAAACTTGTTCTTGAGCCTCTCTCTCTAAAATTAACATTCTCTCTTAGATTTCATCTAGATCTATTGATCTTTTCACCCTAGCCTTTGAGAAAAGATAGAGCACCTCAAGATCTATATTTTAATCCTAATAGAAGTGGGTTTCAGATTCTTGGAGTTTCTCTCTTATTTGGCTCATCTTCTTTCTTTGAGGTAGGATTCTTTCTACACCTTCATATGATATTTAGTTTAGTTATTGTCTCTTGTGTAACAATGGTGTGAGTTAGGGATGTTTTAAACAAACCTAGAGTTTGGGCACAAAAATGGAAAGAGGGGTTTTAGGTGAAGATGAAATAAATGTTTGTAGGGTTTGAAAATGATGTTATGTTATATCTAATTTGATAATTTTGGCACTTGGCTAATATTTGGGAAAAAATGAAATTGGCCTAATTGGATCAAACTATTATTTTGTACAAATAATGTAAATTATTATTAAAAATGTGGAATTGGATGATCTTGATATAAACGGTGGAATGGAACATATATTATTTCACACATTTGGAAGTTTTGAATAAACTATCTGCTTGAGAATAAATATCTGTTTAGAGATAATTGTATTGTGCTATTAGTGGAGGATATCTTTGATTGTTATAGAAATTTCATGTGGATTAGGTGAATTGAAACTAATCTTTTAATGGTTGTCATTGAATATGGCCGTGTTTATATACATTGTATATGTATGTTTGTTGGGAGTGAAAAGGGGATGTGCTCCATATTTGATTATATGTTTAAATACATTGCGATGTATGGATGATTGTTTGAAGTAGAAAGGATGGACTCCATTATAATTAAGTTGGCGAGAAGTGTCTTGGGTGAAAGTCCATAAATTATACATGGGTGCCTAACCCGCGGACAAAATATCTATAAAATGGCAATGTAGTGCTTGTACAGCCTACGTTTACATGGGTCTCGTTTGACGGCTACTCGAGGACGAAATATCCGTGAAACGGAAGTTTGAAGTGTTTATGCATATGTGTTGTGAGAATTGAAAGTAATTAAGTTGTAGTCTCAGTTCGATTGTTGTGAAATAATGAAATTGACTTATGAATTGAGAAAGATAAGTAATCGAAATGTGAATTGAAAGTAAATGGATTAAGACTCGAAATTGATATCTTATGAGTATATAAAGTTGTGAAAAGTTTTACCACATGCATTGTTTATGCACTTGTACTTATACCTTTGCTAAGTTTCATATACTGTGTTAGATGATTTCTATTGGGCTGTGGCTCATCCTATTTAGGAATAACATTTTCAGGTAATGATGGTATGCCTCTACCAAGGCAATAGTATTGGAGGGACTTTTGGGATACAAGAGCTTCATGTTTTGTTTATTTTGTATAGCCTAAGGCTAAATTTGTAATTGAGCGAAGCTCATTTTGTTGTAACCAAGCCAAGACTTGGAAAGGTGTAAGCCAATCAGACATTTACTCTAGTCAAACACTTTTGCATCATTGACTTCATGTAATGAAAGGACCATATACTTTGATTTATGCTATCATTTATATACATGTTTGTGGATTTATTTATGCTATTATTTTGGGGGTGTGACATGTTAAAAGAGCACAAAAAAATAGGCAAAAACAAAGAGATACAAAGCTAGTAAGTAAAGCTAAGGAAGGGTGGCTAACCCCTCAACTTTTGGGACTTCTAAACCATATTTTAGTCTCTGAAAATAGTCCAAAAACAATCCAAAAACAGCTCCAAAATAGTGGCTAAAATCATATTAAAAGTGCACAAAACATGCTAAAAGGAAGGAGGTACAAAACTAGTAAGCATGACAAAGGAAAGGTAGCTAACCCCTCCTTGAGATTTTTAAATCATGTTTTTCAGCCCTTTGAACCTTTGAAAATCAGTTTGTAAGTTAAGAAAAATAGTGATAAAACAAAGGGATGAGCTATGAAGTAAGGTGCAAGAAAGGGTGTTACCTCTCTACCTTTGGTAGCTTATTCAAACCAAAGTTTCAATACTTGAAATGGGCCCAAAACAAAGACAAGAACACATGAAATAGATAGAGATAGATTGAAATGAAAGCAAAACAAAAGTGACAAGCTTATACCTCTTGAAGAGAGTAAGCATTGGTTGTTGATCAAACTTGATTCCAAACACCCTCAAGATTATGAAATATGATTTGAAACTTCAACAAAAAACTTCAAGAGCAAGCTTTAATAGTGTATGTAATGTGTATATATAGTTAAAGAAGGTTTGAAGATCAAAGGAGTAAGGAAGACGGTTTTAGCTCTCAAAGCTTTTTTGAAAATTTTGTTAACCTTGAATTCTCAAGGAAGAGGTCCTATTTATAGAATTTGAGCTAATTTGGTCCAAAATATCTTTTAAATAAAGATATTTGCTCAATTTCGCCACTGCCTATTTGAGGCCCGGTCGGGCCTCAAAACACACGGCTAGGCCTAAAATACAAGGCAAGGTCTAAAAAAACACTGTGGAAAAATTTTCATTGAGGCCCGGCCAGTTCTCAATGGACCCCGTCAGGTCTCAATGACTGCACTTTAGTCCCGACTTCAAACAGGCATATCTTCTTCATCTGGACTTGGTTTTAGGTGATTCTTGAGTCTAAATTGAAGCCTTAGAAGTCTAATTTCCAATGGTGGTGGCCTCACATCTAAATTCTAAGTGTGCAAAGTGATATGCCTATTTTAGTAAAGATTTCTCATTTCTATCTTAATCGGATTGATGCTCAACTTCTTCCCCAACCAGGTTTCTTCCCTCCCTCTTATTTTCTTCAACTCCAAACCCTAAATAAGATTTTTAAAGATTTTTCAAAGATTTCACCTCCCTTTCATTTCTTTCCACTTTTGTCCTTGCTCGGTTACGAAGTGTAATATTTTAAATCTAAACGCTTTAGCCTTGAAACATCATAGAAGCATTTGCAAAAAATATTTTGAAAGGAGGGTATTAAGGTAGAAAATAGTTTCGCCAAAATGTGGTGCAAGGTTTGGGATTAGAGCTTGACTCCAAATTTCTTCGTTGAGAATTCAAAGATTACACGAGGTAACTTTCATCATTGGGTGTTCTAATAAAGTGCCCAAGTCTTAAAGGCGTCAAAAATGGGGTGTCTACAAATTCCATGGTGGCTTTTTTCTTCCTCCACCTATTCCACTCCTCCATGAGTGGCTAGGCTACTATTTTTAGAGTTTTGATGAAACCCTAGTCATGTAAAGGGATTTTTCTTAGGCTTTGATTGTCAAATGGTTTGAATAAATGTATGGATGTTTTGGAAGTTTATAATGATTTTGCTTTTCATCTCTTCAAGTATTTTGTTATTTGTGATTGTTTAATGTGTTACATACATTAGTTTTCTTTGTGTTTGTGTTCAAAGTATGAGACGAGTCATGCTACGAGAGACGGGTCGTGTTGCTACTATAGTTTAGAGCAAATGACTCAGGTTACTTCCCTTTTAGATGATTCGTCTCAGACGCTGAATGCAACAATCATCTTGATCAATATTTCAAACTTGTAGCTGTAAAATATTGGGTAGTTCAAACTTGAGTACATTTGATGGCCGATGTTAAGTCTTATTTATGTGGTTAATGATAAATTCTTTGCCCTAAGATTTTTCCAAAAATCAAGATGTCAAACCCTACTTTTTAATTATCAATTTAATTTCTCAATTTTATTTAATTCTCGCTAGTCATAATATCTCTCAATCTTTTTATCAAAATTAATTTAGGAATTTAACAATTAAATTAGTTTAATTTCCCCGCTTGTCCCCTCGGTGGATCGATACTTGACTTACCGTTATTCTAAGAAATTTGGTATAGTTTAGTGTTTATTTTTCGTGTGTGAAACGACCCATCAAATTTTGATCAAACCGAATTACTTCTGGTGGTGGTCAAATTCCTAAAACTTGGTTTAGCAAGATAAAGACCAATTTTTCTCACAAGTTAAGTTAATTATTTCGAAGACCGAACCTGCTCAAGTATTGTCCGATCAAGTGATTCTAAGACATTGTGTACCGAGAGTGAAACCCATAATATTATCAATACCTTTTGTCACTTATGTATGTGGCGTGCCATTTCAAGGCGTAAAACGGCCGCCAAGGTTTTATAATGTGGGTTCTATCGGGTTCTTTATCTTCAAAGATGCTCTATAACTTTTGTAGAC